>JASWHV010000017.1:66966123-68166123 GCA_030760725.1 Neostapfia colusana
ACCTCCGGTGAAGAAGGTTGGTCAGCGGACTGGGGGTGTCCGCAACCTCGACAATGAGGACGCCCCAGAGGGAGACAACGTGCTGGCGGGTACATTTACTCTCAACCATCAAGCCATCGTCATATTGTTTGATTTTGGTGCAACCCACAGCTTTATAAGTGCATCCTATGTGGCTAAGCATCAAATGCAAGTCTTCCCAACCGACTGCACTTATATGATTTGCTCACCGGGAGGGAAGATTTCAGCTAATATGATGATTCCAAAGGCACCTCTGTGCTTAGGTGGGAAACTATATCCCACCACCTTGATAATCCTTATGGGGCAAAAGATTGATGCAATCTTAGGGATGTCATGGGTACAATACCATGGCGCTGTCCTAGAGACTCGGACACGAACGGTTCACTTAAATTCTCCATTCCACCGTCCGCATTCCATGGTGTTAGACACGCCAGTACAGGAAGTTTTAGCAATAAATAATGCTGAAGCTCTCAAGTTAGAAGACATCCCCGTAGTCCGGGAGTACCCCGACGTGTTCCCGGATGATCTTCCGGGCATGCCACCTGAGCGGGACGTCGAGTTCAAGATTGAACTTGCACCCGGGACTACGCCCATATCAAGGAGACCATATAAAATGGCTCCAAATGAGCTGGCTGAACTGAAGGAACAGCTCAATGATCTGCTGAGTAAGGGTTTCATTAGACCGAGTTCCTCGCCTTGGGGATGCTCGGCGCTGTTTGTAAAGAAGAAGGATGAAACCCTACGGCTGTGTGTGGATTACCGGCCGCTCAACGCCGTCACCATAAAGAATAAGTACCCACTGCCCCGCATCGACATATTGTTTTATCAACTGGTGGGTGCAAGTGTGTTCTCCAAGATGGACCTTCGCTCTGGATATCACCAGATAAAGATCCGGGCGGAGGATATCCCGAAGATGGCCTTCTCGACGAGATATGGACTATATGAATATCTCGTCATGTCCTTTGGTCTCACAAACGCTCCAGCCCATTTCATGTATCTCATGAACTCGGTGTTCATGCCGGAGCTGGACAAGTTCATGGTAGTGTTCATCGATGATATCTTGGTTTACTCCAAGACAGAAGCCGAACATGCTGAACACATGCGGATCGTTCTTCAATGATTGCGAGACCACCAGCTCTACGCCAAGTTTAGCAAATGCGAGTTTTGGATCAACTAAGTGCCATTCTTGGGACATATCATCTCAGCAGAAGGCATTGCGGTTGACCCAAGAAAAATAGAGCAAGTGCTGAAATGGAAAGCTCCCACTTCAGTCCATGAAGTCAGAAGCTTCCTCGGGTTAGCGGGATACTATCGGAGATTCATTCCAAGCTTCTCCAAGCTCGCTAAGCCGATGACAGAATTGCTGAAGAAAGGGACGAAATATGTTTGGAACGCAGCGTGTGAAGGAGCATTCCAAACATTGGTGAAGCATCTCACCACAGCCCCGGTCTTAGGTCAGCCGGATACAACAAAGCCCTTCGACGTGTATTGTGACGCGTCCGGTATTGGGCTTGGCTGCATGTTGATGCAGGAAGGACGTATGGTCGCTTATGGCTCACGCCAACTTCGGAACCATGAGCAGCACTATCCGACTCATGATCTTGAGCTTGCTGCCGTGGTGTTGGCGCTAAAAATGTGGAGGCACTATCTCCTGGGGAATCTAGTGCATCTCTACACCGACCACAAGAGCTTGAAATGCATTTTCACCCAGAAGGAGCTGAATATGAGGCAAACGAGGTGGTTAGAATTAATCAAGGACTATGAAATTGAGATTCACTACCACCCCGGCAAGGAAAATGTGGTTGCCGACGCGCTGAGTCGAAAATCACATGTCCATCACCTCACCATTACACCGGTGGAGGAGGAAGAGCCAAGTTTATACTTGGTTCCTTATGGATCGCTGTACAACCTTGCCCTCATCCCTACCATCAGGGAGGACATCATTGCAGCTCAGAAAGATGATAAAGGCATGGCACATCTCCGGAGACGGATAGACAACGGGGAGATCAAATGTTTCCGGAAGGATGATGAGGGGACGCTGCGGTTCAATGGCCGCATAGTCGTACCCCGGGATATGGAGTTGAGAAAGAAGATCCTTGATGAAGCTCACTTGTCTAAATACTCCATTCATCCGGGCAGCAACAAAATGTACCAAGATTTGAAAAAGAAATTATGGTGGACACGGATGAAGCGGGAGGTAGCTAAGTACTTATCCGAGTGCGATACGTGTAGACGAGTGAAAGCTGATATCATGAAGAAATCAGGGCTGTTGCAACCCCTGAAGATCCCGGCATGGAAATGGGAAGATGTGAGCATGGATTTCATTGTGGGATTACCCCTAACATCCAACAAGCATGATTCCGTATGGGTAATCGTTGATCGGTTAACCAAGACGGCTCACTTCATCCCGGTGAATACACATTACAATGCCGGCAAATATGCGGAGCTGTACGTAGCGAAGATTCTATGTCTATACGGGGTAACCAAGACCATCGTTTCAGATCGAGGTGCATTATTTGTATCTCGCTTTTGGGAGCAGCTACACACTGCATTGGGTAGTAAGTTGATCAGGAGCTCCGCCTATCATCCTCAGACAGATGGGCAAACAGAAAGGGTGAACCAATTATTAGAAGACATGTTGAGAGCATGTGCCATCCACCATGGTAGGAACTGGAATGATCACCTACCATTGGCGGAATTCTCGTACAACAACGGCTCTCAGGCAAGCATCAAGATGGCACCCTACGAAGCTCTCTACGGTCGCAAATGCCGCACCCCATTAAATTGGTGCGAGTCCGGTGAAAGGGTCACATTCGGGGTTGATGTGGTGAACGACGCCGAAGAGCGCGTTCGGGCAATTCAAGCTAACTTGAAGGCCGCTCAATCCCGGCAGAAGAGCTATGCTGATAAGAGGCGTAGACCGTTGCACTTTGACGTTGGGGAACACGTGTACCTTCGTGTGTCTCCAATGAAAGGCGTGCATCGGTTCGGTGTGAAGGGGAAGCTCGCTCCCCGTTTCATTGGACCCTATGCTATCACCGAGAAGTGTGGACCAGCGGCGTATCGTTTGGAGCTACCGGCGTCCCTTGCTGGTGTCCATGATATTTTCCATGTTTCGCAACTGCGAAAATGTTTGAAGCATACAGCTGCTGTTCCTACCGAAGACATCGGTGAGCTGAAACCGCATTTAACATATGATGAGTATCCGGTGTCAATTCTTGATGAGAAAGCCAGGACCATGCGTAGCAGAACATTGTGGTTCTACAAGATACTCTGGAGCAACCACACCGCCAAAGAAGCGACGTAGGAGAGCGAGGAGTTCCTTCGCTCAAATTACCCGGAGTTCATGGCATCTCAACACGGGTAAGTCCCTGTTACATCACTGTCTCTTCTTTTATAATCTCGGGACGAGATTCTTTTAAGGGGGAGGGATGTAAAAACCCAAGAAAAGGGACTTGCAAAAACTTTTTCTTCACCTCACAACACCACAGTTTTTATTGTGGATATCTTAGGAAATATTGTGAAGAGCGAGTAACCTCCATCAAAAGAGATTAGAGGGGAAAGCCTTCATTTTCACAAAGGGGGAGTTGTACACATGAACATGAGAGGTTGATCTCACCCCTAGAACTTAAAAAGTCTTGGGAAGGTTCAGGCCAAATTTCATGTAAATTCAACACTTTTTGAGGCACTTTTGGAGGTATTTGAAAAAGAGGCCAAATTGAATGTAAATTCAAATTGCAGCAACTTTCATCTCTCAAATTCAAAAGTTAGCTTCATATTCAAACTCAGCACATTTTTCTGAGTAATCCCACAAATTTTCATCCTCATTGGAGTTCATCTTGTCAAGAGCTAAATTTGCAAGAATTCAAAATTGAATTTAAATTTCAGTTTAAACATGCAGCAAATTTAGCCAAACACAGTTCAAATTTGAGGATTCAAATTCAAGCAAAAACTTGGTGACTAAGTCTCACATTAAATTGTGAGTAGCTGAGGATATTTTGCCACATCAGAATTGAGGAAATTTGGAAAAAGAAATTGAGGGGAGGTCCCACATGTCAGTAGACTTAACAGAGAAGTCTCCCACTGATTTTCCTCTCACGGCCGAGATAGCGCACGGGAGCGCCGGCGCCGACCTCCTCGCGCAGCCACCTCCTGCTTCCCTCTCGCGCTGGCTGCCGTGTGATTATCCCCCTCTTCACTCGGCGTAATCCGTTCTGCACAGCACGAGCCGATCGTGTTTTGCCTCCTTCTCCCGAACAGCGCCGCACCGAGCTCGGTTCTTACCCTCTGACGCCACTCCGCGACCTTTTCCACTGCACCCCGGCAGCGATCGGCCTTCGCTCGAACCACCAACACGAAAAGAAAGCGCACACAGGTGTAGGAGCTGTTCCCCTGCTCAACGCCAGTGCTCAGTGTCTCTGCTGGCTGCAAACTGAACGTCGACGAGAAGCACCGAGGTGCAACCGGCGGAACCGCAACCGGCTCACCGTGGGCAGCGCTCCACAGCCGTTTTCACCGTTCCTATACTACACGAAAAAGGTGCACTGTGCTCTCTAGATCATGTAGATGCAAGCCGTATAGCGGTTGATCCATCGGATGAAGAGTATTTCCAGTTCTTCCGAAATGTAGTGTGTTCGGGTAGAGCGCGGTCTACCCCAAAATTCATGCTACTCGTTTAGCTATTGGCCGCGCAGGCTCGTCAGCACCTTCCTCACTCCCTAGCGGCCCTCCTCGACCAAGAATCAAGCGGTATGGTCCAGAAATGGCCAGGTTCTCGCTGTTTTTTCGGTCGCCATGGAATAATAGCTCGGGTCACCGCGGAGCCATAGGTTGCCGACCGTTTCATGGGGTTTGGCGGCCATTTCCGTCACCCCCGAGCTCCCACGGTGCTCTCCGATCGTTTCCCAACCATTTTGACGCGGTGTAGGCGATGTCCGAGGCCACCGGAACCCTAACAACCACTGCCGCCGCCGCGCACCCATTTGCAGCGATCTACGGCCGCCGGGCGACACCACAGACGAGTTCAGCGCCACGAATTACGGGGGGGCGGCGAGTTTGGGGTCAGGAGACGGCCGAGAAAGCGGTTCCGGCGACGCTCGCCGGAGTGCGCCGCCGCGGACCCCTGTTTGGCGCGAGGAAGGAGAAGACTGCCGGGTGGGACCCACTGGCAGACATTTAAACAATTTGAAATGTCCAGTTTGTAGTTCAAACTTTGGGGGACCACAGCTTCGGGTAGGAGAGTCCAAAAATTATGAAACAAATTTTGTTGGATTCCTCTAACAGAGTACAATCCAAATATGAAACCCAATTAGTATGAAACCTATTAATTAATTCTGAAAAATTCTTTAAAGCTTTTCAGCGAAAGAATTTTAGAGGGAGTTTGGTTCATCCAAAAATCCTCAAATTTTTGCCAGAATGTTCTCTAGGATGTTAGTAAACCCCTGTGAAAGTTTCAGACCATTTGGAGTAGATTTGATCAGAGCAATTCAAATTTGAAGGTGCTGTGCTCATTTGAATACAGAAACATTTTCAGAGAATTTCCAAAACTTGGAAATTCAGTTCTGGGCAATTCTTAGCTCCAAAAATGCTAAGAAAATTCATGCAAACTCTATGAGCTATAATTGAGATTGTAATTCGCTAAGTTGGGCATGAACAGGGGTGTTACCTCAGAATTAATTCTGCTTTGCTTATTTTCTGATAGAATTATTCTGAGCAAACCATTCAAGGAAAAGTGCTAATAATTGGTCCAGAGGGTTTCTTGTGACAAGGAACTCACACAAAAATTCTCAGCTCCATTGGAGCTCTGGATCACCCCTGTCCTGTTTAACCACTTAGGGGATTAATATGGAAAAGGGGGAAAACCACTTAGCACATAACGATGTACTTAGGTCCAAACCCAAACCACTAAACCCCAGTTCCATTTTTAAATTCTTAAACAGAGTTCCAGTTGTTAGAAACTGGTGATAAGAACTAATAGCAGTAGTATTACAATAAACTTGTATGCATATTCATTAACATGTAGAATTTTATTAACGTGTAGTCGCTGAAGGTGAGGAAGCTCCGGAGGTTCTCGACTTCCTGCTTCCAGAGGAAGAACTGACTCCTGACCAGCAGCAACAAGGCAAGCCCGGTTTGCATTAACCTTTTTATAAGTTTTAATTTGTTTACATGTGTCATGTGAGGTATGATTGTGCATTAGGTATAGGATGGATGGAACCCCACTTGCATGACCAGGAATTGTCCATATGAGTGAGGGTAGTGTCTAAGATCTCGATTAGACAGGCTATGCTTAATGAGTCATAGGACTTCGGTACAAGTCGAGTAGTTGGAATCTACTCGCGAGATAGGCTCGGGACACACGGGTTCGGTTGAGTGATGTGAGATCACTTAAGTAAAGAAAATGAGACTAGGCAGGGGCTAGGGCGCAACAAGAGGAAGTCTTGTGTGCGCAGCCCTGCCCGTGTCGATTGAGGACCGATCCGTGTGCGGCCCTACTGAACAAGTATTGAACGTACCGAAGGCATATCGGATATATGGGCCCCGATGAACCGATGTAGCCTAAACCTCCGGGCGTCGAGGCATAGCACACTGATTTATAGGTGTAGGTTGAGGGCAGCAAGGTGGAAATCTGCCAACAGGCATAGAGAGATGCTCCGTGTGCGGAACCTCCTGTACATTTCGGTGCGACCGGTTCGACATTTGGGCTGTTGGGTGAAAGGTTGTCCCGTACGACATCGAGTGAGCGTGCTGTGCAGCTCCACGGGTGGGCGTACGTGACATGCTCTTTGGGTTTCCCTGCAGGTGTATATCGAGTCGATTCGCCGTCCCTCGCGGTGACGAGTACCGCTTGTTCACTGCGTCGTAACATAGACTAATGAATGAAATGTTATGATTCAATATTGCTGTTATGATATAATTGTATTGCTACATGTGTGCCACCAAATATTGCTCACTAAATTTCATCTTCATGAACCGTTAACTTGTTGCTAAAAGATGAACTAAGGATGAACTTGTAGGCGTGTCCATTTGCTGCAACATTGCTATCCTATGTCATGGTACACCTCATGTAGAGTTTCATGCTTAGGTGAGTCGGTTAAGCCTTGCTGAGCCTTCGTGCTCATGGTTGCTGCTTAAGTGTTTTTCAGGTGAGGAGCCACCCACGGACTCGGAGTACGAGTCCACCGGCGAGGGTTACCCTCCATCGGGGACCACGGCTGAGTGGGAGCCGTACACGCCGCGCTGAGCTGAGACGTGCAGCTAGTGTAGGTTGCCCTAGGGCTGGGCAACCGACTTTTGCTAGATAGGCGGGCGTGAGTTGTACAAAAGAAACTTCCGCTGTGTAATAAAGACCCTAGTTTGTAACTGAGAAGTGTACTACTTTGTACATTCAGTTCGTTTTTCCCATGTAATATAATGTGTTCTTATGACGTGTGCTGTCAGGTGTCGCATCGCGTGGCACCACCCTCTACGATCCTGGATGAGCGGATTCCGGTTCGCCACAGAGAACGCCTCGGAGCGGTGGAAATTAAGCTCTATTCGGAGTGTCCGCCGCGGAGCCATTCGGTCGCACGGTGAAACCGTATTTACGGTAATTCCCGAGCTACTCTGAGGTCATGCCGAGCTTCCTAGAGCTGCGCTGGTGATGTAGAGCCCATCGGCACAAGTAATGGCAGGCTAGAGACCTCGGACAACGGTGCCAAACCACAGCAGTAGCCGCCGCACGTCGCGGAGCTGGTTCCGGCCACCGACACCCCAAACAGAGCCCACCAACGTATTCCTCGATGCCCTAAACCCTCTGGCGGCGAGTCTCTGGCTGGGCGGTGGCCGGGAACGCCGGTCCGGCGAACTCCGGGGCTGCTCCGGCGAGGGGGAGCGGCGCGGGCGCGAGGGAGCGTCGGGAGGAAGACGGAGCCGGCTGGCCCACGCGTCAGCGACTTAAAAATTTAAATCGGGATCGGGTGTGGCTGGGATCCGGTGTGCTGGCATGCAGGAACCCCGCAGACCACGGTGTGCCGACGCCCCAGAGAGCAACATGTGTCCCCGTGGCCCACCCGCAAGTTTAAACTTTTCCCCGATTTTCAGATTTCATTCAAACTTCAAATCCTCATAACTTTGGCTAGAAAGCTCCAAATCAAGTGTACCAAATTTTGCTGGATTGATCTCTCTGAGTACTTTCCAGCAAATCAAGTTTCACTTCATGAAAACCCTTAATTCTCCAGAATTAATTCCCCAAATTTTAAACTGTTTGGAATTTTTACTGGAGAATCCCTTGGAGGAAAATTCTGAAATTTTGCTGGGATGTTCACCAAAATATCCCAGAACTACCATAAAAATTTCAGATCCATTTGGGCTCATTTGATCCACTTAATGATGTGATTAGTAAAACTGTTCCAGAGAAAATAGAAAATGTTCAGAAACATTTTCAGAATGTCCTCTGAAATTGTTTAGCCCATATCTTTAGCTAGGAACCTTCAAATTAAGTGAAACCAACTCCATTAGAACCCTCTGAAAATCTAGTTTTCAGAAAGTCATAGTTTGTTTCATGAAAATCCTTAGAACACCCTAAAAGCCTTCAATTAATGTCAAGTACATAATTAATTGTCGAGGGCTCAAATGAGCTTTGCTGCAACTAAAACTTGACCAAGTCTCTGTTTAGGTTGTAACCAAGCCACAGTAAAAGTTTCACAGTCATTGGGTCTGTCTAGTAAGAGTTATAGACTTCACAAGTTTAAATTCAATCAAATGCATTTAAATTAATACATATAATTGTATATCGTGTAGTCGCTAAGGTCGAGGAGGAACCCGAAGTTCTAGACTTCGTTACTCCGGAGAAGCAGCTAGCCTACGACCAAGAGCAGCAAGGCAAGCTGCGGTTTGCATTAACCTTTTTACCAATTTTTACTGTTTTGAGCACATACTTGAATACTATTATTCCTTGCATTAGAGTCTTGTTTGGAAACCCAATTGCATAGCCCAGAAAACCATGGGTTGGGATTAGGATTGAAAACCCCGTTAGCTACTGCAATGCTAAGGTAGGATAGGATTCGGTACAAGTCGAGTAGTTGGAACTACTCGCGAGCATAGGCTAGAGGCACTCGACTCGGGTAGAGATAGCACATGATACACATGGCAAGAAAAATGAGACCGAGCGGAGAGTAAGGGCAGCAGGACTTTGGGGCCTGTGTGCTATAGCTCCGCTTGTGTTAATTGAGGACCGAGCCGTGTGCGGGCCTGTTGAACAAGCTAGAACAGTACCGAAGACCTACCGGCTATATGGGAACCGGGAAACCGATGTAACTCGGGTAGCTGGGTGTTGAGGCATAGCTGGTCGCTTAGAGGGTAGGTTGAGAGCTCGAGGTGTAAATTGGCTGGCGGCACTGAGATGCGCGTGCAGAGACCTCTTGCTCGGGACGATTGGACCGGTTCAACATTTGGCTAACGGGCGAAAGGTGGTTGCGTACGGCGTCCGTGATGGTTGTTGTAGGCAACATCGAGTACGGGCGTACGTGAAGGGTTGTTTGGGTAACCCTGCAGGTGTAAATCGATTATAATCGCCGTCCCTCACTGTCAGTGAGTACCACTTGTTCACTGTACCGTGACGTAGAAAGAACAGGCTAGTTACATGTTAAAATATTGCTGATTGAAAGATGGACTTTGATTGTTAATGATTTGTTCTAGTTTAGAGCTAACTAAAGTTCTTTCCATCCTTGGGCAAAGTACATGAGAGAAATGCGTTTCTTGTTTGATTGCGGCTCTCTCATGTGCCTTAGCATAAGGTTCTCCACAACCTGCTGCTAAAACTTGAAAGTAAGGTTCCAATAATTAGGCGAGTCCTTTGCAAATTATTTTATCTCATGTACCCATCACCCTCATGTAGAAGTTCCATGTTTAGGAGAGACGGGTCAGTCTTGCTGAGCCTTCGTGCTCACTGCTTGTGTTTGAAGCTTTTGCAGGGTTCTATGAGGAAGAGACTCCCGAGGAGGAGACGGAACCCCAGGAGGGGAATCCCGTCGAATGGGAGTCATGCACGCCGCCGTGTTAGTGTGCGTGCGTGCTAGCAAGGACACGTTCACGGGCTGAACGTGAACTTGATGAGTAGTCTATGCCCGTGAGTGTAGACTGGACCTATTTTGATGTAAAAATGTTCATACACCACTTTATGTAATAAAAGTTTTGCTTCCGCTTTGTACCTTTGATGTGTGTTATTCGGTCCTGGCTCGACAAGACCGTGGGATCGTGTCACTTCCGCTGCTAAATAATTTGGATATTCATGAGTGAGACATTGAGTCATTGTAATAATGTACTTAAACATTATTTGTTCGTAGTTATATTCTGAATTCAGTTTGTGGAATACATGTGTATTTGTGATGAACATCCTGGGCACATATGAATTCACTTGGTTCATTTTCGGAACCGGTTGTCACAACGGATCTTGCTCTCCACTACTATAGCTTTGTCAACAACCTTCTGGATGTTTGCATAACCATTGTTGAGCAGGTGGACTTGAATTCATTGTTCAGTCCTCTCATGAACAGGTATTGCTTCCTGTGATCCGAGTTAACATCCTCTGGAGCATACCTTGAGAGTTGCGTCAACTTGTTGAGGTACTCATTCATGCTCTTCCTCCCTTGCCGGAGATTTTCAAACTCCTGCCTTTTAAGGACCATGACTCATTTAGGGATATCATGAGAGCAGAAACTCTCCTTGGATTCAGCCCAAGTAATTATCTCCTGGTTGGCATGAGCATTGCAAAGAGCGTCTCACCAATCAGCGGCTGCTCCCATCAGTTGGTGTGATGCGAAGAGAACCTTCTCCCGATCACTGCATTGAACAATAGCAAGCTTCTTCTCAATAGACTTCAGCCAATCATCGTCCTCCATAGAATCATTAGCTTGTGCAAAGGTAGGTGGCCTAGTCCTCATGAATTCTCCCAATCTGTTGTGAGCCTGTGGTGGTGGCGACGGTGGGGGTGCAGGAACATGGTTAGGGTTGTTGTTGTTGGCCTGCAGCTGTCCCAACGTTTGCATCATATCTTGCATGAGCTGGTTCTGCATAGCCATCAAACATTCAAGGTTGCTTGCATCAGCCCCGAGTTTGACATCCTCAGGAACTTCCACGTTGTCATCCTCATATGCTTCGTTGTTACCACAAGTGTTCCTTCGGTGGCGGTTGGAATTTTCCCTCAGCATCTGTGAGAGAGTAGGGTAGGAAGTAGAAATTCAGATTGATCCTCCAACTATATGCATCAAGGTGTATGAACTAAGCAACTTCTTTCATTAATATCAGCCTATATGAGGATGTGAACAAGTGCTGAAGCATCTCACATCTCTCTACTATGTGTGGATGTGGACATTCGCCAAAGCATCTCACATCACTCTACCATTAGAAGGATGGTTACTTCAGCCTTCCACTCTTCGTGTCCGAGACGAGTGACTTTCTTGAGGAGGTACTCCGGGTATAAGCTGCAGCAATCAAGGAACTCTCTCAGCTCTCTGGTTATGTGTCCTCCCTCCATCACGTTGGATTGGAGCTCCTGAGCAGAATGGATGACCTGTTCATTATCTTCATTCTAGGCCTCAGCAGGGGGTGGCTCCTCTTCGGATTCATCTTCTTCTGACATAGCTTTATGGGGCTCCGCTGGGTGTAGGCCCACATGGTATTCCTCTTGAGGTGCGTACCAGTGCTATTCTTCTTGTGGATCGTCTTCCATGTCATCTTCGATTGGTTCCACCTCTTCCGTATCCTCTTCCTCATGCATAGATCTATTGACTTCATCTTGAGGTTCCATATTCACCTCCTCCAAATATGGTCCATCGGACACCTCGATGGAGTTAAGTGCACTTCCACGTGGCGGTCGACGAGTTCTCATGCGTACTGTGCTTCTAGTGACCGGCATCTATAAATAAGAAATGAGAAACTTAGAGAAGAAGAAAATAAATCCAAAATTTCAGCAGCTATTCAGCAAGAAAACAGAGGATGCGGCTGTCAAAAATAAAAGAAGAAAGAGGGGCTGAAAATAGCGCTTTGCGGTGGCTGAGTTGAAAAGTAAAGTGCAGTAGCAAGCAAATTTCGAAAATTGCAGTTTAGAGGGTTGTTCCTATGTGTTTTATAGTGTCCATTATACCTAGACTTGCGTCCTACGGTCAATGTAGCTCTGATACCAATTTTTGACACCCAGTTCCAAAAATGAACCAAGTGATGCACATGTGTGCCTAGGATGTTCATCACACATATACACGTACTTCACAAACTGAATTTAGAACTTTTACCACATCACAACTAGTGCTTAAGTACTTTATTATAATAACTCAATGTCTCAATCATGATATCTAATTATTCTGCAGCGGAAGACTCTAAATGACAGCGGAAGTAAACTAAAGACGATGGGGCTCCAACTCCAACTCCACAGGCAGTTGACTGCACATGCAAGGGTGAGTACATGTCATACTCATCAAGTGCGGGAAAGTATGTAATGTAGCTTAAACAAGGTAGGAAACAAATATTTCATTGCAGCAAGCAAGTTTTATTTCACAATCACAATAAAAACAGCCTATTATGTCTAGGTGAGTTAAATCCCAACATAACCAAGTAATTCATCATCCCTCATGTTCCATACCACCATAATTCATCATTTATCAAGTCTCAACCAGCCAATGCTCTTTCTCAAACTTATCTCATATTAATAATTTCTCATGATCAGCACATATGCACATAATCGAAATCAAACTCATGATCACAATCAAAACCAGTCCCAAAACAAGTTCCAATGACAATACCATAACCATACCCGAATAACCATCCTATGTTTGCCTCTAATAATGGAAGTTGGTCAGGTACTTGTAACCGGAAGCACGACTATCATGATAGTTTTACACTCTGCAGAGGTGGCACCACGTTACCCACAAGTTCGTGATTTCGTCACCCGTAGGCGACTAGAGAAAACCTCCATTCTGCCACTACACAACCGTCGGTGTATGGCCAAGAGATCACAAAATAGCCTTTACAAAGGGACTACTAGAATGTAAGGACCCACTGAGGTTTCACCGGCAGGCTCAAATCTCCATTATCCCACCCACGGGCCCCCTTGCGTTCCATGCAGTTCCCAGGAAAGTCCTCCTCAACTCCCAGTCCCCGCGCCATCCAATGGTCCATAACAAGCTAGCAACACACCTAATTAGTCAGCTAAGCCGCACCCATATTTGGCCTTGTGGTGGCACTGTGTTCTTGGCCTGTTCTCACATGAACCGGTCCTTAGATCTAAGGCAAACAAGCCACCGTCTCATTCAGCATAACCATGAACCAAGCTTGCCTAGATATCCCTGATTCCATGATTATTAACATACTCATTTTCTCATCATCTTTAATCTTTATGAGTGCAATAGCTAAACAAGTTTATTTCAGCTTTCTCGAATCCCGTAAGTTATGTGATGCAAAAGAGAAGATGACCATACCCAACTCAACAAATTTCCCGGCGACAAGGGTGGATAACGAAGCTAGTAAACTCCTACTAAAGGATTTCCCACCAAGTTGACACGAGCATGCAGTTTTCACAAGCAAAACAGTTCGAAAACATAGGTTCAATATGGTCAAGGGGCACTTGCCCGGATAGTGCTGCTCGTGGTTCCGCAATTGTAGTGATCCATACACAACCACACGTACTTCTTGCATTAATACACGACCCAGGCTGATGCCGGATGCATCACAATAAACATCGAATGATTTAGTAGTATCCGGCTGAGCAAGAACAGGGGCTGTGGTGAGGTGTTTCACCAATGTTTTGAAGGCTACTTCACATGCCTCACTCCAATTATGCGATCAGCAAGCAGGAGAGTCATGGTAGCCGGCCACATCACCCAAAGGTAGTGCCTCGCAGACAGAGAGGGGAATCATTCCCGTCGAGAGGCCACTGTCCAATAAGCTAGGGTCGGGCATGTCGAATCAATAACACCCAGACTACACGACACGTACGCCCGTACTCGACGTTGCATACAGCAACCATCACTGACGTCGTACGCGGCAGCCTTTCTCTCGTTTCACCCCCGTTGAATCGATCAAGTCGCCTCGTACAGTAGTCACTCTCATGGTGCACCTACCGACATGAGATGTCATGAGAATGTTCCCCACATACTGCACACCGGCCGTCCGCCTGAGGCGACCCGAAAAGGCCCAACGACAGCTTACCGAGGTACATCGGTTTACTGGGTCCCATAATACCAGCATGAGTCCGGTACACAACTCAAACTTGTTCAACAGGGCCGCATACGGATCGGTCCTTGACCGACACGGACAAGTCTATAGCACCCAGGCCCCTATGTCCTGCTTCCCCTACAACCTTCCGGTCTGAACTTTAACTTGCTAATTCATTTTTGAACCAATCCCGTATGCCCCTGTTGTTCTTGAACCTGCGAGTAGCATCTCACCACTCGACTTCTACCAAACCTTACATAAGCATGGCAGTTCTACACAGTGTAATACCCAATACTCCATGGGTTCATTTGGTTATGCAAGAGGAGTATCAAACACTAGACCTAATGCACAATTCATATCTTAACCGAAAGTGAATACAAAATAAAAATTTAACAGCTGTTAAATGCAAACCGGAGCATGCCTGTTTTGCAGGCTAGTCGTATATAAGTAGTTAGTAAACTCGCTGATCAACCTTTGATTCTCCGGAGCTTGATCCACTTCAATGAATCGCTCCTTTGAATCCCCTTCGTTGTGGTTCCTATTAAAATGCATATGCACATGTTTTATAGCATGTAATGGAAAGAAGTTATAGAATGGAGTTCTTAGGAACAGAGGTTGTGTGGAAAAGGCAAGAATGGCTTGGTTTGCCTCTGTGGTGCAAGGACACGGAAACGACTAAATTGATCTTAGTGTTTTAGATATACACTAACTACTTTCCCTAATGAACATAAGAGATGAGCTGAAAATGATTGAGGGCAATAGAAGAACAAGAACTCCCATGGCCTCAAAACATTTACAGCAGGTTCTATACTACCTAGGAATTTAGCTTGCCAAATTGCAGCTAATATGGAGTCAAATTGTGTTCTCTATAATTCTCACAATGTCTCTCATGTATTTCCACCTATACATAAGTATGGAGAATTAGAAAAGGTAGTTCTACAGCTCAAATTGGGCTTATTACATGTGAGTTCCTGGTCACATGAAAGTAATCTGGTCCAAAATTCAGCCCTTTTACTTGAGTAGTTCTCCCAGACCAATTCTTTAAGCATTTCTACTTAAAAGAATTAATTCTGAACTAATGTGCATTTTCATGCCCAATTTAGTGAACTACAATTTCAAGTATGTCTCAGAGATCTTACCTAAATTTTCCTATGATTTTTAGAGATAGGGATTGCCCAGAATAGATTTTTGAAGTGGGAAACATTTTCTGAAAATGTTTCTGGACTCTTATGAACACAGCAGATTGTTTTTAGCCAATTCCTACTCAAATGATCTTCAAATGAGCTGAAGCTTTGCTAGAAGGTTAACACTATGTCAAAACATATTCTGGCAAAATTTGGGAATTTTTGGATAAACCAAACTCCCTCAATAATTCTTTTTCAGAAAGCCTTCAAAGAATTTTCCAGAATACCATATTGACTTTCATACAAATCTGAGCTCATATTTGGATAGATCTCTGCAAAATGAATCCAACCCAATTGGAATCACTCAAATTGGAGGTTTCTACACTGAGATATAAATTTCCAAAGTTGTAGCCATCTGTGGAATTATTTTTCCTACTGAACACTCGGCTGGACCAACTGTTTTAAATCCCAGCCAATAGGATTGAAGCCACACTGGGTCCACAGCTCTTCAGCGCGCAGGGTAAAGCTCGGAATACGTCGCTCCGAAATATTGTCGTGTGACGCATCCTAAAGCAAAGATGATCACTGGCTAGTCCAGCGCCTATGTGCAAAATTTGATGACCTATGGAGGATCAGAGAGGGAGAATTTGAAGAAACCGTACCAGCTGCTCGCCAGAGCAAAAACTAGAAATTCGCCGCCGATGCTTCATGGCGTGGCTTGAGATTCGGGTGAGAGCAGCAGGGAGTCCTTGTTCTTCCGTTGTCACTCTTGCTAGGCTGTGAAAGTTCCTGTGGAGAGCTGTCCACGAGCACCTGACCGTCGGCTGAAGCTAGGTTGCCGCTGTGGCGGTTGTTCTCGGGCACAGGAGGCCGGAGCTCAGTGGTTTAGGCGTTGGGGAAGTGGAGGCTGAGCTCGTGGTGCCGTCTAGCCGCTAGGGAGAGGAGAGGGTGTGATGTTTCTTCGGTTTTCCGATCGAACCGAGAGCGGAGGTGAGGCAGCGCCGCTCGCGAGGGAGAGAAAGCAAATGAGCTTTGCTTCGGCCTGAGGGGATGATCACGCCAAAGACACCGAGTGAACCGACTCTGGCCGCCAGTGCTTGGGAGGAAGCAGCAGGAGGTGGCGCGGTGGCTCCTCGGTGGCACAAACGGCGAAAAGCACTCGGTGGAGTTGAAAAACAGAGACAAAGTCATTTGCTTCATGTGCAAGTTTTGATTTTTCCACTCAATGACATGTGGGTCCCTCCCCACCTTTCCCTCCCAAATATCTCCTCAAGTTGATCTTCCCAAATTCCATAATTCTAAGTTTGAAAGGTGGGCTAGAATTTGAATTCTCCAAATTCAGTTTGAATTTGCATGACAAATTTGAATTTGATTGGAATTTGCAAATGCTTCTCTTTAACTCCTTTTTTGAGCCCACCCTAATGACAAGTTTGTCACCCAATTCTTTTTTTCCATACTTTCCAACAATATGGCTGCATGTTTGTTCAAAATTTTTGGCCACCATTTGTGTGAACTTTGAATTTCAAATCTGATTTTTAAACTTGTATGCAAAGGGTGTTTAATTCCTTATTGGTTCAACACATTCAAATAAAGATGTGAACCTCAATTTGGACAATCATCCATGTATCACCTTGCATGAAGAAAAAGTTTTAGCAAGTCCCATTTTTCATGTCTTTGTCACATCTAACACCCCAAAATCTGTTAAAGAGGTGAATTTAAAATTTTTGGACGTAATGAATGAGAAAAATTCAAACTCAAACTGGAATTCAAATTTGAACCAAAACAGAAAAGAAAAAGGAAAAAGAAAAAGAAAAACAGCCAATGGGCCGAAACCTACCTCAGCCGGCCCAACAGCCCGCGGCTGTTTTCCCCCTCCCCCTCTCTCTGATGCGCGGGGCCCAAGTTTCATCCCCTTCCTCTGCACGCCCCAACCGCCACCACTACTCCCGCGCTCAATCACGCCTGCCGCTCCCGAAACCCGCACTCGCACACCCCGATCTTCGGTCCCAGGCACTCCAGCACGATCTCAACGAACGCCGCCCTCCCTCATCCATATAAACGCTGAAGGCTGCCCCTTTTCTTCCCCCCTTCGACCCACATTCAGTTCCGGTGAGGACCGAGACTTCCGTTGCCGTTTTCTTTCGATCTTCGTCCGTTTTCTCCGATCTAACGTGTGTAGTGCGTCCTGCCGCCGCCGGGGAGTCTTGCAGGTGAAGGAGACCCCGTGTTTTGCGCTCTAGACACAGCTCCGGTGAGCACCGCCGAGCTTCCCACTCGGACCTCGTCGCCGACCGCCTTCCAGGGCCTCCGAGCTCAAGAAAACCCCCGAGGTGAGATCCCCTACTCTCCCTCCTCCGAATTGTGCAGAGAAAACGGTAGTCTAAGGCCGGTAGATGAGATTTCGGGAAATTCCGGCGAGATCGTCGCCTCCCGCCGCCGCCCGCCGCCGGGTAGCGCCGCCTGCACACGGCTAGGGCGACGTGGCCCTCTGTGGCCCGTCCATTTTAAATCGTGCGGATGAAAATAGAACCCTCGCGTACCCCTTCGCAATCTAATCTCGACCCTCCATTTAAAATCGGACGGTCCACGTCAGCCCCGCATTATAAAGGCTGGAAATCTTGCGCGCTACCCCCTAGACTTGTTAGAAAAGAATAGCTAGCCCTTGAAACCTTCTGATCTAGCCCCTAGACCTTCAGAAATTCATGTAAATTCATTTAAAAATCAGTTTTAGCCCCTGGACTTAGTAAGAATTAGGAAGACATCCATGTTTTGCACACTTAGACCCCTGAAAATTTAGAAAATGAGAAATGGGGCCCCACAGCAGTGTGGATTTGCACTTCAGCCCCTGAGGGTTATTAATTTCAGGAAATTGAATATGTGAATAGGGTTTAAATTCAAACATAGGTATATGTTCAGTTTAATTATTCTAACCCTCTTGGAGATTTGTAGAACAATCTGAAGTCTGAGTTTAGAGGGGAAATAAACTTTTAAACTAAATAAGGTTGCTGTTTTGTGATTTATCCCTGAAATACACCCTATAGGCATAAAACAAATTTCAATGTGGGAAAATGAATCTAAGTCACCAAAAAGGGCTAGGGAAAATTCATAAAGGTTCTGTTTAGGTAATTGGAACAGTAGAAATTTTTGTATGAATTTAGGTTGCTGTTTTATGGCTGGAAATTCATTTTTAGGCTAGAAAATAATTCTGAAAATGGGTAAAAATAAATTTAAATTGATCCTCATCAGAGAGGAAGTCAAAAGATATTTTATTGGACATTTTAGATCAGAACACATTCTGTTTAGGAGATATATTGTGCTATTTTAGTATTAAAGTTCACTTTTAGGTATGGAAAATAAATCTGAAAATATAGGAAAATAGGTATACCTAATTAGAAAATGTCAAGTGAGGTCCCCAAATTCAAAACTTCGAATTAAGATTTTGTAGAAGATCTGAAAACCTATTTGGAGTAGGAAATTATCTTTTATGCAAATTTTGTGGCTAAGAAGTGTATTATCTAATATAGAGAATTTGTTCAAAATTGGAAATTCATATATAGTGTGCACTTAGAAATCTGAATATTAAAATTAGAAATGATATATATGTTTAAAAGTGCATGTATGACTAGAATCAACACATCTAGGGTAAACACAACACTTAAAAATGTGAATGACTTTCATATGTATGTATGTGGGTTTGCATGAGTGGAAATGTGGACTATGGCTTATGGAATGTTGTTTTCTTTTGCTATGTGTATTGGCATGAGTAGAACCAGCCCCAGAGCAGGTTCTCACCTTTCAAGATCAAGACTTCCCATTCCCAGAGCAGTAGGAAGAAGGCAAGTGTCCTAGACCATTTTGATCCTATACTAGGATGTGTAGTTAGAATTTAATTGCATTGTCAAGTTGGAATATGATACCCCAAGCTAGGAAGTTTCCCTAGAATTGCATTATCTTGTTTCCTTGTAGCCTTGGGTTGGGAGTCACTTTATTATATCTTTCATTTATGCTACTCATGCTTAGCCATGCTTAGAATGGGATACATGGGATATGAGATCATCACCTTGATTACCTTACATGTGAATTGATTACTATGAATTATGTAGAAGTAGGGATCTAGGCAAGTTGGATGCTTTGGTTGGTGCTGTGTGCACGAGACACGGGTTTGTGTTTAGTGCTTGCCTGGATCCTAAGGACCGGTTCATGGAGCATGTAACCTGGCTTTACCGTGCCAACCACATGCTGAGATGGGGCAGCTTGGCCAATTAATTAGGTGCATTCCCGGCGTAGTATGGGTGTTTTGATGGTGCGGGGAATAGGTGTCAGCTGGACTACCATATGAACCGCAAGGCTCAAGAGGGGGCCACCGCAGCGGGGTTGAAGCCTCTTGTATGCTGTTAGGGGTGAAACCTCAGTGGGCCCACACTCGTCGGGAATCCCTTTGTAAAGGCCTCGTAGTGATCTCCTGGCTACACACCTCGGAAGTGTGAACGTGGTTCGCGGCCACTGGCACAATGGAGGTTCTTTTAGTCCACCTGGCAACGGGGGATGAAATCACTACATGTGGGTACAGTGGTGCATACTCTGCAGAGTCAAAACTATCATGACAGCCGTGCTCACGGTCAAGAGCAGCTTGGACTTATTCATGATTAGAGGATGATGAATTGGGAAGTTGAGTATGTTAAACGGGTTGCTTAACATTGGAAATGATGTTATGGTTACTTGATATTGATGATGGTTTAGGGGTATTGGGACCATTTCACCTATGTAGTAATGTAGGTGCTTAATAAGGTAAGGTGATAGGCATTGGTTGCGTAGTGCTCAACCATGAGTTCAGCATTTCCTTGTTCTAGTCATGCATGACATAACTTTCCCACACTTGCTGAGTACCAACGGTACTCAAGCTTGCTTTTCTGTTAGTTTAAATTGCTGCTCAGGCCAAGGGAATGACGTGGTGTGCAACGACCAAGACTTCAGACCCGAAGAAGGATTCTAGGTTCACGGAGTCCCCCGGGGCAACGCCTGTGACGGAGCCCACAAGACTTATCTTCCGCTGTTGTTTTATTTACATGTTATGAACATATTATTCGTCCATGGAGACTTTATGCTATGTAAGACTTATTTATATTCGAATACTTGGCTTGTAATATAATGATGGTTCACAATTTGTCGTCACATGTATGAGAAAATGATCCTGGCATACATGTGATATTCACTCGGTCGTTCTTTGGAGAAACCGGGTGTGGCAGAAGTGGTATCAGAGCCAGGTTGCCCGTAGGAACGTGGACCTAGGTAGAAATGGACGTATTTAAAAACCCTATGTTCTTAAAAACTATTTTACAAAAGGTGTGGGGGAGGAAGTGTTATTTAATGTTGTCACTTTATCTTATTTGTTCATTGCCTCAACTTTTATTCAAAATACAGTCTTTATTTAATGCTTATCTAACTTGATTTTAAATGCTTTATATTTTAGATGGTTCGCATGGTCCGCACCGCTTGCAAGTCCACCGGAGGAAGAGTACCTGTAGCTGCCCTTGCCTTGAGGGAGGAGAACCGCCCGGTGACGTACCACTCCTACGGGTTGGCAGTAGGAGCCTTGTTGCGCCATCTTCGGCGTATGCTTCACGCCGCCGGCAATGTTGGCAAGCTGATCATACACTACAGCTCCACCAGGACCATCCATGAGAAGCGTGAAGAATGGAGCTCAGAGATGAGGATTATCCATGACAACTAGATGCTCAAGATCCACCGCTCTACAGCTTTTCGGGTGACTCAGGCCGATGCTGAGAAGGATGTCACCTGGGAGGCCATCACCTGCCAGAGTTACATCAACCGTCGCCACCTGGACAGGACTGAGTACATGTATGTCCTCCAGCGTGATAGTGGCACTGCGGAGTACAAGTACCCGCCGGTGCAGCAGGGGACTTCCCATGAGCACATGGACCCGTGCTTGGAGGATGCAGCTATGCTCAGCACTCGACTACAGGAGTTCCAGCAGGAGCTTCAGGATGTCCGTGACACCCTGAAGGAAACTGAGGCGTTGCTTCGCGCCAGCTTGAGGGCTTGGGAGATAGGTGATGGGAATGAACTGTGTGTCACCAAGAATGACACATGGACTCCTGACTCCCTAGACCCCCGGCCGAGCAAGCGTCACCGCACTTCTCCACCAGCAGCTTCCCCACCTAAAGCGGAATCAGAGGGAGCCGCAATGATGAGGAAGACCCCGACGAGCCAGCTCAGTGATACGAGTTGTTAGAGTCATTTCCCTTATTTCCGCATGTTATCGAGTAGTCCAGTCAAGAACCTATCTATTTGTTTGTTAGTGTTTGGTGTGTGACGTGAGTTGTGGAAGCCATGGGCACTTGTCCACAACCTCGTCTTTAAGTTTGCATTGCTTTGGTGTGTGAACCCTTATGAATCAATAGTGCATTTATTTTGGCATGAGACATGACGCCCAAAGATCTATGTGAAATCTTCAGAAATTGTCTAAATATTAAGGTATCAAAAGTTTAAGTTTAAAGAAGCAATTTGGGAAGTTAATACGTAACGATTAAAGTTGACATTTGGTTGATCATGATAGATGGCTGGAAGAGGAAGAGGTCGTGGTGCCAACCCCAACAACAACAACAATGAGGCTACCGATCCTCAACTTCGTGGAGGGCAAGACAGGGGTGGTCGCCGAGAAAGAGCTGATCCCATCTACCAAATGATCGACAATCAAAATCAGCTCATTCAGAATTCGACTCAAGTGGTGGCCAACTTACATCAAGCTCCACCCCCACAGGCAGCACCACGTCAACCAAGGTTGAGTGAGTTTCTGGGAACTCAACCCCCAAAGTTTGCAAGTGCTGCTGAACCTCTGGAGGCAGATGATTGGCTCAAGACCATTGTGAACAAGATGAGAATCATATAATGCCAAGGATATGAGAGGGTGCTGTTTGCCTCTCATCAATTGCATGGACCCGCTGCTGATTGGTGGACCGCATACGTGGCAGCCCATCATGACCCCGAGAACATAACATGGGAAGAGTTCAAGCGCAGTTTCCGTAACCACTACATACCAAGGGGAGAACTCAAGAACAAGAGGAAGGAGTTCTTGGCACTGCAGCAGGGCAACATGACTGTGAGAGAGTACCTCACCAAATTCACCCAACTGTCCCATTATGCACCATGGGACATCGAAACTGATGAGCAGAAACAGGACTGTTTTGTGGAGGGGCTTACCATGGAAATGCAATGTGCAATGTCCTCCAACGAATATGAAAGTTTCCAAAAGATGGTGGACAGGGAGTTTGTTGTGGAGAGGAATCTGAAGGCCTTGGAGAATGAAAACAAGAGGAAGATGGGATGGTCACACCAAGCATCAAGCAGCAACACACGTCCACGTCTGATGCAGCAACCTGCAGGGCAGACGAGCCGTGCTGTAGTACCCTACTCGACACCAAGAGGGTACCACCCGAACTTCAGGCCTCCATCAGCACCAGTACATACGCAGCGTCAATTTGTGCAGCAGCCACGCCCCACCTATCAACCTCGACCAGCAGGACAAGGGCCACAGAACCAACCCCAAGATAAAAAAGGCCAGGCCCCTAAAGTCGGGGTGCAATGCTTCAACTGTGGTGAAGTAGGACACTACGCTCATAAGTGCCCAAAGAAGAAGCCTATGCAGCGACAGCAGCAGAATGTGATGTGAGGACGGGTGAACCACATGACCATGGAGGAAGCGCAAGAGGCACCGGACGTGGTGATTGGTAAGTTCCCTACAAATTTACACATTGTGACCATTTTGTTCGATTCTGGTGCTACCCACTCGTTCATTGCTCAAGGATTTGTTAAGGAGCATGATCTAGCAACAACACAAATGAATCATATGTTAGCTGTGAACTCTCCAGGGAGAGAAATAAGAATAAGACAAGTGTGTCCCAGGGTGAATCTAGACCTTAATAGGGTAGTATTTACTGCAAACATCATAGTGATAAACTCACAAGGGATAGATATTATTTTGGGTATGGATTGGTTGACCAAACATAAAGGTATCATCCATTGTTTGACTAGAACGGTGGAACTAACTCACCCTAGTGGCACAAAAGTGAAGTTCATAGCCGTACAAGAACCTCAGAGGGACATTAAACTCAATCAAGTGGAAGTGGAAGTGGAAGAGATAAGGGTTATCAAGGAATATTCCGACGTTTTTCCTGAGGAGTTGCCAGGTATGCCCCTAGATCGTGAAGTGGAATTCGCGATTGAACTAGTGCCTGGAATAGCCCCGATATACAAGAGCCCTTATCGGATGGACTCCATACAGCTGGAAGAGCTCAAAGAACATATAAGAGAATTGACAGTGAAGTGGTATATTCATCCTAGTTCCTCACCATGGGGAGCTCCAGTGATATTTGTGCCCAAAAGGACGGAACCCAAAGGTTATGCGTAGACTATCGTGCGTTGAATGAAGTAACCATCAAGAACAATTACCCATTACCCCGCATTGAAGACTTATTTGATCAGTTGAGGGGAGCTTGTGTATTCTCAAAAATTGATCTCGGGTCGGGATATCACAAATTGAAAATAAGGCGAACTGACATTCCAAAGACAGCTTTCGTATCTCGGTACGGGCCGTATGAATACACCGTCATGCCGTTCGGGCTAACTAATGCTCCGGCGTATTTCAAATATCTCATGAACAAAGTATTCATGGAATATCTGGACAAATTTGTAGTGGTATTCATTGATGACATTCTCATTTTCTCCAAAGATGAAGAACAACATGAGGGACATCTAAGACTGGTGTTGCAAAAGTTGAGAGAGCACCAACTGTATGCCAAGTTGAGCAAGTGTGAGTTTTGGCTGAAGAGAGTTCCCTTCTTAGGACATATAATCTCGGAGGGAGGAATCTCCGTGGATCCCGCCAAGATCGTGGATATGCAGAAGTGGAAGACCCCTAAAAATGTCAGGGAAATTCGAAGCTTCTTAGGATTGGCTGGGTATTATCGACGGTTCATTGAGGGCTTCTCCAATATTTCGAGACTCCTCACCAAATTGTTAGAGAAAGGAATCAAATTCACGTGGACACCGGAGTGTGAGACAAGTTTCCAAGAGCTGAAGAAAAGATTGACAACAGCCCCAGTGCTAGTTATGCCAGACATGCAGAAGAATTTTTCGGTGTATTGCGATGCTTCTGGACATGGGTTGGGGGGTGTTCTCATGCAAGAGGGGCATGTTGTTGCCTATGCATCCCCGCAGCTCTGAAAACACGAGAAGAACTATCCTACGCATGACCTCGAGCTAGCCGCAGTGGTCCACGCACTGAAGCTTTGGAGGCATTACTTGATGGGAAAGAGGACAGAGATATATACAGACCATAAGAGCTTAAAGTACATTTTCACACAGCCCGATCTCAACCTCAGACAAAGGAGATGGTTAGAGCTAATCAACGACTTTGATGTGGGCATCAACTATCATCCTGGGAAAGCGAACGTCGTGGCAGATGCTTTAAGCCGGAAGGTGCATGTCAACATTTTGAGCTTAAAGGACACGCCTACGGATTTGAAGGAAGAGATTGCAAAACTCAATCTATGCCTGGTGAATAGTGGTGAGGCCATCGCCATGGAGGTGGACTCCACATTGGAGCAAGACATACGCAACGGTCAGAAGAATGATGAGAAGATTCAAGAAATCAGAGAACTCATCAAAGAGAATAAAGCTCCTGGGTTCAGAGAGGATGAACAAGGTACGGTGTGGCATGGGAAAAGAATTTGTGTGCTTGAGGTGAAGGAGATCCGTGAACTGATTTTGAGGAGGCTCATGATTCCGACTATTCCATTCATCCTGGGAGTACAAAGATGTATCATGACCTCAAGAGCAGATATTGGTGGTATGGCATGAAGCGAGATGTCTCGGAACATGTTGCCCTATGTGACACATGTCAGCTAGTAAAAGCAGAACATCAAAGACCCATGGGGCTGTTGCAACCACTCAAAGTGCCTGAATAGAAACGGGAAGAAATAGGTATGGACTTCATAGTGGGACTGCCTAGGACCCAATCGGGATATGATTCGATATGGGTCATCATCGACAGGCTGACTAAGGTAGCTCATTTCATCCCCGTGAAAGAAAGCTACAGCGGATCCAAATTGGCAGAATTGTACATGTCGAGAATCGTGTGTTTTCATGGAGTGCCAAAGAAGATAGTGTCAGATCGAGGGACACAGTTCACCTCAAGGTTCTGGCAGAAGTTACATGAAACCATGGGAACTCATCTGAATTTTAGTTCCTCCTATCACCCCAGACTGACGGGCAGACGGAAAGAACCAATCAAATCCTTGAGGATATGCTGCGAGCTTGTGCACTCAAGAACAATAGGAGTTGGGATAAGAACTTACCGTATGCAATGTTCTCCTACAACAACAGTTATCAGGCTAGTATAATGATGTCACCCTTCGAGGCGTTGTATGGGAGGGAGTGTAGGGCCCCATTGTTTTGGAACGAAACTGGGGAAATCAAAGTGTTTGGGCCAGAGGTACTACAAGAAGCCGAGGCAAAAGTGAGGGAAATCCGCAACAACTTGAGGATAGTCCAGACCTGACAAAAGAGCTATGCCGATGTACGGAGAAGAGAGCTCATTTTCAACGTGGGGGACTATGTTTATCTCAAGGTGTCCCCTATCCGAGGGCTTCGTCGGTTCAAGATGAAAGGGAAGTTATCACCTAGATACATCGGACCTTTCCAGATTCTGGAGAGGAAAGGTGAAGTGGCATACCAGTTAGAACTACTGGCTCGCCTATCAAATGTGCACGATGTATTCCATGTGTCACAACTTAAGAGATGTTTAAGAACACCACAAGAGATGTTACCCATGAATGAGGTGCACGTACGAGAGGATCTATCATATGCCGAGCAACCGGTCAAGATCCTGGAGACAATGGAACGCATCACAAGGAATAAAAGAATCCGAAGGTGCAAAGTGCAGTGGAAGCACCACTTGGAAGCAGAAGCCACATGGGAGCGAGAAGACGAGCTCAAGGCACAGTTCCCGGATCTGTTTTCCTAGAGTCACCAATCTCGAGGACGAGATTTCTTTTAAGGGGGGTAGAGTTGTAACACCCCAAAATCTGTTAAAGAGGTGAATTTAAAATTTTTGGACGTAATGCATGTGGAGAAAAATTCAAACTCAAACTAGAATTCAAATTTGAACCAAAACAGAAAAGAAAATGGAAAAAGAAAAACAGCCAATGGGCCGAAACCCACCTCAGCCGGCCCAACAGCTCGCGGCTGTTTTCCCCCTCCCCCTCTATCTGACGCGTGGGGCCCGCGTGTCATCCCCTTCCTCCGCGCGCCCCAACCGCCACCGCTACTCCCGCGCTCGATCACGCCCGCCGCTCCCGAAACCCGCGCTCGCACACCCCGATCTTCGGTCGCAGGCACTCCAGCACGATCTCAACGAACGCCGCCCTCCCTCATCCATGTAAACGCTGAAGGCTGCCCCTTTTCTTCCCCCCCTTCGACCCACTTTCAGTTCCGGTGAGGACCGAGACTTCCGTCGCCGTTTTCTTCCGATCTTCGTCCGTTTTCTCCGATCTAACGTGTGTAGTGCGTCCTGACGCCGCCAGGAAGTCTTGCAGGTGAAGGAGACCCCGTGTCTTGCGCTCTAGACACAGCTCCGGTGAGCACCTCCAAGCTTCCTACTCGGACCTCGTCGCCGACCGCCTTCTAGGGCCTCCGAGCTCAAGAAAACCCCTGAGGTGAGATCCCCTACCCCCCTCCTCCGAATTGTGCAGAGAGAACGGCAGTCTAGGGCCGGATGATGAGATTTCGGGAATTTCCGGCGAGATCGCCGCCTCCCGCCGCCGCGCGCCACCGGGCAGCACCGCCCGCACACGGCTAGGGCGACGTGGCCCTCTGTGGCCTGTCCATTTTAAATCGTGCGGATGAAAATAAAACCCCCGTGTACCCCTTCGCAATCTATTCTCGACCCTCCATTTAAAATCAGACGGTCCACGTCAGCCCCGCATTATAAAGGCTGGAAATCTTGCGCGCTACCCCCTGGACTTGTTAGAAAAGAATAGGTAGCCCCTGAAACCTTCTGATCTAGCCCCTGGACCTTCAGAAATTCATGTAAATTCATTTAAAAATCAGTTTTAGCCCCTGGACTTAGTAAGAATTAGAAGACCTCCCTGTTTTGCACAATTAGATCCCTGAAAATTTAGAAAATGAGAAATGGGGCCCCACAGCAGTGTGGATTTGCACATCAGCGCCTGAGGGTTATTAATTTCAGAAAATTGAATATGTGAATAGGGTTTAAATTCAAACATAGGTATATGTTCAGTTTAATTATTCTAACCCTGTTGGAGATTTGTAGAACAATCTGAAGTCTGAGTTTAGAGGGGAAATAAACTTTTAAACTAAATAAGGTTGCTGTTTTGTGATTTATCCCTGAAATACACTCTTTAGGCATAAAACAAATTTCAATGTGGGAAAATGAATCTAAGTCACCAAAAAGGGGTAGGGAAAATTCATAAAGGTTCTGTTTAGGTAATTGGAACATTAGAAATTTTTGTGTGAATTTAGGTTGCTGTTTTATGGCTGGAAATTCATTTTTAGGCTAGAAAATAATTCTGAAAATGGGTAAAAATAAATTTAAATTGATCCTCATCAGAGAGGAAGTCAAAAGATATTTTATTTGACATTTTAGATCAGAACACATTCTGTTTAGGAGATATATTGTGCTATTTTAGTATTAAAGTTCACTTTTAGGTATGGAAAATAAATCTGAAAATATAGGAAAATAGGTATACCTAATTAGAAAATGTAAAGTGAGGGCCCCAAATCCAAAACTTCGAATTAAGATTTTGTAGAAGATCTGAAAACCTATTTGGAGTCGGAAATTATCTTTTATGCAAATTTTGTGGCTAAGAAGTGTATTATCTAATATAGAGATTTTGTTCAAAATTGGAAATTTATATATAGTGTGCACTTAGAAATCTGAATATTAAAGTTAGAAATGATATATATGTTTAAAAGTGCATGTATGCCTAGAATCAACACATCTAGGGTAAACACAACACATAAAAATGTGAATGACTTTCATATGTATATATGTGTGGTTTGCATTAGTGGAAATGTGGACTATGGCTTATGGAATGTTGTTTTCTTTTGCTATGTGTATTGGCATGAGTAGAACCAGCCCCAGAGCAGGTTCTCACCTTTCAAGATTAAGACTTCTCATTCCCAGAGCAGCAGGAAGAAGGCAAGTGTCCTTGACTATTTTGATCCTATACTAGGATGTGTAGTTAGAATTTAATTGCATTGTCAAGTTGGAATAGGATACCCAAGCTAGGAAGTTTCCCTAGAATTGCATTATCTTGTTTCCTTGTGGCCTTGGGTTGGGAGTCACTTTATTATATCTTTCATTTATGCTACTCATGCTTAGCCATACTTAGAATGGGATACATGAGATATGAGATCATCACCTTGATTACCTTACATGTGAATTGATTACTATGAATTATGTAGAAGTAGGGATCTAGGAAAGTTGGATGCTTCGGTTGGTGCTATGTGCACGAGACACGGGTTTGTGTTTAGTGCTTGCCTGGATCCTAAGGACCGGTTCATGGAGCATGTAACCTGGCTTTACCGTGCCAACCACATGCTTAGATGGGGCAGCTTGGCCAATTAATTAGGTGCATCCCCGGCGTAGTATGGATGTTTGGATGGTGCGGGGAATAGGTGTCAGCTGGACTACCATATGAACCGCAAGGCTCAAGAGGGGGCCACTGCAGTGGGGTTGGACCCTCTTGTATGGTGTTAGGGGTGAAACCTCAGTGGGCCCACACTCATCGGGAATCCCTTTGTAAAGGCCTCGTAGTGATCTCCTGGTACACACCTCGTAAGTGTGAACATGGTTCGCGGCCACTAGCATAATGGAGGTTCTTTTAGTCCACCCGGCAACGGGGATGAAATCACTATATGTGGGTATAGTGGTGCAAACTCTGCAGAGTCAAAACTGTCATGACAGCCGTGCTCACGGTCAAGAGCGGCTTGGACTTATTCGTGATTAGAGGATGATGAATTGGGAAGTTGAGGATGTTAAGCGGGGAGCTTAACATTGGAAATGATGTTATGGTTACTTGATATTGATGATGGTTTAGGGGTATTGGGACCATTTCACCTATGTAGTAATGTAGGTGCTTAATAAGCTAAGGTGATAGGCATTGGTTGCGTAGTGCTCAACCATGAGTTCAGCCTTTCCTTGTTCTAGCCATGCATGACATAACTTTCCCACACCTGCTGAGTACCAACGGTACTCAAGCTTGCTTTTCTGTTGGTTTAAATTGCTGCTTAGGCCAAGAGAATGACGTGGTGTGCAACGACCAAGACTTTGGACCCGAAGAAGGATTCTAGGTTCACGGAGTCCCCCCGGGCAACGCCTGTGACGGAGCCCACAGGACTTATCTTCCGCTGCTGTTTTATTTACATGTTATGAACATATTATTCATCCATCGAGTTGTTATGCTATGTAAGACTTATTTATATTCGAATACTTGGCTTGTAATATAATGATGCTTCACAATTTGTCGTCACATGTATGAGAAAATGATCCTGGCATACATGTGATATTCACTCGGTCGTTCTTCGGAGAAACCGGGTGTGACATCACACATATGAACTCAAACCTTAGTTTTATTCATGTACATGTTTTGGGACTTTTACAACTATGCCTTGTGTTTTTGTCCTAAACTCAGCCGACTCTCCATATTCCACTGTTTATGCCCCCCACTTTGTAGAATCCTCTCAACTAAGTAGTGGACACGGGCCTCTTCACCTTCTTTCGTAACGAGGTTAGTTGTTTGTTCTAAAAGTGGCATGGCATATTTTGTACCCTTTTTCAGCAGCTCCATCATCGGTTTAGAAATTTTTGAGAAGTTTGAAATGAACCTCCGATAATATCCCGCTAAACCGAGGAAACTTCGGACACCGTAGACAGATTTGAGACATTCCCATTGCAGCACTTGAACGATTTTACTTGTGTCAACAGCGATGCACTCTGCTGAAATAATGTACCCTAACAATAGCACTTGATTGATCCAAAATTTGCACTTGCTGAACTTTGTATAATGTTTATGATCCCACAGGCATTGCTGCACGATATGCAACTGTTCAGCGTGCTTCTCCTCTGACTTGGAATAAACCAATATGTCATCGATGAACACTACGACAAAATTGTCCAACACCGGCATGAACACTGAATTCTTTAAGTACATAAAATGAGCCGGATCATTGGTTAATCCAAATGACATGATGAGATACTCATACATCCCGTATCTCATCGAGAATGCCATCTTCGGTATGTCTTCCGCTCGGATTTTGATCTGATGATATCCAGACCTCAGATTCATCTTTGAGAATACCTTCGCACCAACAAGTTGATCGAATAAAATGTCGATGCGAGGTAATGGATAATTGTTCTTGATTGTGATGGCACTGAGTGGCCGGTAATTAAGACAAAGTCTCAAGGTTTCATCCTTCTTCTTTACAAATAGCACTGAGCATCCCCACTGTGATGAACTCGGTCAAATGAAACCATTACTCAAAAGATCATTCAGCTGCTCTTTTAATTCAGCTAGCTCCTTGGGTGCCATCTTGTACGGCCTCCAAGAAATCGATGTGGTTCCCCCGGCGTCAGTTCAATCTTGAACTCGACGTCACGTTCGGGCGGCATGCTCGGTAAGTCATCGGGAAACACATCGTTGTTTTCCCGGACCACTGGTATATCTTCAAGCTTAATGTCTTCCGTGTTGTATGCAACTGCATTTTCTTGATCCATGCTGTCCAAAAAGAAAGTATGCTTTCCGTGAATTGGAGAGTCTAGTTGGACAGTCCGGATACCGATATTGAGAATGACACCATGATGGTTTAACCACGACATCTCCAATATGATGTCGATCTTCTGTCCATCCAACATGATCAGTGATGTTGGCTATATCCTGCCTCCCAAACATAGAGTTGCTCGGGGAATAATTTCACTAGCAGGTATATTTTCTCCTGGTGAATGTATAAGATATCGATCTTTGGGAGTATCAGTGGATAATTGATACTGATCCACACATGATTTACTGATGAAATTGTGGGTGGAACCAGAATCAACAGGTATGAGAACGGGTTGTTGATAGTAAACATGCCCGCTGACAGCAGTTCTCCCTCCAGGATATCCTCAATAGCTATATGCTGGACAGTGCCAGTTTTCCAGGCTGTTCTTTTAGGTTGAAAACGGGGTTGAATACACCCTCGTATTGTTTTGTGTCCGCTGCCCTGCAGTTTCTCTGGGCAGTCCCTTGCAAAGTGACCCGCACACCCACATGTGAGGCCCTCATATTGCTTTGACATCCCGCTGATTTTAGGCCTGAAACTTGGTGCATTCTGTTGTGAAACACATGCACGTGGAACACATTGAGACATTTGTATCTGCTGCTGTGGAGGTGTCCATAAACCTGACACTCCAACCAAGCAACCTTGATATGAACTTAGTTGTGCAGCTAGCTGACATCTCTGACCGGACGGTAATCGGTACACCATAGGGTATTTCTGAGGAACGTTATTTGTGCTGTCTTGCACAACAATCCTCTTATTTGACTCCTCAGCGATCAGATCACGTGTAGAATCTTCTTGCACAATCGCGACATTGATCATACCGTTGAATGGGCCATGATTGAACAATGCGAGCTTGTCCTTCAACATAGGGCTTAGACCCCGATAGAAGCTCTCTCGCTTCTGATCCTCCGTATAAACATAATCCGATGCATAAGGCACCAGATTGTTGTAGGCTTTGGAGTACTCCCAGGCACTCCTCCCCCTTTGCTTCAAATCTAGAAATTCCTGAAGTTTCCTTCTCATAATGCCGGGAGGAATATGATAAGCATGGAATGCCTCCTGGAATTTGGTCCAAGTAACTTGATATCCGGCGGGCAGGGAGGCGATGTGGTTCGCCGACCAAGCACCGGCAGAGCCATGTAACTGTTGTGCTGCAAATAGCACCTTCAGTTGATCACTGCACTGCAGCAGTCCAAACTTGGACTCAATGGTGCGGAGCCAGTTGTCTGCCTTCAGGGGTTCATCGGCATCAATGAACACCAGCGGTTCAGTTGCCAAGAACTCCGAATAAGTAGCTTGTTGAAACTGGCGACAGTCTCCATCTTGACGTCCACCTTGACGTGACATCATCTGCATGAGCATACACAACATCTCTGTTTAATCATCACTCGAGCCGAGCATAGCTGCAATGACTTCCACCAAGTTGGGCGGAGGCGGAGGTGCTGGTTGTTGTTGTTGCTGCGCCGGCTGTTCCAGCAATCGGGAGTCATCTCCTCTCTTACTTGAACCACCGACCTCGACGTTGCACGAGTGTGGTCCATTCTGCAACCGCACAATGATTCACGTTAACCTTGATTTGTAAAGTCATAAATGAAAGAAAACAGTAGTACGGTGATAACTATTGAATTGCAACCTCATCTCGCACATGGATAAAGTAATAACTTTATAAAAGCTAAACAATCACCCGACCAATTATACAATCGTGAGTTCGAAGTTGATGGACTTCCTCTCAGGATGTTCATCTCAACTATTTTTGGTCACTACAAGATGTCAAGATTGCATTGTGATCACGTAAACACCCCAGTTAACTTTAATATGACACAACATAGTCAAAGGAAAAAGGAAAGCTGAATAGTTAATTACTCAAATCCATCAGTAAATTAACAAGGGTTAACACACGAACAGGTTACAGAAGTGTGGAGGTATAACCATATTCATTTGTTTGACTCAAACATAAGTGGTCTTTTCTGATCAAATCTCTGTCCAGAATTGACCAGTTTCCACTTATTCCAGATTTTGACCCAGTTAGCTGCATTTTCATAACTCACGTTGAACACCAAAGTTAAAGTTAACTTCTATAGCTTTCAATGAGTATTTATATGCCCCCAGATCTACTCTAGATTAAAAGTTATGACAATTAAAATTTGACAGAATTCCTGGATAAAATTTGCCGGCACCTCCTTTAAAGTACTTTGAATTACAAAAAATGTTATCCATGTCCTAATTTTTCCAACGAGGTAACATAGAACCGTTACAGATTTTTATACAGAAACTTATGATGGAAAAACAGAACAGTCCAAAGAAATTTGGAGTCTGTCCTGGTTCTGGACAGTTTGCACTCATCTGTAATTTCAACCGGTTTGGTGTGTGATTTTGTTCTGGAAGTCTAGAGCAATGTTGTAGAGCACTTCAACACCTTTACAGAACTATATTGTACACCTCCATTGGTTAAATGTACAAGGAGTTATACCATGTTGAAGTCCAGCAGGGTTTCTGCCCGAAAACAGAGCACTCTGTTTTTCAAACAATTTGGGGTAAACTACTCCAATTTTTGAATCTTAGTTAAAAAATCAGAGTACTAGGAACTAATACACATATGCTTATGTCATTTTTAGTCATTTTCATAATTGTCTTAATGCACTAATGATTCACATGCCGGTACTATGTTTCTCATCAAATAGAAAATCCTAACCGGATTACACCTGCATATACGTGTTATATGGTGGCACTAAGTCATCACTCGTAAATGTGTTCTAAACGCGATACACTATCACGTTCAGCACCTGCATAAGACCACAAAATGATGATGCATTTTATCATTTCAGGCAGGTCCATATAGAAAGTAAATGCATACGCCTCGTATCATTTCCATACAGGTCGTCCTCGAGTTAAGCCATGTCTCGGGGTACATGATCGGGTTATTCACCACCTGAAGGGGGCTCCACACCTTTGCAATTAAGAACACCGGTGGACCAGCGCTTTCGTATGTCCCTTAGAACATGAAGAGTTCTAGAGAACATACTTTGTGTTACAAACCACACGATGGTGGTCTCCTCCTCTTGCCCCTGGGTTTGCGCACTGGAGGCTAGTGCAATTCATATGTCTCTAAGACATGAAGAGTCTTAGAAAACATATTCACTTTTTGTTTATTGCTGAACGGAACAGCTCATGCTACTTTCCTCGCATGAGGGAGCTAACCAAAATTGAACCGCTTTCGGTGGCGTACCTTACCTCTTACCTGAGTGTAAGTGCATCGTTGCATAATCGAAATACAAAAGTGTAACAAGTAAGTTAGCACTGCCACTTTAAGTAACTGTACTATTAATAGTCCTTATGTGGGCATACTATCGACTCCTCACCGTAAATCCAAAGGTTTTCTTGTAGTACAATCCTTTTCCTATGTGCTATTCATAATGCGGCTATGATACCACGTCTATGGGGATCTGGTCCCCCACATTGCAGGAATCGCATTGGGTGGTGCCGTGATATGCGACACACAACAGCACATATACAAAGGAGTCCATATTACATAACATACTCACATAAATTCCGAGTTTAGTTTACCTGATACGATGACTGAGGGGACCAGGTCCCACATATTCCAGGAATCGCATTGGGTGGTGTCGTGATATGCGACACCCAATAGCACACATACAACGGAGTCCATATTACATAACATACTTGCATAAATTCCAAGTTCAGTTTACAAATATATTTACTTTTAAAAGTAAACTACAACGGAAGAAAAGATTACACTCTCGGTCTCAAACTTAAACTAAGCAACGTGATCCATCCAGCCCGTGGACGACTCACACTATCAACACCGAAGAAAACATAGTGTCGTCTTGGGCTCCATTCATCCATACACCCCGAATGGACTGGAGCTTCAACCATGAACCCGTCATCATACCCGGCAATTATATATAAATTACCTGCAGCAAAAAAATTTAAAGCAAGGGTGAGCACGGAGGCTCAGCAAGACTTACCCGTCACGGCTATCCATGAAACTCTATATGCATGGTACAACTACACCATGGATGTGTATAGCAGCAGATTAATACCCTTATGCGGAACAACATCGTAAATCCACAATCAAACAAGAAACGCTTTATTACGATGTTGCTTGCCTAAGGTAGAAATAGACTTTAGTTTGCATTACACTACTTCATACAAGGTTGCCACTCAGTTATGAATCAATAAGAGTCAATTTACAGTAATAAACATTCACTTCTTACTACGCCAAGACTCAGTGTTGAAGTATACTCATATGACCCCAAGCGACGGTGATTGCAATCAGTACAGACCCGGACTGCACGACACATATGCCTATACTCGGAGTTGCTCGGAGCACACTCCCTTTCTATCGGACGTGGCCACCTTTCCAAAGATGCAACTATGTTGAATCGACTCTATCGTCTATGACAGTAACCCCACTCATGGTGCACCCCTTCGCTATGATGATGTTGTGAACAAGTTTTCCTGCTACTGTGCTGTGGCCGAACACCTGAGGCGATAGAAAAAGTCTGAACATTGGATTCCCAAGGTGCATCAGTTTACTGGGTCCCATATAGCCAGTATGCACCCGGTACAGTTCAAAGTTTTCCAACAAGGCCAAGCACGGTACGAGCCTTAATCGATAAAGGCAGGCTTACGCACACAGGATCCCATTCTTTTGCTTCCTATCCACCTGCCCGGTCTCCATTTCAACTCATGAACCCATACCGATGGACAGGGCTGCGCCCAAAAGATTTCCTCTTGTTGTGCCCTAGCCCCTACCTAGTCTCATTTTCTTACTAAAGTGATCTCACATCACTCGAACCAATCCCGTGTGTCCCGAGTCCTATACTCGTGAGTAGATTCCAACTACTCAACTTGTACCGATGTTCTATGGACATTAAGCTTAGCCTGACTACTTGAGGACGTAGATACTACCGTCACTCTTGTAGGAAAATTCTGGTTATGCACTTGGGGTTTCATCCATCCTACACCTAATGCACATACATACCTCATACTAAGTATACATAAAGCAAAACTTTGTAAAATTTGTTAATTCAAACTGGGGCTTGCCTTGTTGCTGCTGGTTAGAGGTTAGTGCTTCGTCCATAAGGAGAAAGTCCAGCACTTCTGGGGTTTCCTCACCATCAGCGACTACACGTAAGCAATATACTATATGTCAATTTAAATGCAATGTTTGGAACTGAATATGTAAATACCATAACTCTAGCTAGACCTCCCCTTTGGCTCTGAAATTTTTATTGTGGCTTGTTAGGGTCCTAATCAGAGTCTTAACCAAGTTTCATTTGAAACAAAGTTCATTTGAGCTCTGTACAAATAAAAGTCTATTTGGTCATTACTAGAGCTTCTAAGGATTTCCAGGGATTTTCATGGCTCCAACCATTACTTTCTGTAAACTAGCATTTGAGATGGTTCTAATGGAATTGGTTTCATGTCATTTGAAGAATCCTAGAGGAAGTTATGCCCTAAACAAGATTCGAGAAAATCTGAAAAAATGTTTCTGTACATTTTTCTATTTTCTCAGGGCAATTCACTTAATCACACCATTTCAGGGACTAGATGAACTTGGATGGATCTTAAATTTTTCCTGTGACTCAACGATTTTCAAATGAACATCCCAGCCAAATTTCAGAATTTTCCATCAAAGAATTCCTCGGATAAAATTCCCAACATTTTAAATATTAGGGAATTAATTCTGGAAAAAGAATAAGTTCCATCAGCTGAAACTTGTTTTGCTGGATATTAGTCGAAGAGATGAATCCAACAAAATTTGGTTCACTGAATTTGGACACTTCCAACCAAAGTTATGAATTTCTAAATTTTGGGCTGATCACTGATTATTTTCCTAAAGAAAATCGCCTCCCGCGCTTAAACAGTGGCTGACAGCGGGGCCTGCCTGTTTAAATTGAACTAACCGCGCGCGCGCTTAGCTCAGCGGCTGACACATGGTACCCGCGCCCTTCGTCAACCTCACGACGACGCCGCCCCAAGCCGCCGGAGCTCCGGCGAGATCGGCGTTCCCGGCAACCTAGCTCGCCGGCGACGGTGAAACTTGCCGCCCCCACGTAACTTTGGACGCTGAACACGTTGGACACCCTGCTGCCACCGGCTAACTGCCGTAGCTCGCCGACGACGAGCGCTATGTCTTTGTGCAACATCGGCAACGTGTTCCTGTCCTTCTGACCACCCCCTTCGCGCGCTAATCGCGTCACCACGTCCCGGGAAGCCTCGGGAAGCTCGGCATGACCTCGGTTGGGACCTAAACGACCAGCAACCCGGACCTCACCGGCGACCCTCTCTTCCGCCAGACCGTTTATCGGTGAAACTAGGGTCTAGGTGGTTGTTCTTGCGGGTTCTTGCTCGGGGAGAAGCGCACGGGTGTCTAGAGCGTGTGTCAGCTGCAGCTTGACCGGCGGTTGCCTCTGTGCAACGAATTTCGCCGACGACTGATTGCTAACTCTAAGGTACACCATGGATGAAAATTCGAAATTCTCGCTGTACCCCACATGAAACGGTGAACGGATTCCTCCTACAGCTTCCTCACAAGCAGGCACACCTTTTCTTCTCTTGTGGCGACGCGTGAAGCAGCCGGGATTGGCCGGTCGCCGGGGAGCAGAGAGCGGCGGTGAGAAACTTGTGAGCGGAAGCAACCTTACGGCGTGGTGGGAGCTGGTTTCACTCGGGAATGAAGAGAACGGCTAGAGTAGCTCGTGTGCTGGACTTTGAGCAGGGCTTTTCACCGTGAGGTGGCGCTAACCGAGCGAGCTGTCCGCCCCCCGAGCGCTCGACGGTCGCCGCAGTTGTTTCCTTCGGGTTGAGTCGGTTCACTGGAGGCTGAGTCACTGACTAGTGGGCCCCAGTTCTCCCCTCTAATTCTTTTCCAATTTTTCACTGCAAATATCCCAGCTACTCAGACTTAAATGGCAAACTTAGCCACACAGTCATGAGTTGAATTTGAGTTCCTCAATTTGAAACTGGTTTGGCTAAACATGCTTCAATTTAGAATTTGAAATTCAAATTTTGTTTTGAATTATTGCAAATTTAGCTCCCGACATGATGAACTCCAATGAGGATGAAAATTGGTGGACTAACTCAGAAAAATGTGCTGAGTTTGAATATGAATTCAACTTTTGAATCCAAGTGATGAAAGTGGCTGCAATTTGAATCTGTATTCAAATTGGCCCTTTTTCAAAGGTCTCCAAAATTACCTCACAAAGACTTGGATTTGCATGAAACTTGGCCTGAGCCTTCCCAAGAATGATTAAGGTCTAGGGGTGAGCTCAGTCTCTCATGTTTATGTGTATGAACTCCACTTTTTGGAGTTATGGTTTTTCCCTCTAATCACCCTCTTGATGGTGTTTACTTGCTCTTCTCAAATGTTCATGAGCTATCCACCAGATGAGCTGTGGTGTTGTGAGGTAATGAACATTTTTGCAAGTCACTTCTTGGGATTTTACACCCCTCCCCCTTTAAAAGAATCTCGTCCCGAGATTATAAAAGAAGAGACGAAGATGTACGAGTAATTACCCGTGATGAGACGCCATGAAATACGGGTAGTTTGAGCAAAGGAATTCCTCGCTCTCCCACGTCGCTTCTTCAGCGGTGTGGTTGCTCCACAGTATCTTGTAGAACCACAGCATTACGCCTCTTATCAGCGTAACTTTTAAGCCGGGATTGAGCGGCCTTCAAGTTGGCTTGAATAATCCGAACGCGCTCTTCGGCGTCGTTCACCACATCAACCCCAACGTGACCCTTTCACCGGACTCGCACCAGTTCAATGGGGTGCGGCATTTGCGACCGTAGAGAGCCTCATATGGTTCCATCTTGATACTCGCTTGGTAGCCATTGTCGTATGAGAATTCCACCAACGGTAGATGATCATACCTGTTTCTACCGTGGTGGATGGCGCATGCTCTCAACAATTCTTCTAATACTTGATCCACCCTCTCAATTTGCCCATCTGTCTGAGGGTGATAGGCGGAGCTTCTAATCAGCTTACTACCCAATGCAGCGTGCAACTGCTCCCAGAAACGAGATACAAATAGTGCACCTCGATCTGAGATTATGGTCTTGGGTACCCCATGTAAGCATAGAATCCTTGCAATGTACAACTCCGCATATTTGCTGGCATGGCAATGGGTATGCACGGGAATGAAGTGATCTGACTTGGTTAGCCGGTCAACGATTACCCAAATGGAATCGTGCTTGCTGGAAGTCAGGGGTAATCCCACAATGAAATCCATGCTCACATATTCCCACTTCCATGCTGGAATTTTCAGGTGTTGCAACAGCCCTGATTTCTTCATGTGATCCGCTTTCACTCGTCTACATGTATCACACTCGGATACGTATTTAGCCATTTCCTGCTTCATCCGTGTCCACCAAAATCTTCTTTTTGAATCTTGGTACATTTTGTTGCTGCCCGGATGAATGGAGAATTTAGACAAGTGAGCTTCATCGAGGATCTTCTTCCTCAGCTCCATATTCCGGGGTACGACTATGCGGTCATTGAACCACAGCGTCCCCACATCACCTTTCCGGAAACATTTGATTTCCCCCTCGTCTATCCGTCTCCGGAGATGTGCCATGCCCTTGTAGACTTTCTGAGCTGCAATGATATCCTCCCTAAAGGTAGGGATGAGGGCAAGGTTGTAAAGTGATCCATAAGGAACCAAGTATAAACTCGGCTCTTCCTCCTCCACCGGTGTATTGGTGAGGTTATGGACATGTGATTTCCGACTCAGCGCGTTGGCAACCACATTCGCCTTGCCGGGGTGGTAATGAATCTCAATCTCATAATCTTTGATTAGTTCTAACCACCTCCTTTGCCTCATATTCAGCTCCTTCTGGGTGAAGATATACTTTAAGATCTTGTGGTCTGTGTAGAGATGCACCAAATTCCCCAGGAGATAGTGCCTCCACATTTTTAGTGCCAAAACCACAGCAGCGAGCTCAAGATCATGAGTCGGATAGTGCTGCTCATGGTTTTGAAGTTGGCATGAGCCATATGCGACCGCACGTCCTTCCTGCATCAACACGCAGCCGAGCCCGATACTGGACGCATCACAATACACGTCAAAGGGCTTGGTCGCATCCAGTTGAGCTAAGACCGGGGCTGTTGTGAGATGCTTCACCAATGCTTGGAACGCTCCTTCACATGCTGAGTTCTAAAAATACTTTGTTCCCTTTTTCAGTAATTCTGTCATCGGCTTAGCAAGCTTCGAGAAGCTTGGAATGAATCTCTGGTAATATCCTGCTAAACCGAGGAAGCTTCTGACTTCATGGACAGAAGTGGGGGCTTTCCATTTCAGCACTTGCTCAATTTTGCGTGGGTCAACCGCAATGCCTTCCGCTGAGATGATATGTCCCAAAAATGGCACTTGGCTGACCAAAAACTCACATTTTCTGAACTTGGCATAGAGGTTATGGTCCCACAATCGTTGAAGAACGATTCTCAAGTGTTCGGCGTGTTCTGCTTCTGTCTTGGAGTAAACCAAGATATCATCAATGAACACCACAACAAACTTGTCCAGCTCCGGCATGAACACCGAGTTCATGAGGTACATGAAATGTGCCGGAGCATTAGAGAGACCAAAAGACATGATGAGATATTCGTATAATCCATATCTCATTGAGAAGGCTGTCTTCGGGATATCCTCCGCCCGGATTTTTATTTGATGATACCTGAAGTGAAGGTCCATCTTGGAGAACACACTTGCACCCACAAGCTGATCAAACAGGATGTCAATAAGGGGCAGTGGGTATTTGTTCTTGATGGTGACGGTGTTGAGCGACCGGTAATCCACACACAGCCTCAAGGTTTCGTCCTTCTTTATGAACAGCGCCGAGCATCCCCAAGGCGAGGAACTCGGCCTAATGAAACCCTTGCTCAACAAATCATTGAGTTGTTCTTTCAACTCAGCCAGCTCATTCGGAGCCATTTTGTATGATCTCCGTGATATGGGAGTAGTGCCAGGTGCAAGCTCAATCTTGAACTCCACATCCCGCTCAGGTGGCATGCCCAAAAGATCATCCGGAAACACGTCGGGGTTTTCCCGAACTACGGGGATGTCCTCTAACTTGAGAGTTTCAGTGTTATAAGTTACTGAAACTTCCGGGACAGGGTTGTCTAACACCATGGAATGCGGATGGTAGAATGGAGAATTCAAATGAACCGTCCGTGACAGGGTGTCCAGGACAGCGCCATGGTAGCGTAACCATGACATCCCTAAGATTGCAGCAATCTTCTGTCCCGTAAGGATTATCAAGGTGGTGGGATATATCTTCCAACCTAAGCACAGAGGTGCTTTTGGAATCATCATATTTGCTGAAATCTTCCCTCCCGGTGAGCAGATCATATATGAGCAGTCGGTTGGAAAGACTTGCATTTGATGCTTAGCCACATAGGATGCACTTATGAAACTGTGGGTTGCACCCGAATCGAATAAAATGATGATTGCTTGGTCGTTGAGAGTGAACGTACCCACCAGCATGTTTTCTCCCTCCGGGGCGTCCTCATTGTCGAGGTTGCGAACACCCTTGGTTCGCTGACCAACCTTATTGACCGAAGGTCGGCCTCGAGCACCGCCCTGATATTGGGCTTGCCCGCTGCTCTGCAAAGTTTGAACTGAATTAGAAAAATCTGGAAAATGTTTAAATGCCGACAGTGGGTCCCACTCATCATCCCTAACCTTCAGCCTCGCGCCAAACAGGGCAGTGGCGGCTCCCTCCGGCGAGGTCAACGGAAATGCACTTCCCAGCCACCTCCGGACTCCCTGCTGGCCGCCCCCCCCCATTTTCCCCCATGCTGAACACGTTGGTGACGTCACCGGCGGTTGAAACTCGCCGGAAAACAGGGCGCACCGGCAACAGCAAACCCTAGGGCTCCGGCAAGGTCGGGCACGGTGAATTCTCCACCAAATGGTCGGTTCTTGGGCTCTAAAGCACCAGGGGATCGTGTAGAAGACCGACATGAGGTCTAAACAAGCCGGGGAGCACTCCAAACCTATTGGCACCGTGCACCCGATATGGTCCAGCGGTATACCCTCAAAAAGAACTCGGATTCCTCCCTCTACACTCAATTTCTTGGTCTAAAATCGATGAAGGAGGTGTGCTAGGCAGTTAACATCCTGTGCGTGAAGTTTGAAACACAACAAATACGATTTGAGGACGAATTTTGCAATTCCTTACCTCAAGGTCAGTTTCTGTCGCCCGGGAAAAAAAATTGAAATTCTCCCTCTGTGATCAATGGCTAAGGCTGAGCTTCGGAGGTGAGCAACTAGACTTGTAGGTGCACCGATGGGGTTGCTTTCTTGGGCGTGATCACTCCTGGTTTAGTCTGGCCACGGTGATCAGTTCCGGTTTCTTCAGTTTCAACTCGAGAGCAGTGGAAACTTTGCTGTTTCTAGGCGCCAGTGAGCTCGGGACGGCGGGATGAAGTTGCTAGCTGGCTAGAGCATGAGTATGCGATGATCTTTGCTGTGGAGAGCTCAAGCATCCGGTGCTCATGTGTCTGTGTAGGATCGAGAGAAGCAGAGGAGCGCCGGTAGTGTTCTGCTCGGGAGAAAGCAGGGAACGTGCACCAGCGAGAGAGAAGAATAGAAATTCGTTTGTGCAGCCTTCCAGAGAGACAAGGGCAGAGGCTAGACAACCGAAGAGGAGGAGGTGGCACCAGGGATCGTCCGATCGGCTGCCGGGAGCTGTCGCACGCTCAGCCGAGAAAAACAGAACCGAGTCGGTTTCTTCGAGTGTGTGTATGACATGTGGGCCCTCACACTTCAAATATCTCCCTCCTCTGTGCTTTAATATTCCCGCACCGCCTTCGTCCGAATTCCACCAAAATTGGATGGTAGACCAAACATAATATGAGGAATTTGAATCTAAACTCATATTTCAAAATTGAGCATGTTTGGTTCAGTTTTCAAATTCAAATTTGAATTTGACTCTCCCTCAAATATTCCTCAGATAATTGTTATACGAGCTCCAAAAATATCCAAACTTGGATCATTTGCTCATTGATACATGGAGAGTGCATCGGTGAATTCATTTGGATGCATTTATACAATCTTGATAGGAATCCCTTTAAAAGAATTCAAATTGCGTTTAAATTCCCTCCACTCTACTCATAGAGGAGGTGCACATGAGTTAGAGTTTTGGAAGTGAAATTCTTTCCCCTAGGTTAACATGTGTTGAGCATGGGCTAGAGAAATTTTTTAACTCCCTCACATGTCCATATTTGTGTTCATCATTTCATGTGACACAACTATAGTTATTTATCTCCTTAACTTTGTTTCATGAGTTGACATCAAACTTTACAAAAGTTAGGGCTGTTACATTTGACATACTGAAAAATGGATGTTTCAGTAAGTATAGGTCTTATGGAGTCTATGAAAATTGGTTTCACAATTTTTTTTAGCTTGCTATCAAGAGATATTGATTTTACAAGTGTGGGCATTCTCTGAAAAATGTTTCTGTTATTTTTGTGAATTTTCATAGACATTGAAAATGGAAACATATTTGCTCCAGTAAATGAAGTCAAATGACACTGAATTTTTTACTGGAGATCAAAGATATTAGAAGGGATCTCCTGGAATTAATTCCCACATTTTTAAATTGAGCGAACTAATATGCAAATTCCAGGGATTTTCATAGCAATTAAATTGCACTGCTGCAAAGTATTTGCCCTGAGGAATCCAACAAAATTTGTTTCACTAATTTTGGACAATCCTACAGGAAGTTATGAGGTTTCAAAAATAAGTCAAATCTGAAATTCGGGAATTTTTAAATCCCTGACACTGGGCCCCACTCACGGAGCTATCCACTCACATGGCGGCAACACTGAGGCCACAGGGTTATACCCGCATTGTCACAGAGAATCCTCCCTGAGCCACAGCAGATCGTCCCGCGGCATTTCACTCACTGACAGCTGGGTCCCACGGCTTTCTTCAACCTCCCGCCGTGGCGGCACCCGACCGCCGGAGAGCGGCGGCGCTCTCACTTGGTTTCCAGCAGATCGGGTCCTCGGAAATCGCCGCCTGGGGGTTTCCCACCATGCTGAACACGATGGTGAGATTGGTTGGGGTGTAGACGGGTGGAAAAGCGAGCACACCGGTGACAGCGGATCTCTGAACTCCGGTGAGCTCGTTCTCCCTCGGTACTCGACCATTTGAGCTGGGGTTTGCTCCAAAAGTACAAGGGGACCATGGCCGACTCCGACATGAACCCCAACCTCATTGAAAACCACCGGTAATAGGTTCTCACTGGTGACCCCGAGCCCAAAAATGGTGGCGGCCATGAAAACTCGATTCCCGGAGCTCATACTTGTCACACCCGGTTTCTCCGAAGAACAACCGAGTGAATATCACATGTATGCAAGGATCATTTTCTCATACATGTGATGACAAATAGTGAAGCATCGTTTATTACAAGCCAGGTGTCGAATATAAATAAGTCTTACATAGCATCTGTCTCGATGGATGATAATAAGTTCATAACATGTAAATAAAATAGCAGCGGAATATTATTCTTGTGGGCTCCGTCAGAGGCGTTGCCCGGGGGACTCAATAAATCTAGAATCCTTCTTCGGGTCCGAAGTCTTGGTCATTAAACACCACATCATCCCCTTGACCTGAGCAGCAATTTAAACCAACAAATATGCAAGTTTGAGTACCGTTGATACTCAGCAAGTGTGGGAAAGTTATGTCATGCATGGCTGGAGCAAGGAGAGGTTGAACTCATGGTTAAAGCACTACGCAATTATTACCTACCACCTTAGCTTATTAAGCACCTACATTGCTACACAGGTGAAATGGTCCCAATCTCCCAACCCATCATCAAATAACCATAGTAACCATAATATCATTTCCAATGTTAAGCTCCCCGCTTAACATCCTCAACTTCCAAATTCATCATCCTCCAATCATGAATAAGTCCAAGCCGCTCTTGACCATGAGCACGGCTGTCATGACAGTTTTGACTCTGCAGATTTGCACCACTGTACCCACATGTAGTGATTTCATCCCCGTTGCCGGATGGACTAAAAGAACCTCCATTATGCCAGTGGCCACAAACCACATTCACACTTCCCAGGTGTGTAGCCAGGAGATCACTACGAAGCCTCTACAAAGGGATTCCCGACGAGCGTGGGCCCACTGAGGTTTCACCCCTAACAGCATACAAGAGGCTCCAACCCCACTGCAGTGGCCCCCTTTGAGCCTTGCGGTTCATATGGTAGTCCAGCTGACACCTATTCCCCGCACCATCCAACACACCCATACTACGCCGGGGATACACCTAATTAATTGGCCAAGCTGCCCCATCTCAGCATGTGGTTGGCACGGTAAAGCCAGGTTACATGCTCCATGAACCGATCCTTAGGATCCAGGCAAGTACTAAACACAAACCCGAGTCTCATGCACCCAGCACCAACCAAATCATCCAACTTGCCTCGATCCCTACCTCTACATAACTCATAATATCTCATTCAAAAATAAGGTAAACAAGTTGATGATATCATATCCCACTTATCCCATTCTAAGCATGGCTAAGCATAAGTAATATGAATGAATGACATAATAAAGCAAATCCCAACCCAAGCTACAAGGAAAACAAGGTAATGCAATTCTAGGGAAACTTCCTAGCATGGATTTCATATTTCAATTGACAATGCAAATAATTCTATCTACACATCCTAGCATAGGATCAAAGTGGTCAAGGACACTTGCCTTCTTCTTGCTGCTCTGGGAATGGATAGTCCTGATCTTGGAAGGGAAGAACTTGCTCTGGGGCAGGTTCTACTCATGTCAACACACATAGCAAAAGATAACAACAATCCATAAGAAATAGTTCACACTTTCACTCCACACATACATACATATGATAATCATTCAAATTTCTATGTGTTTTGTTTACTCTACATGTGTTGATTTTTGGCCTACATGCACTTTTAAACATATGTATATAATTTCTAACTTTTGTATTCAGATTTTTATTTGCACACTTTATATATGAATTTCAATTCTAAACAATTTCTTTATATTCAATTAACACACCCTTTAGCTACTAAGTCTGCATGGAAGGTATTTTCCTACTCCAAATGGGTTTTTCAGATTTTCTATCAAACCCTAAACTGAAGTCTTTGGTTTTGGAAACTTCATTTATCATTTTCTAGTTATGCATACCTATTTCCCTATATTTTCAGATTTATTTTCTATGCCTAAATGTGAATTTTATTATGAAAATAGTAAGACACCTCATCAAAACAGAATAGGTTCTGTTCTAAAATATTAAATAATATATTTTTGAACTTCTCCTCTGATGTGAACTAATTTAAATTCATTCTTCCAATTTTCAGAATTATTTCCTAGCCTAAAATATGTTTCTATACTAATAAATATGGACAATCAACTAGACAGATTCATTTCAGCTTAAAATCTACTTTTAACTCAATCTAAAGTTTCCCAAGTGCTAGGAGAGTTTAAATTTGAATTTACAATGTGTTTGTCTCACCTTTTAAATTTTAAATCCTAATCACATATTCAAATTTCTAAATTTAATATCATATAGTGTTAAAAAGGTAAACTCTCCCAACTCCAGGGTCTATTATATTATTTCATAAATTTCCAGGTGTCTATCTACACATAACAGAGGGGTTTTCCTATTTTTTATTAAGTCCAGGGGCTAAAACTGATTTTTAATTGAATTTACATGAATTTCTGAAGTTCCAGGGGCTAGATCAGAAGTTTCCGGGGCTGGCTCGTATTTTCCGAGATCCCCAGGAGGTAGCGCGTAAGAATCCCGGCCTTTATAATGCGGGGCCGACGTGGACCGTCCGATTTAAAACAAACGGCTCAGATTAGATCGCCGAACCGGTACGCGCGGGTTTTAATTCCACCGTGCGATTTAAAATAGACGGCGCATAAGCGGCCACGTCGCTCTGACCGAGCGCGGGCGGCGCTGCCCGGCGGCGCGCGGCGGCGGGAGGCGGCGATCTCGCTGGAAAACTTCAGATCTTCGTCTATTCTTACTAAAACTGGGATTTCATGGCATAGATCGGTAGAGGAGAGGTCGGGGATCTCACCTCGGGGTTTTTCTTGAGCTCGGAGGTCCTGGAAGGCGGTCGGCGACGAGGTCCGAGATGGAACAGCGGCGATGCTCGTCGGAGCTGTGTCTAGGGTGCAATCTACCGAGTTTTCTGCACCAGTGTGATTCCCCGGAGGCGGTGGAACAAGAACAGCGCGTTAGATCAGAAATCCCGAGCGAAGATCGATAGAAAATGGCCGGAGAAGCTCTGGTTCTCACCGGGAGGAAAAACAGCTGATCGTGGGGGAAAAACGGGGCGATGTCGGCGTTTTTATAGACGAGGGAGGGCGGCGTGTTTGTTTAGATCGAGTTTGAGTTGTCCGGGACCGGGAGTCGGGCTGGGGGACGCGGATTTCTGGGTTAGTTACAATTGGGCGCGCGCGGAAGAGTCCGACGGTTGGCGCGAGCGGGAGGTCAGGGATGACAGGCTGACCCCACGTGTCAGTGAGAGGGAGAGGGGGGCGCGCGGCTGCGGGCTGGCGCGGGGGCGGTTGGGCCGGCTGGTGGGTTTCGGCCCACTGGCCGGGGGTTTTGTTTTTTTCTTTTTCTTTTCAGTTTTGAGTTGAATTTGAATTCCAAATTGAATTTGAATTTCTGCACCACATGCAATACGTCCAAAAAATTTTAAGTTCCCCTCTTAACAGGTTTTGGGGTGTTACAATACTAGACCATTTTGATCGCTATTTCTTCAGGGCAACTCTCAAGGACATGGAGAATCTACCCTAGGATCAGATGGGACAGAGATAACTTGAGCACGATGAATTTCATTGAAAGGAGCTCCGTGTTCTAAACAACGGACGAAACAAAACTTGTAAATTCGTGGGGCATGGGGCAAGAACCTACGAGCTGGCAAGGGGAGAGCAACTAGGATGTGTCACGGACCTTTCAGCGTCATTGCTTGGTCATGAGAGGCCGTGAGTCGTCGGGTCGATGTTGAACCGAGGATGGTGCCGGACTTCGAACATCCGAATGGAATTCCGCCACGCCAGTGGTTTTTCAAGCCGGCTCTCGATCACTCTCGTGCCAAGGATACTGAGGATGACTCCACGCTTCAGTTTATCTGCTCGGTGAGGCTTCGCACGCATGAAATCGCCGGCTCCCGATTGAACATAGAGGCGGAGCGCGTACATTGATGTTGGAAGAAATTTTCGCCCGCTCGGTGCTCTTGCTGGCTCGGTGGAATGCCGAGGCGACTGAGGTAGAGTGTTTCGTGCGCTCCATTAAGGCTTTATGGCGTGAAGAATCAAGGAGCGAGGGGAGCTGCACGCTGCCGCTCAGTGCCTCGGTGTGCAGCTCGGTGGCGCCTGGGTAAGAGTGAACCTACTAAAGAATATTCAGTGTGCAGCTGACCTGTGGGTCCCACTTGAATTTCTCCCTCTTTCCACTGATGTTTCCACTTTAGTCCCTCCAAAAGACCTTCAGCCACGGTGATATGTTTGATTGAATTTCCTTTTTTTTGAATTTGAATTCAGCCCTAAATGTGTGGTGATCACCTTTGAGTGTTCTATATGTACGAAACTGGGTTTTTGATTTAAACTTACCGATTAAATTTCGAGATTCACTTTATCCAAAAAAAATTTATAACTTCAGAATTTTATACATTCTTTTGAGAATCCAAATTTCTAAACTAAACCATGCAATGGACTTAACCATGCCGTAGCTTCTTTGTTCACATGAACATGGTGCCACAAAGTGTGAGATTTTACAGAGGTAAAGAGAGGGAAGTTCCATGTAAAGACAAGGCCGACGTTGTCCAAAGATGAGGCTGGACAAGATCAAAGCAACTCGGCCATGATAGAAGTGTTGGTTATCGAAGATTGGAGTCCAGTGATCGTAGAGTGCATCAAAGACCCAAATACATGCAATGACAGAAAAGGTTCGGTTCCAATCTTTGAAATATACATTGATCAACAATGAGTTGTACCACCAAACCATTGATGGACTCCTACTGAAATGTTAGGATAAAGATTAAGCAAAGGAGGTCATGGGAGAGGTGCATGAAGGGCTTTGTGGCACACATCAATGTGCCCACAAGATGAAGTGGATGCTCAAGCTAGCTTGTTTTTATACCGGCCACGGGGAAAACGGACTACTTCGAGAAACTTCTCGAGAAGCCGTGTACCAACCACACCTACCCTTTTAGACACGCTCTCAAAAACTGCGCCTTGCTGAAACGCTTCAGCAGCATAGAGATGAAGGTGGCGGGAGACAAAGGCAAAAGGCCTGCCGAGATGAGTCTCAAGCTCGACGAGCCGAGCTTCCCCACGCCGCAGGGCTGCCTCATGATCTTCGGAGGGAGTCAAGTCTACGAGGGCTGCCGCAGGCAGAAGCTAACAACCTGAGAGGTCAGTATTGTCTCACCCACAATCCCAACCTTCTTACGGTGGTCCGAAGCGGCGGTCACTTTCAACCGATCGGACCACCCCGACCTCATCCCAAAACCCGGGCGCTTCGCCCTGGTTGTGGACCCAGTCATAGGCCCAAAACGCCTGATAAGGGTTCTAATAGACGGGGGAAGTGGTCCCAACATACTCTATGTTGGAACCCTCGATGCCCTAAGGATCCCATGCACGAGCCTCCGCCCGACACGAGCTCCTTTCCATGGCGTCTTCCCCGGCCAACAGACAGTGCCATTGGGGAAGATCGACCTCCCCGTCACCTTTAGAGACAAGTTCAATTTCCACATGGAGACCCTCAACTTCGACGTCACCAATTTTGACAGCACTTACCACACCATCCTGGGAAGGCCGGCTTATGCATAGTTTCTGGCCATCCCAAACTACACATACCTAAGGTTGAAGATGCCCGGCCCCAGGTGAATCATCACGGTGGACGCAAAGTTCTTGCATGCCTTGCTATGCGAGCAACATGGTTGTGAGCAGGCCGCAGCGGTGGCAGCAGCGGCAGCGCCCGGCTTGGCTCATCAAGCAGCGGCAAGAACCTCTCCCGACCAACCCTGAATCAGACTCCAGAAGGACACGAGGATGGTCGACGTTCACCCCGGGGCCCGGTAAAGGCGGCACAGATGACATCCGCGCCGCCCGACAACTGAAGTGCGGCGTCGCTCACCTCGGAGTGTAGTCTAGGCACTTCTAATTGTATGTAGAAGTTCCCAAGTCGGGCAGAACTAATATATAGACACCAAGGCTTAAATCTTTTTCACCTTTCGGGCTCTTCCTACGGTACAACATCTCCCCCCTCAGCGGACCTAGCATCCTGTCGCAAGAAGCTGCCACCAGGCACCGAGTCTTCTCCAGTGCTCGCTCCTCAGTGGAAAGACGAGCACGAAGAGCCTCAACATCCCCTCCCGGGCCTCGGCCGAGTCTCTAGCGACGGTGATGCGCCCTAATGTTTCTACACAAAACACATCACAAAGGTGTCAGACCAACGCAGATGCATGGAACCAAAAGAATGAAATGAAGAAAGGACCAACCCGCTATCTGGTCCTTTGTCCTCTCCACAGCGACCAGGGCCTACAGGATTTCCTTGCCATGGCCTGCCAGCTCCTTCACAGCCTGAACCGCGTCTCCTCGTGCATTCTCTGAAACCGTACAAAGGTGAGCGAGCTCCGCGGACGACGACACCACCCCCGCAGCCACGACCGCTGCCACTCAAGCTGCTCCCTTCACAGAAGCTCGGGCCGTCTCGACCTCTGCACACACCTCAACCAGCTTGGCCTCTGCATGAAGACGACGATCCTCGCTCTCACGAAGATGTCGTGAGTCTTTGACAGCTCGGCGAGCCAGTTCCTGCCGACAAGGGAGAAACTCCTCGTCAAAGTCCAAGAGTTCGCAGTAAGAAGAAGGTGAGGAGGGAAAGTCTCACCAGTCCGCTCGGAGATACTTCCCGCAACTGCCCGAGCACGACGTCCAGAAGATCGCACTCCACCGAAAGACTGAACTGAACGCCAATGAGTTGGGAGCATAGAGAGCCCAGGTATCCTTCCCCTCGCCTCTACTCGTCCATCCCCGAGGCGCCGCAACCTTCAGCCCCAGTGACCCCCACGCCAAGGGTCAGCAGGCACCCCACCATCGGAAATCAGGGAATAGTGTCTGAAGCCACCACTCCACCTCCATTGATGGAGGAACCCAGAACGAACACCGGATCAGAGGCCGGGACAGGACCCGCGCTCGCCAGCTCAGTCACCGGCAAGGCGGACCTCCTCACCGAGTCCTCAGGTCAGGCCATGGCACCCGGAAAAGCCTCGATCGCCGAGACAGATTTCCTGGGTGAAGGTACACATCAAAAAACCTGACCGAAAGGAAAGATGATGTAGCAAGAGGAAGAAGAAAGTTACCTTCCCCACCACCAAAGAACAGTGATGTCGCACTGTATGAGGAATGGGGAATGGCAGGCGGCGGAGCGAAGGACGAAGGCACCACCGCGACGGTGGTGGGAGCCAAGACAACCCAAACCTCTGGCCTTCGAGCACCCAAGGACGTGGAGATGTGCTTGACGAGAGCCATCGGTCTGGGCTCGGCGCTCGCGACTGACCTCCCTCCAATGCTCGACAGACCATCCGCTGCAATCCCTCACCGAAGGGCAAGGGCCCCCCAACGATCCGAGCACCCAGCGCCCGAGCTCCCGAAAAGGCCGGCGTCGTGCCACACGCGGGGGCGCTCGGTGGGGTCAGCGCTTATCCTCCCCTTCGGTGTCCAATCACGAACAGGCTCGAACGCCCTCTCTGCCGCCGCCTCAGCAGCGGAAGATGGAATTTTGGCCGGGCCACCGCATTCTCCCCCGAGTCGGTGTCATCCTCCGATGAAGACTCCGGGGTAGATTTGCTGGCCCCCTGCACCGCTTGCCCCCGCTTCTCACGTTGGATCTTGCGAATCTTGGCTTCATCTTTCTTCTCCTTTCTGGCGGCCTCCAACACGGCCCGTGCCACCCGCTTCTCCCAGTCCTCATGGACCTTGGGAAGATTGACAATGCCCCATGGCCCATGAAGATTCGGAGAAGCCACATTGAGGGGGGGCATCTCGCGAGAGCAGGGTTCACCAGCTTATGGCCCTAGGATCATCTGGAAGCGGCTGGACAACTCTTCCCGTGAGAGCTCCTCGCCCGACTACCAGGACGGATCATTCGGCCCCCTGTATAAATTCAGGTATGGGGCCGAATGCGGATAGGCAGCACCCTCTGCTGAAGAATGGTCCGGAGAAGATGGGCGCCTGAATGGTTGCTTTTCTTCAGACTCTAGACATGCCGAAGGATTGGGTTGAGCTTCCCCATCTCCCTTCTCGGGGTCCCCCACTTCCAGGAGTCTTGCTCCAGAGGAGACCTACCTAAGAAAGGCGGAAGAGTGGGAGCGTCATTCATGATGTAGAACCACTGACACTCCCACCAGATTGGGAGAGGAGGTGGGCGCGTGCTGATGAAGTCCGATCACCCTCGGCACAGTTTCATGACGGCACACCCCACGGACGGAAGCGGAACCTAATCAGACGATGGCCGCCCGTTGAAGAAGTGCCTCCAAAGCCCGAAATGAGGAGTCATACCTAAATAGGCTTCACACAAGATAATGAACAGCGACACATGGAGTACGCCGTCTGGCGTCAGGTGATAGAGCTCCAGCCCGTACTCATGCAGAGGGCCACAGATGAAGTGCTACGCCGGCAAACAAGGACCGTGCAAGTGAAATGCGCTCAGCGACACAATCTCGTCGGCCTGGGGTATGGGGAATGACTCCTCCACGGGGACGCGGATGGCACAGGCATCACGCTCAAACAGCAGGCCCATCTCCTGAATGACGGTGATGCGGCTCTAGCGGAACTCTGACTTCACCCACGAAGACATCTCGCCGAGAGAACGGGAAGGCGCGTCAAGCAAGAGAAAGTGCTGTTTTTTCTCTCTTTGGCAGAAGCACTGAGAGGAAAGAGCAATGGCGGGACAAAGGCGAAAGAGGCAGAGGAGGACAGGAGCTACGCGTGGTGGTTCACGACAGAGACAACTTCGGGCAGGACGAATCTGCCCAATGCCTAAAAGCTTGTATGTGACACCCGGTTCCGAAAATGAACCAAGTGATGCGTACGTGTGCCCGGGATGTTCATCACACATATACAGATACATCACAAACTGAATTCAGAACTTTAACCTTGTTTTAAATAGTATTTAAGTGCTTTATTACAAGTTCAATGTCTTAATCATGAGTATCTAATTTATTACACAGCGGAAACTCTAAACAGTAGCGTAAATAAACTAAGGAAGTAGGGCTCCAATCTCCGACTCCACAGGCAGTTGATGGTAGTGCGCATGTCTAGTACTCCACCTGCTCTTCGAAGTACTCTTCTTCTGTAGCTGATATATTGTGGGTAATGCAAGGGTGGGTACATGTCATACTCAACAAGTGCGGGAAAGTATGATATGTAGCTTAAACAAAGTTGGAACTAAAGGTTCATTGCAGCAAGCCAATTTTATTTCACAATCATGTGAACATAGCTCACAATGTCTAGGTGATTTAAAATCCCAACATAACTAAGTAATTCATCATCTCTCATGTTCAATACCATCATACTCCCTCATTTATAAAGTCTTAACATGCCAATACACATTCTCATATTCACAATTGCTCATGATCAGCACGTATGCACATAACTGAAACCAATCACATTATCATAACCAAAACCAGCCCCAAAACCAGTCCCGAATGACATTACCATAACCATACCTGAATAACCATCCCAAGTTTTGCATCAAATCTTGGAAGTTGGCAAGGTGCTTGTAACCGGAAACGTGGCTATCATGATAGTTTTACACTCTGCAGAGGTCACACCACTTTACCCATAAGTTCATGATTTTGTCACACGTTGGCGACTAGAGAAACCTCGATCATGCCACTACACAACCGTCGGTGTATGGCCAAGAGATTACAAAATAGCCTTGTTGTGATGGCCCCACGGCCTCGTCGAGCCAGGATCACGCTGAGGGGTGCTATGTTGCACAGCACCGGATAACGCACATCAAAGAAACAAAGTGGAAGCAAAGTTATATTACATAAACCAGTTTATGAACATTGTTACGACAAAATAAGTTCAGTCCACACTCACGGACGTAGACTACGCATTGATTTCACGTTCAGCCCGTGAACGTGTCCCCTCTAGCACGCACACACACTAACACGGTGGCGTGCATGATTCCCACTCGACGGGATTTCCCTCTTGGGGTTCTGTCTCCTCCTCGGGAGTCCCTTCCTCATAAACCCCTGCAAAAGCTTGAAACACAAGCAGGGAGCACGATGGCTCAGCAAGTCTGACCCGTATCTTCTATACATGAAACTTCTACATGAGGGTTTTCAGGGTACATGAGGTAAATAAGTTGCAAAGGATTCGCCTAATTATTTGAACTTTACCTTTATGTTTTAGCAGCAAGTTGTGCCGAACCTCATGCTAAGGCACATGAGAGAGCCACAATCAAACAAGAAATGCATTTCTCTCATGTACTTTGCCCAAGATCGAAAAGAACTTTAATTAGCTCTAAACTACAGCAAGTCATTAACAATCAAGGTATAGCTTTCAATCAGCAACTTTTACATGACTCTAGCCTGTTCTCTCTACGTCACGGTACAGTGAACAAGTGGTACTCACTGACCGCGAGGGACGGCGATTATAATCGATTTACACCTGCAGGGTTACCCGAATAACCCGTCACGTACGCCCGTACTCGATGTTGCCTACAGCAACCATCACGGACGTCGTACGCAACAACCTTTCACCCGTCAGCCAAATGTTAAACCGGTCCAATCGTCCTGAGCAAGAGGTCTCTGCACGCGCATCCGCAGTGCCGTCAGCCGATTTACACCTCAAGCTCTCAACCTACCCTCTGAACGACCAGCTATGCCTCAACACCCAGCTACCCGAGTTACATCGGTTTCCCGGTTCCCATATATCCGGTAGGTCTCCGGTACTGTTCTAGCTTGTTCAACAGGCCCGCACATGGCTTGGTCCTCAATCAACACAAGCGGAGCTATGGCATCCAGGCCCCAACGTCCTGCTGCCCTTACTCCCCGCTCGGTCTCATTTTTCTCGCCATGTGTTTCATTTGCTACCTTTACCCGAGTAGTGTGCCTCTAGCCTATTCTCGCGAGCAGTTCCAACTACTCGACTTGTACCAAATTCTACACTAACATAGCATTGCAGTATCTAATCGAGGTTTACAAACCTAAAGCCCAACCCAGGGTTTTCTTGGCTATGCATTTGGGTTTTCAAACAAGACTCTAATGCAAAATTGAAGTGGGTGCTTAAAGTAAGTTCTCAAAACAGTAAAATTTATAGAAAGGCTAATGCAAACCGGAGCTTGCCTTGCTGCTCTTGGACATAGGATAGCTGTTCCTCTGGAGTGATGAAGTCTATGACTTCAGGTTCCTCCTCAACCTTAGCGACTACATGAGATAATACATACATGTATCAATTTGAATGCATTTTAATTTGACATTGAAATTGATAAGACCATAAGTACTGCTAGACAGGCCCAATGAATCTGAAATTTTTCCTGTGGTTTGGATACAACCTAAACAGAGACTTGACCAAGTTTCATTTCCAGAAAAAGCTCATTTGAACCCTCCACAAATAATTGTGTACTTGGCCTTCATTGAAGCTCTTAGGGTGTTCTAGAGGTTTTCATGGAGCAAGCCATGACACTCTGAAAACTATATTTTCAGAGGGTGCTAATGGATATGGTTTCACGTAATTTGAAGGTTCCTAACTAAAGATATGAGCTAAAAATTTCAGGGAAATTCTGAAAATGTTTCTGGACATTTTCCATTTTCTCTGGAACAGTTTTACTAATCACACCATTAGGTGGATCAAATGAGCTCAAATGGATCTGAAATTTTTATGGTAGCTCAAGGATATTTTGGTGAACATCCTGGACAAATTTCAGAATTTTCCTCCAAAGGGTTCTCCAGTTAAAATTCTAAACAATTTAAATTTTGAAGAATTAATTCTGGAGAAATAATATTTTTCATAAATTGAAACTTGATTTGTTGGAAGTAAACAGAGAGCTGAATCCAAAAAAAATTGGTTCACTCGATTTGGAGTTTCCTAGCCAAAGTTATGTGGGTTTGAAGTTTGAACTAAATCTGAAAATCAGGGAAATGTTTAAACTCCTGCCGGTGGGTTCCACGACGCGGATCTTCTTCAACCTCGCGCCAACAGAGTCCCCCGACGGTGTCCTCTGGTGAGCCTCGCCGGAACTGAGTTCCCAGCCACCCCTTGGCCTGAAACTCGCCGCCTCCCCATTTTCCGACCTCGTGAGCTCATCTGTGGGCTCGCCGACCGTTGGCGATCACCGGAATCACGTGTGCACCGGTGAAAGCTTAACCTAGGGTTCCGGCGAGGTCGGTATCGCAGCACAGTGCACCAAATCGATCAGAAATTTCTCGGAGAGCATCAGTGGAGCATGAGGAACATGAAACAAGACCTTGTGGAAGCTAGAAACGCTGGCAACCATACCCTCGACGGGGAGCTGAGGTACTTTGCAACGGCGGCGAGGAAAACGGCCATATCACAGCCGATCCTCAACGGTTTTCCTTGCTTCTTCCTCGAACGTGAGTGTTAGCACGTGTAGAACCTACTGACAAACAGGCTCGACTAATCAAGAGTGCCTGGAGTCCGAATTTCAGTCGAGGGTGAGCTTGGCCCATATGAACTAGCTTTCGTTATATTTGGAAATTCTCAACCTATGGTTGATCATATGCCAACGATTTCGGCTACACCTTCTACACGCAGTGATGCACCTTTCTTGTGTAGAGAAGTGGACGCGAGGATGGCTGTGCCGAGCTGTCCGCGAGAGCACCGAATGGCAGCAACGCTACGGTCGCCGGGAAAACGCTCGGTTAGCTCGAGGGAGATCGGTCACGGGACAACAACACGTCGAGGATGTTGCTCACAAACCCACGACGCCGTTTTGCTACTGGGAAGGCTTTGTTCGCGAGTGATCAGACTGCTCACGAGCGGAACTGAGAGGGTGGCGTGCTTTCAGTGGAGCTCGGTGTGAGAGAGGTCGAACTCGCTGTGGACTCGGGTTGTGAGCGAACGGAGCACATCGGGGAGGGATAAGACGCCGGGCAGCTGGTCTCCAGTGCGGAGAAACGCAGCAAGAGCTGGCGCCGATCGCCTGCTCGCTGGCGTGCTCGGCTGCAGCCCGAGAAACCGAGTGCTCTGTCTTCAGTCGGTTAAACTGCTAGTGAAGCTGACAGGTGGGACCCATTTCCCTTTTAACCTCTGAAATTAACTTTCTCCCACTGCTCTAAACAGTAGTTCCCCTAATACCCTTTGACATTTGAATTATCTACCAAATGGCCATTTGAATTTGATAGAATTCAAATTGTGAAGTGTTTGAATACATTCTCAGCACATATGAAGTTTGAAATTCAAATTGAATTTGAATTTGCTAAATTAGCTCATGTCAAGATCAACTCCAAATGGAGTGAAAATTGGTGTGTGAGCTCACAAAAATATGCTGAGTGTGAATATGGATCCCACTTTTGAATTCATGGGATAAAAGGAGTTCGAATTTGAATTTGAGTTCAAACTAGTCTCTTTCTAGTTATACCCAAAAATACCTCAAAAAGGTTTTGGATTTGGGTGAAATTTTGCATGAGCATTCCTAGCAAGGTGTAGGAGTTTTTCATATGCTCAGCCCCTATATGATGTATGTGTGAACTACCATTTTTGCATTTTGTGAGTTTATCCTCTAATGACCCTATTGATGGTGGTTACTTGCTCTTCAAAGGTGCTCATGAGTTTTCCTCAAATGAGGGGTGTGTGGTGTGATGAACACTTTGGATGCGTGCAAAAACTCAGGCCCTTACATTCCTCCCCCCTTAAAGAATCTCGTCCCGAGATTATAAGGTGAAAATGAGAGAGAGGACAGTGGAAAATTACCGTATGTGCGACGTGAAAAAGTCGGGGTAGTTAGCATGAAGAAAACCTTCGCTCTCTCATGTCGCTTCATCTACGGAGTGACTACTCCATAGAACTTTGTAGAACCACAACGTACGGTTGCGTGTGGTTCGGGCCTTTTCATCAATGATCTGAACCGGTTCCACCCGATAAGTGAGATCCGGTTTCAGTTCTTCGATATCCCCCAGCTGAACGGTAGTTGATAGCTTAAGACACATCCTCAGCTGAGAAATGTGAAAGACCTCAAGCACATCGGAGAGTGTCACCGGTAATTCTAGCTGGTATGCCACTGACCCACATCTTTCCACAATCTTGAATGGACCGATGAATCGGGGTGCCAACTTTCCTCTCACCCCGAATCTGTTCACGCCCTTCATTGGAGACACATGTAGATACACGTGATCCCCGACTTTGAATTGTAACGGGCGTCTTCTCCGGTCCGCATACTGTTTTTGTCAGGATTGGGCGGCTTATAGGTTCGCTTGAATCAGCCGAACCTTTTCCTCCGCATTGTTGACAAGATCAATCCCGAAGGTGACCCTTTTGCCATACTCACACCAATTTAGTGGTGTGCGGCATTTTCTCCCGTATAGCGCCTCCTAAGGCGCCATCTGGATGATGGCTTGGTACCCACTATTGTAGGAGAACTGGGTCAATGGTAAGTGATCATCCAAATTCTTACCGTGGTTGATAGCACAAGCTCGTAGCATATCCTCTAGAATCTGATTTACCCGCTCTGTTTGCCCGTCCGTCTGCGGGTGGTATGCTGAACTATGGATCAGCTTCGTCCCCAATGCAGCATGTAGCTGCTCCCAAAAACGGGACACGAATAAAGTGCCCCGATCCGATATGATGGTGCGGGGTACGCCATACAAGCATAAGATCCGTGAGATTTATAATTCAACATACTTCTTGGCGTTGTAGTTAGTGTTGACTGGGGTGAAATAGGCAACTTTGGTGAGCCGGTCGACCATCACCCACACTGAATCATGCTTTTGAAGAGTGGTGGGTAAACCGATGATGAAGTCCATGCTCACATCTTCCCACTTCCAGGCAGGAACGCCCAGTTGTTGTAGTAGTCCCGGTTTTCTCCTCTGGTATGCCTTCACCCTTCGACATGTATCGCACTTGGACACATACTTTACGATCTCCCGCTTCATTCGTGTCCACCAAAACTTGTTTCTGAGTTCTCGATACATTTTGTTGCTGCCGGGGCGAATAGAAAACTTATACAAGTGAGCCTCATCAAAGATTTTCTTCAGTAACTCCGGGTTATGGGGTACGACAATCAGGTCTTTGAACCATAGGATGCCGTCTCTGTCTTTCCGGAAACATTTCAGCTTCCCACTGTCTACACGTCTCCGCAAACGCGACATGCCCTTGTCATGTTTCTGAGCTGCCGCTATCTCTTCACGGATGGTGGGGATCAAAGCTAAGTTGTAGAGAGCTCCATGTGGAATCACATGCAGTGGTGGCTCGCTATCTTCCAACGGTGTGATGGTCAGATTGTTGACGTGTGACTTGCGACTCAGCACATCCGCCACTACGTTTGCTTTGCCAGGGTGATAATGGATCTCTATTTTGTAATCCTTTATCAACTCTAACTATCTTCACTGTCTCATGTTCAACTCTTTCTGAGTGAATATGTACTTGAGGCTTTTGTGGTCGGTATATAAATGCACGAGGTTACCGAGTAGGTAGTGCCTCCACATTTTGAGTGCAAGTACCACGGTAGCGAGCTCCAAGTCATGAGTTGGATAGTTCTCCTCATGGCTTCTGAGCTTCTGTGATCCATACGCGACCACCCTTCGGTCTTGCATCAGCACACATCCGAGCCCAATGCCGGATTCATCGCAGTACACATCGAACGGTTCTGTTGTGTCTGGCTGCGCCAAAACCGGTGCTGATGTTAGGTGCTTCACTAATGCCTTGAACGCTGCTTCACATGCTGGACTCCAAACATATTTGGTAGCCTTCTTCAGCAGCTCTGTCATAGGCTTGGCAATCTTCGAGAAGTTCGGAATGAACCTCCGATAATATCCCGCAAGTCCGAGGAAACTCAGTACCTTGTGAACAGTTCTCAGGGACTTCCAATTCAGCACTTGTGCGATTTTACTCGGGTCCACAGCGATGCCCTCCGCTGAGATAATATGCCCGAGAAAAGGCACTTGCGATATCCAGAATTTACACTTGCTGAATTTCGCGTATAGTTGGTGATCCCGCAGCCGTTGCAATACTATACGCAGATGCTTCGTGTGTTCTTCCTCCGACTTGGAATATACCAATATTTCGTCGATGAAGACCACGACAAACTTGTCCAGCTCCGGCATGAATACCGAGTTCATCAAATACATAATGTTAGCTGGAGCGTTGGTGAGGCCGAAGAACATGACCAGGTACTCATACAGTCTGTACCTCGTTGAGAAAGCCGTCTTCGGAATATCCTCAGCCGTATCTTAATCTGATGGTACCCGGATCTTAAGTCCATCTTGGAAAAGATCTTTGCTTCGACCAACTGATCAAACAACATGTCGATCCATGGCAACGGGTACTTGTTCTTGATGGTTACAGCGTTTAGTGGATGATAGTCCACGCAAAGCCGCAACGTCTCGTCTTTCTTCTTCACAAATAATGCCAAACGGTCCCATGGCGAGGAGCTCGGCCTAATAAAACCCTTCTCCAGCAGGTCCGTTAACTGTGTCTTTAGTTCAGCCAATTCCTTGGGCGCCATCTTGTACGTCCTTCGGGATATTGGCATAGTTTCCGATGCAAGTTCAATCTTGAACTCCACCTCTCGGTCGGGCGGCATCCCTGGTAAATCATGTGGGATCACGTCAGGGAACTCACGGACTACTGGAATGTCTTCCAATCTGATGGTTGTGGACTGATATACACTTGGAAGTTTTATTTCTGGACTGTCCAGAAATAAAGAGTGAGACTCGTGCACTTCTGAGTGCAAACGCACGACTCGGAGGATGATGTCTAAAACAGCACCGTGGCGGGTTAATCACGACATCCCTAAGATGACATCAACCTTCTGTCCCTCCAAAACTATGTGAGACGTAGGGTATACTCTACCCTCTAAACATAATGGCACTTTTGGAACCATCATGCTTGCTGAAATTTTCCCACCTGGTGAACAAATCAAGTATGAACTTTTGGTGGGTAGTATTTGCAAGCTGTATTTAGCAATAAAAGCTTGGCTAATGAATCTATGCGTGGCGCCTGAACCAAATAACACTATAGTGGGATGCTGGTGGAGTTGGAACACACCCACAAGAATTGGCTCTCCTTCCGGCATGTCCTCTATGGCGAGTTGGTGGACGGTGCCGGGCCTAGGATTTGCCCGCCGCGCATTAGTGGGGTTCCGGGGATGATTCCTCCCTGGAAACTGGGGTGCCACTCCGCCACCTTGCCTCTCAGGACAGTTGTTGGAGAAGTGTCCTGGGCGACCATATTTGTAGCATGTGGCTGCTGACTTGCCGGTGCTTGGGGGACGAAAGCCCGGCATGTGCTGTTGAGGTGCATACGCACACGGCATCGCCCACTGCTGCTGTCGTTGCTGTGGAGGTGGTACTGGTAGTGCCGTCCTGAATGCCGGTGGAGATCAGGGCCGACTGCGGAATGGCATCGGCCTCTGTGGTGGCTGCCAGTGTTGACCTGATGGCGAGCGATTCACCATCCGGTATTTTTGAGAAGGACCACCTCATTCCCCGCTGCTTTGTGGTGCGCTTCACTTCCTCTCCACCGCTGCTAACTCCTTGCTGAAGTCCTCCTGAACAATCGCAGCATCAATAATATCATTGAGGCTGCCGCGATTGAACATCGCCAGCTTGTCCTTCAGGAGCGGGGTTAAGCCTCTGGTAAAAATGATCCCACCGCTTCTCGTCGGTATCGGCGTGATAAGAAGCGTAGAGTGCAAGATCATTGAACGCCCTGGAGTATTCCAGCACGTTCCTGCTTCCTTGCTGCAGGCGAAGGAACTCTTGAGGCTTCCTCTTCATAATACATGGGGGTATGTGATAGGCCCTGAAGGCCGTCCGGAACTCCGCCCAGGTCATAACTTGCTCGGTGGGTTGCGAGACGCAGTAGTTTGCCCACCAAGCGCTTGCGGACCTTTGAAGCTGTTGGACCGAGAACTGAGTCTTGCGCTGCTCACTCACTTGGAGCGGCCCGAACTTCATCTCCATAGTGCGGAGCCAGTTGTCCGCATCGAGGGGTTCATCCACCCTTGAGAATACTGGGGGATGAGTAGCCAGAAAATTGGAGTAGGATTTTTGTTGGCGTTCCTTACGATCTTGACGCCTCTCTGGTCGAGACGTATTCGAAATAAGGGTCTGCAGCAACTCCGTGTGCTACTGATGAGAACCCGCCATCGCCACAACGATGTCGACCAATGTAACCGTTGGCGGTTGCGATGGTGGTTGTTGCTGTTGCTGTTGTTTTCCTGAGGAATCCTCGGAAGTCTGTTGGGAGGCCTCTCGCCCCTGACTGGAACCCCCAACGTCTGGGTTGGCACGAGTGCGAGTCATTCCGAAATTCAAAACAGCAGCGATCAGCACATGTCATACTTAAAATTCTATATGAAACTGTAGGTATTGAAGTGATACATGAATGACTTGCACAACATTCACATATATTGATAAAGCATAAACTTTGTACGAGATACATTATTCTCGGTTCTCCGAGAAGTCCTGCTCATGTCGTTACTACCTATACATATACTACTGTCTACACGACATGTCACTGATTACAAAAGTTTTTCCTACACCACCCTCGCTGCCCTACTTGGCAATGGTAACTCACTACTAGGAGTAGAACTCAACCTCCTGTGGGTCGTCCTCCGCTACCTCTTCTGGTGGATCCGGGTCCATGACCTCCTCTTCCGGTTCAGGTTTCCCCATCGCCGGAATACCCAAAACCACGGGTATGGCACTTACCATCGGTAGGCTCATTACCGGAGGTATGAGGTCCTGCAATGCATGCACCTCGTCTATGGCCTGATTGTAGTCCTCTTCCCAGCCTTGCCTCTCCTCAATAGCGTCATCATGCTCTTGAGTGAGGACCTCGTTTTGCTGGGTCAAGGCTTGCACTTGCTGTTGCAAAGCCGTGATGTCGACGCGGCTTTTCTTCTTCGCCTTCTTCAGACGATGCAGCTGATTGTGTTGCTCATTCAGTCGCTTTATCGTCGGAAGGAGAACATTGCGGAGTGCGCTGTGAGCACTCTCGAAACGGTCTCCACGGCTGGTGCTCTCCTTGAGCTTCACAGCAAGACAATCCGTATGAACAGCTTCGCTGTCCATCACGGCTTTTCCTGCCCTCAACTGGAGGCTGAGGTTCGCCTCCACGGGGTTGTACCTTGGGCAACCCGGATCTGTTGCCTCTATGTACCTTTCCCCCCACACATGATTAGCTCATCCCTCCATCGGAACGAGCGTGTATGGAGTGCCTTCCATAGCTCTCACGTGTAGTTGGCAGAAACGTGACATGGTGTCGCGAGCTGCCCCTTGCCACATTTCCTCCGTCTGTCTGCCCCTCACCGTAATGGTGAACGGTGCCCAACCGGTCGGCATGGGTCCTGCAGGAACTTCGACATGGATCGTCCACGTCTTGTTACCCTCCTCACCTTCTTCCTTGGCGAAGTACTGCAGCATCTCGATGTACCTGAAGTATAGAAGCATTTGCTCAACACTTCCGGATAACCGCTGCGGTGAGAACAGTGGGACACCACCCACCCGTTCTCCAATTGTCTATCCGCTGTCATCTGTAGAAACATATTTAAAAAATGTCAAATATTTATTTCAACAGAAAATTATTGAGTTATAACATAAAACATGTCATTGAACTCATAAAACTTGGAAACACAACTCAAACTTAGAACGAATTTAATTGCTGGTCTGCTGCCCAAACTGACAGCCCTGACCAGTTTCCATTTCAACCTGATTTAGACCATGCTAAAGGCAAAACCAATTCTGGAGCTCAACATCAAAGTTAAAGCTAACTTCAATATCTTTCCAGAAAGTATTTACTTGGCCTAATATCTGTCCTGGTTAAAAAGTTATGAGATGTCAAAATTGACATAATTTCTGGGGAAAATTGGACAGCACCTTCCTGCTTGAGGTACTGATTTGATCTAAGAATTCCAGTTAATTCTACACCAAATTTGACAAAACTTTCTGTTACAAAGTTGTAACCCATCTCCTGAAAATTTTAGAACTACCTAATTTTCTATTTTTTTGGATTTTTATGCAGGAAATTATGCTCAATTTACATAGAGTTACAGAGAGTGTTTGCTCTGTCCTATTTTCTGGACAGTTTCAACTCTACTGCATTTTTCGACTGGTTAAGGGATGAAACACCCCTGGACATCAATATAAAAGTTGTAATGCTCTTCCAAAGCTTTCCAGAAATGTATCATATGACCGCAACCTCGAAAGAAGTCAACCTAACCTCTGATTAACTTCAGCCTTGTTTCAGCTGAAAACAGGGGACTCTGTCCTTAGTATCCTATAAGTTGAAAACTTATTAACTTTGAACATCCTGATTAAGGGAAGAAGTTACATCAAAGTTTTAGTGCTCTGGATTAAAATATTCAAGTTTTACAATGAGGCTGCTCATTTAGTGGGGTGTGACGTTGATGTGTCACCAGTTCATGTCGGTACTACGTTCCTCACAAAGAAAAACCTATACCGGACTTAGCCGGCTTCGTTAGTTCAGTGGCACTAAACGTCTCTCGCACACGGATGCTACACGTCTACCGATTTGTTTTCACACAACCTGCATACGAACCACTCAATCGTCAGGTCCGGCTGCACACTGAACCTGGTCCCAATACAGTTCATACAACCGTCCGTCATCACTCGCATGGTTGTTCTCAAGCCAAACACGGCTTGAGCTACGTGCTCATGTGACTTACCACGTGACGGGGTCTCCCAAACTTGCTCGAAGCATGCCAGGGAAGGGTGTTGCTTGAATACCCCAAACGACATGAAGAGTCGTAGAGGATATTAAAGCGGACCGGGTTACCTGCCACCCGTGAGGCTCCACCCTTCAGCTTGTGCGCACTGGTGGACAGCGCTTACATGCACCCCCCAAGACATATGATGTCCCGAGATGTATGATTTTCCAACATAAGCAAATAGGTTAGTATGTCACTTTCTATACACTAATAACATCCTTATATGGGCCACTAACTCGTTCCTCACCGAGTTTTTGAAAAAGATGACCTTTTTAGTGCGTTAAACCTCAAGCGAGCTCTGATACCACGCTGTGAGGGCCCCACGGCCTCGTCGAGCCAGGGTCACACTGAGGGGTGCTGCGTTGCACAGCACCGGATAACGCACATCAAAGATACAAAGCGGAAGCAAAGTTATATTACATAAACCAGTTTATGAACATTTTTACGACAAAATAATTTCAGTCCACACTCGCGGGCGTAGACTACGCATCGAGTTCACGTTCAGCCCGTGAACGTGTCCCCTCTAGCACGCACACACACTAACACGGCGGCGTGCACGACTCCCACTCGACGAGATTTCCCTCTTGGGGTTCCGTCTCCTCCTCGGGAGTCCCTTCCTCATAAACCCCTGCAAAAGCTTGAAACACAAGCAGTGAACACGATGGCTCAGCAAGTCTTACCAGTCTCCCCTATACATGAAACTTCTACATGAGGGTTTTCAGGGTACATGAGGTAAATAAGTTGCAAAGGACTCGCCTAATTATTTGAACCTTACCTTCAAGTTTTAGCAGCAAGTTGTGAGAACCTCACGCTAAGACACATGAGAGAGCCACAATCAAACAAGAAACGCATTTCTCTCATGTACTTTGCCCAAGGTCAAAAAGAACTTTAGTTAGCTCTAAACTACAACAAGTCATTAACAATCAAGGTATAACTTCCAATCAGCAACTTTTACATGACTCTAGCCTGTTCTTTCTACGTCACGGTACAGTGAACAAGTGGTACTCACTGACCGTGAGGGACGGCGATTATAATCGATTTACACCTGCAGGGTTACCCGAATAACCCGTCACGTACGCCCGTACTCGATGTTGCCTGCAGCAACCATCACGGACGTCGTACGCAACCACCATTCACCCGTCAGCCAAATGTTGAACCGGTCCAATCATCCCGAGCAACAGGTCTCTGCGCGCACATCTGCAGTGCCGCCAGCCGATTTACACCTCAGGCTCTCAACATACCCTCTGAACGTCCAGCTATGCCTCAAACCCAGCTACCCGAGTTACATCGGTTTCCCGGTTCCCATATATCCTGTAGGCCTTCGGTACTGTTCTAGCTTGTTCAACAGGGCCGCACACGGCAAGGTCCTCAATCGACACAAGCGGAGCTATGGCACCCAAGCCCCAATGTCCTGCTGCCCTTACTCCCCGCTCGGTCTCATTTTTCTCGCCATGTGTTTCATTTGCTACCTTTATCTGAGTAGTGTGCCTCTAGCCTATTCTCGCGAGCAGTTCCAACTAGTCGACTTGTACCGAATTCTACACTAACTTAGCATTGCAGTAGCTAATCGAGGTTTACAAACCTAAGCCCAATACAGGGTTTTCTTGGCTATGCATTTTGGTTTTCAAACAAGACTCTAATGCAAAATTGAAGTGGGTGCTCAAAGTAAGTTCTCAAAACAGTAAAATTTATAGAAAGGCTAATGCAAACCGGAGCTTGCCTTGCTGCTATTAGTTGTAGGCTATCTGTTCCTCTAGAGTGATGAAGTCTAAGACTTCAGGTTCATCCTCAACCTTAGGGACTACATGAGATAGTACATGTATCAATTTGAATGCATTTGAATTTGACATTGAATTTCATAAGACCATAAGTTCTGCTAGACAGGCCCAATGACTCTGAAATTTTTACTGTGGTTTGGATACAACCTAAAAAAAGAATTGACCAAGTTTCATTTGCAGCAAAGCTCGTTTGAACTCTCCACAAGTAATTGTGTACTTGGACTTCATTGGAGCTCTTAGGGTGTTCTAGAGGTTTTCATGGAGCAAGCCATGACTTTATGAAAACTATATTTTCAGAGGGTTCTAATGGAGTTGGTTTCACTTAATTTGAAGGTTCCTAACTAAAGATATGGGCTAAACAATTTCAGGGCAATTCTGAAAATGTTCTGGACATTTTCCATTTTCTCTGGAACAGTTTTGTTAACCACACCATTAGGTGGATCAAATGAACTCAGATGGATCTGAAATTTTTATGATAGCTCAAGGATTTATTGGTGAACATCCTGTCCAAATTTCAGAATTTTCCTCCAAAGGGTTCTACAGCTAAAATTCTAAACATTTTAAATTTGAAGAATTAATTCTGGAGAAATAATTATTTTCATAAAGTGAAACTTGATTTGTTGGAAAGTACCGAGAGATCTGAATCCAACAAAATTTAGTTCACTTGATTTGGAGTTTCCTGGCCAAAGTTATGTGGGTTTGAAGTTTGAACTAAATCTAAAAATCGGGGAAATGTTTAAAATCCTGCAAGTGGGTCCCACAACGCGGATCTTCTTCACTCTCGCACCAACAGAGTCCCCCGGCGGTGTCCTCCGGCGAGCCTCACCAGAACCGAGTTCCCGGCCACCGCTTGGTCCGAAACTCACCGCCTCTTTGTTTTTCGACCTCGTGAAGTCATCTGTGGGCTCGCCGACCGCCAGCGATCACCAGAATCACATGTGCACCGGTGACAGCAGAGCCTAGGGATCCGGCGAGGTCGGTGTCGCACCACAGTGCACCAAATTGATCAGAAATTTCTCGGAGAGCATCAGTGGAGCACGAGTAACATGAAACAAGACCTTGTGAAGGCTAGAAACCCCGGCAACCATACCCTCGATGGTGAGCCAAGGTACTTTGCAATGGCGGCGAGGAAAACGGCCATATCACGGCCGATCCTCAACGGTTTTCCTTGCTTCTTCCTCAAGCATGAGCGCTAGCATGTGTAGAACCTACTGGCCAACAGGCTCGACTAATCAAGAGTGTGTGGAGTCCTAATTTCAGTCGAGGGTGAGCTCGGCCCATATGAACTAGCTTTCGGTATATTTGGAAATTCTCAACCTATGGTTGATCATATGCCAAACAGCTTTTGGCTACACCTTCTACATGCAGTGACACACCTTTCTTGTGTAGGGAAGTGGACGGGAGGATGGCTGTGCCGAGCTGTCCGCGAGAGCACCGAACGGCGGCAACGCTCGGGTCGCCGGAAAAAAACGCTCGGTTAGCTCGAGGGAGATCGGTCATGGGACAACAAGACATCGACGATGTTGCTCACAAACCCACGATGCCATTTTGCTACTGGGAAGGCTTTGTTCATGAGTGATCAGCCTGCTCACGAGCGGAACCAAGAGGGCGCGTGCTTTCGGTGGAGCTCGGTGTGAGAGAGGCCGAACTCGCTGTGGACTCGGGTTGTGAGCGAACGGAGCACGTCGGGGAGGGATAAGATGCCGGGCAGCTGGTCTCCAGCGCGGGGAAACACAGCAGGAGCTGGCGCCGATCGCCCGCTCGGTGGCGCGCTCGGCGGCGCGCTCGGCAGCAGCCCGAGAAACCAAGTGCTCTGTCTTCAGTCGGTTAAACTGCTAGTGAGGCTGACAGGTGGGACACATTTCCCTTTTAACCTCTGAAATTAACTTCCTCCCACTGCTATAAACAGTAGTCCCCCTAATACCCTTTGACATTGGAATTATCTACCAAATGGCCATTTGAATTTGATAGAATTCAAATTGTAAAGTGTTTGAATACATTTTCAGCACATATGCAGTTTGAATTCAAATTGAATTTGAATTTGCTAAATTAGCTCATGTCAAGATCAACTCCAAATGGAGTGAAAATTGGTGTGTCAGCTCACAAAAATGTGCTGAGTGTGAATATGGATCCCACTTTTGAATTCATGGGATAAAAGGAGTTCGAATTTGAATTTGAGTTCAAACTAGCCTCTTTCTAGTTATACCCAAAAATACCTCAAAAAGGTTTTAGATTTGGGTGAAAGTTGGCATGAGCATTCCTAACAAGGTGTAGGAGTTTTTCATATGCTTAGCCCCTATATGATGTATATGTGAACTACCATTTATGCATTTTGTGAGTTTATCCTCTAATGACCCTGTTGATGGTGGTTACTTGCTCTTCAAAGGTGCTCATGAGTTTTCCTCAAATGAGGGGTATGTGGTGTGATGAACACTTTGGATGTGTGCAAAAACTCAGGCCCTTACACTTGTGACACCCGGTTCCAAAAATGAACCAAGTGAATGCATATGTGTGCCCAGGATGTTCATCACACATACACATGTATTCCACAAACTGAAATTCAGAATATAACCATGTATGAATAATGTTTAAGTAATTTATTACATTGACTCAATATCTCACTCATGAATATCTAACTTATTCTTGCAGCGAAAGACTCTAATGACAGCAGAAAATGACTAAAACAGCAGGCTCCAACTTCAACTCCACAGGCATGTTGACAGTAGTGCGCACGCCTAGTACTCCACATGCTCCTCGAAGTATTCTTCTCCTTTATCTGATGTATATGTGGTAATGCAAGGGTGAGTACATGTCGTACTCAGCAAGTGCCGGAAAAGTATGACATGTAGCTTACAACAAGGTAGGGAATAAAGAGGTTCATTGCAGCAAGCAAATTTTATTTCACAAAACATGATAAAAACAGCAACTACTTCTAGGTGAGTTTAATCCCATCATAACCAAGTAATTCAGCAAAATTCCTTCACCATATTTCACCATTTACCAAGTCTCAACTAGCCATTACTCGTTCTCATGTTTATCTCATACTCATAAATATTAATAACCATCTCATTTTCATATAACCGAAACCAAATTCATTGTCATGACCCAAAACAGTCCCAAAACCAATCCCAATGACCATACTCGAATAAACATTCCAAGTTTTGCCTCTAATCATGGAAGTTGGCCAGGTGCTTGTAACCCAAAGCATGGCTATCATGATAGTTTTACACTCTACAGAGGTGGCACCACTTTACCCACAAGTTCATGATTTCGTCACCCGTCGGCGACTAGAAAGAACCTCCATTATACCAGTACACAACCATCGGTGTATGGCCAAGAGATCACAAAATAGCCTTGACAAAGGGGCTACCTGGTTGTACAGACCCATTGAGGTTTCACCGGCAGGCTCGGATCTCCATTCTCCCACCCACGGCCCCCCTCTTGTGCCATGCAGTTCTCAGGGCAGTCTCTCTCAACTCCCGTTTCCAGCACCATCCAACGGTCCATAACAAGCTAGCAACACACCTAATTAGTCAGCTAAGCCGCACCCATATTTGGCCTTTTGGTGGCACTGTTTTCCTGGCATGTGCATGCATGAACCAGTCCTTAGATCTACGGCAAGTAAACCACCATCTTATTCAGCAACATCCACGAACCAATCTTGCCTAGATATCCCCAATTCCATGCTCATCAACATCATCAAGTTCTCATCATCTTTAATATCATGAGTGCAGTAGCTAACAAGTTTTATTTCAGCTTCCCGTATCCCGTAAGTTAAGCGAAGCAGAAAGGAAAAATGGCCATACCCGACTCCTCGACTTTCCCGGCGACAATGATGGTTAACAAAACTAGTAAACTCCTATAAAAGGGTGTCCCATCAAGTTGACACAAGCATACAAGTTTTCGCAAGCAAAACTGTTTCGAAAACATGGGATCAATATGGTCAAGGGGCACTTGCCTTGCTCCCGTGGCTCATGTGGCTCAAGCGTCTCAAAGTCTTGGTGTTGTAGCTCCTCGTAGACGGCTTCTTGAGCTTGTCCTTCTACTCACGACCATGCACATACAAAATTTACAGCAATCAATTATCATGCACAAACTTTACTCAAGATGCAATGAGGTGAATGAGTGCAATTCCTACGGTGCAGTTTTATAAACCAGTTTGTACGTGTTCTTGCATGTTTTAATAGGATTCCATGGGGTTTTATGATGATCAAGGTTGCTGGGATCAAGTGCGGACGTGGTGATGATCTAGACCCACTTTGAGATCAATCCCACCATAAAAAATTGACCAAAACATGGTCTGTCCACACGCAGAATTTTTCTGCTCGCAGGGGGTGAAGAAAACGGTGCGTAGAAACAGCGGCGACGCTGTAAGAGGGGTAATGAAGACCTACCTCACTTCTTCCTTGCGGCAGGGCCTCCCTCCTTGCAATGGCAGCAGTAGGAGATTTTCTAGGGATAAAAATGGGGCTGCGGCTAGGGAAGAACATCGGGGGCCTCTTTGACGGGATCCCAACGCCGCCCGTTCAATCACGGGGACGTGCCACTCGCCCGGGAATCTAATTGGGTGGTGCCGTGTTGTGTGGCACCCAACAGCACACATATAAGGAACAATCTATTATATAAAACAATAGTGGAAGCTTATGAGTTTTTCTTTATAAATAGTTTACATCAAGTAGCTACAGCGGAAGTCTATAAACAGCTCACATTGAGTAACTAAGAGCACTCGAGAAGAGGTCCAGCCCACAGACTTCTCTCGCTAGCAACACGAAGACAACAGTGGCGGCTGGGTTCTCCATGTGTTAAACGACTCGGAAGTCTCCGAGGCTCACCAGACAACCTTCTTCTTAGCATCGATGTTAACCTGCAAAACCACTCATATAGCAAGCGTGAGCACATAGGCTCAGCAAGACTAATTCGTCTCTCCTAAACAAGAAACTCTACATGCACAATGGTTGCAATTGGGTTAGCTAATTTGCATTAAAGACTCGCCTAATGTAGATCCTTAACTTTCAGATTTTAAGCCTCATTGTACAGACCTTGAGCCGAACAGCATCGCAACTCCGCAATCAAACAAGAAACGCTTTGTTTCGATGCTCCTTGCACAAAGTGAAAGTAAAGATTAATGAGCCTATCCCTAATTCAATCATGGTTGCAATACAAGTTACATCACATCCTTATCAAGTTCAAAAGATAACCAGTTCAGTTGTTACTACGTCAAGACGCAGTGGGCAGGTATGCTCATATAACCGTGAGCGACGGTGATTCGAATCAGTACACGCCCGGACTACACGACACGTACACCCGTTCTCCGACTTGCCGGCAGCAACCTCGACTGATGTTGTACGCGGCCACCTTTCCCAAGATCTTCCACATAGGACACAGTCTAACTGCCCTGGGTCCGCAAGCTCCCTCAAGGTACATACCCACAGAGGTATGTTCTTGAGCGAGTTACCTCCTGCTACCCTGACTCCGAAAGCCTAAGACAGCTAGAAAAGTTCCAATGTGGATCTCCCGAGGTACATCGGTTTCCTGGGTCCCATATAGCCAGTATGTGCCCGGTACACAACTCAAACTTGTCCAACAGGACCAAGCACAGACGGGCCTTAACCGACACAGGCACGGCTATGCACGGACGGTCCACAGCCTGCTGCATCTAAATCTCCCTGCCCGATCTCCATTTCTCAACTGTGAACTTTTCTCATTGTTTCTATTCTTGACCCGCTCCGAATAAACCAACCCTAAACTCGCGAGTAGATTCCAACTACCTAACTTCTACCAAACCTTTCCTACTAACATTTAGCGTAGCCAAATCCACATGAGGAGGTGCTATTCTACCCTTTATCTCTTAGGACATTTCTGGCTATGCAACTGGGGTTTTCAATATCAACTAGACTTAATGCAATCAAACGATTCAAAGCTATGATCTCTAAAAATGGAAATGCTTTATAAAACTGTTCAAATGCAAACCGGAGCTTGCCTGTTTTGCAGGTGACTAAAATTACAATCAGTTAGTGAAGACCACTTGGGGCTTGATCAATTGCTTTCCTCCCTCCTTGATCTTCACTTCAACTCCTTCACACGTTCTCACGTAGATGCTACACGATATGAATATGCATATGTATTTAATTGTAAAGCTTTTGCTATTAATGACAAGTTTAAAAACTGGAATACTGTTTAAGAATTTAAAATGACACTGGTGCTAGTGGTTTGTGTTTGGGTTTGAGCACTATGATCAAGTGGTAAGTGCTTTCTCCACTTGTGTGTTGATCACCTAAAGAGGTTACACAGGACAGTGGTGATACAGAGCTCTAATGGAGCTGAAAATTTTCATGTGAGTTCCTTGTCACAAGAAAGTCATCTGGACCAAAAATTAGCTCTTTTCACTTGGGGGTTTATTCAGAATAATTCCCTAAGCAATTAAGCACAAAGAATTTAATTCTGAGATAACACCCATGTTCATGTCAAACTTAGTGAACTAAAATTTCAATTATAGTTCATAGAGTATGCATGAATTCTCCTAGGATTTTTGGAGCTGAGGATTTCCCAGAACTGAATTTTCATGTTGTGGAAATTCTCTAAAAAATTTTCTGTATTCATTTGAACACAGCAACTTAAAACCTGAATTCTCCTGATCAAATAAACTCCAAATGAGCTGAAATTGTTACAGGAGTTCAATAACACCCTAAAAGACATTCTGGAAAAATTTGAGGATTTTTGGTTGAACCAAAGTCCCTCTACAATTATTTTTCTGAAAAGACTTAAAGAATTTTCTAGAATTAAATAATGACTTTCATACAAATTGGGTTACATAATTGGATATAGTTTGTCAACCTGAATCTAACCAATTTGAATCACTAAAGTTGGAGTTTTCTAGCAAACGTTATACTCTTCTGAAGTTTGGGGAAAAATCTGGGATCTGAATTAATCGTGGAATTGTTTAAATCTGACTGTGGGTCCGGGGAACACACGTGTCGCTCACTGGAACAAGCCACACGGGGCCACAGGTTTATTTCCCATGCTACCGCAGTTGATCCGAGCCCACAGAAGATCCTATTGCTGTTTACCATGCGACTGACGAGTGGGGCCGGCAGCTCCTTCGTCTACCTCCCGCCCCCACGCAATAGAGCCGCCGGAGCTCGCCGGAGCACCGCCGAACTCGGTCGTCCAGTCAACTCCCGAGCTGCCACTTGCTGCTAGGCCCTAACTTCGTGCGGGAAACACGATGGGATGACTTCCCCGGACCGGCGAAGCCCCAAAACTACCTGGCAACGGTGCAGCGGCTCGGAGGAAGTCCGGTGATGTCGCCCTGACACCCTAAGCCCTCGAAGCTTCGGTTTCCAAACTCTAAAGCACTGGTGGATGCTAGGGAAGCTTGGCATGGGGGTGAAACGGCTCGGAAATGGCTCCAAACTAGGGTTCATCATGCGCCCGAATCTTCCTGCCATAGCCACCGTCGGGAAGATCGGAAATATGCCGTGCACATTGTGTTTCATGCTAAGTTTCCAAAGAGGAATTGTTGCTAAGCAAGTCTAGGTCATGTGAGCACAATTTGCAGAGGTCTAAACGATTATGGCGCGAGAATTTGAAGGATTCTTACCCGAACCTTGGTTTGGACCGGCCGGAGGAGAATTCTGAAATTCGTCGGCAATAATCAAAGGCTAGAGCTGAGCTTCGGATGTGAGCTGTAGGAAATTCTTGCACGTCCAAAGGTGGCCTTGCATGGCCATGACAAGCCCTGGGTGAGGCTGTCCACGAGAGCCGTCGGTGGCGGTTTCTTTCGACCGCCGCGGGAACTCGATGTTTTTGGTTTGGAGAGGCTGTGCTCACGTGGGAATGGTGCTAGGATGTCGTGGGGGTTGCTAGGGTGTGGCTTTCCTTCTCAATCGAAGCTTGCATGCGAGCTTGGCGGTGGCCGAGCGATCGAACGAGCGGCAACAGCTCTGTCCGGTTTCTTGCGCGAGGAGAAAGGAGCAGCGAGGTTTTCTCGGTGTTGTGAGCAAAAGATCACGGCTGAGGAGATGAGAACAGGGAGAAGCAGCTCGCCAGCACAAACCGATCAAGGAGGAGGTGGCTCGGTCTGTCCCGGTGGTGCACGGCGAGGAGCATCGGTGGCTCGGTTGCTTCGCATGGAGGAGGGAAAACAGAGACCAGTCACCGAGATATTTTGCCATTTAACCACCTCAATGACATGTGGGTCCCAGCCCCTTCTTATCCCTCTCCAAAATATCTCCCAAAATTTTCAAATGGTGAAATTAAATTGTGGGAGTTCAAATCTGAGCTGCATTTGGATAATTGGGCAAGTTTCATCCAAATTCAAATGGGCACTTTAATTCTTTGCAATTTAAAGTCCATTTTGGAAAATGAGTTGCAAAACCTTTCAACAAATCATGAAACTTTGCATACCCACTAATTTGGACCTAAGGAATTCAAATATGAAACCTGATTTTAAATTTGGCTGCTGCAAATGAGATTTTCAGCACAACAGTTTGAAACTCATTGTGTTGCTCTCAATTGAATTTTGAGTTTGAATAAATGTGTTCCAAATCTGAATTTAGTTTTCTCACACATATGGGAACTTCCCACCTTGGTTTTTGATCCCTCTAGGGTTCCAAGTTTTCAAACAATTATTTGAACTTGTGTGAAGAAATCTCTTATGTGTATTATCACATGTGAGAAAGTTTAAATGAGTCCCATTTTTTATACATATGAAACCAACTTTGTGCAAACATGAATTTTTTTGTATTCATAATTTGGGACCTTTACATTCCTCCCCCCTTAAAAGCAATCTCGTCCCGAGATTACAAAAGAAGAACGAGACGGGAGGGTAATTACAAAGTCTAAGACAAAAGTTCCGGATAGTTCTTGTGGATGTAATCTTCACTTTCCCACGTCGCCTCTTCCGGAGTATGATTACTCTACAGGAGTTTGTAAAATTTCAAAGTCCGGTTTCGGGTGATCCGGGTCTTTTCGTCGATAATCTGAATAGTCTGCTCGGTGTATGTGAGATCCGGGTTCAACACGTCGATGTCTTCGGTGCGGACAGCAGCGGTATACATTGGACACTTTCGCAGCTGGGACACGTGAAATATGTCGTGAATACCGGCAAGGCTTGCCGGTAGTTCCAGCTGGTAGGCTACAGTTCCGCACTTCTCCGTGATGGCAAACGGACCGATGAATCGGGGAGCAAGTTTCTTCTTGACACCAAACCGATGAATCCCTCTCGTCCGAGATACACGAAGATACACGTGCTCTCCGACGTCGAAATGCAGCGGTTGACGCCTCTGATCCGCGTAGCTCTTTTGACGAGATTGGGCAGCTTTGAGGTTCTCTTGTATTATCCGAACTCTCTCTTCGGCTTCATTGACAAGATCAACCCCAAACGTTACTCGTTCACTGGATTCACACCAATTCAATGGTGTACGGCACTTCCGTCCATATAGAGCTTCATATGGTGCCATTTTTATACTCGTCTGATAGCCGTTGTTGTACAAGAACTCTGCCAACGGTAAGTGATCATCCCAGCTCTTACCATGGTGGATGGCACATGCTCTTAGCATATCTTCCAGTATTTGATTCACCCTCTCAGTTTGCCCGTCGGTTTGAGGGTGATACGCGGAGATTTGAATCAATTTAGCTCCCAAGGATGCGTGTAGGTGCTCCCAAAAACAGGCTATGAACAGCGATCCTCTACCGGACACAATGGTGCGGGGAACTCCATGTAAGCACAAGATTCGTGCTATTTACAACTCCACATACTGCTTTGCGTTATATCTTGTATGCACCGGGATGAAGTGTGCTAATTTGGTTAACCGATCAAGGATTACCCAAATCGAATCATGGTGGTGGGAGGTCATCGGCAACCCGACGATGAAGTCCATACTCAAGTCTTCCCACTTCCATGCCGGTACTTGCAGTGGTTTCCACAGGCCTGACTTCTTCACATGGTCGGCCTTGACTCTTCGACACGTATCACATTCTGAAATGTACTTTGCAACTTCACGTTACATACGTGTCCACCAAAACTTCTTCTGGAGATCATGGTACATTTTATTACTGCCCGGATGAATGGAAAATTTGGACAAATGAGCCTCATCCAAAATTTTCTTCCGTAGTCCCATATCCCAGGGTACTACAATCCAGTCGTTGAACCACAAAGTACCATCATCGTCCTTCTGGAAGCATTTCATCTCTCCGTTGTCTATCCTTCGCCGTATGTGAGACATTCCCTTGTCTTTTCGTTGGCTTCAATGATCTCCTCTCGGATGGTAGGAATGCGAGCGAGATTGTAGAGAGCACATACGGGATGACACGGAGGCTTGGTTCTTCATCATCCATTTCAGCAATAGTCAGGTGATGGATATGCGCCTTACGACTGAGCGCATCGGCGACCACATTCGCCTTTCCTGGATGATAATGAATCTCAAGTTCATAGTCTTTAATGAGCTCTAGCCATCTTCGTTGCCTCATGTTTAATTCTTTCTGAGTGGAGATGTACTTCAAGCTCTTGTGGTCGGTGTAGAGGTGTACAAGATTTCTGAGCAAATAATGCCTCCACATCTTCACAGCAAGGACCGCGGCAGCTAACTCAAGATCATTAGTGGGATAATGCTGCTCGTGATTTCTGAGTTGACGAGATCCATAAGAGACCACTCGTCCTTCTTGCATCAGCACGCACCCAAGACCGATGCCAGATGTATCGCAATAAACGTCGAATGGCTTCGCCGTATCCGGCTGAGCAAGAACTGGGGATGTTGTGAGATGCTTCACTAAAGTCTTGAAGGCTTGTTCATACGCAGCACCCCACATAAATCTGGTATTCTTCTTCAATAATAACGTCATTGGCTTAGCGATCTTTGAGAAACCCGGAATGAACCTCCGGTAATAACCCGCTAAACCGAGGAAGATACAGATTTCATGCACTGACTTTGGTGACTCCCATTTCTGTACTTCAATAATCTTACTCGTATCTACAGCGATGCCCTCCGCTGAAATAATGTGTCCGAGAAAAGGTACTTGATTAATCCAGAATTCACACTTGCTGAATTTTGCATAGAGCTGATGATCTCGCAATCTTTGTAGCACAATATGCAGATGCTGTAAAAGTCCCAAAACTTGTAAATAGAAAACTTGAGCTATGAATAAAAGTTGAGTTTATATGCAAGAAATTGGACTTACAAAAACTTTTGTGTTACTGATGAAAGTGTTCGCAGGTGCAATAAAACTTTGAATTCAGTTTGAATTAAGAGGGTCACTTCAAAAGGAAGAAGGGCATTTTCAAAAGAGGGAATTCAAACTGTTGTTTGAGAAGTTGTATTTGCAATAGCCAACTCAAAGATCAGAGGACATATTTGAATTCCACAGATCCAAATTATGAGGGAGCCATGTTTTGAGCAAATTTGAAGGGGCTTTGATAGAGATATCCAAAGGACTTGTAAATTTCACCCAATTTTGAATTTAAACTTGAAACTGTGGCACAAATTGTCAAATGGCACAATGGCCCTTGAATTTGGATCCCTCACAGCTGAATTTACAAGGTGTCAAAGTTTGGAGATATTTGGGAGATGGACTGTGGGTCCCAATGGTCATTGAGGAGAGGGAAAGACTTAGCACTTAAGCAAATTGCTCTCTGTTCAGACTCACTCAACCGGTTTCCTGCTTTTCGCTCGAAGGCGCTGAACAGCCGACGCCCACGCGCGCGCCACCGAGGCGACGACGCAGCCAGCTCCTGAGCTTCTTCAACGTCGGTTCCCCCGCGCCCTTATCGGTCTCCCACCGAGTGCACACTTCACAACAACGAGCCCACGTCCGAGCCACGCCCCCTCCTCGCCACAGCGCCGTTTCCAGGAGCTTTTGCCGCCGCCGCGCCCACACGCTCGGGCTCCCGTCATCAACCCTCTCCCCGAGCCGTGGACACTCGGACAAGATCGTAAGCAACGTCCCCCACGCTCCCTGAAGCTGTCAAAGCCAGTTCCGAGGGTGCAGCGGGCTGCAATCACCTCGGCGAGACGGTTCTTCCCCGGTGGACAAACCTCGGTGACTTGACTTCAAACCAAGCCCCTCTGGTGTTTCACGCCGAACAAAGCCACGAATAATGTTGGTTACCACCTCTCCTTGCTGTCCACCGAGTTCAGGGTCATTTCATGGGACCACCTAGCCGGAATTTGAGTTTTACTCACGGCGGTTTCTTCGGGTCGCTGGCTCCAGACCGTGAAATTCTCCCCCGAGGAGTGAGGGCTTCCAGTTGTGTGCTGGTTTCATGATCCTCATACTCCTACGGATCTCCTCGACCAAACAGCGCACGATTCCATCAACCCTAGCCGAAGAAAGCCCAGTTTTTACTCTGTCGCTGCAAAAACCACCTCGGGCGCACGGTGACAGCATAGCTAGCGGCCTCTCCAAGAAAAATTGGGCACACATCGATGAGCTACACCTTCCAATGATGCTGTAGCGCTAATCCTTCATGTTTCTGGCGAGCTAGAACGGCGGCGCTACGTCGCCGAAGCTCGGTTAAGCCGCCACACCGTCGCGAGCTCGGTTAGGGCCGACGTCGGTGTGGGGAAACCCTCTCCCCGTGTTCAGCGCATGAAATTAGGGGCTGACGGCAAGTTTGAGCACGGGAAGTGAACGGAAGACAGGGTTCTGAAGTTCTCCGGCGAGCTCCGGCGGCGGGGGTCGCGCGGGAGCCGGAGGAAGACGAAGGTGGTCGGTCCCACCCGTCAGAGGCTGAAGTTAAACATATGGGATCCTCTGTGGCCTCGGATTAAACTATGACAATGCGGGCACGAGTCTGTGACCTCGTGTGGCATGGTTCCCGCAGTTGACACGTGTACGAGGGACCGCAGTCAGAGTTTAAATAATTCTATGTTTAATTTGAAGTCCAAATTCAGTTCAAACTTTGGAACTGCGTAACTTCTGCTAGGGAGCTCCAAAATTTGTGATTTAAATTGGGTTGGATTCAGGATGAAAAGACCTATCCAAATATGCAACCCAATTTGCATGAAAATCAATAGAAAATTATGGAAAATTCTTTAAATCTTTTCATCAAAAGAATTTTTGAGGGAGTTTGGTTCACCCAAAAATCCCCAAATTTTGCCAGAATATTCTTTAGGATATTAGGAGACTCCTGTAAAAGGTTCAGCTCATTTGGAGTTTATTTAGTTAGGGTAATTCTGATTTCAAGTTTCTGTATTCAAATGAATACAGAAACATTTTCAGAGAATTTCCAAAACTTGGAAATTCAGTTCTGGGCATTCCTTAGCTCCAAAAATCATAGGAAAATTCAGGCATACTCTCTGAACTATGCTTGAAATTTTAGTTCACTTAAATTTGCATGAAAGTGCAAATTTGTTCAGAATTAATTCCTCTTTGCTGAAATGCTTAGGGAATTATTCTGGGTGATCTACTTAGTGAAACATTCTGAATATTGGTCCAGAGGACTTTCTTGTGACAAGGAACTCACAAGAAAATTTCCAGCTCCATTGGAGCCCTGGATCAGTAGTGTTCGGTTCAACCAATTAGGTGATCACCACCCAAGTGATGAACCTCACTTCTCACTTGATGATAGTGCTTAGACACACAACCAAATCACCACCCCCAGTGTCATTTGAATTCTTGAACAGAGTTCCAGTTTTAAACTTGTCTTTAGAACTTGTTCAAAAAAGTTTTATAATTAAACATGTATGCATATTCATAACGTGTAGTGATAAAACGTGGAAAGTGAGGAAGGAGAAGTTGAGCTTGGATCAAGGAGCAAGAAGCGCAGGAGTTGAACTTCAAGACATCAGCAACTAACTTCATAATCATCTGACTTTAGTGACCTGCAAAACCAAGGCAAGCCCCGGTTTGCATTTAAGTTGTTTTTAAAGTTTTCTTTTTGTTCACTACTATTGGTCAAAGTTTGTATGTGCATTAGGTCAAGGATGTTTTATACTCCACTTGCATAATAAAACATGAACCCTGAGGTCAAGGGTAGCATTGTGTCATCGCTGTAGAATAAGGCCATGCTCAATAGACTAGGGCATCCGGTAGAAGACGAGTAGTTGGAATCTACTCGCGAGCTATAGTTTAGAATATCATAAGTGTGGTTGGGAAAGGAAGCAAACTAAAGTTTACATTTCTAAAGATGAGACCGGGCAGAGGGGTTAGGCAGCGACAAGACGAGGTCTTGGTCGAGTAGCTCTGTCTGTGTCGGTTAAGGACCGATGCGTGTGCCGCGTCCAGGAGCAAGTATTGAGTTGTGTACCGGATGCTTACTGATATATGGGAACCAGGAAACCAATGTACCAGGTTCACTGGATTGTAGAGGCATACCACATCGTCTCGTTAGACCTATGAGCCCGAGACGGCGCGACCGGTTCTACAGTTTAGTGGCCTGAGAAAGGTTGCCACATACGACGTAATGAAGGACGCCAGAGTTGGGTCTTCAGAGGCGGGCGTATGTGTCGAGTTATCCGGGTAGTGTTTGATTCGAATCACCATCCCTCGCGGTTATTGAGTACCGCTTGCTTCTGTGTTGTGACGTAGTAATCAACTTGTGTGGAAACAGTTTGCAAAAAGTATAATTGCTGTTATGATTATGTTAAGTTGCATGAAAGCCATGTTTGAAGTAGAAATAGAGCAAACTAAAGTAATTTTTCCACCTTGGGACAAGTAACATTGGAATGAAGCGTTTCTTGTTTGATTGTGGAGTTCCAATGTTGCTGGGCGCAAGGTCAATACTATTATGGCTAAAAATTTGAAAGTTAAGGATAAACTTGTAGGTGAGTCTTTTCGCAAATGACAGGTTTAAGTCTTAGGTTACTTTCATGTAGAGTTTCATGTCTTAGGAGAGACGGTTAAGTCTTTCTGAGCCTTTGTGCTCACTCTTGCTATATAAGTGGTTTTGCAGGTAAGCCTCGACGCTATAAAGACGGTTGTCCGGTGAGACTCTGGAACTTCCGAGTCATGTCACACTTGGAGAACCTAGCTGCTGCCATGTCTTTGTGTTGCTAGCGAGAGGAGTCTGCGGGCTGGACCTCTTTTCGAGTGCTTCGTAGATACTCGACGTGAGCTGTTATAGACTTCTGCTGTAGCTATTTTATATAAATTATTTACAAAGAACAAATTGTAAGCTTCCGCTTTTGATTTATGTAATACATTGTTCCTTATATGTGTGCTGTTCGGTGCCGCATAACACGGCACCACCCAATGCGATTCCCGGGCAAGGTACCCCGTCCCCGTGACGTGATCGGGACGGCGGGGTCCCGTCAGCGTGGTATCATAGCCGCATTGGTAATAGCGCACGGAATAAGGATGGTATTACGACAAAAACTTAGGGTACGGTGAGGAAACGGTATTAGGCCCACATAAGGACTATAGTAGCATAGTTACTTAAAGTGGCATAACTAACATACTTGTTATAATTCTGAATTTTGATTCTGTAACGACGCACCTACGTTCTGGTAAGAATGGTAAGGAACGTCACCGAAAGCGGTTCAATTTCGGTTAGCTCCCCTGACGAGGAAAGTGGTTCAGGGATAGGTCTCACAGCTTGGTGTGAGACGTTAATATAAAACTCTTGAACTCTTCATGTTTCTGAGTTCATATGAAACGCTGATCCCTAGCATGCATTAGGCAAGTAAGTGGAGACCCCATCGCGTGGTCAGTAACGTGAGAGTGTGTTCGTCTGGAGATAGCCCAGGAGGACATATGCAGCGCTTGCCATCGGCTTGCACTGTCGGGCAGTAGGTGGTATCCGTTGGGTTGATAACATTCCAACCGTGACGACCCGTTCATGACATACTCGGTTCCCCGTCGTGTGGTGTTGAAACACGATCACGTACCTTGAGACGTGGCTTAACTCAAGGACGGCCGTATGACAATGATACGGGCGTTTGTATTTACTTTCAATTATAGAACTGCCTGAAATGAGAAAAACTTTGAGTGCACCACTATTGAGTGATCTTCTGCAGGTACTAACCACGTACGTATCCCGTGTAGTACACGTGTGCGAGAGACCGTCTTAGTGCCACTGATAAAACGGATATGCCAGTATAATCCGGTTTAGGATTTTCTTTTGGTGAGGTAACGTAGTACCAACATGCTTCTTACGGTGCGTCGACACCGTACTAAACATATAATCCTCTTCCCTATGAAGAAATGATTCATGAAATAACTTTCGACTAAAAATGGAAGTTTGAAACAAATATTAGTTACTGAACTCTTATTTTGAGCTAAGATTCAAACGAGAGTATAACTAGGTGTCAAAGTTTTCAAAAACAGAGTGCTCTGTTTCTGGCAGGAACTCTTGCTGTACTTTGACAGAGCATAACTCTGACTAGATTTAACCAATTAAGGTGTATGATACAGTTCTGGAAAGGTTTTCAAGTGCTCTACAACTTCTTTGTAGACCTCCAGAGCAAAATCACAATTTAAGTTGGTGAAAAGTCCAGTTGAAGGCAAACTGTTCAAAACCAGGACAGTAACAAAAACCTCTCTGGGCCTTTCTGTTTTTAAGCCATAACTTCCTGTAGAAAAAATCTTTAAGAAGCCTATAAGTACTTGTTGGAAAGCTACTGAAGTTTACTGAAACTTTGGTATTGAACACAAGTAAAGAATCTGTTGATAACTTGAGTAAAATTTGGAGTTTGTGTGAACTGGTCAGGGTAGTCCCGCTGATTAGTTTAGCGTACTTAAGATTTGTTTAAACATGAATGTGGCTATGCTTTCATAAAGTACATGACATGTTCATGTTTTACTCATCTTTACTTACTACTGAGATGGAATTTTGATTGACTCAAAATTTTGTTTCGTGCAGTATGGTACGCGCACACTCTCAAATGGAGATTGGAGGTTCAAGTCAAGGTTGGAATGACTCGACTTCATCACAAGAGCCATCGCCAACCAGATCGGCTGAAATTATGGCGAAGATGAATGAAACTCTCCAAACTCTAGTTCAGCAAGGCATAGATCGAGAAGCTCAACATCACATGCCAACCCAGAGCACGTATCTGGATTTCTTGGCGACACAACTGCCGGTATTCTCTGAGGCGGCTGACCATTGTGAAGCAAATCACTGGTTACGTGTCATTGAGTCCAAGTTTGGGTTGATCCGATGTGATGACTTCTCGAGGACGCTATATGCCACTCAGCAGCTCCATGGCTTTGCTGGAGCATGGTGGGCAGACTACCTTGCTGTCCAACCAGCAGGGCATTGTGTCACATGGGCGGAGTTCCAGGATGCATTTCGTGCTCGTTTCATTCCGGCGGGCATAATGCAAACAAGTCATGAAGAATTCTGGAACCTAAAGCAAGGTGACATGAGTGTTATTGAGTATGCGAAGGAATTCAATCGCTTAGCTCAATATGTCCCTGACTATGTGAAGTCACCAGCCATGAAGGGTTATCACTTTTACCGAGGGCTGACCGCTAGGCTGCGATGTGATTTGGCTCAAGTTAGCCAAGAGAATTTTGATGAGTTTGTGAGCTGTGCTATCACTCAGGAATATTATTCCAACCTCTACCTTAAAGAGAAGAGGGAGAGGGACTCATCACAGGATGAATGCAATCATCTACCTCAGAAATATCGATGGGTAATCCGTTCACCTTCCGGTCGAGAGGTTCCACAAAGAGTGCAGCCATTCTTGGAGTATGACGACTCGTATACTCCACAGAGGTCTTATTCACCTCCACCGCAGCAGCAACTTATTTCTTATGCACCTCAGTATCAACCAGGTGCACCAGAATATATTTGCCCTCAAGAGGTTGAAGATGAACAAGGTGATTTCTCAGCTGAACCGAGTGCTGTCCCACTTCATGTTGACAATGAGCTCAACGTCAATGAAGCAACTGAACCGAGCAGCAACATTGTGTCTGCGGGTCCAGCGCCAAAGAGTGATCTTGGACAGCCAAGAAAAGCTATGTCCAAAGTGGGGACAGTTAATTATGTCTCAGTCGATGATCTGCCAAAGGGAGGACCTGTTCTTGCCGGCAGGTTCACCTTAAATGACAAGCCGGTTGTCATTTTATTCGACTCTGGTGCAACACATAACTTTGTTAGCAGGGCGACGGTGATCCGGGATCAGATATCCACCACTATCACCAAAGGTTCATACCTTATTCATTGGCCAGGTGGAGACATATCAACTAATGAAGTCGTCTCTCGAGCACCACTTTGCTTGGGTGGAAAAGTTTATCCTACCACCCTCATCATTCTCGAAGACCAGGGAATCAATGCCATATTGGGAATATCATGGTTGACCTTCCATAAGGCTGTTCTGGACATCGAGAACAGGAGTGTTCACTTGGACTCTCCACTTCACGGACGTCAAACGTTGTACCTCGGCGAAGTGGTTTCCAAAGAACCGGAAGTATGTAATGCCGAGGCTTGCAAGTTAGAAGACATTCCGGTAGTCCGTGAATATCCGGACATGTTTCCCGAAGATCTTCCAGGCTTACCACCTGAGCGCGAGGTGGAATTCAAAATAGAATTGATGCCGGGAACTACGCCGATCTCTCGGAGACCGTACAAAATGGCTCCGAGCGAGTTAGCAGAATTGAAGAAGCAACTCAAAGATCTGATGGACATGGGGTTTATTCGTCCAAGTTCATCACCATGGGGTTGCTCAGCTTTATTTGTGAAGAAGAAGGATGAGACGCTGAGGCTCTTCGTCGATTATCGTCCATTAAATGTTGTGACAATAAAGAACAAGTATCCACTACCACGAATTGATATCTTCTTCGATCAACTAGTGGGTGCTAAAGTCTTCTCCAAGATGGACTTAAGGTCGGGATATCATCAAATCAAGATTCGCATGGAAGATATCCCGAAAACAGCATTCTCGACAAGATATGGGCTCTATGAGTATCTTTTCATGTCATTTGGGTTGACCAATGCTCCGGCTCACTTTATGTATCTTATGAACTCGGTGTTCATACCGAAGCTGGATCAGTTCGTCGTGGTATTCATCGACAACATCTTGGTCTATTCCAAATCAGAAGAGGAACACGCTAACCATTTGCATATTGTGCTTCAACGCTTGAGAGATCACAAGCTTTATGCAAAGTTTAGTAAATGTGAATTCTGGATCAACCAAGTGCCATTTCTTGGGCATATTATTTCAGCGGAAGGCATTGCTGTTGATCCAAGCAAGATTGAACAAGTGCTGAAATGGAAGTCTCCAACATCAGTCCATGAAGTTCGTAGCTTCTTGGGTTTGGCGGGATATTACCGGAGGTTCATCCCGGGATTCTCAAAAATCTCGAAACCTATGACTGAGCTACTGAAAAAGGGCATCAAATATGATTGGAGCAAGCCATGTGAGGAAGCTTTTCAAGCGTTGGTGAAACACCTCACAACAGCCCCGGTTCTAGCTCAACCGGATACAACCAAGCCTTTTGATGTTTATTGTGATGCATCCGGCATTGGGCTTGGTTGTGTAAGGAGGACGTGTGGTCGCATATGGATCACGGCAATTACGGAGTCATGAGCAACATTATCCAACTCATGATCTCGAGCTTGCTGCCGTGGTATTAGCTTTGAAGATGTGGAGACATTACCTATTGGGAAGTTTGGTTCATCTGTACACCGACCACAAGAGTTTGAAGTACATATTCACTCAGAATGAGTTGAATATGCGACAACGGCGATGGTTGGAGCTGATCAAGGACTGTGATATTGAAATTCATTATCATCCGGGCAAGACAAATGTGGTTGCTGATGCACTCAGCCGGAAGTCTCATATCCATAACCTAATCATTGCGCTGATAGAAGAGGAAGAACCAAGTCTCTACTTGGTTCCATATGGAACTCTACATAATCTAGCTCTCACACCCACAATAAGAGAGGAGGTTATGGAAGCTCAAAAGAGAGACAAGGGCATGGCTCATATCAGAAGGAGATTGAAGAACGGGGAGACGAAATGTTTCCGGTTAGATGATGAAGATACCTTGTGGTTCAAGGACCAGATAGTCGTACCCCGTGATATGAGGCTGCGGAAGAAAATTTTGGATGAGGCTCACTTGTCCAAATTTTCTATTCATCCTGGCAGCAATAAAATGTACCAGACCTCCGGAAGAAGTTTTGGTGGACACGTATGAAACGTGAAGTTGCAAAATACGTTTCAGAATGTGATACGTGTCGAAGAGTTAAGGATGACCATGTGAAGAAGTCGGGCCTGCTGCAACCGCTACAAATACCGAAGACTTGAGTATGGATTTCATCGTTGGGTTGCCGATGACCTCCCACCACCATGATTCAATTTGGGTAATCGTTGACCGATTAACCAAATCAGCACGTTTCATTCCGGTGCATACCAACTACAGCACCAAGCAATATGCAGAGTTGTACATAGCATGAATCTTGTGCTTGCATGGAGTTCCCAATACCATTGTGTTCGACAGAGGATCGCTGTTCGTCTCCGGCTTCTGGGAACAGCTACACACATCCTTGGGAACTAAATTGATTCGAAGCTCCGCGTATCACCCTCAAACCGATGGGAAAACTGAGAGGGTGAATCAAATGCTTGAAGATATGCTGACAGCATGTGCCATCCACCACGGTAAGAGCTGGGATGATCACTTACTGTTGGCAGAGTTCTCATATAACAACGGGTATCAACCAAGTATCAAAATGGCGCCTTATGAAGCTCTCTACAGCCGGAAGTGCCGCACACCCTTGAACTGGTGTGAATCCGGCGAGAGAGTTATTTACGGGATTGATCTCGTGAATGAGGCTGAAGAGCGGGTAAGGCTTATTCAAGCAAATCTTAAAGCCGCTCAGTCCAGACAAAAGAGCTATGCGGATAAGAGACGTCATCTTCTGGAATTCCAAGTTGGGGACCACGTATACCTCTGCATATCTCCGATGAAGGGCATTCACCGATTCGGAGTGAAAGGGAAATTAGCTCCACGTTTTATCGGTCCCTTCGCCATCATTGAAAGGTGTGGACCCGTGGCATAACGTTTAGAGCTACCGGTAGCCTTAGCCGGCATTCATAACGTCTTCCACATATCTCAATTGCGGAAGTGTTTGAAAGTTCCAACGGAGATTCTCACGGAAGGCATAGCATATTTGATGCCGGACCTCACATATGTTGAGCATCCAACCCGGATAATTGATGAAAAGACTCGCGAAACCAGAAATCGGACGCTGCAATTTTTCAAGGTGCTATGGAAAAATCACACATCCGACGAAGCTACATGGGGAAGAGAGGAATATTTACAACGCAATCATCCATAGTTGTTAGAGGCTTATACTTAGTAGTTGTCCTCTCCATTTTGTCCTTAATCATGAATCTTGGGACGAGATTCTTTTTAAGGGGGGAAGAATGTAAAAGTCCCAAAACTTGTAAATAGAAAACATGAGCTATGAATAAAAGTTGAGTTTATATGCAAGAAATGGGACTTACAAAAACTTTTGTGTTACCCATGAAAGTGTTGGCAGGTGCAATAAAACATTGAATTCAGTTTGAATTAAGAGGGTCACTTCAAAAGGAAGAAGGGCATTTTCAAAAGAGGGAATTCAAACTGTTGTTTGAGAAGTTGTATTAGCAATAGCCAACTCAAAGATCAGAGGACATATTTGAATTCCTCAGATCCAAATTATGAGGGAGCCAAGTTTTGAGCAAATTTGTAGGGGCTTTGATAGAGATATCCAAAGGACTTGTAAATTTCACCCAAATTTGAATTTAAACTTGAAACTGTGGCACAAATTGTCAAATGGCAAAATGGCCTTTGAATTTGGATCCCTCACAGCTGAATTTACATGGTGTCAAAGTTTGCAGATATTTGGGAGATGGACTGTGGGTCCCAATGGTCATTGAGGAGAGGGAAAGACTTAGCACTTAAGCAAATTGCTCTCTGTTCAGACTCACTCAACCGGTTTCCTTCTTTTCGCTCGAAGGCGCCGAACAGCCGACGCCCACGCGCGTGCCACCGAGGCGAAAAAGCAGTCAGATCCCGAGCTGCTTCAACGTCGGTTCCCCCGTGCCCTTATCGGTCTCCCACCGAGTGCACACTTCACAACAACGAGCCCATGTCCGAGCCACGCCCCCTCCTCGGCACAGTGCCGTTTCCAGGAGCTTTTGCCACCGCCACGCCCACACGCTCGGGATCCCATCGTCAACCCTCTCCCCGAGCCATGGACACTCGGACAAGCTCGGAAGCAACGTCGCCCACGCTCCCTGAAGCTGTCAAAGCCAGTTCCGAGGGTGCAGCGGGCAGCAATCGCATCGGCGAGTCGGTTCTTCCCCGGCGGACCAACCTTGGCGACTTGACTTCAAACCAAGCCCCTCCGGTGTTTCATGCCCAACAAAGCCACGAATAAGGTTGTTTACCACCTCTCCTTGCTGTCCACCGTGTTCGGGGTCATTTCATGGGACCACCTAGACGGAATTTGAGTTTTACTCACGGCGGTTTCTTTGGGTCGCCGGCTCCAGACCAGGAAATTCTCCCCCGAGGAGTGAGGGCTTCCAGTTGTGTGCTGGTGTCATGATCCTCAGCCTCCTACGGACCTCCTCGACCAAACAGCGCACGATTCCATCAACTCTAGCCGAAGAAAGCCCAGTTTTTACTCTGTCGCCGCAAAAACCACCTCGGGCGCATGGTGACAGCATAGCTAGCAGCCTCTCCAAGCAAAATTGGGCAACGTCGATGAGCTACACCTTCTACTGATGCTGTAGTGCTAATCCTTCGTGTTTTTGGCAAGCTAGAACGGTGGCGCTACGTCGCCGAAGCTCGGTTAAGCCGCCACACCGTCGCAAGCTCGGTTAGGGCCGACATCGGTGTGGGGAAACCCTCTCCCCGTGTTCAGTGCACGAAATTAGGGGCTGACGGCAAGTTTGAGCACGGGAAGTGAACGGAAGACCGGGTTCCGAAGTTCTCCGGCGAGCTCCGGCGGCGGGGGTCGCGCGGGAGACGGAGGAAGACGAAGGTGGTCGGTCCCACCCGTCAGAGGCTGAAGTTAAACATACGGGATCCTCTGTGGCCTCGGATTAAACTGTGACAATGCGGGCACGAGTCTGTGACCCCGTGTGGCATGGTTCCCGCAGTTTACACGTGTACGAGGGGCCGCAGTCAGAGTTTAAATAATTCTATGTTTAATATGAAGTCCAAATTTAGTTCAAACTTTGGAAGTGCATAACATTTGCTAGGGAGCTCCAAAATTTGTGATTTAAATTGGGTTGTATTCAGGATGAAAAGACCTATCCAAATATGCAACCCAATTTGCATGAAATCAACACAAAATTCTGGAAAATTATTTAAAACTTTTCATCAAAAGAATTTTTGAGGGAGTTTGGTTCACCCAAAAATCCCCAAATTTTGCCAGAGTATTCTTTAGGATATTAGGAGACACCTGTAAAAGTTTCATCTCATTTGGAGTTGATTTAGTTAGGGTAATTCTGATTTCAAGTTTCTGTATTCAAATGAATACAGAAACATTTTCAGAGAATTTCCAAAACTCGGAAATTCAGTTCTGGGCATTCCTTAGCTCCAAAAATCCTAGTAAAATTCAGGCATACTCTCTGAACTATGCTTGAAATTTTAGTTCACTTAAATTTGCATGAAAGTGCAAATTTGTTCATAATTAATTCCTCTTTGCTGAAATGCTTAGGGAATTATTCTGGGTGATCTACTTAGTGAAACATTCTGAATTTTGGTCCAGAGGACTTTCTTGTGACAAGGAACTCACAAGAAAATTTCCAGCTCCATTGGAGCCCTGGATCAGTAGTGTTCTGTTCAACCAATTAGGTGATCACCACCCAAGTGATGAACCTCACTTCTCACTTGATGATAGTGCTTATACACAGACCCAAACAACCACCCCCAGTGTCATTTTAAATTTTTGAACAGAGTTCCAGTTTTAAACTTATCCTTATCACTTGTTATCAAAAGTTTTATAATTAAACATGTATGCATATTCATAACGTGTAGTGATAAAACGTGGAAAGTGAGGAAGGAGAAGTTGAGCTTGGATCAAGGACCAAGAAGGGCAGGAGTTGAACTTCAAGAAATCAGCAACTAACTTCATAATCATCTGATTTTAGTCACCTGCAAAACCAAGGCAAGCCCCGGTTTGCATTTAAGTTGTTTTTAAAGTTTTCTTTTTGTTCACTACTATTGGTCAAAGTTTGTATGTGCATTAGGTCAAGGATGTTTTATACTCTACTTGCATAACCAAACATGAACCCTGAGGACAAGGGTAGCATTGTGTCATCGCTGTAGAATAAGGCCATGCTAAATAGACTAGGGCATCCGGTAGAAGACGAGTAGTTGGAATCTACTCGCGAGCTATAGTTTAGAATATCATAAGTGTGGTTGGGAAAGAAAGCAAACTAAAGTTTACATTTCTAAAGATGAGACCGGGCAGAGGGGTTAGGCAGCGACAAGATGAGGTTTTGGTCGAGTAGCTCTGCCTGTGTCGGTTAAGGACCGATGTGTGTGCCGCGTCCAGGAGCAAGTATTGAGTTGTGTACCGGATGCTTACTGATATATGGGAACCAGAAAACCGATGTACCAGGTTCACTGGATTGTAGTGGCATACCACATCGTCTCGTTATACCTATGAGCCCGAGACGGCGCGACCGGTTCTACAGTTTAGTGGCCTGAGAAAGGTTGCCACATACGACGTAATGAAGGATGCCAGAGTTGGGTCTTCAAAGGCGGGCATATGTGTCGAGTTATCCGGGTAGTGTTTGATTCGAATCACCGTCCCTCGCGGTTATTGAGTACCGCTTACTCCCATGTTTTGACGTAGTAATCAACTTGTGTGGAAACAGTTTGCAAAAAGTATAATTGCTGTTATGATTTTGTTAAGTTGCATGAAAACCATGTTTGAAGTAGAAATAGAGCAAACTAAAGTTATTTTTCCACCTTGGGACAAGTAACATTGGAATGAAGCGTTTCTTGTTTGATTGTGGAGTTCCAATGTTGCTGGGCGCAAGGCCAATACTATTATGGCTAAAAATTTGAAAGTTAAGGATAAACTCGTAGGCGAGTCTTTTCGCAAATGACAGGTTTAAGTCTTAGGTTACTTTCATGTAGAGTTTCATGTCTTAGGAGAGACGGTTAAGTCTTGCTGAGCCTTTGTGCTCAGTCTTGCTATATAAGTGGTTTTGCAGGTAAGCCTCGACGCTATAAAGAAGGTTGTCCGGTGAGACTCGGGAACTTCCGAGTCATGTCACACTTGGAGAACCTAGCCGCTGCCATGTCTTTGTGTTGCTAGCGAGAGGAGTCCGCGGGCTGGACCTCTTTTCGAGTGCTTCGTAGATACTCGACGTGAGCTGTTATAGACTTCCGCTGTAGCTATTTTATGTAAATTATTTACAAAGAACAAATTGTAAGCTTCCGCTTTTGATTTATGTAATACATTGTTCCTTATATGTGTGCTGTTCGGTGCCGCATAACACGGCACCACCCAATGCGATTCCCGGGCAAGGTACCCCGTCCCCGTGACGTGATCGGGACGGCGGGGTCCCGTCAGATGCTCAGCATGCTCTTCCTCTGACTTGGAGTGCACCAAGATATCGTCGATGAAGACCACGACAAATTTATCCAACTCCGACATGAACACTGAATTCATCAGGTACATAAAGTGTGCCGGGGCGTTGGTCAAACAAAAAGACATAACGAGATACTCATACAGCCTGTATCTCGTTGAGAATGCCGTCTTTGGAATATCTTCTTCCAGGATTTTAATCTGGTGATATCCAGACCAAAGATCTATCTTCGAAAATACTTTTGCGCCCACTAGTTGATCAAAGAGCATATAATGCGAGGTAATGGATACTTGTTCTTGATGGTAACGGCGTTCAAAGGACAATAATCAACACGAAGCCGTAGTGTTTCGTCCTTCTTCTTGACAAACAACGCTGAACAACACCAAGGTGACGAACTCGGTCGTATAAATCCCTTGCTTATTAGGTCATTCAGCTGTGTCTTCAATTCTGCCAATTCATTGGGTGCCATCTTGTACGGCCTTCTGATATCGGTGTTGTTCCCGGTATAAGTTCAATTTTGAACTCAACGTCTCGCTCGGGCGGCATGCCTGGTAAATTATCGGGAAACACATCCGGATACTCAGATACCACCGGAATGTCCTCTATCTTCACAACTTCCGTGTGGTTCACTATTGCAGTCTGTTGCCGTTTGGCGCCCAGAATTAATATATGAAGACCGTGCTGTGGAGAGTTGAGCTCAACGGTCCTAGAGCTGATGTTAATAACCGCCTTGTGGTAAATTCAACCACGACATCCCCAAAATAATGTCGATCTTCAGACCCTCAAGAATAATGATAGTCATGGGGTATATTCTACCCCCCCAAACAAAGAGGTGCTCGGGAGACAACCTCGCTTGCGGTACTGCTGCCCCCGGGCGAAGATATGAGGTATTGCCTCTTTGTATAAACTGTTTGGAGCTGATGTTGAGCCACAAAAGATTGGCTAATAAAATTGTGTGTGGCACCGGAATCAAAGAGAATTAAAACCGGTAGCTGATTCAGAGAAAACATTCCGGTAGCTGATTCAGAGAAAACATCCCTGCTAAAGCGGCTTCTCCTTCTGGAACATCATCAATCACGGTATAGTGAAGGTTGCCCCTTATCTGCCCTCCATTCTGCAGATTGAGGTACGGGTCGTATTGTTGTAAATATGATGACCCGCAGCCTTGAGTTCCCTCCGGACAATACCTAGCTTAATGGCCCATACGCCGACAAGTGAAACACGGATGTCTCTCCAGTTCTTCGTTGACTTGCGGTTGGATGCTTGGTACACATGGCTGCAGCGATGGAGCACAATCTACCGTCTGGTGCTGCTGCTGTGGAGGTGGTGCAAGTTGTGGAATTTGACCAGCAATGAACCTCTGAGGAGTGGATCGTACAGGTGGCCTCCATCTTTCACCGGTTGGCGTTTGGTACACCAAATGGTATTTTTTGGGGCACATAACTTGTGCTAGCCTGCTCGATCTCACTCATCTTTCTCTTCTCTGCTTGCCACTCGAGTTTCTGCTTCTCTTGGATGAGAACCACATCGACCATGTCGGTGTAACTGCCGTTATTGTGTACGGCCAACTTCTCCTGTAATATGGCACTCAGGCCATGGAAGAATAAGTCACACCGTGCCTCTCCTTTCACCACATATTCGGGAGCATATTGGGCCAAAAGGTTAAACCTTCTGACATACTCAAGGACACTCATGTCCCCTTGCTTCAAGCCCAAAAATTCTTCCTGCTTTGCCTTGACAATACCTAGTGGTATGTGATGAGTACGAAAGGCTTCACAAAACTTACTCCGTGGCACTTGATGGTCATCCGGAATGGTGGCAAGATGTTCAACCCACCAGTTTCCAGCGGCTCCATGGAGTTGCTGAGCGGCAAACTTTGTCTTTTGCACTTCATCACACTCGAACACTCCGAATTTTGACTCCATGACACGAAGCCACTGATCTGCTTCCAAAGGTTTGGTAGCTTCAGTAAAGAATGGCGGTTGAGTCGCCAAGAAGTCCAGATAAGCATTCCGAGGTGGAACAACTTGTTGCGTGTTCTGGAGTACGCCTTGCTGTACCAAGGCTTGGAGTAAGCGTGTGTTCTCTTGAGTTGTTTCTTGGAGTAGCCTTGTGTTCTCTTGGTTAGACTCGACGACTCGAGTCATAAGATCCATCCATCCAGTGGATGGTGGTTCAGATCGTGAAATAGAAGCATCACCGCCTCGGCGAGAACTCCCGGCCCTACTCCTAGAGCGAGTACGAACCATACTGCAAAAATGTATTCCAAATGAGTTAAACATGAACTCAGAAGTATTTGAGACTAATGAAAACATGAATATGTCAAAACTTTATGAAAACAGTAACAAAATCCATGTTTACACAACTCCTTAGAATAGGCATAGCTATCCAGCCTATCTGTACAGAACAGACCTTTATGCACTATCTCCAGATTTTGATCTCGTTAACAGCATTTTCATAACTCAAGTTGAATACCAAAGTAAAATTTAACTTCAGTAGATTCCAAAAGAGTATTCATATGCCTTCAGATCATCTTTGGATCAAAAGCTATGATTTTTCAAAGTTGACAGAATTCCTGGATAAAATTTGTCCCCATCTCCTTTGTATGTGGCTGATTTTATCACAGTTGTATATGCAAATACAATAAGAATCTGAACAAGCTTTGAACTACAACAATGTTGCCAATTTCATAACCTTTCCTATGGTATATCATAAGCTCCTTAAGGATTTTTCTACTGAAAGTAATGGCTTAAAAACAGAAAGGTCCAGAGAGGTTTTGCTGCTGTCCTAGTTCTGGACAGTTTACTTTCCTCTGAACATTCTACCCATTTAGCGCGTCATTTTGCTCTGGAGGTATACAAAGAAGTTGTAGAGCACTTGAAAATATTTCTAGAACTGTATCATGCACCTTAATTGGGTAAAGCTACTCAGAGTTATGCTCTTCCAATTCCAGCAAGGATTCCTGCCGAAAACAGAGCACTTTGTTTTTGAAATCTTTGAAGCCTAGTCTTCCTCTCATTTGAATCTTAACTCAAAATAAGAGTTCAGTAACTAATATTTGTTTCAAACTTCTATTTTTAGTTGAACGTTATTTCATGAGTCATTTCTTCAGAGGGAAGAGGTTATTAAGTTCAGTACGGCATCGATGCACCGTAAGAAGCATGTCGGTACTACGTAGCCTCACAAAGGAAAATCCTAACTGGATTATACCAGCATAAACATATCATAGGTGGAACTAAAATGGTCACTCGCAAAAGTGTACTACTCGTACTATGGTTTTGTGGTTAATCCTGCATTAGTCACACATAATCGTCAGGTCCGGCTGCACACCGAACCCGGTCCCAATACAGTTTGTACACCCATCCATCATCACTCGCACAGGTGTTCTCAAGCCAAACACACTTTGAGCTACATGTTCACGTTACTAACCACATGACGGGGTCTCCCACACTTGCCCGTAGCACGCCAGGGAAAGGGCGTTGCTCGAGTACTCCAAACGACATGAAGAGTCGTAGAAGATACTAAAGCGGATTGGGTTACCTGCCACCTGTGGGGCAACACCCTTCAGCTTGTGCGCACTGGTGGACAGCGCTTACGTGCACCCCCCAAGACATAGACGTCCCTAGATGCACGATTTTCCATCATAATAAATAAGTTAGGTTGCCACCTTCATATTAGACTAATATAATTCTTATGTGGGCCTAGTACCGTATCCTCACCTTAACCTAGATTTTTGTTGTAATATGATCCTTATTCCGTGCGCTATTACCAATGCGGCTCTAATACCACGCTGACGGGGTCCCAACACCGCCCGTTCAATCACGGGGACGTGCCACTCGCCCGGGAATCGCATTGGGTGGTGCCGCGTTGTGCGGCACCCAACAGCACACATGTAAGGAACAATGTATTACATAAAACAATAGCGCAAGCTTACAAGTTTTTCTTTGTAAATAGTTTACATCAATTAGCTACAGCGGAAGTCTATAAACAGCTCACGTTGAGTAACTAAGAGCACTCGAGAAGAGGTCTACCCCACGGACTTCTCTCGCTAGCAACACGAAGACAACAGCAGCGGTTGGTTTCTCCATGTGTTAAACGACTCGGAAGTCTCCGAGTCTCACCGGACAACCTTCTTGTTAGCATCGATGTTAACCTGCAAAACCACTCATATAGCAAGTGTGAGCACATAGGCTCAGCAAGACTAATCCGTCTCTCCTAAACCAGAAACTCCACATGCACGACGGTTGCAATTGGGTTAGCTAATTTGCATTAAGGACTCGCCTAATGTAGATCCTTAACTTTCAGATTTTAAGTCTCATTGTACAGACCTTGAGCCAAACAGCATCGCAACTCCACAATCAAACAAGAAACGCTTTGTTGTGATGCTCCTTACACAAAGTGAAAGTAAAGTTTAATGAGCCTATCTCTAATTCAATCATGGTTGCAATACAAGTTACATCACATCCTTATCAAGTTCAAAAGACAACCAGTTCAGTTGTTACTACGTCAAGACGCAGTGGGCAAGTATGCTCATATAACCGTGAGCGACGGTGATTCGAATCGGTACATGCCCGGACTACACGACACGTACATGCGTACTCCGAGTTGCCGGCAGCAACCTCGACTGATGTTGTACGCGGCCACCTTTCCCAAGATCTTATACACAGGACGCAGTCTAACTGCCCCGGGTTCGCAAGCTCCCTCAAGGTACATACCCGCTGTGGTATGTTCTTGAGCGAGTTACCTCCTGCTACCCTGATGCCGAAAGCCTAAGACAGTTAGAAAAGTTCCAATGTGGATCTCCCGAGGTACATCGTTTTCCTGGGTCCCATATAGCTAGTATGTGCCCGGTACACAACTCAAACTTGTCCAACAGGGCCAAGCACGGACAGGCCTTAACCGACACAGGCAGGGCTATGCATGCACGGTCCGCAGCCTGCTGCATCTAAATCTCCCTGCCCGGTCTCCATTACGTATGAACTTTTCTCATTGTTTCTATTCTTGACCCGCTCCGAATAAACCAAACTAAACTCGCGAGTAGATTCCAACAACCCGACTTCTACCAAACCTTTCCTACTAACATTTAGCGTAGCCAGATCCACTCGAGGAGGTGCTATTCTACCCTTTCTCTCTTAGGACATTTCTGGTTATGGAACTGGGGTTTTCAATATCAACTAGACTTAATGCAATCAAACGATTCAAAGCTATGATCTCTAAAAATGGAAATGCTTTATAAAACTGTTCAAATGCAAACCGGGGCTTGCCTGTTTTGCAGGTGACTAAGATTACAATCAGTTAGTGAAGATCACTTGGGGCTGGATAACTTGCTTTCCTCCATCCTTAATCTTCACTTCAACTCCTTCACATGTTCTCATGTAGATGCTACACGATATGAATATGCATATGTATTTAATTGTAAAGCTTTTGCTAATAAGATCTAATGACAAGTTTGAAAAATGGAACTCTGTTTAAGAATTTAAAATGACACAGGTGCTAGTGGTTTGGGTTTGGGTATAAGCACTATGATCAAGTGGTAAGTGCTTTCTTCCACTTGTGTGTTGATCACCTAAAGAGGTTACACAAGAAAGTGGTGATCCAGAGCTCTAACACAGCTGAAAATTTTCATGTGAGTTCCTTGTCACAAGAAAATCGTCTGGACCAAATATTAGTACTTTTCACTGGGGGGTTTATTCAGAATAATTCCCTAAGCAATTAAGCACAAAGAATTTAATTCAGAGATAACACCCATGTTCATGTCAAACTTAGTGAACTACAATTTTTAACACCCATGTTCATAGAGCCTGCATGAATTTTCCTAGATTTTTGGAGCTAAGGATTTCCCAGAACTGAATCTTCAATTTGTGGAAATTCTCTGAAAATGTTTCTGTATTCATTTGAACACAGCAACTTAAAACCTGAATTATCCTGATCAAATCAACTCCAAATGAGCTGAAAGTTTTACAGGAGGTCAATAACACCCTAAAGGATATTCTGGCAAAATTTGAGGAATTTTGGTTGAACCAACTCCCTCTACAATTCTTTTGCTGAAAAGTTTTAAAGTATTTTCGAGAATTAAATAATGATTTTCATACAAATTGGGTTGCATAATTGGTTATAGTTTGTCAAGCTGAATCTAACCCAATTTGAATCACTAATTTTAGAGTTTTCTAGCAAAAGTTATGCTCTTCTAAAGTTTGGGGAAAATCTGGGGTTTGAATTAATCGTGGAAATGTTTAAATCTGACTGTGGGTCCAGGGAACACATGTGTCGCTCACTGGAACAAGCCACACGGGGCCACAGGTTTATTTCCCGTGCTTCCACAGTTGATCCAAGCCCACAGAAGATCCTATTGCTGTTTACCGTGCGACTGACGAGTGGGGCCGGCAGCTCCTTTGTCTACCTCCCGCCCCCGCGCGATAGCGCTGCCGGAGCTCACTGGAGCACCGCCAAACTCGGTCGTCCATCCAACTCACGAGCTTCCACTCGCCGCTAGGCCCTAACTTCATGTGAGGAACATGATGGGATGACTTCCCCGGACCGGCGAAGCCCCTAAACTACCTCACAACGGTGCAGCGGCTTGGAGGAAGTCCGGCGATGTCGCCCCGACGCCATAAGCCCTCCAAGCTTCGGTTTCCACAATCTAAAGCACCGGTGGATGCTAGGGAAGCTTGGCATGGGGGTGAAACGGCTCGGAAATGGCTCCAAACTAGGGTTCATCGAGCGCCTGAATCTTCCCGCCATAGCCGCCATCGGGAAGATCAGAAATATGCCATGCACAGTGTGTTTCATGCTAAGTTTCCAAAGAGTAATTGTTGCTAAGCAAGTCTAGGTCATGTGAGTACAATTTGCAGAGCTCTAAACAATTATGGCGTGGGAATGTGAAGGATTCTTACCCGAACCTTGGTTTTGAGCGGCCGGAGGAGAATTCCGAAATTCGTCGACAATAAGCAAAGGCTAGAGCTGAGCTTCGGATGTGAGCTGTAGGAAGTTTTTGTGCGTCCAAAGGTGGCCTTGCTTGGCCGTGACAAGCCCTGGGTGAGGCTGTCCACGAGAGCCATCGATGGCTGTTTCTTTCGGCCGCCGCGGGAACTCGATGTTCTTGGTTTGGGGAGGCTGTGCTCACATGGGAATGGCGCGAGGATGTCGTGGGGGTATCTAGGGTGCGGCTTTGCTGCTCATTCGAAGCTTGCACGTGAGCTTGGCGGTGGCCGAGCGATCAAACGAGCGGCGACAGCTCTGTCCGGTTTCTTGCACGAGGAGAAATGAGCAGCGAGGTTTTCTCGGTGTTGTGAGCAAAAGATCACGGCTGAGGGGATGAGAACGGGGAGAAGCAGCTCACCAGCACAAAATGATTAAGAAGGTGGTGGCTCGGTCTGTCCCGGTGGCGCATGGCGAGGAGTCTCGGTGGCTCGGTTGCTTCGCGTGAAGGAGGGAAAACAGAGACCAATCACTGAGATATTTTGCCATTTAACCACCTCAATGACATGTGTCCCAGCCCCTTCTTATCCCTCTCCAATATATCTCCCAAAATTTTCAAATGGTGAAATTAAATTGTGGGAGTTCAAATCTGAGGTGCATTTGGATAATTGGGCAAGTTTTATCCAAATTCAAATGGGCATTTGAATTCTTTGCAATTTAAAGTCCATTTTGGAAAATCATGAAACTTTGCATACCCACTAATTTGGACCTAAGGAATTCAAATATGAAATCTGATTTTAAATTTGGCTGCTGCAAATGAGATTTTCAGCACAACAGTTTGAAACTCATTGTGTTGCTCTCATTTGAATTTTGAGTTTGAAGAAATGTGTTCCAAATCTGAATTTAGTTTTCTCACACATATGGGAACTTCCCACCTTGGTTTTAGATCCCTCTGGGGTTCCAAATTTTCAAACAATTATTTGAACTTGTGTGAAGAAATCTCTCATGTGTATTATCACATGTGAGAAAGTTTAAACGAGTCCCATTTTTCATACATATGAAACCAACTTTGTGCAAACATGAGTTTCTTTGTAATCATAATTTGGGACCTTTACATTCTTCTCCGGCGACGGCGAGGCGTGACGGGGCTTGACGGCGCCAAATTCTGTTAAGGGGGGAGTCAGCGACTTGACAGCAAGGGGGGCGCGGCTTGGCAGCAGGGGGCAGCGGCCAAAAAGAGGAAGGGGGGGTGGCTAGGGGGGAGTTATATTTATAAGGGGAAAAGAGCTAGGGTGGCTAGGATTTTAGCAAATCAAATATCCAATGGCTGAGATTTAATTTTAAAAGAGGTGGGAGCTAGGGGCTGGGATTTTATTATTTATTTTCATCCAATGGCTAGGATTTAACTAGAAAATAAAAGCCCAAAAGAGTCCTAGGGGGGAGCTAGGGTTTCCCCCCTAATGGGCTGCGGTCAAGGGGGGTGGGCCCAATTAGGCCCCCCTAATTTGGTGCGGCCAATTTGGGGGAAAAATCCCCCCAAATGTGGGGGGAAATCCCCCAAGGGGAATTTTGGGGAATTAGGGGAAAATCAGGAAAATTGGGAAAAAATTAAAAAAAAATTGGAAATTAGGAGATAGGAGAATTTGGGGGAAAATTGGGGAATTTGGGGAAAAATTGGGGTGGCCCAATTTGGCTATTTTATTTATTTTTCTTTTTATTTCTTTTCCTTTTATATTTATTTTCATTATTTCCCATTTCTATTTCCTTTTATTATGTTATTAGCTTCTATATTCCTCTCTTAATTTCTTCTTATTTTGAAATGCTTCTGTACATGAAAAATGTATGCAATGCATGGTAGTGAAATTGAGGGTGTTACAAACCTACCCCCTTAAAATGAATCTCGCCCTCGAGATTCGATAGAGTGGAGAAAAGATGGGTGAATTCCGCCTTGAGATCTTCCTCACGTTCCCATGTAGTTTCGTCTTCCGTGTGATGGCTCCATTGTTCCTTGTACCAACGGATTACTTTGACCCTCTTGACCCTTTCCTTCATGTCCAAGATTTTGACGGGGTGTTCCGCATAGGTCAGATCCTCTTGAAGCTCTAGCTCATCCATCGGTATATGTTCTCCTGGTACTCTTAAGCACTTCTTGAGTTGGGATACGTAAAAAACATCATGCACGTCAGAGAACAGCAGTTGGCAATTCTAGTTGATAGGCTACCTCTCCTCGCTTGCCCAAAATTTTGAATGGCCCGGTGTAGTGAGGTGCTAATTTGCCTTTGACGTTGAACCGTCGTTGGCCTCGGATAGGCGACACCTTAAGGTACAAGAAGTCTCCAACTTTGAAGGTCAATCTTCTTTGCCTATTGTCCACATAACCATTTTGTCGTGACTGAGCAGCCTTCAAGTTTTCACGTATCGTTTGGACTTGCTTTTCAGCGTCTTGCAGCACTTCGGGTCCGAATACTTGGCTTTCTCCACTCTCATTCCAGAACAGCAGTGTGCTACACCGTCTACCATACAATGCTTCGAAAGGTGACATCGTCAAGCTGGCTTGATAACTATTGTTGTATGAGAATTCAGCATACAGCAAGCTCTTATCCCAACTACGCCCATGTTTCAAGGCACAAGCTATCAAATGTCTTCCAAAATCTGATTTGTCCTCTCGGTTTGCCTGTCGGTTTGCGGGTGATATGCATAGCTGTAATTCAACCGCGTACCCATGGCTTTGTGCAGCTTCTTCCAGAACCTAGAGGTAAAATGAGAACCTCGATCTGAAACTATCCTCTACGGAACTCCATGGCGACACACGATTTGCTCCGTATACAGTTCGGCTGATTGCACGACAGTGTACTTGGTTCTAACGGGAATGAAGTGGGCTTTTTTCGTCAATCGGTCCATGATAACCCAAATGGAGTCATATCCCAACTGAATACGTGGCAATGTGACTATAAAATATATGCTTATGTCTTCCTACTTCCACTCGGGTACTTTCAATGGCTGCAATAATCCAGCGGGTCATTGGTGTTTGGCCTTCACCCGTTGGCACGTGTTGCATGAGGTGACATATTCAGCGATATCCCTTTTCATACCATCCCACCAATAGCAAGTTTTCAGGTCCTTCTACATCTTCATACAGCCGGGGTGTATGGAATAAGGTGAGTCATATGCCTCCTTTAGGATCGTGTCGCGGATGTGCTTTACGTTAGGCACAAAAATTCTTTTTCCTAACCAGAGCGTGCCATTCTCGTCTTCCTTGAAATTCTTGTCTATGCCTTGTCGGATTCTTTCCTTGATTTCCTCATCCGTTGCTTTGCCATCTCATATCTCTTGTTCCAACGTTGAGTTCAGTTCTATCACTTCCATATCATTCAAGAACCTGAGATGTAACCATTTAAACCCCTTACGCAGCTCGGGTGGAAGCTCCCGTACTGTGAGCTGGTGGCATGCTCCTTTTCGGCTCAATGCATCAGCTACTACATTGGCCTTTCCGGGGTGATAGTTGATTCCAACATCATAACCCTTGATGAGTTCCAACCATCGATGTTGCGTCAAATTCAGATCCGTTTCTGTGGATATATACTTGAGGCTTTTGTGATCCGTATAGATCTCACATCGGTGACCGAGGATGTAATGGCTCCAAATCTTCAAGGCATGTATCACGGCTGCAAGTTCAAGGTCTTGTGTGGGGTAATTCAGCTCATGTTTCTTTAATTGCCTCAATGCATAGGCAAACACTTGTCCTCCTTGCATGAGCACACATCCAAGCCCTTGTCTTGATGCGTCACAATATATATCGAAACTCTTGCTCACGTCCGGCAATACGAAAACCAGAATTGTTGTTAATCTCTTTTTTAGCTCATAAAAGCTGTTTTGACACGCTTGTGTCCACTAAAATGCTTTCCCTTTCATGAGCAATTCCATCATAGACTTCACTATTTTGGAGAAATCCTTGATGAACCAGCGGTAGTATCCATCCATCCTAAGGAAACTCCGAACATCTATCACATTCTGCGGTTGGTTCCACTTCAAAACATCCCTCACTTTTCCAGGATCAACCAATACTCCTCCTTCGGAGATGATGTGGCCTAAGAATGATATCTCCTTTAGCCAAAATTGACACGTGCTGAACTTAGGATATAACTGATGCTCTCGCAGTTTCTGCAATGTCAATCTCAAGTGTTCTTCATGTTTTTCCTCGCTTATTGAATACACCATGATGTCGTCGATGAAAACCATGAAGAACTTGTCGAAGTACTCCATGAAGACCTTATTGATGAGATACATATAAGTATGCAGGTGCATACGTCAACCCAACTGACATAACGGTATACTCATATGAACCATACCGTGTCCGAAATGCAGCCTTGGGTATGTCGGAGGGCTTAATCTTCAGCTGGAAGTATCCCGACCGAAGATCAATCTTGGAGAAAATTCGGGCACCTTTCATTTGATAGAATAGGTCTTCTATGCGGGGCAGCGGGTATTTATTCTTGATCGTACCCTCGTTGAGAGACCTATAGTCCACACACATCCTTTGAGTTCCATCCTTCTTGTCCACAAAGAGCAGGGGGGCTCCCCACGGTGACGAGCTTGGGCGTATAAAACCCTTATCTAGCTGCTCCTGAATTTGCTTCTTGAGCTCCACTAGTTCATTAGCGGGCATCCTATATGGCCTCTTAGCTATAGGTGCAGTTCTGGGTACTAAATCAATGGCAAATTCAATGTCCCGGTAAGGTGGCATACATGGAAGTTCTTTCAGGAACACATCTGAATATTGTCGAACCACCGGAATACATTCCAATGTCGCTTCTTCGATGTGGTTCAGCACTGCCTTATCGGTTGCAGGTTGGGCTGCCTCGAACTCAATACGAGTTCCGTGCTCACTCGTCAACTGCACGATTTTCTGAGCACATTGAATCACTCCAATGCTTGCTTAACCAATCAGTTCCAAGTATTAAATCAATCCCTTGGGGGTCCAAGACGATAAGATTGGCAAGAAAGTCTACCCCCTTATTTTAAGGATTACTTTCGGACATACTATATTAGTCCTCATCTCTCCACCGGGAGAATTAACCAACATATTTTGTTTCATGTGGGATATGGGCAGGTTATACTTGGCAACATACTTGGATGAGATGAACGAATGCAATGCTCCGGAATCAATTAAAACAGTGGCTGGGTTGGAGTTGGCGAGAAACATACCAATCACGACATCCTCAGCTTGTTGTGCTTCCTCAGTGGAGACGTGATTCACATTGCCACGAGCATAGTTCTGCTGTCCATTACCTTGCATAGATCCTCCATTCGGGTGTGGGTTCTGCTTAGGTGCGTTGTTCGGCTGTCCAAGGCCTTTCTTCGGGTACTGACTTGCAAAGTGTCCCGCCTCTCTGCATGAAAAACATGCCTTTTTCCCATAACAGCAGGAATGTTGGGGTGAGACTGGTTTTGATCATAGGCGCCCTTGTTGGGACGGGGCTCAGGAGGTATAGGCATACGAGGTGCTTGCATAACAGGATGTTGCTGTGGTGGCTGAAAAGAGCGAGGTGGATTTGCAGGGTGGAAAGTAGAAGCGGATGTAAAAGCCCAAAAATGCACTTCCAAAAATGGTCATCACATCACACCACCACAGTTCATTTGGTGGATAGCTCTTGAACATTTGAGAAGAGCGAGTAAACACCATCAAGAGGGTGATTAGAGGGGAAAGACATAATTTCAAAAAGTAGGAGTCATACACATAAACATGAGAGGTTGAGCTCACCTCTAGACCTTAAATATTCTTGGGAAGGCTCAGGCCAAGTTTCATGCAAATCAAAGCCTTTTTGAGGCACTTTTGGAGACAATTGAAAAAGGGGCCAATTTGAATGCAAATTCAAATTGCAGCCACTTTCATCACTTGAATTCAAAAGTTGACTCCATATTCAAATTCAGCACACTTTTCTAAGTTAGTCCACCAATTTTCATCCTCATTGGAGTTCATCTTGTCGGGAGCTAAATTTGCATTAATTCAAACTGAATTTGAATTTCAAATTCAACTGTGAAGCAAAATCAGCCAAACCAATTTCATTTTGGTGAATTCAAATTTACTCACTGACTTGATGGCTAAGGATACCATTTAAGTGTGAGTAGATGGGATATTTGCAACAAAAATTGGAAAAGAATTAGAGGGGAGAAAAGGGCCCACATGTCAGTCAAGCCACTGAGTGAAGCAACAACCGCGCGCTCTCTGTTCTCCAGGCTTCCGCAGCGGCCGCCACCGAGCTGTTCAGGTTGCCTCCTCCTCAGCGCATGACAGGCTAATGCACCGCAGCTGCTGCTTGCTCACGAAGGCACCCCGTACGCTGCAACCCACGGACCGTGCTTCGTTTCGCCGCTCGACAGGAAACACAGCCGCTCGCTGCCCTCTCTGAATATTCGATCGGGAGACAACCAAACTCGTGCCCCCGAGCTTCCCGGGCCGCATAAAGAGCACTGAGGGGTCCTCCCCTACCATCTCCACACACCACCGGGCTAGCCAAGCGTTCCTACACCGAGAACACAACATACTCCGCAATGACCTAAACAAACCAGCGACTGGACGTTCGTGGACAGCTCTACACAGAAGTTTTCACGCCTGAGATAGCACGGCCACGGGAGCTCCCTGCCTTGGTGCTGATTCCATCCAAAACTTGGAGCAAGCCATGAACCCTAGCGGCTAAATTTGCCGTTCTTCTCCCGGAGCATCTCCACGGACCTTTCCGTATGGAATTCCAAAATTCACACTAAATTCTCACTTAGAGTTCAGCAAATCATGCACAAGGGAGCTAGAGTAATCGCCGACCAACTCTTCTTCATAACCCCAGCCTTAAACGCCATGTAGACCGGCCAATTTCCATTTTTCCGAGCTCAACCATGGCGGGACCAATCGGGCGCACGGTGCAAACTGATTTAGAGGTGTTTTCACACGCCGGTTTGTACTTGACGAGCTTCCCTAACATCCAAGGATGCTCTCAAGCCAATCACTCGAGCGTTTGGCAGGTTAGAACCACCGGCCGACGGCGCCGGACCACTCCCGAGGCCGCCACACGTCGCCGGCATATTTCCGGTTCTCTAGCACCCACACCGACCCCAGAAAATAACTTTATGTAGCTGCAAACCCATAGGCGCCATGCCTCAGGCTGAGAGGCGGCCGGAAGCGCCGGTCCGGCGAGTTCCGGTGGAGGTCCGGCGAGGCAGCAGTGCGGGAGCGGGAAATAACCCAAGGAGGAAGAAGACTCGGGTGGGTCCCGCGTGTCAGCGACCGATAGTTTAAATGTCAGATCGGATGTGGCTCGGGATTTCGTGTGAATACGCGGGAGACTCTGCGGACCCCCGTGTGGTTTGTCTGTAGAGCTGACACGTAGCCCTGGGACCCACCAGCCGGTTTAAACTTTTATTTGAAGTTCAGAATTTGGTTCAAACTTCAACTAGCTATAACTTTTTCTAGGAAGCTCCAAATTTAGTGAACCAAATTTTGTTGGATTCATCTTTTCGAGTACTTTCCAGAAAAAAAATTCAGCTCATGAAACTTTTTATTTTTCCAGAATTAATTCCCTAAATTTAAACTGTTAGGAATTTTATCTGGAGAATTCTTTTTTTGAAAATTCTGAAATTTAGCTGGGATGTTCATCTAAAAATCCTTGAGTCACAGGAAAAATTTCAGATCCATCCAAGTTCATTTAGTCCCCCTAATGGTGTGATTAAGTAAACTGCCCTGAGAAAATGGAAAAATGTACAGAAACATTTTTCAGATTTTCTCAAAGCTTGTTTAGGGCATAACTTCATATAGGATGCTTGAAATGACATGAAACAAAATCCGTTAGAACCACATCAAATTATAGTTTCCAGAATGTAATGGTTGGAGCCATGAAAGTCCCTGGAAATCTTTAGGGGCTCTAGTAATGTCCAATTGGGTTTTTATCTTTACAGAGCTCAAATAAACTTTGTTTCAATTGAAACTTGGTCAAGTATCTGGTTAGGATCCTACCACGCCACCATAAAAATTTCAGAGCCAAGGGGGAGGGCTAGCTAAAGTTATGGTCTTTACATAGTCAATTGGACACATTGCATTTAAATTGACATAGAGTATATTGCTTACATGTAGTCGCTGAAGGCGAAGAAACTCCGGAAGTGCTGGAATTTCTTCTTCCGGACGAAGCACTAACCTCTGACCAGCAGCAACAAGGCAAGCCCCGGTTTGCATTAACCAATTTTACCAAGTTTTGCTTTATGTATACTTAGTATGCGGTATGTATGTGCATTAGGTGTAGGATGGATGAAACCCAAGTGCATAGCCAGATTATTCCCACAAGAGTGAGGGTAGTGTATAAGTCCTCGAGTAGTATACGCTGTGCTTAATGTTCATAGAACTTTGGTACATGTCGAGTAGTTGGAATCTACTCGCGAGTTTAGGATTTGGGACACACGGGATTGGTTCAAGTGATGTGAGATCACTTTAGAAAGAAAATGAGACTAGGCAGGGGCTAGGGCGCAGCAAGATGAAGTCTTGCGGCCGCAGCCCTGTCCGTGTCAATTGAGGACCGATCCGTGTGTGGCCCTGCTGAACAAGTATTGAACGTACTGAAGGCATATCGGATATATGGGCCCCGATAAACCGATGTAACCTAAACCTCCGGGCGTTGAGGCATAGCACACCGATTTATAGGTGTAGGTTGAGGGCAGCAAGGTGGAAATCTGCTAACGGGCATAGAGAGATGCTCTGTGTAGGGAATCTCCTGCTCGTTTCGGTGCGACCGGTTTGACGTTTGGGCTGTTGGGTGAAAGGTTGTCCAGTACGACACGGGGTGAGCAGGCTGTGTGCAGCTCCGCGTGTGGGTGTACGTGACGTGCTATTCGGATATCCCTGCAGGTGTATATCGAGTTGACTCTCCGTCCCTCACGGTGATGAGTACCGCTTGTTCACTGCATCGTGACGTAGATAAATTATGGAATGTTGTGATTCAATTCGGCTGATATGTATAATTGTATTGCTACATGTGTGCCACCAAATATCGCATACTAAATTTCAGATCCATGAACTGTTAACTTGTGGCTAAAAGATGAACTAACGATGAACTTGTAGGCGTGTCCGTTTGCTGCAATATACCATCCCATGTTCGTTGTGAACTGGATATAGAGTTTCATGCATAGGTGAGTCGGTTAAGCCTTGCTGAGCCATCCTGCTCACGGTTGCTTCTATGAGTGTTTTTCAGGTGAAGACTACCCCACGGACTCGGGGTACGAGTCCACCTGCGAGGGCTACCCTCCGTCGGGGACCATGGCTGAGTGGGAGCCGTACACGCCGCGCTGAGCTGAGGAGTGCAGCTAGTGTGGGTTGTCCATAGGGATGGGCAATCGACTTTTGCTAGATAGATGGGCGTGAGTTGTATAAACTTAGCTTCCGCTGTTGTAACTTCCATAATTAGTTTGTAACTAAAGTCTTGTACCACTTTTTACATATTCAGTTGTTTTCTATGTAATACAATGTTGTTCTTATGATTTGTGCTATCGGGTGTCGCATCATGCGGCACCACCCTCTGAGATCCTGGGAGAGCGGATTCCGGTCAGCCACAGGCTGGTATCATAGCTGCTTAGGGGATAGCACACTAATTAAGGACTGTATTACGGGAAAACTTAGGTTTACGGTGAGCTATTATGCCCAAATAAGGACTATATTGGCATAGTTACTTAAAGTGGCATGACTAACATATGTGTTATAATTCTGAATTTTGATTATGTAACGACGCACCTACGCTCAGGTAAGAATGGTAAGGAACGCCACCAAAAGCGGTTCAATTTCGGTTAGCTCCCCTGACGAGGAATGTGGTTCAGGGATAGGTCTCGCGGCTTGGTGTGAGACGTCAATATGAAACTCTTGGACTCTTCATGTTCCTGAGCTCATATGAAATGCTGATCCCTAGCTTGCATTAGGCAAGAAAGTGGAGACCCCGTCGTGTGGTCAGTAACACAATAGTGTGTTCTTCTGGAAATAGCCTAGGAGGACATATGCAGCGCTTGCCATCGGCGTGCCCTGCAGGGCAGTAGGTGGTCTCTGTTGGGGTGATAAAATGCCCAACCGTGACGACCCGTTCGCGCTCTACTCGGGTTCCCCGTCGTGTGGTGTGAAAACACGATCACGACCTTGAGACGTGGCTTAACTCAAGGACGGCTGTATGGCAATGATATGGGCTTATGTATTTACTTTCAAATATGGACCTGCCTGAAATGACAACAACCATTGAGTGCATCATTTTTGGGTGTTCTTCTGCAGGTACTAACCACGTTTGTAAACCGTGTAGTACACGTGCGGCGAGAGACCGTTTAGTGCCACAATTGAGATGTATATGCCGGTATAAGCCGGTTAGAATTTTCCTTTTTGTGAGGGACGTAGTACTGACATGCAATAGGCATTTGCATTAAATATAATGGTAACAAGGAATTAAAATAACCGAGTTTCAATAATTAGGACCCTGGTTGGGTAGAAAAATTCAATAGTTGTTTAGTTAGTTCAAAAGGATTGAAAAACAGAGTGCTCTGTTTTGGCAGCAATTTTACTGAACTTTAACAGAACATAAATCACAGATTATTTAGCCAATGTAAGTGTGGGATATAATTCTGGAAAGAGGTTTAAGTGCTCTACAACTTTTTTGTAGACTTTCAGAGCAGAATCACACATTAAACTGGTTGAAATTCCAGAGGATTGTAAACTGTCCCAAACCAGGACAGATTAAAAACACTCTCTGGACTGTTCTTTTTTTAAGCATAACTTCCTGTAGAAAAATTTAAAATTATTATATGGTACATTTTTGGAAAGGATAGGAGATGTGTTACATCTTTGTAATTCAAAGTTTCTGCAATTGCAGCACGGAATTCAGTGGAAATTGGAGTTGAAAACAGCAACTTCCAAAGGAGGTGCTGTTGAAATTCTTCCAGAAATTCTGTTGACAATGAATTATCATAACATCTGAACCAGAACTGATCTGTGGGAAAATAAATACTCCTTGGAAAGCTACTGAAGTTAACTTTAACTTTCGTATATAACTTGAGTTACAAAAATGCCATGTACCAGGTCAAAATCTGGGATATGTAGAAACTGGCCATTCTGGGTAGAGGGATGGACAGTTGAACTCATTTGAGAGATTGTTGTACCCTAGGGGGTTTAATTACTTCCAATGGGGTAGAACATACTCATGAGTTGTTATCTTCAACTAGTGAAAGATGTGAGTAGGTTTCTTACTCAAGTTTCTTTTGCTAGAGGCCATGTTTGTGTCGTATTAAAGATAAAAGGGTAGTATATGTGATGACAAAGCGATATTAACGTCTGGTAGTGACCAAACCTAGTTGAGATCAACTTCCAAAGAGGAAGTCCGTCAATTTGGATTTAACTAGTTTGTATTTGGTCTGGTAATGGTGTAGCTTGTGCAAAGTTATTACATTATCTATATACGAGATGTATCGCATGTTTTACTGTCATTATGTTTTACGCCTATTTTATTGTACTGCATGAAGTATGTTGCGGGACTGATTTTTTTGCCGTATGGTTACAGATGGTTCGTACACGGGCCACACATGAGGTCGGTGGTGTGGGGACCACCCCGTGGTTCGCCCACTCCAGGATCGCATAGGATGGTGCCGTGCGATGTGGCACCCAATAGCACAAACGAAAAGAATTTAAGAACAACATACAAACTTTTATTTGATATAAAACATCGGAAGTCTTTTTACAAAACTTAATTATACAGCGGAAGTTATATACATAGCTACTCTCAAATCCTAACTAAGAAAAAGTGTAGCCGTCCAGTCCAGGGACGCTACACACTAGCAGCATGGAACCGGAGATCACGGCGGCGTGCAAGGCTCCAGCTCGGCCGTGTACCCCGACGGGGGCATCGCCTCGTCCTCAGAACCTTCCTCATAACTCTCACCTGCACACAGCTCAAAATATTGCAACCGTGAGCACGATGGCTCAGCAAGGCTTAACCGACAACCCTAGGCATGGAACTCTACATGCAAGGATGTGTAAAATAGGAAGAAGGACTTTGCAATAAAGACACACCTACATGTTGATCCTTACTTTCAGTTTTATAGCAACAGTTTAATGAGCCTTAGGCAGCCACTACAGGAATTCGTCAATAGGGCGTCGGCCATATGAGCGTCGGTTGGCTACAGAAACCGACACACATAAGATAAAGGCGTCGGTCAACCGACGCACTTAGCGGACGAAATATATTGGACACCTTTACCATCTAAGTGCGTCGGGGCCGACTCATTTAGGGAGTATGTGCGTCGGTTTCTCTCAGCCGACGCACTTAGTATTAAATGCGTCGGCCCAGAGAATCGACCCACTTAAGTCACTTATATGCATCGGTTTCTTAAGGACCATGCACATAAAGCGACACGTGGCGAACGCACCGAGCGCGTTTGTGTGCGTCGGTCCTGTAGGAACCGACAAATATAATCCACTTAAGTGGGTCGGTTTTGAGGAGACCGACGCACATAACGTGTTTTTTTAAACTGCTTAATTTCTCTCCCTCCCCGGATGGGGGGCCTCCATTTTACACACAAAACAGCAATATATACAGAAGAACAGATATAATTCAACAACATTTCAAACATAGCATCGTACACAAGTTTTCAAACGTTCCAAACACAAGCACAACAGTACAAAAATGAGTAAACGAAATTCAAATGTCATCGTGGGAGCCTCCGCTCGCACGTCCTGCGCTCCCATCTCCTCCACTCGCACCTCCGTCGTTGATGTTAAAGAAAGTATCGACACCTTCGGGAGTTCCATGATGAGATCCCTGCGATAAACAAATAAAATAGAAACTTATAATGTAACATGTTAACTTCGACTAACTTAATAACATAACTGTAAAAAAGAGAAGCATGTTGGTTTGAACTAAAACTTATCAACGCTCTCGTATTTCCTCTCACTCTCCCTAACTCCCTCGCCCTCACTCGCTATCCCACTCTCTCTATCTCTTCTCCTCTCCCTCTATCTCTTTCTCTCTAGCACCCTCTCTATCTATCTCTTCTTTTCTCTCTATCTCTTCCTCTCTCCCTCTATATATTTCTCTTCCTCTCTATCTGTCACTTCTTTTCTCTCTCTATGTACCCCTCTCTCTCTATGTCTTCCTCTCCCTCTCTATCTATCTCTGCCTCTCTCGCTCTCTCACTTGTTCCCTCTTTCACTTCATATCGCTGCTAGTATTTCCCTTTTCTTCTTAATATTGTGCTAATTAATATATGATGTTATAATGAAAATATTGTAACAAGTATACAAGTCATACATACCGCTGCGTCTCCAACTTGTGATGGGTGAGTCTATACCGGAGGGAAAGGCACCGGTGGGAAAACTGCTTCAAGTTGTTAGATTATACAACAACAAACAAACAACAACAACCAAGCCTTTATCCCAAGCCTGTTGGGGTCGGCTAGACATGAAACCCAATATCAATGAAGTAAAAGAGAGGAAGAGATATAACAACAAGGAAAAAAAGAAAAAAAAAAGAAAAAAAGAAAAAAAGAAAAAAAGAAAAAAAGAAAAAAGAAAAAGAGAAAAGAAAAAAGAAATAAGAAAAAAGGAAAAGAAAAAAGAAATGAAAAAAAACAAGACTACGATTCTGGCACATGAATTGCTACTTTCCATGCGGTCCTATCATGAGCTAAGTCTCTAGATACATTCCAATCTCTCAAATCTCGTTTTACCGCCTCCTCCCAGGTCAACCTTGGTCGTCCTCTACCCCTCCTAATATTTTCTCTACCTCTTAAAATCGCACTGTTAACCGGTGCTTCTGGAGGTCTCCGTTGGATATGTCCAAACCACCTAAGTCAATGTTGGACTAACTTCTCTTCAATCGGCACCACCCCTACCTTATCACGAATCGCCTCATTCCTTATTCGGTCTCTTCTCGTGTGCCGGCACATCCACTGTAGCATGCGCATCTCTGCGACACTCATTTGTTGGACATGTTGCCGTTTAGTTGGCCAACATTCCGCCCCATAGAGCATCGCGGGTCTGATCACCGTCCTATAGAACTTCCCTTTTAGCTTTTGTGGGACTTTCCTATCACATAGGATTCCAGAGGCTTGTCGCCATTTCATCCACCCTACCTTGATCCTGTGGCAAACATCCTCATCAATATCGCCATTGCTTTGTAACATTGATCCTAAGTATCGGAAAGAGTCCCATCTAGGTACTATTTGTCCTTGTAGACTAACATTTCCCTCTTCACGACCAACACCACTAAAGTCACACCTCATATACTCGGTTTTGGTCCTACTAAGTCTAAACCCCTTGGACTCTAAGGTTTGTCTCCATAACTCTAATTTCTTATCAACACCATCTCTAGTTTCATCTACCAGCACTACATCATCAGCAAAGAGCATGCACCAAGGGATATCCCCTTGTATATCCTTCGATACCTCATCCATCACCAAGGAAAAGACGTATGGGCTCAAAGCTGATCCTTGATGTAGTCCTACCGTGATAGGAAATGCATCAGTCTCACTATCACTTACGCGCACACTTGTCCTAACATTATTGTACATATCCTTGATAAGGGTAATGTACTTTGTTGGCACTTTATGTTTCTCTAGTGCCCACCACATGACTGACCTTGGTATCTTGTCGTACGCCTTCTCCAAGTCGATGAACACCATATGCAAGTCCTTCTTCTGCTCCCTATATCTCTCCATAAGCTGACAAAGCAAGAAAATCGCCTCCATTGTAGACCTCCCAGGCATAAAACCAAACTGGTTTTTAGTGACATTGGTCACTTTCCTCAGGCGGTGTTCAATCACTCTTTCCCAAAGCTTCATAGTATGACTCATAAGCTTAATACCTCGATAATTAGTACAAGTTTGAATATCTCCTTTATTTTTGAAGATAGGTACTAATATACTTTTCCTCCATTCATCAGGCATCTTGTTTGACCGAAAAATGTGGTTGAATAGCTTTGTGAGCCATACTATTGCCACGTCCCCAAGACATCTCCACACCTCAATAGGGACATCGTCAGGGCCGAGGGCCTTTCCTCCTTTCATCCTTTTTGGAATCGAATAAAGTGGTCAAATGCGAAAATTACAGTTTACCTAGATTATTTAGCTGCAATCCAGAAGCCAACAGTGACATGAATCCGTAAGATTGTGGAATACATGGTTGACCACTCTCGGAACCTTGCAACACAAATGGTTACGATATTGCATTATATAACCCAAGTCAATAAGATAAGCAGTTTTACCTGTGAGGAGGAGCCAATCTGTAGTGCCCATTCCAAAGTGTACACACCATCTGAACTCCATCCATCATACATCACCTTACGGTCGTCACCCATTTTTCATCTTATACCTTCAAAGCAGAAAATTCATTATAATTAGTTTATTTTCATATTATGTGACGGTCGCTACAATTAGGCAGATAGGTCCTAAACCCACCCAAGAGTGGTCGAGTGGGGCGTGCTTATGATGACACACGTGGTCCGGATCCAGACAAAATTTCGGCAGCATAACCCCGCTGTTCTCCACTGTACGCCCGAAAATGGTGCAGCAGAGAACATCAGGGTTATACCGTCGAAATCTCGTCCAGATCCAGACTCACGTCTCGTCACAAGCCACGCCCCCCCCTGAGGGGGCCCGACCTCCATCACGGGGTCGTGCCGCCTCGCCCAGGGATCGCATTGGGTGGTGCCGTGTTATGCGGCACCGAACAGCACACATATAAGGAACAATGTATTACTTAAACCAAGCGGAAGCTTAAACTTGTTTCTTTGTAAATAACTTACATAAAATAGCTACAGCGGAAGTCTATACACAGCTCACGGTGAATATCTAAGAAGCACTCGAGAAGAGCTCCAGCCTGCGGGCTCTTCTCGCTAGCAACACGAAGACATGGCAGCGGCTAGGTTCTCCAAGGTGACCTGTCTCGGAAGTTCCCGAGTCTCACCGGACAACCTTCGTTATATCGTCGCTGTTTACCTGCAGAACCACTTATATAGCAAGAGTGAGCACAAAGGCTCAGCAAGACTTAACCGTCTCTCCTAAGACATGCAACTCTACATGAAAGTAACCTAAGACTTAAACCTGTCATTTGCGAAAAGACTCGCCTACGAGTTCATCCTTAACTTTCATATTTTAGCCATAATAGTAGTGACCTTGCGCCCAGCAACATTGGAACTCCACAATCAAACAAGAAACGCTTCATTCCAATGTTACTTGTCCCAAGGTGGAAAATAAATTTAGTTTGCTCTATCTCTACTTCAAACATGGTTTTCATGAAATTTATAATTAGCATAACAGCATTTAAAACTTTGCAAACTATTCCCACACAACTTGATTACTATGTCACAGCACAGTGAGCAAGTGGTACTCATAACCGCGAGGGACGGTGATTCGAATCAAACACTACCCGGATAACTCGACACATACGCCTGCCTCTGAAGACCCAACTCTGGCGTCCTTCATTACGTCGTATGTGGCAACCTTTCTCAGGCCACTAAACTGTAGAACCGGTCGCACCGTCTCGGGCTCATAGGTCTAACGAGACAATGTGGTATGCCTCTACAATCTAGTGAACCTGGTACATCAGTTTCCTGGTTCCCATATATCAGTAAGCATCCGGTACACAACTCAATACTGTCGGGGTTTCCGTGGGGTTTGCTCCGGTTTCTTTCGTCGGCCACGCTCAGTGAGGTCTGGCGATGCTGTGGAGAGGCTCAGCACGGCGGGTGCCTCGTCGGGGTGGCCGGGCATCGATGAACTGCATGACTTCTTCCACGCGGGAGTCACTCGGCGAGGAAAAACCCGAGGTGGCATCGGTAGTGGTGGGGGTGGCTCTGTGGGGCGACACTCACTTGGTGGGATCGATAAGGGCGAGGGAAAACCGCCTCTGGAGCTGCTCGGGAGCTGGCGCCAGCGCTGCCCCGGTGGCGCGCGTTCTGCGCCCGGCGCTTCACCGCCTTCGAGCGAAAAACAGAGAACCGGTTGAGTGAGTCTGAACAGGGAAAAGTGTTGCTTAAGTGCTAAGTCTTCCCCCTCTCCTCAATGACAATTGGGTCCCACTCATCTCCTCTCCTAAATATCCCAATTTTGGCACATTGTAAACTTCAGCTATTAGGGATCCCAATTCAAGGCCATTTTGCCATTTGACAATTTGTGCCACAGTTTCAAGTTTAAATTCAAATTTGGACGAAATTTACAAGTCCTCTTGATATTCATATCCAAGCATCTCCAAATTTCCTCCCAATTGGTCTCCCTCATAATTTGAACCTGAGGAACTCAAATATGCCACCTGATTCTTGAGTTGACTATTGCAAATACACTTTTTCAAACAACAGTTTTAAATTTTCTCTTTTGAAAATGCCCTTCTTCTTTTTGAAGTGCATCTCTTAGTTCAAACTGAAATTCAAGTTGTATTGCACATGCCAACACTTTCAGGAGTAGACAAAAGTTTTTGTAAGTCCCATTTCTTGTATTCAAACTCAACTTTAATCATAGCTCAAGTTTCGAGTTTTGGGGACTTTTACACCCCCCCGATCCACTCCCAGGCTGTCCAAAAAGGGACAATTCCGAACCTTCACGTCTCACATGCCAATAGCATGTGATACGTGCCGATTCGAAATGGGTACTCAAATTCTATATGTTACGTTGCTCATTTTCATTTTTCAATCATTTATGAGAGAGGAAAGAACAAGACAGAGGAGGAAAGTTGGTCAGAGTTGAAAGTTCTAAGTCCGGATCCACCGTGTAGGCGCGGTTAATTGGTCGTCCTCATTGTCGCCGTACGCATCTGTGCTCGTCTTAACGCATACTTCACAACTGCAATCATCTTTCACTACAGTCCTCTAAAGCTACCAAAATTATAAAGATATTTACTATATTACAAACATATAATTAGTCATCATATCGCAAATGCCAAAAAGAAGCAATCACATGCATGATACAAACTTTTAATCCATTTAGATGAAAAAACTATAAGCCTTTTTAATTCATATCTAAAAGAAGTAATCACATAATATAAGCTTGAACATTCAACTTCACACAATATGACATGATATGAATCACATTCAATTCATATAGCATAATGGATATGAATCACATTCACGAGTTAGCAACTATATAATATGAATCACATACACGAGTTAACTCTAATCACATGATATGATAAAGCATTACTTTGACGAGTTAGCAACTATATAATATAACATTCAACTCTAATCACATTCAACTCTAATCACGTATTTGCAATACACCTAATATTTTACCTTCACTTAGAGTTGAACCGGATGAAAGTGACCGGGATGACGGGGGCGCCGGCCGCAAGGAGGCGCCAACGCAGGGGTGGACGGGGGCGCCGGGGCACCAAACGACTGCCGGAACGGGCGCCGGCGGGCGAGGCCGACGGGGGCGCCGGCGGCCGAGGTGGATGGGGGCACCGGATAGGGGGCGGATGGGGGGCCGGACGGGGGAGGTGGAGGGGACGCCGGCCGGCCGACGGGCAGGGGCGCCGGCGAGGCGGCGGGCTGGCGGCGGGCGAGGCGGACTGCGGCGCCGGTGGCCGAGGCGGACGGGGGCGCCGGACAGGGAGGCGGACGGGGGGGCGGACGGGGAGGAGGAGGGGACGCCGACGGGCAGGAGCGCCGGCGAGGTGGCGGGGTGGCGGCGGCGGCGGGCGGGGGCGCGGGTGAGAAGGTGCGCGGGCGACAGGGAGAATGAGGAGAAGAGAAGAGTCGAAGGGATTAGGTTTCGAGTGGAGCCCGCTTAAGAGCGTCGGTTTTGCCAGGGCCGATGCTCTTAGAGCCTGAGCCAGCCGGGCCCGCCGTACGAGTGTCGGTTAACCCGACACATTTCACATAAACATCGGGTTGGCCGACACATTTAATATGTGCGTCGGTTGGATCCAGAAAAACCGACGCATCTAACTTATGGGTGTCGGTTTGCTTAAACCGATACCCCTAGACGTGCTAAATGCGTCGGGGCCGACGCATATAGATAAACCGACACCCTATTCGTCGTTTCCTGTAGTGAACCCTGACATCGGAAGTCCACAATCAAACAAGAAACACTTTCCTCCGATGTGGTGATGCCCAAAGTGGAATATAAACTTAATTAGCTCTATAACTACGGCATACAAGGTTTTAAGACATTAATAATTCAATGCAGAATTTTCAGTTGGCTTATTTCACTTCTTACTACGTCGCAGCGCAGTGAACAAGCGGGTACTCAAATAACTGCGAGGGACGGTGATTGCAATCAGGAGACACCCGGATAACTTGTTGCATACACCCACTTTCAGAAGCGTGATTTCACACCCCTTCCTACTCTGTTGTATGCAACAACCTTTCAAAGGCAACCCAAATGCCGAACCGGTCCATCCGTAATAGGCAGGAGGTCCCCACGTAGAGCGTGACTGTGCCCACCGGCAGATTTACACCTTGCTACCCTCAACCCAATCCTATTTACGGTTTGGTAAGCCTCGGCACCCAGTTTAACCAATTACATTGGTTTCCTAGTTCTCATATGCCAGTATGCATCTGGTACTGTTCGATACTTGTCCAGAAGGGCCGCACACAGACGGTCCTCAACCGACGCCAACAGGGCTACGCACGTGAGACCTCTGCTCACTGCATCCTATCCCCCCTGCGGGGTCTCATTTTTACACCCAAGCCATTTTCTACCTCTTTTCATTCCGTGTGATAAGTACTATCTCGCGAGTAGCTTCCAACCACTCGACTTCTACCGAGATCCTAAACATTAGCATGGCATTCTCTACTCATCGAGTTTGTAAACTACCCAACCCTTTATAGGAGTTAAAAAGGCTATGCAAGTGGGGTTTCAATCACCCTAACTCTAATGCATACATTTCAACCTAGACATAAGTGATACAAATGAAAAGCCTTATAAAAGGTACTTAAGTGCAAACCGGGGCTTGCCTGGTTGCGAGACAGAGGAGAAGTTAGCGTCTGGTGGGAGGATGTCCAAAGGCTCCGGTGCGTCCTCAACTTCGGTCACTATTATGAAATGTACCAAAATATATGTATAAGTATTAAGGACTTATGAGAAGTAACTTCTATTCATAGGTACTGCTATTTAGGATCTTTAATTGGCTTTGGGATTTTTACAGTGCAGACTAGACTCCCTAAGGATGATCTGAGCAAAATTTGGAGAAATGTTATTGCACATTGTTGTCTCCAAAATTCCCACAAGCACAAGGTTTCTCTGAATTTTGATCCCACATCAGGAGTTTTGACATAGCTAAAAGTGGAAGATCTGATTAGGGTAAGTCTCCATGGTTCTAACAAATTTTGTTTCACCATTTTTGGAGCTACCAACAGAGAGATATGAATTTTTGAAGTTGGATAGAAGTTCTGAAAAAGTTTCTGTTTAACTTTGAATTTCCAAATAAGGCTGAACTTTGGAAGGCAATTTAGCCTAGCAAATGAACTCCAATGAAGCCCAAATTTTTACTGGAGATCAATAGTTTGGCCCTCCTTCATCTTCCTCGCGCTGCCCATGCCTCCTGCGGCGGCGCACGCCGGCGAGGCTCGCCGGGACGGGGTTCCCGTGGTCCGAACTTCCTCAAACTCACCGCCTGTGAGTTCTATACCGTGCTGAACACAATGGTGGGGTCGGAAGCGGATGACAACGGCTGGAACGGTGCTCGCACCGGTGACCCTGTCGAACCTCACTTCGGCGACCTCGTTCTCACTCGACAGTGGGTCTTTCGGGCTAGGGTTTGCTCTAAAAGTACCAGTGTCACATGGACAACGTCGACCCATAGCCCGCTCTCCATGAAAATGACCGGAGAGGGGACCTCACCGGCCACCCGAGCCCGCAAAATGACGGGCGATAAAAACTCGGTGCCCGGTATCTCTATTTGATCATTTGAGCTGGTAGGACTTCGGAGAGATGTGCAAGCGTGTGCTGGATATACTCTAAGCTCATCTAGCATGGAGCTACCCGGAGCACGACGAATTTCCCCAAAGAGTCCTCGGGTTTCTAAAGAACCGCCGGCGCCAAACTTCAAAATACTCGGTGCCGGAGCTAAGAAGGCAGGAATTGGTTAGAGGGAAGGAATAAGGGTTCCTAACGCACCTTAGGAACCTTTTGTTCGATCGGAAGGGGCTGTAACTCCGTCGGGCGATGGTGCGGCGCAGAAATGATCAACACCGGGGCTCCGAAGGAAATTCCAGCTCGTAGGAGCCAACCACCAGTGCTGGCGTCTACTTGAGGCTTCAGAGAGCAGGAGAGGAACCTGGCGCAACGTTCCCGTGATTCGTTGCGCGAGAGGCACGCCGAGCTCGCCGGGCGTCGATGAGCCGAAAGGTTCTTCCGTCGGGGGGGGGGTGTTGTGTCCGTGAGTGCTCGAGCAGAGCGTGGAGGAGCTGCGGTGTAACGGGCATAAGACCAGATGACGCGCTCGACGGCCGCTTTGAGCACCCACGCGCACGATCCGACGACGGGAGCAGCGAGGAAGAAGCTCGGTGGAAACGTCGGCCGGCGGAATTAGTCGGGAGCTGGCGCCTGCGCGTGAACAGCCGAGTGAAACACAGGGATTTTTGCCTCTGTGGTGACTGACCAGTGGGCCCCCTCCCACCAAATGCTCCTTTGATATTTTCTCATTTGTCCCCAAATTAACTCCTTTGCTTCCTTCCAAAGTAATGGTTTGAAAAGTTGAATTCAAAATAATTTGAATGCTGGTGTTAAGTTTGAATGGTGTTTGGTCATTTGAATTTGAAATGGAATTTGGATCCTCCATTTTGTATTGTCCCAAAAACATAGCAAACCAACTCCAAAGTTGCCAATTTTTGGCATGGCTGCTAATTCAAATGCGAAGAACACATTTGTGGAACCAAATTTGAAAATTGAGGATATTGGAATTTGAAACTGAATTTGAAATTCAGATTAGAGGGCTTCCTCTTTTAATCCCACAGAAATACTAAAACCCCTCCAAATGAGCTGAAATTTGGAAGGTTGAATATTTGGAATATGTAGTCCCAAGTTATGAATTTATATCTCCATGTTTGGAAGATTTTGGGAAGTTTGAATCACCACTTTGAACTAACACCGATATAATTCAAAGTTTTAATTCCCCTCATTTTTCCTAAGTGTACATGAACTGAATTTTTCTTGCTACCACTTTTTCGTGATTTTACATCCCTCCCCCCTTAAAAAGAATCTCGTCCCGAGATTCCAGAAGAAATGCAAAGTGGGGGAAACTTTACCGGGTATACGATGATAGCAAGTCCGGATAATATGTTCGTAGATAGTCCTCGCTTTTCCATGTCGCTTCATCAGTGGTATGGTTACTCCACAAGACCTTGTAGAACCATAAGGTCCGATTTCTTGTGGAGCGAGTCTTTTCATCGATAATCCGGATGGGATACTCCGTGTACGTGAGGTCCGGTTGAAGAACTTCTATGTCTTCAGTGCGGATTTCAGCGGAGGGTTTGAGGCACTTCCTCAGCTGAGAGATGTGGAAGACATTATGAACTCCTGCGAGCGACGCTGGTAATTCCAAGCGATAGGCCACGGGTCCGCATCTTTCAATAACAGCGAACGGACCAATGAACCGCGGCGCAAGTTTACCCTTCACTCCGAAACGATGGACCCCCTTCATCAGAGACACACGGACATAAATCTGGTCCCCGATGTCGAAGTGGAGAGGGCGGCATCTTTTATCCGCATAGCTTTTCTGACGAGATTGAGCAGCCTGAAGCTTGGCTTGTATTACTCGCACTCGTTCTTTAGCTTCATTCACAAGTTCAATGTCATAGATGACTCGCTCGCCGGACTCGCACCAGTTGAGAGGTGTGTGGCATTTCCGGCCGTAGAGAGCTTCATACGGTGCCATCTTAATGCTAGCTTGATAACCATTATCATAAGAGAACTCCACCAACGGCAAATGATGGTCCCAATTCTTGCCGTGGTGGATGGCACAAGTGCGTAGCATGTCTTCAAGCACTTGATTCACCCATTCAGTTTGACCATCCGTCTGCAGGTGATACGCGGAGCTTTGGATCAGTTTAGTCCCCAACGACGCGTGCAGCTGTTCCCAAAACCGAGAGATGAACAGTGCACCACGATCTGAAATAATGGAGCGGGGAACACCGTGCAAGCACAAGATCCTTGCAATATACAGCTCCGCATATTGCTTGGCCACGTACTTTGTATGTACGGGGATAAAATGAGCCGACTTGGTTAGTCGATCGACTATTACCCAAATCGAGTCATGCTTGTGAGACGTGAGAGGTAAACCAACAATGAAGTCCATGCTGATATCCTCCCACTTCCACGCCAGAATGTTCAATGGTTGCAGCTGTCCGGCTTTACGCATATGGTCAGCTTTCACACGCCGACATGTATCACATTCAGATACATACTTTGTGATTTATCTTTTCATCCGTGTCCACCAAAACCTGGTTTTCAGATCCTGGTACATCTTGTTGCTGCCCGGATGAATAGAATACTTGGATAAATGAGCTTCATCCAAGATTTTCTTCCAAAGCTTCATGTCACGGGGTACCACTATACAGTCTTTAAACCATAGAGTGTCGTGTTCATCTCTCTGGGAGCATTTCATTTCGCCATTCTTCATCCTTCTCCGAATGTGCAACATTCCTACGTCTTTCTTCTGAGCTTCCATAATTTCCTCTCGTATTGTAGGGACGAGAGCAAGATTATACAATGCTCCATGTGGAACCAAGTACAGACTCGGCTCCTCCTCTTCAAGTGGGGTGATGGACAGACTGTTGACATTGGATTTGCGGCTTAAGGCGTCGGCAACCACGTTTTCCTTCCCGGGATGGTAATGAATCTCGATTTCATAGTCTTTGATCAATTCTAACAATCTCCGTTGCCGCATATTCAACTCCTTTTGAGTGAATATATACTTCAAACTTTTGTGGTCGGTGTAGAGATGCACTAAGTTCCCAAGCAAAGAGTTCCTCCACATTTTCAAGGCCAACACCACAGCAGCGAGCTCAAGATCATGAGTCGGATAGTGCTGCTCGTGGTTACGAAGTTGACGTGAGCCATAGGCGACCACTCTTCCTCCTTGCATCAATACGCAGCCGAGCCAGATACCGGACGCATCACAATATATGTCGAAGGGCTTGGTTGTATCCGGTTGAGCTAACACCGAGGCTGTTGTAAGATGCTTCACTAATGCTTGGAAAGCTTCTTCACAAGCTGAGCTCCAAACATATTTGATCCCCTTCTTCAACAGTTCAGTCAATTGCTTAGCAAGCTTGGAGAAGTTCGATATGAATCTCTGGTAATATCCTGCTAACCCGAGAAAACTCCTGACTTCATGGACTGATGCGGGGGATTTCCATTTCAGCACTTGTTCGATTTTGTTTGGATCAACTGCAATGCCTTCTGCTGAAATAATATGACCAAGAAATGGGACATGGCTGATCCAAAACTCGCACTTGCTGAACTTGGCGTAAAGCTTATGATCTCGCAATCGTTGAAGCACGATATGCAAGTGTTTGGCGTGTTCTACCTCCGACTTGGAGTAGACCAAGATGTCATCTATGAACACCACCACAAACTTGTCCAACTCCGGGATGAACACTGAGTTCATAAGATACATGAAGTGTGCCGGGGCGTTGGTGAGACCAAAGGACATGACGAGGTATTCATATAGCCCATATCTCGTCGAGAAGGCCATCTTTGGAATATCCTTGTAAAATCCCGAAAAAGTGGTAGCAAGAATTTTCAGCTCATGTACACTTAGGAAAAATGAGGGAGAATTAAAACTTTGAATTATAACGGTGTGAGTTCAAAGTTGTGAATCAAACTTCCCAAAAACTTCCAAACATGGAGATCTAAATGCACAGCTTGGATCTTCATATTCCAAATATTCACCCTTCCGAATTTCAGCTCATTTGGAGGAGTTTCAATATTTGTTTGGGATTAAAAGGAGAAGCCCTATAATCTGAATTTCAAATTCAGTTTCAAATTTGGTTCCACAAATGTGATATCCACATTTGAATTAGCAGCCACGCCAAAATTCAGGATTATTTGAGTTGGTTTGATATGCTTTTGGAACAATGCAAAAGGAAAGATTCAAATTCTAATTCAAATTCAATTAACCAAAGTCAGTTCAAATTCCACACTAGAATTCAAATCATTTGAATTAAAATCTTTCAAACCATGACTTTGGGAGGTAGCAAAGGATTTAATTTGAAGAAAAATATCAGAGCTATTAGGTGGAGGTGGGACCCACATGGCAGTGACACATGAAATAACAGGGGCAATTTTCTTCTGTTTGAGTCCTTCTCGAGCTGCCACCGTGCTGCATCTCCTCTCCACCGAGCTGCTTGCTTCAGCTTGCTCCCGAAGGCAGCACTTCATGTGTGGATTGCTATCAAAGCAGAGGCACAACTCCAGTTTTTCTCCTCTGCACACTGAAGCTTTCATCCGTGCTCCAGCGCCCAGCGAAGAACCACTCTGCCCCTCTGTGCTCGTGCTTCAGCACCCTCCAGCCACCCCCAGCACCGGTTGATCGCCCCAGGAGCTGCGCCAGTGACCCCTCAACGTGTTCAACCGCTCCTCAGCTCATCCCCGAGCTCCCCTCGCAGTGCCCAACCTGTTTTTCACCGGTAGGAAACAGAGCACGTCGCCCCTCACTGCTCCTCGAGTTCCAGTCGCTCCAACGCCTCTACTGCATGTCCAGCACCTCCCTAAGGTGCGTCAGGGTGTGTAGATCATGCTACCGCAGTCCCCTTGCACTTCCCCATCACTGTCTCGCCGGAATTTAGGTTTTGGCGCCGGTACACGTGAAGAACCGACCCACACCAAAACTGGAAATTGGTCCAACGTGGTTGATCATCGGTTCTACAATTCAAGCCACAGAAACTAGTGACCATAGCGCCCTCCCATGCCAAAGCACACATCAATCCGTCCACCACAGGCCCCGGGCGACGAGAAATCGCCGGCGGCGGCAAAAACGGGTCGGTCCTCCGGTGAACCCTATGTTCCGGCCATTTGCTGCAAGGTTTAGCCTGCGTTCCATGTTCCCCAATCATTGGTTATGCTTTAGGGCAAGGTAGCTCGCCGGGAGAAGCTTCGGAGGCGCCAGAACGCGTTGATGCCGAGCTCCCGAGCCGCCCCACCGGTGCCGGCCTGTTTTCGGCCGTTTTCATGCGTGGAAACCTTGCCCGGCAGCTGCGCCATGTTCCCAGGAGCATGTAGGGCGAAATCGGAGCTAATTTGGTGTAGAAATGAGGGAGAACGAGCCATGCCACGATTTGAACTGGTGTGCACGCGCGCCTCTGGCGAGAGGTTGAAGAAGGACCTGACGAGTGGGCCCCCCTGTTAAGTCTCTGTGTAGATTTTAAACAGAGAGCTATCACAGTTTGAAAAATTCATAACTTTGTGTAGACAGCTCCAAAAAGGGTGAGACAAATTTTGTCTGAATCCTTAGGAGGAGTACTTTACAGAGGAACAAATTGCATGCTATGAAAATGCCCTGGAATATCTGTAGAATTGTTTTTAGTAAATATTTTAGGGATTTATTACAGGAGCAATTCTTTATGAAATATTCCCAAATTTGGGAAGCTAGTCCTTTTCATAGTGCTTGACCTCCAGTAAAAATTTTAGGATTTTTGGAGCTTATTTGGATGGCTTAATCAGTAGGTTATCTCAGGATTAAATAAATTAGCTAAAAATCATAGAATTGATTTCCAGAAAATTGGTTCAAACTTCATACCTCCATAACTTTCTGTAGGGATGTCCAAAATTTTTGAAACAAATTTTGTTGGATTTCTCTCAGTCAGTACTATGCAGAAATGCAAAAATTGATCTGAAGATCTCTGGATATTTCTCCAAGATTCATCAAAGTTAAATCTTTGGGAATTTAGTCCTGAATAATATCTGTTATGGAATTTCTTCAAATTTGGCCGGGAAGTTCCTCATGACATTACTGGTCTCCAGTAAAAATTTGAGCTTCATTGGAGTTCATTTGCTAGGTCAAATTACCTTCCCAAATTCGGCCTTTATTTGGAAATTCAAATTTAAACGGAAATTGTTCAGCACTCATGTCCAAACTTCAAAAATTCATATCTCTCTGATGGTAGCTCCAAAAATGGTGAAACAAATTTTGTTAGAACCATGGAGACTTACCCTAATCAGATCTTCCATTTATAGCTATATCAAAGCTCCTGATTTGGGCTCGAAATTCAGATAAGCATTGTACTTATAGGAATTTTAAAGACTACATTATGCAATGGCATGTCTCCAAATTTGGCTCAAATCATCCTTATAGGGCCTAGTATCCACTGTAAAATTCCTAAAGCCAATTAAGGATCCTAAATAGCAATAGCTATGAATAGTAGTTCAATTCTTATAAATCCTTAATACTTATACATCTATTTTGCTACATTTTATTTAGTGACCGAAGTTGAGGACGCACCGGAGCCTTTGGACGTCCTGCCACCTGAAGTTAACTTCCCATCTAACTCGCAACCAGGCAAGCCCCGGTTTGCACTTAAGTACCTTTTATAAAGCTTTTTATTTGTATCACTTATGTCTAGGGTGAATGTTTGCATTAGAGTTAAGGTGATTGAAACCCCACTTGCATAACCTTTTAAATCCTATGAAGGGTTGGGTAGCTTACAGAACCTACGAGTAGACAAGGCCCTGCTAATATGCTTAGGACCTCGGTAGAAGTCGAGTAGTTGGAATCTACTCGCGAGGTAAGGTTTATCACACGGTTTGGTCAGAATAGAAAATGGCTTAAGAGTGGTAAAAATGAGACCCAGCAGGGGGGGGGTAGGAAGCAGTGAGCGGAGGTCTCACGTGCGTAGCCCTGTTTATGTCGATTGAGGACCGAGTCGTGTGCGGGCCTGCTGAACAAGTATCGAACAGTACCGGATGGCATACTGACATAAGCAGGAAACCGATGTAAATGGTTAACCTGGGTGCCGAGGCTTACCCAACCATAAACAGGAGTGGGTTGAGGGTAGCAAGGTGTAAATCTGCCGGTGGGCACAGTCACGCTCCACGCGGGGACCTCCTGCCCGTTACGGATGGACCGGTTCGGTATTTGGGTTGCCTTTGAAAGGTTGTTGTATACAACAGAGTAGGAAGGGGTATGGAATCACACTTCTGAAAGTGGGTGTATGCAACGTGTTGTCCGGGTGTCTACTGATTGCAATCAATGTCCCTCACGGTTATTTGAGTACCGCTTGTTCACTGTTCTGTGACGTAGTAAGAAGAACAATAAGCCAGATGAATGATAATATGCTGTGATGAATTATTAATGTTTTGAAACCATGTTTTCTGTAGATGTAGAGCTAATTAAGTCTATCTTCCACTTTGGGCATCGCCACATCGGAGGAAAGCGTTTCTTGTTTGATTGTGGACTTCCGATGTGACGGCTGCCTAAAGCTCATTAAACTGTTGCTATAAAACTGAAATTAAGGATCAACGTGTAGGCGTGTCTTTATTGCAAAGTCCTTTCCTACCCTACACATCCTTGCACGTAGAGTTCCATGCCTAGGGTTGACGGTTAAGACTTGCTGAGCCTTCGTGCTCACGGTTGCAATATTTGAGCTGTATGCAGGTGAGAGCTATGAGGAGGGTTCCGAGGATGAGGCGATGCCCCCGTCAGGGTACACGGCCAAGATGGAGCCCTGCATGCCGCCGTGAATTCTCCGGTTCCATGCTGCTAGCATGTAGCGTCCCGGGGCTGCACGGCTGCACTTTTGCATAGTTAGGATGAGAGGCTACTAATGTACATTACTTCCGCTGTATAGTTATATTTTGTAAAAAGACTTCCGCTGTTTTATACTAAATAAAAGTTTGTATGTTGTTCTCTAATCTTTTCGTGTGTGCTGTTGGGTGCCGCATCGCACGGCACCACCCTATTCGATCCCGGAGTGGGTGAACCACGGGGTGGTCCCCACAGAAGTGGTATTAGAGCCGCATTGGGAATAGCACGCTCGAAAAGAGCCTATTTTTGAAAACTTAGAAGTAGTCGAGTGAGGATTAGTCTTTAAGCCCGCATAAGGTCTATGATAGTAGTAGTTACTAAGGTGGAAAAGCTAACTTATGTGTTATACATTCTGTAACGATGCTCCGACGTCAGGAAAGAGGTAAGGTACGCCACCGCAGGCGGATCAATTGCGGTAACTCCCCATACGAGCAATAGTATGGAAGGATATACCATGGCTTGGCACGGTAGTGAATATGAGTCTCTAAACCTCTTTATGGTTCTGAGAGCATATGAAAACGCTGATCTCCAGCGTGCTTTAGGCAATAGTGAGAATACCCCATCGTGTGGTAAGCAACACGATAGTATGCAACTCTTGAACGTTCAATGTTCAAAGGGCCATACGCAGCGCTCGCCATCGGTGTGCCTCAACGGTCATGAGGCAGTAGGTAGTATCCGTTGGGTTGATAAAATTCCCAACCGTGACGACCCGTTCGCGCTCTACTCGGGTTCCCCGTCGTGTGGTGTGAAAACACGACCATGTACCTTGAGACGTGGCTTGACTCAAGGACGATCCGTATGGCAATGATACGGACCGTATGTTTTTACTATGATATGGAACTGCCTGCAATGTTAAAACCTTTGTGTGCATCATTATTGTGTGTTTTTCTGCAGGTACACTAACCACGTTAGTGCATGACGTGTAGAAACCGTTTGTGAGTGACGACTTTAGTTCCACCATTTGACACGTATATGCCGGAATACCGGTTTAAGATTTTTCTTTGGTGAGGAAACGTAGTACCGACTGCATAAAAGTTTATTTCAAAGAAAAGAGTCACAATGAGGTTTAGAAATTCATTTAGGGGTTAGTAAACGCCTATATTGAACTAAGAGTCAATTGGGAGTATAGATTCAATCTCAAAAACTTAGGAACAATCTCCCCTGTTTTCGGCAGAAATTTTGCTGAAATTGAACATGGCATAACTTAATATTGGTTGAACCAATCGAGGTGTGGGATACCATTCTGGAAAGGTTTTGAAGTCCTCTACAATTTTTCTGTAGAGTTCCAGAACAAAATCTCCCTCCAAAGGGATGAAAATCTCAGATGAGTAGGTACTGTCCAAAAACAGGGCAGACCAAATGCTCTCTGGAATTTTCTGTATTTCAACCAAAACACTTAGTTTCACCGTTTGACGTCCAGTGGCTGTTGTAAAACAGCGAGTTAGAGTCGAAGGGTTTATGCATTTGACAAATCACTTCGAGTTAGTACATGTTTGGGTCTAATATAATAGCGAGGAATTACGCATGCTAACACACTTAACATCCCGTGGTGACCCCGATGGTCAAAATGAACTTTTAACCCATAAAGTTCAATACTTTGGAACTCGATCGTATGACACGGTCCAGGGATGTATATGGTGCATAAAGTTTATACTTTATCCATATGTGTGATTGTTATGCGCATTGTTTATCCCATTCTCGCATTACTATTGTATAGACTGGATGAGCTAAACCCACATGTGCTGATCGTTTGAATGGTATGAATGCAGAATGGAGCGGACACGTTCAACGCAAGAGGAGGGAGGTCCGAGTCAAGTTCGTGTTGATGAGTCTCCACCTCCGGAGCAGACCACGACGCAGCAGCAACCACCTCCTCCACCGCCAGAACTTCCAAGGAATCTTGCGGAGGTTCTCGCTGCAGTGCTCGGCTCGCGAGACGAGCAAACCGAGCTGCTGCGGATGTTGGTGCAGCAGAATGCGTCCCATCAGGGAGGACGCCAAGACAATGGGCAACGCCAGCCCCAACAAAGTTCATATTCAGAATTCATGGCGACCCATCCACCGGTCTTTACGGAGGCCGAAGAACCTTTGGAGGCGGACAGCTTTGTCCGCACTCTGGAGGCAAAGTTCGGGCTGCTACGATGCACCGAACATCAGAAGGCGCTGTATGCAGCGCAAGAGCTTCAAGGAGAAGCCGGTACCTGGTGGGCGAACTACACCGCCTCCTTACCGGCTGGCCATGCCGTCACATGAAAGGAGTTCCGGGAGGCGTTCCGCGCCTATCACATACCTCCCGGTGTGATGGAAATGAAGCTCCAGGAGTTCCTGGCGCTACGACAAGGCGAGAGGAGTGCTCATGAGTACTCCAGGTTATTCAACCGGCTGGCGCAGTATGCGCCAGGATTTGTGGGCACGGAAGACAACAAGCGCAATGCGTTCTTCCGGGGCCTGAACTCCAAGATGAAGGTCCATCTCGCCCAGAGCAATCGCAGCACATTCAACGACCTAGTTTATGCCGCGATTCTACAGGAGAATGCTCAGCGCGAGCGCGGTTCTGACAAGAGGAAACGCAGCGCGCTGACGAGCAGCAGTGGTGGAACGCCACAGAAATACCGCGTGGTATATCGTTCACCATCCGGTCAGAGATGGCAGCCACCGGCGCGACCGCCTCAGTTTCGCGGTCGGCAATATAATGTGCCTGGTTTTCGACCGACATATCCATCACAGCAACAGCAGCAGAAAAGGATGGTCCCGCGTGCGCCTCAGTTTCAACAGCGTGCACCGGGATTCCGTCCTCAAGTCGGTGGGACCCCGACACCTTACACGTGCTACACGTGTGGCCGTGTCGGACACATTTCAAGAGACTGCCCCGAGCCGCGACAGGGCAGGGATGCAGCACCATATCAGGGTGCTAGTCAGCCCTGCAATCAGCCTAAGAAACCTGCACCAAAACCCGGCAACATCCACCACTTAGCTATCGAAGACGTGCCGGAAGGCGAACCCGTCCTCGCGGGTACGTTCTCTTACCTAGATCATCCCGTAGTCATACTTTTTGACTCCGGTGCCACCCATAATCTCATAAGTCAGTCTTATGTTATTAAATATCAACTGCCTATCATTCCCACAAATAATTCATATTTGCTATGTTCTCCGGGTGGGAAAATAACAGCTGATAGAATGGTCTATAGAGCACCATTACAGTTGGGTGGGAATATATATCCGACTTCTCTAATCATGTTAGAGAGTCAAAAACTTGATGTCATTTTAGGAATGTCATGGCTACATCACCATGGTGCTGTTCTTGACATCATTCCACGTGTGGTTCGTTTAAACTATCCACTTCATGAGCCACATGTTCTTATTCTTGACCGTTTGGTTCAAGAAACCCTAGCCACATATAACACGGAAGCCACGAAACTTGAGGATATTCGTGTGGTCCGTGAATACCCGGATGTCTTTCCGGATGATCTTCCGTGCATGCCACCCGAAAGAAATGTCGAGTTCAAGATTGAACTTGTACCCGGGACAACACCGATCTCACGGAGACCATACAAGATGGCTCCGAACGAGCTGGCTGAATTGAAGGAGCAGCTCAATGACTTAATGAAGAAGGGTTTCATTCGACCGAGTTCCTCGCCATGGGGATGCTCGGCGCTGTTTGTGAAGAAGAAGGATGAAACCTTCAGGTTGTGTGTGGATTACCGACCTCTCAACGCCGTCACCATCAAGAATAAATATCCACTGCCCCGCATTGATATATTATTCGATCAACTTGTGGGTGCAAGTGTATTTTCAAAGATGGATCTTCGCTCCGGATATCATCAAATTAAGATCCGAGCGGAAGATATTCCAAAGACGGCCTTCTCGACGAGATATGGGTTGTATGAATACCTCGTCATGTCCTTTGGTCTCACCAACGCCCTGGCACACTTCATGTATCTCATGAACTCAGTGTTCATGCCAGAGTTGGACAAGTTTGTGGTGGTGTTCATAGACGACATCTTGGTTTACTCCAAGACTGAAGAAGAACACGCCAAACACTTGCATATCGTACTTCAGCGATTAAGAGACCATAAGCTTTATGCCAAGTTCAGCAAGTACGAGTTTTGGATCAGCCAAGTGCCATTCCTTGGTCACATTATTTCTGCAGAAGGCATTGCAGTTGATCCAAGCAAAATCGAACAAGTGCTGAAATGGAAATCCCCCACATCAGTCCATGAAGTCAGGAGTTTCCTCGGGTTAGCAGGATATTATCGGAGATTCATACCAAATTTCTCCAAGCTTGCTAAGCCGATGACTGAACAGTTGAAAAAGGGGATCAAATATGTTTGGAGCTCAGCTTGTGAAGAAGCTTTCCAAGTGTTAGTGAAGCATCTTACAACAGCCCCGGTGTTAGCTCAACCGGATACAACCAAACCCTTTGACGTATATTGTGATGCGTCTGGCATCGGGCTTGGCTGTGTATTGATGCAAGGAGGAAGAGTGGTCGCCTATGGCTCACGTCAACTTCGTAACCATGAGCAGCACTATCCGACTCATGATCTTGAGCTTGCTGCTGTGGTATTGGCCTTGAAGATGTGGAGGCACTATTTGCTTGGGAACTTAGTGCACCTCTACACCGACCACAAAAGTCTGAAATATATATTCACTCAAAAGGAGTTGAATATGCGGCAATGGAGATGGCTAGAACTGGTCAAAGACTATGAGATCGAGATTCACTACCATCCCGGGAAGGCAAACATGGTTGCCGATGCCTTAAGCCGCAAATCCCATGTCAACAGTCTGTCCATCACCCCACTTGAAGAGGAGGAGCCAAGTCTGTACTTGGTTCCATATGGGGCATTGTATAATCTTGCTCTCGTCCCTACAATACGATAGGAGATTATGGAAGCGCAGAAGAAAGACGTGGGAATGTCGCACATTCGGAGAAGGATGAAGAATGGCGAAATGAAATGCTTCCGAAGAGATGATAACGGTACTCTATGGTTTAAAGACCGTATAGTGGTACCCCGCGACATGAATCTTCGGAAGAAAATCTTGGACGAAGCGCATTTGTCCAAGTATTCTATTCATCCGGGCAGCAACAAGATGTACCAGGATCTGAAAACCAGGTTTTGGTGGACACGGATGAAAAGAGAAATCGCAAAGTACGTATCCGAATGTGATACGTGTCGGCGGGTGAAAGCCGACCATATGCGGAAAGCCGGACAGCTGCAACCATTAAACATTCCAGCGTGAAAGTGGGAGGATATCAGCATGGACTTCATAGTTGGATTACCTCTCACGTCTCACAAACATGACTCGATTTGGGTGATAGTCGATCGACTAACCAAGTCGGCTCATTTCATTCCCGTACATACCAGTTATGTGGCCAAGCAATATGCGGAGCTTTATATTGCAAGAATCTTATGCTTGCATGGTGTTCCCCGCTCCATTATTTCAGATCGCGGTGCGCTGTTTGTCTCTCGGTTTTGGGAACAGCTGCACGCATCATTGGGGACCAAACTGATCCGAAGCTCCGCGTATCACCCGCAGACAGATGGTCAAACTGAACGGGTGGATCAAGTGCTTGAAGACATGCTACGCGCTTGTGCCATTCACCACCGCAAGAATTGGGACGATCATTTGCCATTGGCGGAGTTTTCTTACAACAATGGCTATCAAGCTAGCATCAAGATGGCGCCGTATGAAGCTCTCTACGGCCGGAAATGTCGCACACCTCTCAACTGGTGCGAGTCCGGCGAGCGAGTCATCTACGGCATTGAACTGGTGAATGAAGCTGAAGAACGAGTGCGAGTAATACAAGCCAACCTCAAGGCTGCTCAATCTTGTCAGAAAAGCTATGCGGATAAAAGACGCCGTCCTCTCCACTTCAACACGGGGACCATGTGTATGTCCATGTGTCTCCGATGAAAGGAGTTCACCGTTTCGGAGTGAAGGGTAAACTTGCACCGCGATTCATTGGTCCGTTCACCGTTATTGAAAAATGCGGACCCGTGGCCTATCGCCTAGATTTACCGGCGTCGCTCGCAGGCATTCACAACGTCTTCCACATCTCTCAGCTGAGGAAATGCCTCAAACCCTCAGCTGAAATCCGCACTGAAGACATAGAAGTTCTTCAACAGGACCTCACGTACACGGAGTATCCAATCCGGATCATCGATGAAAAGACTCGTGCCACAAGAAACCGGACCTTATGGTTCTACAAGGTCTTGTGGAGTAACCATACCGCTGATGAGGCGACATGGGAAAGCGAGGACTATCTACGAATGTACTATCCGGACTTGCTATCATCATATACCCGGTAAAGTTTTCCCCACTTGCTTTTCCTTTGGAATCTCGGGACGAGATTCTTTTTAAGGGGGGACGGATGTAAAATCCCCAAAAAGTGGTAGCAAGAATTTTCAGCTCATGTACACTTAGGAAAAATGAGGGGAAATTAAAACTTTGAATTATAACGGTGTGAGTTCAAAGTTGTGAATCAAACTTCCCAAAAACTTCCAAACATGGAGATCTAAATGCACAGCTTGGATCTTCATAGTCCAAATATTCACCCTTCCAAATTTCAGCTCATTTGGAGGAGTTTCAATATTTGTTTGGGATTAAAAGGAGAAGCCCTCTAATCTGAATTTCAAATTCAGTTTCAAATTTGGTTCCACAAATGTGATCTCCACATTTGAATTAGCAGCCACGCCAAAATTCAGAATTATTTGAGTTGGTTTGATATGCTTTTGGAACAATGCAAAAGGAAAGATTCAAATTCTAATTCAAATAACCAAAGTCAGTTCAAATTCCACACTAGAATTCAAATCATTTGAATTAAAATATTTCAAACCATGACTTTGGGAGGAAGCAAAGGATTTAATTTGGAGAAAAATATCAGAGCTATTAGGTGGAGGTGAGACCCACATGGCAGAGACACATGAAATAACAGGGGCAATTTTCTTCTGTTTGAGTCCTTCTCGAGCTGCCACCATGCTGCATCTCCTCTCCACCGAGCTGCTTGCTTCAGCTTGCTCCCGAAGGCAGCACTTCATGTGTGGATTGCTATCAAAGCAGAGGCACAACTCCAGTTTTTCTCCTCTGCACACTGAAGCTTTCATCCGTGCTCCAGCGCCCAGCGAAGAACCACTCTGCCCCTCTGTGCTCGTGCTTCAGCACCCTCCAGCCACCCCCAGCACCGGTTGATCGCCCCAGGAGCTGCGCCAGCGACCCCTCAACGTGTTCCACCGCTCCTCAGCTCAACCCCGAGCTCCCCTCGCAGTGCCCAACCTGTTTTTCACCGGGAGGAAACAGAGCACGTCGCCCCTCACTGCTCCTCGAGTTCCAGCCGCTCCAACGCCTCTACTGCACGTCCAGCACCTCCCTAAGATGCGTCAAGGTGTGTAGATCATGCTACCGCAGTCCCCGTGCCCTTCCCCATCACTGTCTTGCCAGAATTTAGTTTTTGGCGCCGGTACACGTGAAGAACCGACCCACACCAAAACTGGAAATTCGTCCAACGTGGTTGATCATCGGTTCTACAATTCAAGCCACAGAAACTAGTGACCATAGCGCCCTCCCACGCCAAAGCACACATCAATCCGTCCACCACAGGACCCGGGCGACGAGAAATTGCCGGCGGCGGCAAAAACGGGTCGGTCCTCTGGTGAACCCTATGTTCCGGCCATTTGCTGCAAGGTTTAGCATGCATTCCATGTTCCCCAATCAATGGTTATGCTTTAGGGCAAGGTAGCTCGCCGGGAGAAGCTTCGGACGGGCCAGAACGCGTTGATGCCGAGCTCCCGAGCCGCCCCACCGGTGCCGGCCTGATTTCGGCCGTTTTCATGCGTTGAAACCTTGCCCGGCAGCTGCGCCATGTTCCCAGGAGCATGTAGGGCGAAACCGGAGCTAATTTGGTGGAGAAATGAGGGAGAACGAGCCATGCCACGATTTGAACTGGTGTGCACGCGCGCCTCTGGCGGGAGGTTGAAGAAGGACCTGACCAGTGGGCCCCCCTGTTAAGTCTCTGTGTAGATTTTAAACAGAGAGCTATCACAGTTTGAAAAATTCATAACTTTGTGTAGACAGCTCCAAAAAGGGTGAGACAATTTTTTCCTGAATCCTTAGGAGGATTACTTTACAGAGGAACAAATTGCATGCTATGAAAATGCCCTGGAATTTCTGTAGAATTGTTTTAATACATCCTTTAGGGATTTATTACAGGAGCAATTCTTTATGAAATATTCCCAAATTTGGGAAGCTAGTCCTTTTCATAGTGCCTGACCTCCAGTAAAAAGTTTAGGATTTTTGGAGCTTATTTGGAGGGCTTAATCAGTAGGTTATCTCAGGATTAAATAAATTAGCTAAAAATCATAGTATTGATTTCCAGAAAATTGGTTCAAACTTCATACCTCCATAACTTTCTGTAGGGAGGTCCAAAATTTGTGAAACAAATTTTGTTGGATTTCTCTCAGTCAGTACTGTGCAGAAATGCAAAGAAATTGATCTGAAGATCTCTGGATATTTCTCCAAGATTCATCAAAGTTAAATCTTTGGGAATTTAGTCCAGAATAATCTCTGTTATGGAATTTCTTCAAATTTGGCCAGGAAGTTCCTCATGACATTACTGATCTCCAGTAAAAATTTGAGCTTAATTGGAGTACATTTACTAGGTCAAATTACCTTCCGAAATTCAGCCTTTATTTGGAAATTCAAATTTAAACAGAAATTGTTCAGCACTCCTGTCCAAACTTCAAAAATTCATATCTCTTGATGGTAGCTCCAAAAATGGTGAAACAAATTTTGTTAGAACCATGGAGACTTAACCTAATCAGATCTTCCATTTCTAGCTATATCAAAGCTCCTGATTTGGGCTCGAAATTCAGATAAGCATTGTACTTGTAGGAATTTTAAAGACTACATTATGCAATGACATTTCTCCAAATTTGGCTCAAATCATCCTTATAGGGCCTAGTATCCACTGTAAAATTCCCAAAGCCAATTAAGGATCCTAAATAGCAATAGCTATGAATAGTAGTTCAATTCTTATAAATCCTTAATACTTATACATCTATTTTGCTACATTTCATTTAGTGACCGAAGTTGAGGACGCACCGGAGCCTTTGGACGTCCTGCCACCTGAAGTTAACTTCCCATCTAACTCGCAACCAGGCAAGCCCCGGTTTGCACTTAAGTACCTTTTATAAAGCTTTTTATTTGTATCACTTATGTCTAGGGTGAATGTTTGCATTAGAGTTAAGGTGATTGAAACCCCACTTGCATAACCTTTTAAATCCTATGAAGGGTTGGGTAGCTTACAGAACCTACGAGTAGACAAGGCCCTGCTAATATGCTTAGGACCTCGGTAGAAGTCGAGTAGTTGGAATCTACTCGCGAGGTAAGGTTTATCACACGGTTTGGTCAGAATAGAAAATGGCTTAAGAGTGGTAAAAATGAGACCCAGCAGGGGGGGGGGGGGGTAGGAAGCAGTGAGCGGAGGTCTCACGTGCGTAGCCCTGTTGGTGTCGATTGAGGACCGAGTTGTGTGCGGGCCTGCTGAACAAGTATTGAACAGTACCGGATGGCATACTGACATAAGCAGGAAACCGATGTAAATGGTTAACCTGGGTGCCGAGTCTTACCCAACCGTAAACAGGAGTGGGTTGAGGGTAGCAAGGTGTAAATCTGCCGGTGGGCACAGTCACGCTCCACGCGGGGACCTCCTACCCGTTACGGATGGACCGGTTCGGCATTTGGATTGCCTTTGAAAGGTTGTTGCATACAACAGAGTAGGAAGGGGTGTGGAATCACGCTTCTGAAAGTGGGTGTATGCAACGTGTTGTCCGGGTGTCTCCTGATTGCAATCACCGTCCCTTGCGGTTATTCGAGTACCGCTTGTTCACTGTTTCGTGACGTAGTAAGAAGTAAAGTAAGCCAGTTGAATGATAATATGTTGTGATGATAGAGTAATGTTTTGGAAACCATGTTTGCTATAGATGTAGAGCTAATTAAGTTTACTTTCCGCTTTGGGCATCACCACATCGGAGGAAAGCGTTTCTTGTTTGATTGTGGACTTCCGATGTGAGGGCTGCCTAAGGCACATGAATCTGCTGCTATAAAAACTGAAAGTAAGGATCAACTTATAGGCGTGTCTTTATTGCAAAGTCCTTTCCTACCCTACACATCCTTGCACGTAGAGTTCCATGCCTAGGGTTGACGGTTAAGACTTGCTGAGCCTTCGTGCTCACGGTTGCAATATTTGAGCTGTATGCAGGTGAGAGCTATGAGGAGGGTTCCGAGGATGAGGCGATGCCCCCATCAGGGTACAAGGCCAAGATGGAGCCCTGCACGCCACCGTGAATTCTCCGGTTCCATGCTGCTAGCGTGTAGCGTCCCCGGGCTGGACGGCTGCACTTTTGCATAGTTAGGATGAAAGGCTACTAATGTACATTACTTCCGCTGTATAGTTATATTTTGTAAAAAGACTTCCGCTGTTTTATATTAAATAAACGTTTGTATGTTGTTCTCTAATCTTTTCGTGTGTGCTGTTGGGTGCCGCATCGCACGGCACCACCCTATGCGATCCTGGAGTGGGTGAACCACGGGGTGGTCCCCACAATCCTCCGCTCGGATCTTTATATGATGATATCCAGAGCGAAGATCCATCTTCGAAAATACACTCGCACCCACAAGTTAATCGAAGAGAATATCGGTGCGGGGCAGTGGATATCTATTCTTGATGGTGAAGACGTTGAGAGGTCGGTAGTCCACAAACAACCTCAAGGTTTCATCCTTCTTCTTCACAAACAGCGCCGAGCATCCCCATGGCGAGTAACTCGGTCGAATGAAACCCTTCTTCATTAAATCATTGAGCTGCTCCTTCAGTTCATCCAGCTCATTCGGAGCCATCTTGTACAGTCTCCGTGATATCGGCGTCGTCCCAGGTACAAGTTCAATCTTGAACTCGACATCTCTTTCGGGTGGCATGCCCCAAAGATCATCCGGAAAGACATCCGGTTATTCACGGACCACATGAATATCCTCAAGTTTGTGGCTTCCGTGTTATATGTGGCTGGAGCTTCTTGAACCGAACGGTCAAGAATAAGAACATGTGGTTTATGAAGTGGAGAGTTTAAACGAACCACACGTGGAATGATGTCAAGAACAGCACCATGGCGATGTAGCCATGACATCCGTAAAATGACATCAAGTTTTTGACTCTCTAACATGATTAGAGAAGTCGGGTATAGCTTCCCACCCAATTGTAATGGTGCTCTATAGACCATTCTATCAGCTGTTATTTTCCCACCCCTAGAGCATATCAAGTATGAACTATTTGTGGGAATAATAGGAAGTTGATATTTAATAACATAAGACTGACTTATGAAATTATGGGTGACACCGGAGTCAAAAAGTATGACTACGGGGTGATCTATGTAAGAAAACGTACCCGCGAGGATGGGTTCGCCTTCCGGCACGTCTTCGATGGCTAAGTGGTGGACGTTGCTGGGTTTTGGTGATGGTTTCTTGGGCTGATTACGGGGCTGATTAGCACCCTGATACGGTGCTGCACCCCTGCCCTGTCGCGGCTCGGGGCAGTCGGCCACACGTGAAGCACGTGTAAGGTGTCAGGGTCCCACCGACTTGAGGATGGAATCCCGGTGCACGCTGATGGAACTGAGGCGCACGCAGGACCATCCTTTGCTGCTGCTGTTGCTGTGGTGGATACGTCGGTCGGAAGCCCGATGCATTATATTGCGGACCGCAGAACTGAGGCGGTCACGCCGGTGGCTGCCATCTCTGACCGGATGGTGAGCGATACACCACACGGTATTTTTGTGGCGTCCCACCACTGCTGCTCGTCAGTGCGCTGTGTTTCCTCTTATCAGAACCGTGCTCACGCTGAGCATTCTCTTGTAGAATCGTGACATTAACAAGGTCGTTGAATGTGCCGCGATTGCTTTGGGCGAGATGGACCTTCATCTTTGAATTCAGGCCGCGGAAGAATGCATTGCGCTTGTCTTCCTCCGTTCTCACAAATCCTGGGCGCATACTGCACCAGCCGGTTGAATGACCTGAAGTACTCATGACCACTCCTCTCGGCATGTTTCAACGCCAGGAACTCCTGGAGCTTCCTTTCCATAACACCCGGCGGTATATGGTAGGCGTGGAACGCCTCCCGAAACTCCGTCCATGTGACGGCATGGTCAGCCAGTAAGGAGGCGGTATAGTTCGCCCACCATGTGCCGGCTTCGGCTTGAAACTGTTGCGCTGCATACAACGTCTTCTTGTGTTCGGTGCATCGTAGCAGCCCGAACTTCGCCTCCAGAGTGCGGATAAAGCTGTCCGCCTCTAAAGGCTCTTCGGCCTCCGTGAAGACCGGTGGATGGGTCGCCAGGAATTCTGAATAAGAACTTTGTTGGGGCTGGCGTTTCCCATTGTCTTGGCATCCTCCCTGATGGGACACATTCTGCTGGACTAGCATCCGCAGCAACTCGGTTTGCTTGTCGCGCGAGCCGAGCACTGCAGCGAGAACCTCCGCAAGATTTCTTGGAAGTTCTGGCGGTGGAGGAGGTGGTTGCTGCTGCGTCGTGGTTTGCTCCGGAGGTGGAGACTCATCACCACGAACTTGACTCGGACCTCCCTCCTCTTGCATGGACTGTGTAAGCACCATTCTGCATTCATACCATTCAAACGATCAGCACATGTTGGTTTAGCTCATCCAGTTTATACAATAGTGTTGCGAGAATTGAATAAATAATGCGCATACAATCACACATATGGATAAAGTGTAAACTTTATACAACATATACATCCCTGGACCATGTCCCAAGATCAGGTTCCAAAGTAATGAACTTTAGGGATTAAAAGTCCATTTTGACAATCATGGGTCGCTACGGGATGTTAAGTGTGTTAGCATGCGTAATTCCTCAATATTGTACTGGACCCAAACATGTCCTAACTCGAAGTGATATGTTAAATGCATAAACTTTTTGACTCCAACTCGATGTTTTACAACAGCCTCTGGATGTCGAATTGTGAAACTAAGTGTTTTGGTTGAACACTTCAACATGGTGTTCTGTCCATTTTCTGGCCCAGCAGACCAGTTGGAAGAATTTAACTGTTTTTTGCCACCTTCGAGGCAGAATCTGGACTAGAGTTCAACAACAAATGACGGGACCATGCCATCCCGATCACGTTCACGGGGACGGGGCACCTTGCCCGGGAATCGCATTGGGTGGTGCCGTGTTATGCGGCACCCAACAGCACACATATAAGGAACAATGTATTACATAAATCAAAGCGGAAGCTTACAACTGTTCTTTGTAAATACTTTACATAAAATAGCTACAGCGGAAGTCTATAACCAGCTCACGTTGAATAACTACGAAGCACCGAGAAGAGATCCAGCCCATGGACTCCTCTCGCTAGCACACGAAGACATGGCAGCGGCTAGGTTCTCCAAGTTGACATGACCCGGGAGTTCCCGAGTCTCACCGGACAACCTTCTTTATAGCGTCGAGGTTTACCTGCAAAACCACTTACATAGCAAGAGTGAGCACAAAGGCTTAGCAAGACTTAACCGTCTCTCCTAAATCATGCAACTCTACATGAGGGTAACTTAAGATCTAATCCTGTAATTTGCAAAAAGACTCGCCTACGAGTTCATCCTTAACTTTCAGATTTAGCCATAATAGTAGTGACCTTGCGCCCAGCAACATTGGAACTCCACAATCAAACAAGAAACGCTTCATTCCAATGTTACTTGTCCCAAGGTGGAAAATAACTTTAGTTTGCTCTATCTCTACTTCAAACAGGTTTTTCATGCAACTTAACATAATCATAGCAGCAATTATACTTTTGCAAACTGTTTCCACACAAGTTGATTACTACGTCACAACATGGGAGCAAGCGGTACTCAATAACCGCGAGGGGCGGTGATTCGAATCAAACACTACCGGGATAACTTGACACATACGCCCGCCTCTGAAGACCCAACTCTGGCGTCCTTCATTCTGTCGTATGTGGCTACCTTTCTCAGGACACTAGACTGTAGAACCGGTCGCGCCGTCTCGGGCTCATAGGTCTAACGAGACGATGTGGTATGCCTCTACAATCCAGTGAACCTGGTACATCGGTTTCCTGGTTCACATATATCAGTAAGCATCCGGTACACAACTCAATACTTGCTCCCAGGGCCGCACACGCTTCGGTCCTTAACCGACACAGGCAGAGCTACTCGACCAATACCTCGTCTTGTCGCTGCCTAACCCTCCTGCCCGGTCTCATCTTTAGAAATGTAAAGTTTAGTTTGCCCCCATTCCAACATACTTATGTCATCCTAAACTATAGCTCGCGAGTAGATTTCAACTACTCGTCTTCTACTGGATGTCCTAACCTATTTAGCATGGCCTTATTCTACAGCGATGACACCTTTCTACCCTTGACCTCAGGGTTCATTTTTGGTTATGCAAGTGGAGTGTAAAACATCCTTGACCTAATGCACATATAAACTTTGATCCATAGTAGTGCACAAAGTAAAAACTTTAGAAAACAAATTAAATGCAAACCGGAGCTTGCCTTGGTTTTGCAGGTGACTAAAGTCAGATGATTATGAAGTTAGTTGTGATGACTTGAAGTTCAATCACTGCCTTCTTGCCTCTTGATCCAAGCTCAACTCCTCCTTCACTTCTCCATATTCAATCACTACACGTTAGGAATATGCATACATGTTTAATTGTAAATCTTTTGCTAAAAAATGCTAGAGATAAGTTTAAAACTGGAACTCTGCTTAAGAATTTAAAATGAAACTGGTGCTAGTGGTTTGGGTGTGTGTTTAAGTACTAGGATCAAGTGAGGAGGGGGTTTCATCACTTGGGTGGTGATCACCTAATTGGTTGAACAGAACACTACTGATCCAGGGATCCAATGGAGCTGGAAATTTTCTTGCGAGTTCCTTGTCACAAGAAAGTCCTCAGGACCAAAATTCAGAATGTTTCGCTGATTAGATCACCAGAACAATTCCCTAAGCATTTAGGCTTAAAGGAATTAATTCTGATTAAATTTGCACTTTCATGCAAATCCAAGTGAACCATAATTTCACACATGGCTCAGGGAGTATTACTGAATTGTTCTAGGATTGTTGGAGCTAAGGAATACCCAGAACTGAATTTCCAAGTTTTGGAAATCCCCTGAAAATGTTTCTGTATTCATTTGAATACAGAAACTTTAAATCGGAGCTACCCTAACTAAATCAACTCCAAATGATCTGAAACTATTACAGGAGTTTCCTAAAATCCTAAAGAATATTCTGGCAAAATTTGGGAATTTTTGGATGAACCAAACTCCCTCTAAAATTCTTTTGCTCAAAAGCTTTAAAGAATTTTCCAGAATTTTCTATTGGTTTTCATGAAAATTGGGTTGCGTATTTGGATAGAGTTTTTTCATCCTGAATCCGACCCAATTTGAATCACTTAATTTGGAGGTTCCTATAGCAAGATATGACCTCTACAAGAATTGGGGAAAATCTAAAAGTGAGCTCTGTTCTATTCTCCAATTTTCAGAGACATAAGGAATTTATACCACATTTGGCCAAGAAAATGAGGTCCAATGCCTCTGAAAATTTTACTGGAGTTCAAGTATTTTTGGAAGAATCTCTTACACAAATTTGGGAATGTTCCAATACACAGAACTCCTGGAAAAATTCCTACAAGATTTTCCTTATATGAATTAATTAGCCAAATACAGGTATTTTCATAAACATTGAACTGTAGCCCTGGATAATACTCCTTGATAGGAATCCAATAAAATTTATCTCACTATTTTTGGAGCTTTCTACACAGAGTTATGAATTTTCCAAGTTTGAACAACTCTCTGTTTGATTTTAAACAGAACAGTCTAACGTGGGGCCCACGGGTCAGGTGCTTCTTCAATCTCTCGCTAGAGCCCGCGGGTGCACACCGACAGAGACCGTGGCGCGGCTCGTTCTCTCTCATTTCTTCACCAAATTAGCTCCGGTTTCGCCCTACATGCTCCTTGGAACATGGCGCAGCTGCCGGGCAAGGTTTCCGCGCATGTAAATGGCCGAAAACAGGTGGGCACCGGTGGGGCGGCACGGGAGTTCGGCATCAACACGTTCTGGCGCGTACGAAGCTTCTCCTGGCGAGCTACCTTGCCCTAAAGCATCACCAGAGCTCGTGGAGCACGGAACGCACCTCAGTTCGTGCAGCAATTTGCGGGAATAGGGCGGTAACCGGAGACCCGACCCGTTTTTGCCGCCGGCGGCGAATTCTCGTCGCCCGGGGCGTGTGATGATCGGTTTTCTTTGGTTCTCGGCATGGGAGGGCGCTAGGGCATCTAGTTGCTGTGGTTTGAATTGTAGGAGGGATGATCAAGCGGTTCGAGCTAATTTGGAGAATTGGACAGCGCCGGTTCTTCATGTGCTCCGGCGGTAAAATGCGAAATCCGGCTAGCCGGCGGCAGGGAAGAGCAGGGGGACGACGGGATGAGACTCAATACCTCATGGCACACCTCTGTGACCTCTTTAGCATGCCGGAGAGGCGCTGGACTGGCCGGGAGACGAGGATCAGTGAAGCGACGTCGCATGGAACCGACGAGAAGAAAAATCTCCGTGCACCAATTCTAGACACCGGGAGCTGCTGGTTTTCGCGCTGAGGAGGTTAAGGACGGGTCCGTGGTGCTGTTTTGCAGCTGGGTGAGGCCTCGTGCGCACAAAATTGCCGGCTCCCGAATCAACCGAGGCAGTGGCGTGCTGGGTTCTGTTTCTGCGTGAGAGGAGGACAAGGCACCGAGGTTTCAGATAAGGAGGCAAGCTGATCACGCTGAAAGGGGATGAGGGCGCCTAGCTGCTCTCCAGCGCTGCTCAAGCAGCTGGGAGGTGGCGGCAACTCCCCCCCCCCCTGGTGGCGCGCGCTCCAGCCTCGGTCTGTTCGAGTCTGAACAGAGCGATTGCTTTGAGGGTAAGTTTCAACGTTACTATGACAGGTGGGGTCCACCCCCTTCTTATCCCCAAAACTCTCACAAATATCTCCAAATCTTGGCACATTGCAATTTCAGTTATGAAGAGCTCAAATTCAAAGGCCAATTGGAAGTTTGGAAATTTTTACTTCAGTTTCAACTTCGAATTCAAATTTCAATGACATTTCACAAGGCCCTTTGATATACATATCAAAGCGCCTCCAAATTTTCTCAAAATTTGCCTCCCTCATAATTTGGACCTGAAGAATTTGAATATGCCCTCTGATCTTTGAGTTGGCCATTGCAAATACAAACTTTTGAACAACAGTTTGAATTTCCTTTTTGGAAAGGGCATTCTTTGCCTTGAAGTAAACCATTTAATAAAAACTGAATATTTAAGCCCTCTTTGGTAATGACTCATTTGAATTTGGGTGAAACACTTTGGTTTGCTTTTGGCCTATGCTGGATCAAGCTTGGTCCCAAGCTGAACCTCACAAGTTCAGTTTGGCTATGCCCCTCAAATTTGAATTCGATGTAATCTCAAACAAGGCTTTGAACAAATGGTATATGAGCTCAAACACTCTCCAATTTTTGGAACTTAAGCTCTTTAATACCTGAGGACTGCAACGATCATCTCATATATATTCTTTTGGACAAGCTAAACACAAATCCTTTGCAAGAGTTTAAGAATGGGGTTTAAACTTCCTTCCCCTCTACTCGTAGAGAATGTGCATATGAGTTAGATTTTTGGGAGTGAAATCCTTTCCCGGGTTAACATGTGTTCAGCAGGAGCTAAAGAACATTTTAGCTTTCCCCACATGTCCATGTTTGAGTTTATCATTCCATGTGACATAACTCAAGTCATTCCCTTGCCATAACATGTTTGAATTCTGCATGAATTCAAACATGATCATAATCCATTCCTTTTTAGCTCACCCTCAAATCAGAAAGTTGCCACCATAATCTCCTCAATTTCAAATATATGAGGCTCCATGTGTATACAAAAGTTTGGCGGCAATTTGAGCTGAGCCTTTGAGACTGAAGACCTTATTTTTGTTCTTTCTCATGTACATGTATGATTACACATGAGTTTAACTACACCTTGGTCCAATACATTCAAAGGCATGCTTGAACCCATGTGGTTGCACCTCATGTATACCATCCCATGTAAGAAAGTTTTTGTAAGTCCCATTTTTCATGAACAGAACCACAATGACGTTCAATCATCCATTTCTTTGCATTCACGTTTTTGGGACTTTTACATTCCTCCCCCCTTAAAAAGAATCTCGTCCCGAGATTCCAATAGGAGAACGAGACGGGAGGGGTAATGCCAAGTGGTATGACGATAAAATTCTGGATAGTTCATACGGAGGTAATCTTTGCTCTCCATGTTGTTTCTTCCGTGGTATGATTACCCCACCGCACCTGGTAAAATCTTAACATCCGATTCCAGGTGTTCCGGATTCTTTTCATCGATAGTCTGAACCGGTCGCTCGGTGTAGGTACGATCCGGCTTCAACTAGTCAATTTCTTCGGTGTGGACAGCGATGGTAGCTTTAAAGTACTTCCGTAGCTGTGACATATGAAATATGTCCTGAACGGCAGCAAGGCTTGCAGGTAGTTCCAGCCGGTAAGTTACGGTTCCACACCTCTCCGCGATAGCAAATGGATCTAAGGCTCGGGGAGCAAAATCCCCCCTTTACATCGGACCGATGAATTCCTTTCATCGGAGACACGTAAAGACACGTGTTCTCCACCGTCGAAATGCAACGGTCTAAACCTTTGACCATCATGACTTTTCTTTTGGGATTGAACAGCCTCCAAGTTCGCTTTTACCGTTCGAACTCGGACATTGTCTTGTTGACTAACCAACCCTGATCAGTACTCTTCTGCCGTACTCACACCACTTCAATGGCGTGCGACATTTCTGGCAGTATAGAGCTTCATATTACGAGGTATAACTATATGGTCTTTAAACCACAGAGTACCCTCATTGCCCTTTATAGTGACGGCATTGAGTGAATGAAAATCAATACTTAATCTTAGTGTCTGGTCGCTCTTCTTAATGAATGAGGGGGCCTGGTCCCGATCACGGGGCCGTGCCGCCTCGCCCGGGGATCGCATTGGGTGGTGCCGTATTATGTGGCACCGAACAGCACACATATAAGGAACAATGTATTACATAAATCAAAGCGGAAGCTTACGAAGGTTCTTTGCAAATAATTTACATAAAATAGCTACAGCGGAAGTCTATAAACAGCTCACGTCGAATAACAACGAAGCACTCGAGAAGAGGTCCAGCCCACGGACTCCTCTCGCTAGCAACACGAAGACCTGGCAGCGGCTCGGTTCTCCAAGGTGACCTGTCTCGGAAGTTCCCGAGTCTCACCGGACAACCTTCTTTATAGCGTCGATGTTTACCTGCAAAGCCACTTATATAGCAAGAGTGAGCACAAAGGCTCAGCAAGACTTAACCGTCTCTCCTACAGCATGCAACTCTACATGAGGGTAACTTAAGACATATCCTGTAATTTGCGGAAGGACTCGCCTACGAGTTCATCGTTAACTTTCAGACTTTAGCCATAATAGTAGTGCCATTGCGCCCAACAACATTGGAACTCCGCAATCAAACAAGAAACGCTTCATTCCAATGTTACTTGTCCCAAGGTGGAAAAATAACTTTAGTTTGCTCTATCTCTACTTCAAACATGGTTTTCATGCAATTTACCATTATCAAGACAGCATTTAAAACTTTGCAAACTATTCCCACACAACTTGATTACTACGTCACAACACAGTGAGCAAGCGGTACTCATATCCGCGAGGGACGGTGATTCGAATCAAACAATACCAGGATAACTCGACACATACGCCCGCCTCTGAAGACCCAACTCTGGCGTCCTTCATTACGTCGTATGTGGCAACCTTTCTCAGGCCACTAAACTGTAGAGCCAGTCACGCCGTCTCGGGCTCATAGGTCTAACGAGACGATGTGGTATGCCTCTACAATCTAGTGAACCTGGTACATCGGTTTCCTGGTTCCCATATATCGGTAAGCATCCGGTACACAACTCAATACTTGCTCCCAGGGCCGCATACGATTCGGTCCTTGACCGACACAGGCAGAGCTACTCGACCAAGACCTCGTCTTGTCGCTGTCTAACCCCTCTGCCCGGTCTCATCTTTAGAAATGTAAACTTTAGTTTGCTCCCCTTCCCAACCACACTTATGATATTCTGAACTATAGCTCGCGAGTAGATTCCAACTACTCGTCTTCTACCGGATGTCCTAGCCTGTTTAGCACGGCCTTATTCTACAACGATGACACAATTCTACCCTTGACCTCAGGGTTTATGTTTCGTTATGCAAGTGGGGTATCAAACATCCTTGACCTAATGCACATACAAACCTTGACCAATAGTAGTGAACAAAGGGAAAACTTTTAAAAACAACTTAAGTGCAAACCGGGGCTTGCCTTGGTTTTGCAGGTGACTAAAGTCAGATATATATGAGGTTAGTTTCTGCTGACTTGAAGCTTAATCCCTGCCTTTTTGCCTCTTGATCCAATCTTCACCTTTCCTCCACTCTTCCACGTTTAAACACTACACGTTATGAACATGCATATATATTTAATTGTAAAACTTTTGCTAACAGTTCTAAAGAAAAGTTTAAAACTGGAACTCTGATTAAGAATTTAAAATGACACTGGTGCTAGTGGTTTGGGTGTGTGTTTAAGCACTATCATCAAGTGAGAAGTGAGGTTCCTCACTTGGGTGGTGATCACCTAATTGGTTGAACAGAACACTACTTATTCAGAGCTCCAATGGAGCTGGAAATTTTCTTGTGAGTTCCTTGTTACAAGAAAGTCCTCTGAACCAAAATTCAGAATATTTTACTGAGTAGATCACTCAGAACAATTCCCTAAGCATTTAGGCAAAGAGGGATTAATTCTGAATAAATTTGCACTTTCATGCAAATTCAAGTGAACTACAATTCCATAAATAGCTCAGAGAGTATGCCTGAATTTTCCTAGGATTTTTGGAGCTAAGGAATGTCCAGAACTGAATTTCCAAGTTTTGGAAATTCTCTGAAAATGTTTCTGTATTCATTTGAATACAGAAACTTGAAATTAGGGTTACCCTAACCAAATCAACTCCAAATGAGCTGAAACTTTTACAGGAGTCCCCTAATATACTAAAGAATATCCTGGAAAAATTTGGGGAATTTTGGATGAACCAAACTCCCTGAAAAATTCTTTTACTGAAAAGTTTTAAAGAATTATCCAGAATTTTCTATTGATTTTCATGCAAATTGGGTGGCATATTTTGATAGAGTTTTACCTCCTGAATCCAGCCCAATTTGAATCACTAAATTTGGAGCTCCCTAGCAAAAGTTATGCAGTTCCAAAGTTTGAACTGAATTTGGACTTCAAATTAATCACAGAATTGTTTAAACTCTGACTGCGGGCCCCTCGTACACGTGTCAACCGCGGAAACTATGCCACACGGGGTCACAGACTTTTTCCCGCGTCATCACAGCTTGATCCAGGGCCACAGAGGATCCGCACCTTTATCTTCAGCCGCTGACGAGTGGGGCCGTAGGGGTCTTCTTCTTCCTCCCGCTCCCGCGCCTCCCCCTCGCCGGCGCTCCACTGGAGCTCGCCGGACCCGGCTTCCCGGCTGCCTCTCGGCCGGAGACTCGCCGCCTGGGGGTTTTCAGGGTCGGGGAACATGTCTACGGGGTTGGCTCGGGCTTCCGGTGGCCGGAAGTAGGCCGGCGACGTGCGCACACCTCGGTGAGACTTCGGCGCCGTGGTACGAGCACCCTAGCCCGCCAAAAGTTCGGCGGACTCGCTCTCAAGCAGCAGTGGAGGTCAGGCCAACTCGGCACGGCCTCAAACTGGCTCGGAAACGGTGGCAAGTGTGGGTTCACCGTGTGCCCGGCAGTTCCCGCCAAGATCGCCGCTCGAACACTTCAAAATGGTCTGCTAATATGGGGTTTCAAGCCAGGATCAGGCAGGGGATCGGATCACTAGCCAGTCTAGTTTATTCGTGCATGATTTGAAGAGCTAAGAACGGAGAACAAATGAGAATTTTGGGTTTTCATACCGGATCATCGGTCTGGTGCCGCCGGTGAAGTTTACCCGAATTCTCGCTCGGTGGTTCACGGATCTGCTTGAGATTTGGAGGTGAGCAGCACGAGGCCACAGCGCGTCCGGGGACGCTGGCACTTGGTCATGACAGGCGCTAGACTCCGCTGTCCACGGGAGCTCTTTCCTCGGTTTCCTTTCGGCTGCCGCGCGAACACGGCGTCCCGGCGGCAGAGAGGACCAATCTCGGTCACTTTTGTGGCGGGGAGAAGAAGAGTGGGCATGCAGTGTTGATCAGTAGCTCGGAGGGAGGCTGTGCGCGGTGTTAATATGCATCCCCGGTCAGAACCGAGGCGGCGGCGAGCTTGATGTTTACCGAGCGCGAGGAGAAGAAGAGAAACAGCGTTGGCTCGGTTCAGAGAGAAGGGATCACGCCGAGGCAGGGGGGGCGGTAAGCTGGTCGCCAGCGCGCGAGGGCAGGGGTGAGGCGGTGGCTTCGGTGTAACCGTGGTGTCGCCCGGTGAAGTGAGCTGCGTTCGTGTCTGACCGAGAGTAAGACTTAGGCAGTAAGTTTGCTCTCCCCTCTAAATGACAACTGGGGCCCACAGCTCCCCTCAGCACCAAAAGATCTCCAACTTTTGACACCTTGCAAATTCAGCTGTGAGGGGTCCAAATTCAAAAGCCAATTTGCCATTTGACAATTTGTGCCACAGTTTCAAGTTTAAATTCAAATTTGGAATAAATTTACAAGTTTCTTTGATATTCATATCAAAGTCTCTCCAAATTTGCTCAAAACATGGCTCCCTCATAATTTGGATCTGAGGAATTCAAATATGTCCTCTGATTCTTGAGTTGGCTATTGCAAATACCCTTTTTCAAACAACAGTTTTGAATTTCTTTCTCTTTTGAAAATGCCCTTCTTCTTTTTGAAGTGCACCTCTTAGTTCAAACTGAAATTCAAGTTGTATTGCACATGCCAACACTTTCATGAGTAGACAAAAGTTTTTGTAAGTCCCATTTCTTGTATTCAAACTCAACATTACTCATAGCTCAAGTTTTCTATTTACAAGTTTTGGGACCTTTACATTCCTCCCCCCTTAAAAAGAATCTCGTCCCGAGATTCATGATTAAGGACAATGTGGAGAGGACAACTACTCAACATAGGCCTGTAACAACTCCGGATGATTGCGTTGCAAATACTCCTCGCTTTCCCATGTAGCTTCCTCGGACGTGTGATTTTTGCATAGCACCTTGAAAAATCGCAGCGTCCGGTTTCTGGTCTCGCGAGTCTTTTCATCAATTATCCGGGTTGGTCGCTCAATATAAGTGAGGTCCGGCTTCAAATCTGCTATGTCTCCCGTGAGAATCTCCGTTGGAACCTTCAAACACCTCCGCAACTGAGATATGTGGAAGACGTTATGAACTCCGGCTAAGGCCACTGGTAGCTCCAAACGGTATGCCACGGGTCCACATCTTTCAATGATGACGAAGGGACCGATAAAGCGCGGAGCTAATTTTCCTTTCACTCCAAATCGGTGAATGCCCTTCATAGGTGATACGCGGAGGTATACGTGGTCCCCAACATGGAAATCCAAAGGACAACGCCTCCTATCCGCATAGCTCTTTTGTCTGGACTGAGCGGCTTTAAGATTTGCTTGAATAAGCCGTACTCGCTCTTCCACTTCATTTACGAGATCAATCCCGTAAATAACTCTCTCGCCGGCTTCACACCAGTTCAAGGGTGTGCGGCACTTCCGACCGTAGAGAGCTTCATAAGGCGCCATTTTGATACTTGATTGATACCCGTTGTTATATGAGAACTCTGCCAACGGTAAGTGATCATCCCAGCTCTTACCGTGATGGATGGCACATGCTATCAGCATATCTTTAAGTATTTGATTCACCCTCTCAGTTTGCCCATCGGTTTGAGGGTGATACGCGGAGCTTCGAATTAATTTAGTTCCCAAGGAGGTGTGTAGCTGTTCCCAGAAGTGGGACACGAACAGCGATCCTCTATCGGAGACAATGGTACGGGGAACCCCATACAAGCAAAAGATCCGTGCTATGTACAACTCCGCATACTTCTTGGCGCTGTATTTGGTACGCACTGGAATGAAGCGTGCTGATTTGGTTAACCGATCCATGATTACCCAAATTGAATAATGCTTATTAGCCTGAGAGGTAGTCCAACAATGAAGTCCATACTAATATCCTCCCACTTCCATGCCAGAACGCTTAACGGTTGTAAGGTTCCCGCTTTCTTCATGTGGTCGGCTCTAACTCGCCGACACGTATCACATTCTGATACGTATTTAGCAACCTCTCTCTTCATCCGGGTCCACCAGAATTTAGTCCTCAATTCTTGGTACATCTTGTTTCTGCCCGGATGAATAGAAAATTTGGATAAGTGAGCCTCATCCAAAATTTTCTTCCGCAGCCTCATATCACGGGGTACGACTATCCGGTCCTTGAACCATAGGGTATCTTCATCATCTAACCGGAAACATTTCATTTCCCCGTCCTTCAACCTCCTTCTGATATGAGCCATGCCCTTGTCTTTCTTTTGAGCTTCCATGACCTCCTCTCTTATTGTAGGTATGAGAGCCAGATTATGTAAAGCTCCATATGGAACCAAGTAAAGACTTGGTTCTTCCTCTTCTATCGGCGTAATGGTCAGGTTATGAATATAAGACTTCCGGCTGAGTGCATCGGCAACCACATCTGCCTTGCCCGGATGATAATGAATTTCAATCTCATGGTCCTTGATCATCTCCAACCATCGCCGTTGTCGCATATTCAACTCTTTCTAAGTGAATATGTACTTCAAACTTTTGTGGTCGGTGTAGAGATGAACCAGATTTCCCAATAGGTAATGTCTCCACATCTTCAAAGCTAGTACCACGGCAGCAAGCTCAAGATCATGAGTTGGATAATGTTGCTCATGATTTCGTAATTGCCGTGATCCATATGCGACCACGCATCCTCCTTGCATGAGTACACAACCAAGTCCGATGCCGGACTCATCACAATAAACATCAAATGGCTTGGTTGTATCCGGTTGAGCTAGAACCGGGGCTGTTGTGAGGTGTTCCACCAACGCTTGAAAAGCTTCCTCACATGGCTTGCTCCAATCATACTTGATGCCCTTTTTCAGTAGCTCTGACATAGGTTTGGAGATTTTTGAGAAGCCCGGGATGAATCTCCGGTAATATCCCGCCAAACCCAAGAAGCTACGAACTTCATGGACTGATGTTGGAGACTTCCACTTCAGCACTTGTTCAATCTTGCTTGGATCAACAGCAATGCCTTCTGCTGAAATAATGTGCCCAAGAAATGGCACTTGGTTGATCCAGAATTCACATTTACTAAACTTTGCATAGAGCTTGTGATCTCTCAGTCGTTGGAGCACAATATGCAAATGTTTGGCGTGTTCCTCTTCGGATTTGGAATAGACCAAGATGTCGTCGATGAATACCACGACGAACTGATCCAGCTCCAGCATGAACACCGAGTTCATAAGATACATAAAGTGGGCCGGAGCATTGGTCAACCCAAATGACATGACAAGATACTCATAGAGTCCATATCTTGTCGAGAATGCTGTTTTCGGGACATCTTCCGCTCGAATCTTGATTTGATGATATCCCGACCTTAAGTCCATATTGGAGAAGACTTTAGCACCCACTAGCTGATCTAAGAGGATATCAATTCTTGGTAGTGGATACTTGTTCTTTATGGTCACAACATTCAAAGGACGATAATCGACGCATAGCCTCAGCGTCTCATCCTTCTTCTTCACAAACAAAGCTGAGCAACACCATGATGATGAAATTGGACGAATAAACCCCTTGTCCATCAGATCTTTGAGTTGCTCCTTCAATTCTGCTAACTCACTCGGAGCCATTTTGTATGGTCTCCGAGAGATCGGCGTGGTTCCCGGTATCAACTCTATTTTGAACTCCACCTCGCGCTCAGGTGGTAGACCTGGAAGATCTTCGGGAAACACGTCCGGATATTCACGGACTACCGGAATGTCTTCTAACTTGTACGCCTCGGCATTACATACTTCCGGGTCTTTGGAACCCGCTTCGCCGAGATATAATGTTTGATGTCCGTGAAGTGGAGAGTTCAAGTGAACACTCCTGTTCTCGAGATCCAGAACAGCCTTATGGAAGGTCAACCATGATATTCCCAATGTGGCATTGATTCCCTGGTCTTCGAGAATGATGAGGGTGGTAGGATAAATTTTCCCACCCAGACAAAGTGGTGCTCGAGAGACGACTTCATTAGTTGATATGTCTCCACCTGGCGAATGAATAAGGTAGGAACCTTTTGTGATAGTGGTGGAGATCTGATCCCAGATTACCGTTGCCCGGCTAATGAAGTTATGTGTTGCACCAGAGTCGAATAAAATGACAACTGGCTTGTCATTTAAAGTGAATCTGCCAGCAAGAACAGGTCCTCCCTTTGGCAGATCATCGACTGACACATAATTAACTGTCCCCACTTTGGACATAGCTTTTCTTGGCTGTACAAGATCACTCTTTGGTGCTGGAACCACAGACATAATGTGGCTGCTCGGTTCAGTTGCTTCATTGATGTTGAGCTCATTGTCAACATGAAGTGGGACAGCACTTGGTTCAGCTGAGAAATCACCTTGTTCATCTTCAACCTCTTGAGGGTAATAATATTCTAGTGCACCTTGTTGATACTGAGGTGCATAAGAAATAAGTTGCTGCTGCGGTGGAGATGAATAAGACCTCTGTGGAGTAGAAGAATCATCACATTCCCAGAATGATTGCACCTCTTGTGGAATCTCTCGATCGGAAGGTGAACGGATCACCAACCGATACTTCTGAGGTAGATGATTGCATTCATCCTGTGATGAGTCCCTCTCCCTATTTTATTTGAGGTAGAAATTGGAATAATATTCTTGAGTGATAGCACAGCTCACAAACTCATCAAAATTCTCTTGGCTAACTTGAGCCAATTCACATCGCAGCCTAGCGGTCAGCCCTCGATAAAAATGATAACCCCTTATGGATGGTGATTTCACATAGTCAGGGACATATTGAGCTAAGCGATTGAATTCTTTCGCATACTCAATATCCATACTGGTTTGCATTATGCCTGCAGGGATGAAACGAGCACGAAATGCAGCCTGGAACTCCGCCCATGTGACACGATGCCCTGCTGGTTGAACAGCAAGGTACTCTGCCCACCATGCTCCAGCAAAGCCGTGAAGCTGTTGAGCGGCATATAGAGTCTTCGAGAATTCGTCACATCGGATCAACCCAAGCTTGGACTCAATGACACGTAACCAGTGATTTGCTTCACAATGGTCAGCCGCCTCGGAGAATACCGGCGGTTGTGTCGCCATGAAATCCAGATACGTGCTCTGGGTTGGCATGTGATGTTGAGCTTCTCGATCTATGCCTTGCTGAACTAGAGTTTGGAGAGTTTCATTCATCTTCGCCATAATTTCAGCCAATCCGGTTGGCGATGGCTCTTGTGATGAAGTCGAGTCATTCCCACCTCGACTGGAACCTCCAATCTCCATTTGAGGATGTGTGCGTACCATACTGCATGAAACAAAATTTTGAGTCAATCAAAATTCTATCTCAGGAGTAAACAAAGATAAGCAAAACATGAACATGTCATGAACTTTATGAAGGCATAACCACATTCGTGTTTAAACAAATCTTAAGTACGCTAAACTAATCAGCAGGACTACCCTGACCAGTTCACACAAACTCCAAATTTTACTCAAGTTATCAACAGATTCTTGACTTGAGTTCAATACCAAAGTTTTAGTAAACTTCAGTAGCTTTCCAACAAGTACTTATAGGCTTCCTAAAGATTTCTCTACAGGAAGTTATGGCTTAAAAACAGAAAGGTCCAGAGAGGTTTTTGCTACTGTCCTGGTTTTGAACAGTTTGCCTTCAACTGGACTTTTCACCAACTTAAAGTGTGATTTTGCTCTGGAGGTCTACGAAGAAATTGTATAGCACTTGAAAATCTTTCCAGAACTGTATCATACACCCTATTTGGGTCAAGCTACTCAGAGTTATGCCCTGTTAAAGTCCAGTAAGAATTCCTGCCAGAAACAGAGCACTCTGTTTTTTGAAAACTTTGATACCTAGTTATACTCTCATTTGAATCTTAGCTCAAAATAAGAGTTCAGTAGATACTACTTGTTTCAAACTTCCATTTTTAGTTGAAAGTTAGTTCATGAATCATTTCTTCATAGGGAAGAGGTTTATATGTTTAGTACGGTGTAGATGCACCGTAAGAAGCATGTCGGTACTACGTTACCTCACCAAAAGAAACTCCTAAGCCGGATCATACCAGCATATATGTATTATCAGTGGCACTAAGACGGTCTCTCGCACACGTGTACTACACAGGATACGTACGTGGTTAGTACCTGCAAAAGAACACTCAATAGTGGTGCACTCAAAGGTTGTTTCATCTCAGGCAGTTCCATATTTGAAAGTAAATACAAACGCCCGTATCATTGCCATACGGCCGTCCTTGAGTTAAGTCACGTCTCAAGGTACGTGATCGTGTTTCAACACCACACGACGGGGAACCCGAGTAGATCATGAACGGGTCATCACGGTTGGGAATGTTATCAACCCAACGGATACCACCTACTGCCCTGCAGGGCACGCCGATGGCAAGCGCTGCGTATGTCCTCCTGGGCTACTCCCAGATGAACACACTATCACGTTACTGACCACACGACGGGGTCTCCACTTACTTGCCTAATGCACGCTAGGGATCACTGTTTCATATGAACTCAGGAACATGAAGAGTCCAAGAGTTTCATATTGACGTCTCACACCAAGCTGTGAGACTTATCCCTGAACTACTTTCCTCGTCAGGGGAGCTAACCGAAATTGAACCGCTTTCGGTGGTGTTTCTTACCATGCTTACCAGAACGTAGGTGCGTCGTTACATAATGAAAATTCAGAATTAAAACACATATGTTAGTCTTGCCACTTTAAGTAACTATACTACTATAGTCCTTATGTGGGCCTAATACCGTTTCCTCACCGTATCCTAAGTTTTTGTCGTAATACGATCCTTATTCCGTGCGCTATTACCAATGCGGTTCTGATACCATGCTGAGGTGGCACGGCCCCATGATCGGGACCGGGCCCCTTCAATGAACAGCGCAGAGCATCCTCAAGTTGATGAGCTTTGTTGTGTAAAACCGTTGCTCATAAGTGCACTTAGTTGCTCCTTCAACTTCGCTAGTTCATTGGGTGCCATCTTACACGGCCTCCGTGAAATCGGTGTTGTTTCCAGCGTTAGTTCAATCTTGAACTTGACGTCCAGTTAGCCGGCATTGCCCGGTAACTCATCGGAAACACATTGGATATTCACGTCCCACTAGAAAATCCTCGAGTTTAATCACTCTCGTGGGATAGGCCTAGCCAGTCCTCTTTTCTGTACAGAATGGATTCTTCTGTCTTTACCCAGATTTTGAACAGTTTAGCAGCATTTTCATAACTCAAGTCGAATACCAAAGTTTAAGTTAACTTCAGTATCTTTCCAACGAGTACTCAATGTTTCCAGATCTTTTCTGGATCAAAGGTTATGATTCTCCAAAGTTGACAGAATTCCTGGATAAAATTTGCCAGCACGACCTTTGTATGTGGCTACTTTTATCACAGTTGTATATAAAAATACAATAAGAATCTACGCAAACTCTGAGATACAACAATGTTGCACATTTCATAACCTTTCCAATGGTGTATCATAGGCTCCTTAAGGATTTTTCTACAGGAAGTTATGGCTTAAAAACAGAAAGGTTCAGAGAGGTTTTTGCTACTGTCCTGGTTCTGAACAGTTTGCCTTCAACTGGACTTTTCACCCACTTAACGTGTGATATTGCTCTGGAGGTCTGCAAATAAGTTGTAGAGCTATTAAATATCTTTCCATAACTGTATCATACACCTTAATTGGTTAAATCTACTCAGAGTTATGCTCTGTTAAAGTCCAGCACGAATTTCTGCCAGAAACAGAGCACTCTGTATTTTGAAATCTTTGGAACCTAGACCTTCTCTCATTTGAATCTTAGCTCAAAATAAGAGTTCAGTAACTAATATTTGTTTCAAACTTCCATTTTTAGTTGAGAGTTAGTTCATGAATCATTTCTTCATAGGGAAGAGGTTATTAAGTGCAGTACGGTGTCGATGCACCGTAAGAACATGTCGGTACTACGTTGCCTCACCAAAAGAAAATCCTAAACCGGATTATACCGGCATATCTGTTTTATCAGTGGCACTAAGATGGTCTCTCGCACCCGTGTACTATACGGGATACGTACGTGGTTAGTACCTGCAGAAGAACACTCAATAGTGGTGCACTCAAAGGTTGTTTCATTTCAGGCAGTTCCATATTTGAAAGTAAATACAAACGCCCGTATCATTGTCATACGGCCGTCCTTGAGTTAAGCCACGTCTCAAGGTACGTGATCGTGTTTTTACACCACATGACGGGGAACCCGAGTATATAATGAACGGGTCGTCACGGTTGGGAATGTTATCAACCCAACGGATACCACCTACTGCCCTGCATAGCACGCCGATGGCAAGCGTTGCGTATGTCCTCCTGGGCTATTTCCAGACAAACACACTATCGCGTTACTGACCAATACGATGGGGTCTCCACTTACTTGCCTAATGCACGCTAGGGATCAGCGTTTCATATGAACTCAGGAACATGAAGAGTCCAAGAGTTTCATATTGACGTCTCACACCAAGCTGTGAGACCTATCCCTGAACCACATTCCTCGTCATGGGAGCTAACCGAAATTGAACCGCTTTTGGTAGCGTTCCTTACCATTCTTACCTGAACGTAGGTGCGTCGTTACATAATCAAAATTCAGAATTATAACAAATATGTTGGTCATGCCACCTTAAGTAACTATACTACTATAGTCCTTATGTGGGCCTAATACCGTTTCCTCACCGTATCCTAAGTTTTTGTCGTAATACAATCCTTATTCCGTGCGCTATTACCAATGCGGCTATGATACCACGCTGACGGGACCCCGCCGTCCCGATCACGTTCACGGGGACGGGGCACCTTGCCCGAGAATCGCATTGGGTGGTGCCATGTTATGCGGCACCCAACAGCACACATATAAGGAACAATGTATTACATAAATCAAAGCGGAAGCTTACAACTGTTCTTTGTAAATATTTTACATAAAATAGCTACAGCGGAAGTCTATAACCAGCTCACGTTGAATAACTACGAAGCACCGAGAAGAGGTCCAGCCCGCGGACTCCTCTCGCTAGCACACGAAGACATGGCAGCGGCTAGGTTCTCCAAGTGTGACATGACTCGGGAGTTCCCGAGTCTCACCGGACAACCTTCTTTATAGCGTCGAGGTTTACCTGCAAAACCACTTACATAGCAAGAGTGAGCACAAAGGCTCAGCAAGACTTAACCGTCTCTCCTAAAGCATGCAACTCTACATGAGGGTAACTTAAGACCTAATCCTGTAATTTGCAAAAAGACTCACCTACGAGTTCATCCTTAACTTTCAGATTTTAGCCTTAATAGTAGTGACCTTGCGCCCAGCAACATTGTAACTCCACAATCAAACAAGAAACGCTTCATTCCAATGTTACTTGTCCCAAGGTGGAAAATAACTTTAGTTTGCTCTATCTCTACTTCAAACAGGGTTTTCATGCAACTTAACATAATCATAGCAGCAATTATACTTTTGCCAACTGTTTCCACACAAGTTGATTACTACGTCACAACATGGGAGCAAGCGGTACTCAATAACCACGAGGGGCGGTGATTCGAATCAAACACTACCCGGATAACTCGACACATACGCCCGCCTCTGAAGACCCAACTCCGGCGTCCTTCATTATGTCGTATGTGTCAACCTTTCTCAGGACACTAGACTGTAGAACCGGTCGCGCCGTCTCGGGCTCATAGGTCTAACGAGACGATGTGGTATGCCTCTACAATCCAGTGAACCTGGTACATCGGTTTCCTGGTTCCCATATATAAGTAAGCATCCGGTACACAACTCAATACTTGCTCCTAGGGCCGCACACGCTTCGGTCCTTAACTGACACAGGCAGAGCTACATGACCAAGACCTCGTCTTGTCGCTGCCTAACCCTCCTGCCCGGTCTCATCTTTAGAAATGTAAACTTTAGTTTGCCCCCTTTCCAACAAACTTCTGTCATCCTAAACTATAGCTCGCGAGTAGATTTCAACTACTCGTCTTCTACTGGATGTCCTAACCTATTTAGCATGGCCTAATTCTACAGCGATGACACCTTTTTACCCTTTACCTCAGGGTTCATTTTTGGTTATGCAAGTGGAGTGTAAAACATCCTTGACCTAATGCACATATAAACTTTGATCCATAGTAGTGCACAAAGTAAAAACTTTAGAAAACAACTTAAATGCAAACCGGAGCTTGCTTTGGTTTTGTAGGTGACTAAAATCAGATGATTATGAAGTTAGTTGTGATGACTTGAAGTTCAATCACTGCCTTCTTGCCTCTTGATCCAAGCTCAACTCCTCCTTCACTTCTCCATGTTTAATCACTACACGTTAGGAATATGCATACATGTTTAATTGTAAAACTTTTGCTAACAAATGCTAGAGATAAGTTTAAAAATGGAACTCTGCTTAAGAATTTAAAATGAAACTGGTGCTAGTGGTTTGGGTGTGTGTTTAAGTACTGGGATCAAGTGAGGAGGGGGTTTCATCACTTGGGTGGTGATCACCTAATTGGTTGAACAGAACACTACTGATCCAGGGCTCCAATGGAGCTGGAAATTTTCTTGCGAGTTCCTTGTCACAAGAAAGTCCTCAGGACCAAAATTTAGAATGTTTCACTGATTAGATCACAAGAACAATTCCCTAAGCATTTAGGCATAAAGGAATTAATTCTGATTAAATTTGCACTTTCATGCAAATCCAAGTGAACCATAATTTCACACATGGCTCAGGGAGTATGACTGAATTTTTCTAGGATTGTTAGAGCTAAGGAATACCCAGAACTGAATTTCCAAGTTTTGGAAATCCTCTGAAAATGTTTCTGTATTCATTTGAATACAGAAAATTTAAATCAGAATTACCCTAACTAAATCAACTCCAAATGATCTGAAACTTTTACAGGAGTTTCCTAAAATCCTAAAGAATATGCTGGCAAAATATGGGAATTTTTGGATAAACCGAACTCCCTCTAAAATTCTTTTGCTGAAAAGCTTTAAAGAATTTTCCAGAATTTTCTATTGGTTTTCATGCAAATTGGGTTGCGTATTTGGATATAGTTTTTCATCCTGAATCCAACCCAATTTGAATCACTAAATTTGGAGGTTCCTATAGCAAGATATGACCTCTACAAGAATTGGGGAAAATCTGAAAGTGAGCTCTGTTCTATTTTCCAATTTTCAGAGGCATAAGGAATTGATACCACATTTGGCCAAGAAAATAAGGTCCAATGTCTCTGAAAATTTTACTGGAGTTCAAGTATTTTTGGAAGAATCTCTTACCCAAATTTGGGAATTTTCCAATACACAGAACTCCTGGAAAAATTCTACAAGTTTTTCCTTATATGAATTAATTAGCCAAATACAGGTATTTTCATAAACATTGGGCTGTACCCCTGGCTACTACTCCTTGAGAGGAATCTAATAAAATTTATCTCACTATTTTTGGAGCTTTCTACACAGAGTTATGAATTTTCCAAGTTTGAACAACTCTCTGTTTGATTTTAAACAGAACAGTCTAACGTAGGGCCCACGGGTCAGGTGCTTCTTCAACCTCTCGCTAGAGCCCGCGGGTGAACACCGACAGAGACCGTGGCGCGGCTCGTTCTCTCTCATTTCTCCACCAAATTAGCTCCGGTTTCGCCTTACATGCTCCTTGGAACATGGCGCAGCTGCCGGGCAAGGTTTCCGCGCATGTAAATGGCCGAAAACAGGTGGGCACCGGTGTGGCGGCTCGGGAGCTCGGCATCAACGCGTTCTGGCGCGTACGAAGCTTCTCCCGGCGAGCTACCTAGCTAAAGCATCACCAGAGCTCGTGGAGCACGGAACACACCTCAGTTCGTGCAGCAATTGGCGGGAATAGGGCGGTAACCGCAGACCCGACCCGTTTTTGCCGCTGGCGGCGAATTATCGTCGCCCGGGGCGTGTGATGATCGGTTTTCTTTGGTTCTCGGCGTGGGAGAGCGCAAGGGCATCTAGATTCTGTGGTTTGAATTGTAGGAGGGATGATCAAGCGGTTCGAGCTAATTTGGAGAATTGGACAGCGCCGGTTCTTCACGTGCTCCGGCGGTAAAATGCGAAATCCAGCTAGCCGGCGGCAGGGAAGAGCAGGGGGATGACGGGATGAGGATCAATACCTCATGGCGCACCTCTGTGTCCTCTTGAGCATGCCGGAGAGGCGCTGGACTGGCCGGGAGACGAGGATCAGTGAAGCGACGTCGCATGGAACCGAGGAGAAGAAAAATCTCCGTGCGCCAATTCTAGGACACCGGGAACTGCTGCTTTTCGTGCTGAGGAGGTGAAGGACGAGTCCGTGGTGCTGTTTTGCAGCTGGGTGAGGCCTCATGCACACAAAATTGCCGGCTCCCGAATCAACCGAGGCAGCGGCGTGCTGGGTTCTGTTTCTGCGTGAGAGGAGGACAAGGCACCGAGGTTTCAGATAAGGAGGCAAGCTGATCACGCTGAAAGGGGATGAGGGCGCCTAGCTGCTCTCCAGCGCTGCTCAAGCAGCTGGGAGGTGGCGGCAACTACCCCCCCCCCCCCCCCGGTGGCGCGCGCTCCAGCCTCGGTCTGTTCGAGTCTGAACAGAGCGACTGCTTTGAAGGTAAGTTTCAATGTTACTATGACAGGTGGGTTCCACCCCCCTTCTTATCCCCAAAACGCTCACAAATATCTCCAAATCTTGGCACATTGCAATTTCAGTTATGAAGAGCTTAAATTCAATGGCCAATTGGAAGTTTGGAAATTTTTACTTCAGTTTCAACTTCGAATTCAAATTTCAATGACAATTCACAAGCCCCTTTGATAACATATCAAAGCGCCTCCAAATTTTCTCAAAATTTGCCTCCCTCATAATTTGTACCTGAAGAATTTGAATATGCCCTCTGATCTTTGAGTTGGCCATTGCAAATACAAACTTTTGAACAACAGTTTGAATTTCCGTTTTGGAAAGGGCCTTCTTTGCCATTTAATTCAAACTGAATATTTAAGCCCTCTTTGGTAATGACCCATTTGAATTTGGGTGAAACACTTTGGTTTGCTTTTGGCATATGCTGGATCAAGCTTGGTCTCAAGCTGAACCTCACAAGTTCAGTTTGGCTATGCCCCTCAAATTTGAATTCGAGGTAATCTCAAACAAGGCTTTGAACAAATGGTATATGAGCTCAAACACTCTCCAATTTTTGGAACTTCAGCTCTTTAATACCTGAGGACTGCAACGATCATCTCATATATAATCTTTTGGACAAGCTAAACACAAATCCTTTGCAAGGGTTTAAGAATAGGGTTTAAACTTCCTTCCCCTCTACTCATAGAGAATGTGCATATGAGTTAGATTTTTGGGAGTGAAATCCTTTCCCGGGTTAACATGTGTTCAGCAGGAGCTAAAGAACATTTTAGCTTTCCCCACATGTCCATGTTTGAGTTTATCATTCCATGTGACATAACTCAAGTCATTCCCTTGCCATAACATGTTTGAATTCTGCATTAATTCAAACATGATCATAATCCATTCCTTTTTAGCTCACCCTCAAATCAGAAAGTTGCCACCATAATCTCCTCAATTTCAAATGTATGAGGCTCCATGTGTATACAAAAGTTTGGCGGCAATTTGAGCTGAGCCTTTGAGACTGAAGACCTTATTTTTGTTCTTTCTCATGTACATGTATGATTACACATGAGTTTAACTACACCTTGGTCCAATACATTCAAAGGCATGCTTGAACCCATGTGGTTGCACCTCATGTATACCATCCCATGTAAGAAAGTTTTTGTAAGTCCCATTTTTCATGAACAGAACCACAATGACGTTCAATCATCCGTTTCTTAGCATTCACGTTTTTGGGACTTTTACAACAAAGTTGTAGCAAACTCAATAAGGAATCCAGATTGTATTTATTTGCCTCCATATTCTTCCTAGTTTGTGAGTTATTATTTCTATAATTTGACAGAATTTTCTCAGGAATTTTGACAGCACCTCCTTTGTAAGGGGCTGTATTGCTCACAACATTTCTAACTAATTCAGTCCTCAATCTTGGAAAACACTGAACTACAAAGTTGTAGCACATTTCCTATATTTTCCAACGATGTCTTGCTTGACCCTTAGAATTTTTTTTTTCAGAAAATTGTGGTTGAAATACAGAAAATTCCAGAGAGCATTTTTGGTCTGCCCTGTTTCTGGACAGTGCCCTATTCCTCTGAGATTTTCATCCATTTGGAGGGAGATTGTGTTCTGGAGCTCTAAAGAGAAGTTGTAGAGGACTTCAAAAACTTCCCAGAATGGTATCCCACACCTCCATTGGTTCAACCAATCCTAAGTTATACCCTGTTTAAGTTCAGAAAAATTTCTGCCGAAACAGGGGAGGTTGTTCCTAAGTCTTAGAGATTGAATCTACACTCCCAATTGACTCTTAGTGCAATATAGGAGTTTACTAACCCCTAAAAGTAGTCCTAAACCTCATTTTAACTCTTTTATTTAAAAATATCCTTTTATGCAGTCTCGGTACTACGTTTCCTCACCAAAGAAAAATCCTAATCCGGTATTCCGGCATATACGTGTCAAATGGTGGAACTAAGAACGTCACTCACAAACGGTTTCTAAACGTCATGCACTAAAATTGTTAATGTACCTGCAGAAAACACAAAATAATGGTGCACACAATGGTTTCTGACATTTCAGGCAGTTCCATATCATAATAAAAACATACGGCCCGTATCATTGCCATACGGATCGTCCTTGAGTCAAACCACGTCTCAAGGTACATGGTCGTGTTTTCATACCACACGACGAGGAACCCGAGTAGAGCGCGAACGGGTCGTCACGGTTGGGAATTTTATCAACCCAACGGATACCACCTACTGCCTCATGACCGTTGAGGCACGCCGATGGCGAGCGCTGCGTATGGCCCTTTGAACATTGAACGTTCAAGAGTTGCATACTATAGTGTTGCTTACCACACGATGGGGTATTCTCACTTTTGCCTAAAGCATGCTGGAGATCAGTGTTTTCATATGCTCTCAGGACCATTGAGAGGTTCAGAGATTCATATTAACTACCGTGCCAAGCCACGGTATACCATTCCATACTATTACTCGTATGGTGAGTTACCGCAATTGATCCGCCTGCGGTGGCGTCCCTTACCTTTTACCTGACGTCGGAGCGTCGTTACAGAATGTATAACACATAAGTTAGCTTTTCCACCTTAGTAACTATTACTATTATAGACCTTATGTGGGCTTAATGACTAATCCTCACTCAACTACTTCTAAATTTTCAAAATAGGCTCTTTTCGAGCGTGCTATTCCCAATGCTGCTCTGATACCACGACTGTGGGGATCACCCCGTGGTTAACCCACTCCAGGATTGCATAGGGTGGTACCGTGCGATGCGGCACCCAACAACACACACGAAAAGATTTTAAGAACAACATACAAACTTTTATTTGATATAAAAGAGCGGAAGTCTTTTTAAAAAACTTAATTATACAGCGGAAGTTATATACATAGCTACTTTCAAATCCTAACTAAGCAAAAGTGCAGCCGTCCAGCCCGGGGACACTACACACTAGCAGCATGGAACCGGAGATCACGGCGGCATGCAAGGCTCCAGCTCAGCCGTGTACCCCGACGGGGGCATCGCCTCGTCCTCTGAGCCTTCCTCATAACTCTCACATGCACACAGCTAAAAATATTGCAACCGTGAGCACGATGGCTCAGCAAGGCTTAACCAACAACCCTAGGCATGGAACTCTACATGCAAGGATGTGTAAAATAGGAGGAAGGACTTTGCAATAAAGACGGTCCTCAACCGATGCCAACAGGGCCACGCACGTGAGACCTCTGCTCACTGCATCCTATCCCCCCTGCGAGGTCTCATTTTTACACCCAAGCCATTTTCTACCTCTTTTCATTCCATGTGATAAGTACTATCTCGTGAGTAGCTTCCAACCACTCGACTTCTACCGAGATCCTAAACATTAGCATGGCATTCTCTACTCGTCGAGTTTGTAAACTACCCAACCCTTAATAGGAGTTAAAAAGGCTATGCAAGTGGGGTTTCAATCACCCTAACTCTAATGCATACATTTCAACCTAGACATAAGTGATACAAATGAAAAGCTTTATAAAAGGTACTTAAGTGCAAACCGGGGCTTGCCTGGTTGCGAGTCAGAGGAGAAGTTAGCGTCTGGTGGGAGGATGTCCAAAGGCTCCGGTGCGTCCTCAACTTCGGTCACTATTATGAAATGTACCAAAATATATGTATAAGTATTAAGGAATTATGAGAAGTAACTTCTATTCATAGCTACTGCTATTTAGCATATTTAATTGGCTTTGAGATTTTTACAGTGCAGACTAGACACTCTAAGGATGATCTGAGCAAAATTTGGAGAAATGTTATTGCATATTGTGGTCTCCAAAATTCCCACAAGCACAAGGCTTCTCTGAATTTTGAGCCCCCATCAGGAGTTTTGACATAGCTAAAAGTGTAAGATCTGATTAGGGTAAGTCTCCATGGTTCTAACATAATTTGTTTCACCATTTTTGGAGCTACCAACAGAGAGCTATGAATTTTTGAAGTTGGATAGAAGTTCTGAAAAACTTTCTGTTTAACATTGAATTTCCAAATGACGCTGAACTTTGAAGGCAATTTAGCCTAGGAAATGAACTCCAATGAAGCCCAAATTTCTACTGGAGATCAGTAGCTATGAAAAGGATTTGCTGCCCAAATTTGAGAATGTTTCATAAAGAATTGCTCCTGTAATAAATCTCTAAAGATTTACTAAAAACAATTCTACAGAAATTCCTAGGCATTTTCATAGCAAGCCATTTATTTCTCTGTGAAGTACTCCTCATGAGGATTCCAACAAAATTGGTCTCACCCTTTTTGGAGTTTTCTCCACAAAGTTATGTGTCTCCAAAGTTTGAACTGAATTAGGAAAGTCTGGAAATGTTTAAATCCTGGCTGTTGGCCCCACCCGTGGCGCTATCCACTCAGATGAGGGCAACACCGAGGCCACGGGGTTATTTCCCGCGCAGCCGCACCGAATCCGGTGCCACAGACCGATCCCCGCGTGTATACAGAGGCTGACCGGTGGAACCCGGCCCTCCTTCGTCTTCCTCGCGCTGCCCGCGCCTCCCGCGGCGGCGCACGCCAGCGAGGCTCGCCGGGACGGCGTTTCCGTGGTCCGAACTTCCTCAAACTTGCCGCCTCTGAGTTCTATACCGTGCTGAACACGATGGTGGGGTCGGAAGCGGATGATAACGGCCGGAACGGTGCTCGCACCGGTGACCCTGTCGAACCTCACTTCGGCGACCTCGTTCTCACTCGACAGTGGGTCTTTCGGGCTAGGGTTTGCTCTAAAAGCACCAGTGTCACATGGACAACGTCTGCCCATAGCCCACTCTCCATGAAAACCACCGGAAAGGGGACCTCACCGGCCACCCGAGCCCGCAAAACGACGGCGGTGACAAAAACTCGGTGCCCGGTATCTCTACTTGATCATTTGAGCTGCTAGGACTTCGGAGAGATGCGCAAGTGTGTGCTGGAGATACTCTAAGCTCATCTAGCGTGGAGCTACCCGGAGCACGACGAATTTCCCCGAAGAGTCCTCGGGTTTCTAAAGAACCGCCGGCGCCAAACTTCAAAATACTTGGTGCCGGAGCTAAGAAGGCAGGAATTAGTTAGAGGGAAGGAAGAAGGGTTCCTAACGCACCTCAGGAACCTTTTGTTCAATCAGAAGGGGCTGTACATCTGTCGGGCGATGGTGCGGCACAGAAATGATCAACACCGGGGCTCCGAAGGAAATTCCAGCTCGTAGGAGCCAAACACCGGTGCTGGCGTGTACTTCAGGCTTCGGAGAGCAGGAGATGAACCTGGCGCAACGTTCCCGTGGCTCAGTCGCGAGAGAGGCACGCCCAGCTCGCCGGGCGTCGATGAGCCGAAAGGTTCTTCCGCCGGGAGGGGGGGGGGGGGTTATGTCCGCGAGTGTTCGAGCAGAGCGTGGAGGAGCTGCGGTGTAACGGGGATAAGACCAGATGACGCGCTCGGCGGCCGCTTTGAGCAACCACGCGTACGAACCGACGTAGGGAGCAGCGATGAAGCAGCTCGGTGGAAACGTCGGCCTGTGGAATTAGTCGGGAGCTGGCGCCGGCGCGTGAACAGCCGAGTGAAAACAGGGATTTTTGCCTCTGTGGTGACTGACAAGTGGGCCCCCTCCCACCTAATGCTCCTTTGATATTTTATCATTTGTCCCCAAATTAACTCCTTTGCTTCCTCCCAAAGTAATGGTTTGAAAAGTTGAATTCAAAATAATTTGAATGATGGTGTGAAGTTTGAATGGTGTTCGGTCATTTGAATTTGAAATGGAATTTGAATCCTCCATTTTGTATTGTCCCAAAAACATAGCAAACCAACTCCAAAGTTGCCAATTTTTGGCATGGCTGCTAATTCAAATGTGAAGAACACATTTGTGGAACCAAATTTGCAAATTGAGGATACTAGAATTTGAAACTGAATTTGAAATTCAGATTAGAGGGCTTCCTATTTTAATCCCACACAAATACTAAAACCCCTCCATATGAGCTGAAATTTGGAAGGTTGAATATCTGGAATATGAAGTCCCAAGTTATGAATTTAGATCTCAATGTTTGGAAGATTTTGGGAAGTTTGAATCACCACTTTGAACTAACACCGATATAATTCAAAGTTTTAATTCCCCTCATTTTCCCTAAGTGACATGAACTGAATTTTTCTTGCTACCACTTTTTGGGGATTTTACAGGTGGCTCTAGCTAGCAGGGGGGTGATGACTCCCAGCCACCTGCCTACGACAGTACCCCGCAGCAACAACCACCACCACCGCCTCCGCTTACACTAGCGGATGTGATTGCGGTGCTAGTGGGTAATCGTGAGGAGCAGACCGATCTGCTCCGCACAATCGTGCAGAATATGTCCCAGGCGGAGGGGGGGGGCATCAAGAAAGGGGGCCTCAATAGCCCCACACTGTGATGTACTCGGACTTCATGAGTACGCACCCTCCGGTGTTCAACGAAGCAGTAGAACCCCTGGAGGCCGACAACTGGCTGCGGACGATCGAGTATAAATTCGGGCTGCTCTAATGCACGGAGCGGCAGAAGACTCTCTTTGCGGCACAGCAGCTTCACGGTGCCGCTGGTGCATGGTGGCCGAACTATGTCGCCTCACTGCAGGCTGGCCATGCCGTGGAGTGGGAAGAATTCCGGGAGGCGTTCCGTGCCTACCATATACCTCCCGGGATAATGAAGCGGAAGTTCCAAGACTTCTTGGAGCTAAAGCAGGGCGGGAGGAGTGCCCACGACTACTCCTGTGCCTTCAACCATCTGGTGCAGTATGCGTCGGATTATGTCTCCACCGAGGAGAAGAAGCGAGAGCATTTCTATCGGGGGTTAAATCCCGAGATGAAGACGCATCTCGTACAATGCAATCGCGGCACGTTCAACTATCTCGTCAACGCCGCGATCATGCAGGAAGATGCTCAGCAGGAATTGGCGGCTGAGCAGCGAAAGCGCAGCGCTCCACCAAGCAGCGGGGTGGAGCTTCTCAGAAATACCGCATGGTGCATCAGAAAGCATCCGGTCAGCAGTGGCATCCACCGACGCGACCTCGGCAGTTTGGGGGTCGTCCTTTCCAGCCACCTCCATTCCGACCGCCGATGCCACCACCGCGACCGCAACAGCAGCAGCAGATGGTACCCCGGGCGTTTCCACCGCCACAACGTGCCCCGGGTTTCCGTCCGCTGATTAGTGGAGGACCGCCTCGCTACAACTGCTACACGTGTGGTCAGGCGGGCCATTTCTCGAAGGACTGTCCCCAGGGGCAGCAGAGCAGCGGGCAAGCCCAATATCAGGGCGGTGCTCGAGGCCGACCTGTCACACCCGGTTTTCCATAAGGAACACCCGAGCGTATTATCACGTGTATGCCAGGATCTGTTGATTCATACATGTGCCGACAAGAGTGTAACATCATTATATTACAAGCCAAGTTCAACGTACAACATAATATTACATCATAGTACATGAAATAATAACTAAGAGTATCTTTACACTATAACACAACAGCGGAAGACTACAACGTGGTGCTCCAGTTCCACAGGCGTTGCCCGGGGGTTACGCATACCTAGAACAACTCCTCGGGATAGAAGTCCTCATCAAAGTCTACATCTTCATTTGCACCTGAGCCAACATACGACATCCAACAAAAGCAATTTTGAGTACCAAAGGTACTCAGCAAGTGTAGGAAAGAATGTTATGAAGGCCAATAGCAAGGGAAGGCTAACCTGGTTAAGCACTATGCATTAATCCTAAGCCTTAGCTTTAATTAGCAACCTATATTACTAAGTGTTAATCCCACCATCATCATAATTAAGTCGTTAATGTTAGGTTACACCACCCAACAACCTCTTTTGACTCACATCCATGTTTCTCTAATCATGGACAAGTCCAAGCCGCTCTTGACCGTGAGCACGGCTGTCATGACAGTTTGGTTCTCTGCAGAGATTGTACCACTTTACCCACAAGTAGTGATTTCATCCCCTGTTGCCAGGTGGACTAGAAACCTCCCTGATATCCGTGGTTGCAAGCCACATTACACACTTCCTTTGGTGTGCGATCAGGAGATCACTACATGGCCTTTACAAAGGGTCTACCGGCAAGTACAAGCCCACTGAGGTTTCACCGCTGTAGTTCTTGAGAGTAACCCTCCCCTACAGAAGCCCCCTCTTGAGCCTTGCAGTTCCCAGGGCAGTCAAAAATGGACTCTCATTCCCCGCACCATCCAAACACTCATACTATACCGGCAAACTCCTAATTAATTGGCCAAGCTGCCCCATCTCAGTCTTGTGGTGGCACTGTAAAGCCGGGTTAACTGTTCCATGAACCGGTCCTTAGAATCTAAGATAGGCACTAACTCATTCCCGAGTCTCGTGCACGAAGCACCAACCAAACAACCAGCCTGCCTAGATTCCCAACCCCATGACACACTCTTGTGTCCTTTATATAATTCCACAAGACTATCCACATAATGTTTCATTCATTCTCTAAGTTCTAAGCATGCTTGGCTAAGCACATAAAATGATAACCAACAAATATCAACTAAGTCCCTCCATGGTTAATCAAGGAATGATAAAGGAATATAACTAGGGAAACAACCTAAATTAGGTCTCATATTAATGACATCATGCAATTATTCCAACTAATCATCCTAGAATAGGAACAAAGTGATCAAGGAACACTTGTCTTTGAATGAAGGGTGATGCACTTCAAACTCTTGCTCTTGAAGATTGGGGATTAGTTCTTGATTTGGTTCTATCCATGCATTTGCACCCACAAAACAGTGACAAACATGCCATAAGAATCATATCAAAGCATTTCAATCACATAGGTTTGATTACACACATGCAACTATTGATTTCTTGTCATTTTATGTGGGTTAGAAGGAAAATATGTTTCAATTGGCTACTTATATCCTTTGATTTTACTATTGCCACATCCAAACACTCATTTTCAGTTTGTGAGATGATTTGAGTAAATTTTAGAATTTTATAAATATGTATGTGAATTCTTATAATTAGTTAAATCCTAGAAATCATTTAAATTATTACTATAATAATTTTCAGAACTCATATTTCTATTTTTCTGCAATTCAGAACCTATTTAAACATTTAAAACAGTTTCCAAAATTTTTCTTTAATATATACTGTTTTTATCTATTTTTCAGTATTTATTTAATACTTAAAAATACATTTCAATCATTTAAATAATTATTCTGGATTACAGAAATTATACTTGCACAAAAATATGATAATAGAATAATTTTATACCTTTTAAATAAATTTCTACAATTTTCTGGAATATATGTGATTTTTACTTTGATTTCTAGAATTAATTGTCACTATATAAATAATTTCAGTATTTGTAAACTGTTATTTTTAATTTCAGAATTTTTATTCTGTTCAGAATGTTTTAACAGTGTTAAAAATAAATTTCTAACATTTTCCAGAATTCATTTAGCCTTATTTGATTAATTACAGAATTAAAATAAACTTTTAAAACTGTTTTGGGCTAATTTGTAACAATTTCAAACTTTCCAGGGTTCAGATTGAATTTTCATATCTATTTTACCAATTTCTAAAAAGCACAGGGGCTATTTGGCTATTCCAAAGTAAATTTCCAATTTTCTATGAACTTAGGGTTGATTCTATAAGAATCAGGGGCTATTCCCTATTTGTTTAAATCCCCATGGGTCCCTCTGTTAAATTTCCAACGGTTATAACTAAATTGAATGTGGGCCGTCGGATCTGAGATCAACGGCCCAGATTTAAAATAACCGAACCGGTACGCTTGATCTAATCAGAGCCGTTGGCTCGAAATCGATGCACCAGAATTGGCCACGTCGCCCTATAATCGTCTCCCCCGAGTCCGGCGGCCGCGCAGTCGCCGGCGAGCGGCGGCGGTGGCCGGAATTTCTCGGTTTCTTTGATTTCTCCACCGTTCTTCGATTTCTTGGTACCAGAAGAAAGAGGGGAGGATGGGGAACTCACCTAGGAGGGTTTTGGAGACCGGATTTGGCCGGAGACGCGTGATCGACGGCGGCAGTGGGTAGATTCCGGCGATCTTCGTCGGGATCAGTCTCCAGTCGTGTTTCTTCGAGGAATTTGATCGGGTTTTCCTTCTGATGGCCGAGGGAGTGCTCAGAGGGTGTTAGGTTCAAGGATTAACGTGTGTTTCTCGGGGAATTGAGAATTGGTGGTTTTCTCTACGGGAGGGGATAGTGTGCGGTTTTCGTGGGTGAAAATGGCCGGCTATGGGTTGATTTTATAGAGGACGGAGGGGCGCCGGTTGGGGAGGCGCCGGTTGCTGAAGGGGCGCGTGAAATCGGCCATGTGCCGGCGGTTTTCTCCACATGCGATAATAGGGCGGAAATGAGAGGCAGAGAGGGAAAGGGGGCGGTTGCTCGGGGAAGAAGGCCGTCGGCTGGGCCCTGGTGGCAGTGGGGAAGAGAGGGGGTGAGGGTTTTGTTACGTTTTTGCATAATTCGGTGTTACACGACCTCCGGTCAAGAAGGTTGGTCAGCGAACTGGAGGCGTTCGCAACCTCGACAATGAGGACGCCCCGGAAGGAGAAAACGTGCTGGCGGGTACGTTCATTCTCAATGATCAAGCAATCATCATTTTATTTGATTCGGGTGCAACCCACAGTTTCATAAGTGCATCCTATGTGGCTAAGCATCAACTGCAAGTCTTCCCAACCGACTGCTCATATATGATCTACTCACCGGGAGGGAAGATTTCAGCAAATATGATGATTCCAAAAGCACAACTGTGCTATGGTGGGAAGATATATCCCACCACTTTGATAATCATTAAGGGACAAAAGATTGATGCAATCTTAGGGATGTCATGGTTACGTTACCATGGCACTGTCCTGGAAACTCTATCACGGACGGTCCATTTGAATTCTCCATTCCACCGTCCGCATTCCATGGTGTTAGACAACCCTGTCTCGGAAGTTTCAGCAACTTATAACACTGAAGCTCTCAAGTTAGAGGACATTCCTGTAGTCCGAGAGTATCCCCACGTGTTCCCGGATGATCTCCCGGGCATGCCAACTGAACGGGATGTGGAGTTCAAGATTGAACTTGCACACGGGACTACTCCCATATCACGGAGACCATACAAAATGGCTCCGAACGAGCTGGCTGAATTGAAAGAACAGCTCAATGATCTGTTGAGCCAAGGTTTCATTAGACCGAGTTCCTCTCCTTGGGGATGCTCGGCGCTGTTCGTCAAAAAGAAGGATGGAACCTTGAGCCCGTGTGTGGATTACCGGCCGCTTAACGTCATCACCATCAAGAACAAATATCCACTGCCCCGCATTGACATACTGTTTGATCAGCTTAAGGGTGTAAGTGTGTTCTCCAAATGGACCTTCGCTCCGGGTATCATCAAATAAAAATCCGAGCGGAGGATATCCCGAAGACGGCATTCTCGACGAGATATAGGCTATACGAATATCTCGTCATGTCTTTTGGTCTTACTAATGCTCTGGCACATTTCATGTACCTTATGAACTCGGTGTTCATGCCGGAGCTGGTCAAGTTCGTTGTGGTGTTCATTGATGATATCTTGGTGTGCTCCAAGTCAGAAGCAGAACACGCCGAACACATGAGAATCGTTCTTCAACTATTGTGGGACCATAAGCTCTATGCCAAGTTCAGCAAATGTGAGTTTCGGATCAGCCAAGTGCCATTTTTGGGACATATCATCTCAGCGGAAGGCATTGCGGTTGACCCAAGCAAAATTGAGCAAGTGCTGAAATGGAAAGCCCCCACTTCTGTCCATGAAGTCAGAGGCTTCCTTGGTTTAGCGGGATATTACCGGAGATTCATTCCAAGTTTCTCCAAGCTTGCTAAGCCATTGACAGAATTATTGAACAAAGGAACAAAATATGTTTGGGACGCAGCATGTGAAGGAGCGTTCCAAGCATTGGTGAAGCATCTCACAACAGCCCCGGTCTTAGCTCAACCGGATACGACCAAGCCCTTCGACGTGTATTGTGATGCGTCCGGTATCGGGCTCGGCTGCGTGTTGGTGCAAAAAGGACGGGTGGTCGCATATGGCTCACGCCAACTTCGGAACCATGAGCAGCACTACCCGGCTCATGATCTTGAGCTCACTGCTGTGGTTTTGGCGCTGAAAATGTGGAGGCACTATCTCCTGGGGAATTTGGTGCATCTCTACACCGACCACAAGAGCTTAAAATATATCTTCACCCAGAAGGAGCTGAATATGAGGCAAATGAGGTGGTTAGAACTCATCAAAGATTATGAGATTGAGATTCATTACCACCCCGGCAAGGCGAACGTGGTTTCCGACGTACTGAGTCAGAAATCACATGTCCATAACCTCACCATTACACCGGTGGAGGAGGAAGAGCCGAGTTTATAATTGGTTCCCTATGGATCACTCTACAACCTTGCTCTCATCCCTACCATTAGGGAGGATATCATTGCAGCTCAGAAAGTTGACAAGGGAATGGCACATCTCCGGAGACGGATAGACAGCTGGGATATCAAATGTTTCCGGAAAGATGATGAGGGGGCGCTGTGGTTCAATGACCGCATAGTCATAACCCGGAATATGGAGCTGAGGAAGAAAATCCTTTATGAAGCTCACTTGTCTAAATTCTCCATTCATCCAGGCGGCAACAAAATGTACCAAGATTTGAAAAGAAAATTTTGGTGGACACGGATGAAGCGGGAAGTGGCTAAATACGTATCCGAGTGTGATACGTGTAGACGAGTGAAAGCAGATCACATGAGGAAATCAGGGCTGTTGCAACCCCTGAAAATTCCAGCATGGAAGTGGGAAGATGTGAGCATGGATTTCATTGTGGGATTACCCCTGACTTCCAACAAGCATGATTCCATTTGAGTAATCGTTGACCGATTAACCAAGTCGGCTCACTTCATTCCGGTGCATACACGTTACAATGCCAGCAAATATGTGGAGTTGTACATTGCAAGGATTCTATGCTTACATGGGGTACCCAAGACCATAGTCTCAGATCGAGATGCACTATTTGTATCTCGTTTTTGGGAGCAGTTGCACGCTGCATTGGGTACTAAGCTGATTAGAAGCTCCGCATATCAGCCCTAGACAGATGGGCAAACTGAGAGGGTGAACCAAGTACTAGAAGACATGTTGAGAGCGAGTTCCATCCACAAACGGTAGAAACTGGGATGATCATATACCGTTGGCGGAATTCTCATACAACAATGGCTATGAAGCGAGTATCAAGATGGCACAATATGAGGCTCTCTGCAGTCACAAATGCCGCACCCCATTGAACTGGTGCGAGTCCGGTGAAAGGGTCACATTCGGGGTTGATGTGGTGAACGACGCCGAAGAGCGCGTTCGGATGATTCAAGCCAACTTGAAGGCCGCTCAATCCCAGCAGAAATGCTACGCTGATAAGAGGCGTAGGCCGCTGCACTTTGACGTCGGGGAACACTTGTACCTCCGTGTATCTCCGATGAAAGGCGTGCACCGATTAGGCGTGAAGGGGAAACTCGCTCCCAGATTTATTGGACCCTATGCTATCACCGAGAAGTGTGGACCAGTGGCGTATAGACTGGAGCTACCGATATCTCTCGCTGGTGTTCATGACATTTTCCATGTTTCACAACTACGGAAATGTCTGAAGTATACGGCTGCCGTTCCCAACGAAGACATTGGCGAGTTACAACCGGATTTGACATATGCTGAATATCCGGTGGCGATTATTGATGAGAAGGCTCGGACCACACGTAGCCGAATGCTGTGGTTCTACAAGATACTATGGAGCAACCACACCGCTGCAGAAGCGACGTGGGATTGCGAGGAATTTCTTCGCTCCAGCTACCCGGATTTCATGGCGTCTCATCACCAGTGAGTTCCTATTACATCGCTGTCGCTTCCTTTATAATCTCGGGACGAGATTCTTTTAAGGGGGATGTAAAAGCCCAAAAATGCACTTGCAAAAATGTTCATCACATCATCCCACCACAGTTCATTTGGTGGACAGCTCTTGAACATTTGAGAAGAGCAAGTAAACACCATCAAGAGGGTGATTAGAGGGGAAAGCCATAATTTCCAAAAGTAGGAGTCATACACATAAACATGAGAGGTTGAGCTCACCTCTAGACCTTAAATATTCTTGGGAAGGCTCAGGCCAAGTTTCATGCAAATCCAAGCCTTTTGAGGCACTTTGGAGACAATTGAAAAAGGGGCCATTTTGAATGCAAATTCAAATTACAGCCATGTAAAATCCCCAAAAAGTGCTAGAAAAATTTTCATCTCATGTACACTTAGGAAAAATGAGGAGAATTAAAACATTGAATTATAACGGTGTAGGTTCAAAGTGAGGATTCAAACTTCCCAAAACTTCCAAACATGGAGATCTAAATTCATAACTTGGGTCTTCATATTTCAAATATTCAACCTTCCAAATTTCAACTCATTTGGAGGGGTTTTAGTATTTGTTTGGGATTAAAAGGAGAAGCCCTCTAATCTGAAGTTGAAATTTAGTTTCAAATACCAAATTCCTCAATTTGCAAATTTGGTTCCACAAATGTGTTCTCCACATTTGAATTAGCAGCTATGCCAAAAATTAGAAACTTTGGACTTGGTTTGCTATGTTTTTGGAACAATGCAAAAGAGAAGATTCAAATTCCAATCCGAATTCAAATAACCAAAGTAAGTTCAAAATTCCACACTAGAATTCAAATCATTTGAATTCAAAGATTTCAAACCATGACTTTGGGAGGAAGCAAAAGATTTAATTTGGAGGAAAATATCAGAGCTATTAGGTAGAGTGGGACTCACATGGCAGTGACACATGAAATAACAGGGGCAATTTGCTTCTGTGCCAGTGCTTCTCGAGCTGCCACCGCGCTGTGATTTTTCCCTCCACCGAGCTGCTTGCGACTTCCTCTCCACGGCAAGCGCCGAGGCGCAGGTGAGCCCTGGTTAAAGCAGCAGCACGATCAAACTTTGTCTCTCCACACTACACCGAAGAACCCTCAGCCTCTCGAGCGCTCACGAGCAACACACCACACCCACCTCTGTGCTTAACGTTCGGCAGCCTCCAGCCCCCCCTAGCACTGGTTGATCACCCTAGTAGCTGCGCCGGCGACTCCTCGACGTGTTCCACCAGTCCTCAGCTCGTCCCCGGCCTCCCTTCACAGTGCCCGAGCTGTTCTTCACCGGGAGAAAGCAGAGCACGCCGTACCTCGCTGCTCCTCGTCTTCCGGCCGTTCCAGCGCCTCTCCCACACGACCAACACCTCCCTAAGGTGCGCCAAGGTGTGTATATCATGCTACCGCAGTTCCCTTGCTCTTCCCCATCGCCGGCTCGCCGGAATTTGGGATTTGGCGCCGGTACACGTGAAGAACCGATCAAAACCAAAACTGAAAAATCGTCCAACACGCATGATCATTTGTTCTTCGGTTCAAGCCATAGCATCACATCATCCTAGCGCTCTCCCACGCCAAATACCACAGCAAACCATCCACCACACGCCCTAGGAGACGAGAAATCGTCGGTGGCAGCAAAAACGGGTCGGTCCTCCGGTGAACCCCATTTTCCGGCCGTTTGCTGCAAGGTTTGGCATGCGTTCCATATTCCCCGATCACTGGTGATTCTTTAGGGCAACGTAGCTTGCCAGGAGCAGCTTCGGACACGCCAGAACGCGTTGATGCCGAGCTCCCGAGCCGCCCCTCCGGTGCCGACCGGTTTTCGGCGGTTTTCATGCGGGGAAACCTTGCCCGGCAGCTGCGCCACGTTCTAAGGATCGTGTAGGGCGAAATCAGAGCTAGTTTGGTAGAGAAATGAGGGAGAACGAGCCACGCCACGATCTGTGCTGGTGTGCATGCGCGTTCTCTGGCGGGAGGTTGAAGAAAGACCTGACGAGTGGGCCCCACATTGAGTGCTCTGTAAAATTCAAACAGAAAGTTAGTGAAACTTGAAAAATCCATACCATTGGGTATAAAGCTCCAAAATTAGTGAGACGAATTTTGTTGGAATCCTCATGAGGAGTACTTCACAGAGGAACAAATTGCTTGCAATGAAAATGCCCAGAAATTTCTGTAGAATTGTTTTAGTAAATCCTTTAGAGATTTATTACAGGAGCAATTCTTTATGAAAGATTCCCAAATTTGGGCAGCAAATCCTTCTCATAGTAACTGATCTCCAGTAAAAACGTGAGCTTCATTGGAGTTCATTTGCTAGGCTAAATTGCCTTCCAAAGTTCAGCCTTTATTTGAAAATTCAAATTTAAACAGAAACTTTCAAGAACTCCTGTCCAACTTCAAAAATTCATATCTCTCTTTTGGTAGCTCCAAAAATGGTGAAACAAATTTTGTTAGAGCCATGGAGACTTACCCTGATCCGATGTTCCACTGTTAGCTATGTTAAAGCTCCTGATTTGGGCTCAAAATTCAGAGAAGCCTTGTACTTGTAGGAATTTTGGAGACTACATTGTGCAATGACATTTCTCCAGATTTTGCTCAGATCATCCTTAGAGGGTCTAGTCTTCATTGTAAAAATCCCAAAGCCAATTAAGGATCCAAAATAGCAGTATCCATGAATATAAGTTTAATTCTTATAAGTCCTTAATACTTATACATATATTTTGCTACATTTCATTTAGTGACCGAAGCTGAGGACGCACCGGAGCCGTTGGACATCCTTTAACCAGACACTAACTTCTCCTTTGACTTGCAACCAGGCAAGCCCTGGTTTGCACTTAAGTACTTTTTATAAAGTTTTTCATTTGTATCACTTAGGTCTAGGTTGAAATGTATGCATTAGAGTTAGGGTGATTGAAACCCCACTTGCATAACCTTTTAAATCCTATGAAGGGTTGGGTAGCTTACAGACCCGACAAATAGACAAGGCCCTGCTGATATGATTAGAATCTCGGTAGAAGTCGAGTAGATGGAATCTACTCGCGAGGTAAGGTTTTATCACACGGTTTGGTCAGAATAGAAAATGGCTTAAGAGTGGAGAAAATGAGACCCAGCAGGGGGGATAGGAAGCAGTGAGCGGATGTCTCACGTGCGTAGCCCTGTTGGTGTCGATTGAGGACCGAGTCGTGTGCGGATGTCACACTGACATAAGCAGGAAACCGATGCAATTGGTTAACCTGGGTGCCGAGGCTTACCCAACCGTAAATAGGGGTGGGTTGAGGGAAGCAAGGTGTAAATCTGCCGGTGGGCACAGTCACGCTCCACGCGGGGACCTCCTGCCCGTTACGGATGGACCGGTTCGGTATTTGGGTTGCCTTTGAAAGGTTGTTGTATACAACAGAGTAGGAAGGGGTATGGAATCACACTTCTGAAAGTGGGTGTATGCAACGTGTTGTCCGGGTGTCTACTGATTGCAATCACCGTCCCTCGCGGTTATTTGAGTACCGCTTGTTCACTGTTCTGTGACGTAGTAAGAAGAACAATAAACCAGATGAATGATAATATGCTGTGATGAATTATTAATATTTTGAAACCATGTTTTCTGTAGATGTAGAGCTAATTAAGTCTATCTTCCACTTTGGGCATCGCCACATCGGAGGAAAGCGTTTCTTGTTTGATTGTGGACTTCCGATGTGAGGGCTGCCTAAAGCTCATTAAACTGTTGCTATAAAACTGAAATTAAGGATCAACGTGTAGGCGTGTCTTTATTGCAAAGTCCTTGTCCTATATTATACCTCCTGGCATGTAGGGTTCCATGATTAGGGTGTCGGTTAAGTCTTGCTGAGCCATCGTGCTCACGGTTGCAATATTTAAGCTGTTTGCAGGTGAGAGCTATGAGGAGGGGTCCAAGGACGAGGTGATGCCCCTGTCGGGGTACACGGCCAAGCTGGAGCCCTGCACGCCGCCTTGATCTCCGGTTCTATGCTGCTAGTGTGTAGCGTCCCCGGGCTGGACGGCTGCACTTTTGCTTAGATAGGAGTAGAGAGTAGTTGTGTATATACTTCCGCTGTATAGTTAAGCTTTTGTACAACGACTTCCGCTGTTTTATATCAAATAAAAGTTCGTATGTTGTTCTTTAATCTTTTCATGTGTGCTGTTGGGTGCCGCATCGCACGGCACCACCCTCTGCGATCCTAGAGTGGGTGAACCCTGGGGTGGTCCCCACAGACGTGGTATCAGAGCTGCATTGGGAATAGCATGCTTGAAAAGAGCCTATTTTGAAAATTTAGAAGTAGTCGAGTGAGGATTAGTCATTGAGCCCACATAAGGTCTATGATAGTATTATATATGATGGTGGAAAAAGCTAACTTATATTTTATACATTCTGTAACGTCGCTCCGACGTCAGGTAAGAGGTAAGGTACGCCACCGAAGGCGGATCAATTGCGGTAACTCACCATGCGAGTAATAGTATGGAAGGATATACCGTGGCTTGGCACTGTAGTGAATATGAGTCTCTGAACCTTTCTATGGTTCTGAGAGCATATGAAAACACTGTTCTCCAGAGTGCTTTAGGCAAAAGTGAGAATACCCCATCGTGTGGTAAGCAACACGATAGTATGCAACTCTTGAACGTTGAATGTTCAAAGGGCCATACGCAGCGCTCGCCATCAGCGTGCCTCAACTGTCATGAGGCAGTAGGTGGTATCCGTTGGGTTGATAAAATTCCCAACCGTTATGACCCGTTCGCGCTCTACTCGGGTTCCCCATCGTGTGGTGTGAAAACACAACCATGTACCTTGAGACGTGGCTTGACTCCAGGATGATCCATATGGCAATGATACGGACCGTATGTTTTTATTATGATATAGAACTGCCTGAAATGTCAAAAACCTTTGTGTGCACCATTATTGGGTGTTCTTCTGCAGGTACATTAACCACATTAGTGCCTGACATTTATAAACCGTTTGTGAGTGACGTTCTTAGTTCCACCATATGACACGTATATGCCGGAATACCGGTTTAGGATTTTTTTTTGGTGAGGAAACGTAGTACCGAGACTGCATAAAAGGATACTTTTAAATCAAAGAGCTAAAATGAGGTTTAGGATTCCATTTAGGGGTTAGTAAACTCGTATATTAAACTAAGAGTCAATTGGGAGTATAGATTCAATCTCAAAAACTTAGGAACAACCTCCCCTGTTTCGGCACAAACTTTGCTGAATTTAAACAGGGCATAACATAGGATTGGTTGAACCAATGGAGGTGTGGGATACCATTCTGGAAATGTTTTGTAGTCCTCTACAACTTTTCTGTAGAGTTCCAGAACAAAATCTCCCTCCAAATGGATGAAAATCTCAGAGGAGTAGGCACTGTCCAGAAACAGGGCAGACCAGAATGCTCTCTGAAATTTTCTGTCTTTCGACCACAACTTTCTGTAGCAAAATTTCTAAGGGTCAAGTAAGACATTGTTGGAAAGTATAGAAAATGTGCTACAACTTTTTAGTTCAGTGTCTTCCTAGATTGAGGGCAGAAATAGATGGAATTTTGTGAACAAAACAGCAACTTGCAAAGGAGGTGCTGTCAAAATTCCTGAGAAAATTTTGTCAACTTGTAGGGATCATAACTCACAAACTGGGGAGGCTATGGAGGCAAATAAATACAATATGGATTCCATATTGAGTCTACTACAACTTTGTTGTTGAACTCAGGTCCAGACTTTGCTTCAAGGTGGCCAAAACAGTTGAATTATCCAGACTGGTCAACTGGACCAGAAGCTGGACAGTGAACACCATGTTGAAGTGTTTCAACCAAAACACTTAGTTTCACAATTCGACGTCCAGCAGCTGTTGTAAAACAGAAAGATGGAGTCGAAAAGTTGACACATTAACAATATCATTTCGAGCGAGGACATGTTAGGGTCCAGTACAATAGCGAGGAATTACGCATGCTAACACACTTAACATCCCGTGGTGACCCACGATGGTCGAAATGGACTTTTAACCCATGAAGTTCATCATTTTGGAACTCGATCGTGTGACATGGTCCCGGGATGTATATGTTGTATAAAGTTTATACTTTATCCATATGTGTGATTGTTATGCGCATTATTTATTCCATTCTCGCACTACTATTGTATAAACTGGATGCAATAAACCAACATGTGCTGATCCTTTGAATGGTATGAATGCAGAATGGTGCGTACACGGTCTACGCAAGAGGAGGGAGGTCCGAGTCAGTTTCGTGGTGATGAGTCTCCACCTCCGGAGCAAACCACGACGCAGCAGCAACCACCTCCTCCACCGCCAAAACTTCCAAGAAACCTTGCGGAGGTTCTCGCTGCAGTGCTCGGCTCGCGCGATGAGCAAACCGAGTTGCTGCAGATGCTGGTGCAGCAGAATGTGTCCCGTCCAGGAGGACGCCAAGACAATGGGCAACACCAGCCCCAACAAAGTTCTTATTCAGAATTCCTGGCGACCCATCCACCGGTCTTCACGGAGGCCGAAGAGCCTTTGGAGGCGGACAGCTTTATCCGCACTCTGGAGGCGAAGTTCGGGCTGCTACAGTGCACTGAACATCAGAAGGCGCTGTACGCAGCGCAACAGCTTCAAGGAGAAGCTGGTACATGATGGGCGAACTATATCGCCTCATTACCGGCTAGCCATGCCATCACATGGGCGGAGTTCCGGGAGGCGTTCCGCGCCTACCATATACCTCCCGGGGTTATGGAAAGGAAGCTCCAGGAGTTCCTAGCGCTGAGACAAGGCGAGAGGAGTGCTCATGAGTACTCCAGGTCATTCAACCGGCTGGCGCAGTATGGGCCAGGATTTGTGAGAACAGGGGATGATAAGTGGAACGCATTCTTCCGGGGCCTGAATTCCAAGATGAAGGTCCATCTCGCCCAAAGCAATCGCGGCACATTCAACGATCTAGTTAATGCCGTGATTCTACAAGAGAATGCTCAGCGCGAGCGCGGTTCTGATAAGAGGAAACGCGGCGCGCTGACGAGCAGCAGTGGTGGGACGCCACAAAAATACCGCGTGGTGTATCGCTCACCATCCGGTCAGAGATGGCAGCCACCGGCGCGACCGCCTCAGTTCCGTGGTCGACAATATAATGCGCCAGGCTTCCGACCAACGTATCCACCACAGCAACAGCAGCAGCAAAGGATGGTCCCGCGTGCGCCTAAGTTTCAACAGCGTGCACCGGGATTCCGTCCTCAAGTCGGCGGGACCCCGACACCTTACACGTGCTTCACGTGTGGCCGTGTCGGGCATATTTCGAGGAACTGCCCCGAACCGCGACAGGGCAGGAGTGCAGCACCGTATCAGCGTGCCAATCAGCCCCGTAATCAGCCCAATAAACCAGCACCAAAACCCGGCAACGTCCACCACTTAGCCATCGAAGACGTGCCGGATGGCGAACCCGTCCTTGCGGGTTTGTTTTCTTACTTAGATAATCCCGTAGTCATACTTTTTGACTCCGGTGCCACCCATAATTTCATAAGTCAGTCTTATGTTATTAAATATCAACTGCCTATTATTCCCACAAATAGTTCATACTTGATATGCTCTCCGGGTGGGAAAATAACAGCTGATAGAATGGTTTATAGAGCACCATTACAGTTGGGTGGAAATCTATATCTGACTTCTCTAATCATTTTAGAGAGTCAAAAACTTGATGTCATTTTAGGGATGTCATGGCTACATCGCCATGGTGCTGTTCTTGACATCATTCCACATGTGGTTCGTTTAAACTCCTCACTTCATGAACCACATGTTCTTATTCTTGACCATTCGGTTCAAGAAACTCCAGCCACACATAACACAGAAGCCACAAAACTTGAGGATATTTGTGTAGTCCGTGAATACCCTGATGTCTTTCCGGATGATCTCCCGGGCATGCCACCCGAAAGGGATGTCGAGTTCAAGATTGAACTTGTACCTGGGACGACACCGATCTCATGGAGACCGTACAAGATGGCTCCGAATGAGCTAGCTGAACTGAAGGAGCAGCTCAATGATTTAATGAAGAAGGGTTTCATTCGCCCGAGCTCCTCGCCATGGGGATGCTCGGCGCTGTTTGTGAAGAAAAAGGATGAAACCTTGAGGTTGTGTGTGGACTGCTGACCTCTCAACGCCGGCACTATCAAGAATAAATATCTACTGCCCCGCATTGATATCTTATTCGATCAACTTGTGGGTGTGAGTGTATTTTCAAAGATGGATCTTCGCTCCGGATATCATCAAATCAAGATCCGGGCGGAGGATATTCTGAATACGGCGTTCTCGACGAGATACGGATTGTATGAAAACCTTGTCATGTCCTTTGGTCTCACCTACGCCCCGGCACACTTCATGTATCTCATGAACTCAGTGTTTATGCTGTAGTTGGACAAATTTGTGGGGGTGTTGATAGACGACATCTTGGTTTACTCCAAGTCTGAAAAAGAACATGCCAAACACTTGCATATCGTGCTTCAACGATTGCGAGACGATAAGCTTTATGCCAAGTTCAGCAAGTGCGAGTTTTGGATCAGCCAAGTGCCATTCCTTGGTCACATTATTTCTGCAGAAGGCATTGCAGTTGATCCCAGCAAGATTGAGCAAGTGCTGAAATGGAAATCCCCCACATCACTCCATGATGTCAGCAGTTTCCTCGGGTCAGCAGGATATTATCGGAGATTCATACCGGACTTCTCCAAGCTTGCTAAGCCGATGACTGAACTGTTGAAGAAGGGGATCAAATATGTTTGGAACTCAGCTTGTGAAGAAGCTTTCCAAGTGTTAGTGAAGCATCATACAACAGCCCCGGTGTTACCACAACCGGATACGACCAAGCCCTTCGACATATATTGTGATGCGTCCGGCATCGGGCTTGGTTGTGTATTGATGCAAGGAGGAAGAGTGGTCGCCTATGGCTCACGTCAACTCTGTAAACACGAGCAGCACTATCCGACGCATGATCTTGAGCTCGCTGCTGTGGTGTTGGCCTTGAAAATGTGGAGGCATTATTTACTCGGGAACTTAGTGCACCTCTACACTGACCACAAGAGTCTGAAGTATATATTCACTCAAAAGGAGTTGAATATGCGGCAACGAAGATGGCCAGAACTGATCAAAGACTATGAGATCGAGATTCACTACCATCCCGAAAAAAACGTGGTTGCCGATGCCTTAAGCCGCAAATCTCATGTCAACCATCTGACCATCACCCCACTTGAAGAGAAGGAGCCGAGTCTGTACTTGGTTCCACATGGGCCATTATATAATCTTGCTCTCATCCCTACCATACGAGAGGAGATTATGGAAGCTCAGAAGAAAGACAGGGGAATGTCGCACATTCGGAGAAGAATGAAGAATGGTGAAATGAAATGCTTCCGAAGGGACGAACACGGTACTCTATGGTTTAAAGACTGTATAGTGGTACCCCGTGACATGAAGCTTCGGACAAAGATATTGGATGAAGCTCATTTGTCCGAGTATTCTATTCATCTGGGCAGCAACAAGATGTACCAAGATCTGAAAACCAGATTTTGGTGGACACGAATGAAGAGAGAAATCGCAAAGTACGTATCCGAATGTGATACGTGTCGGCGAGTGAAAGCCGACCACATGCGTAAAGCCGGACAGCTGCAGCTATTGAACATTCCGGCGTGGAAATGGGAGGATATCAGCATGGACTTCATAGTCGGGTTACCTCTCACCTCCCACAACCTTGATTCGATTTGGGTGATAGTCGATCGACTAACCGAGTCGGCACATTTTATTCCCGTATATACGGGCTACGTGGCCAAGAAATATGCGGAGCTTTATATTGCAAGAATCTTGTGCTTGCACGGTGTTCCCCGCTCCATTTTTTCATACTGCGGTGCGTTGTTCGTCGCTCGGTTTTGGGAACAGCTGCACACGTCATTGGGGACAAAACTGATCCGAAGCTCCGCGTATCACCCGCAGACGGATGGTCAAACTGAACGGGTGAATCAAGTTCTGGAAGACATGCTACGCGCTTGTGCCATCCACCACGGCAAGAATTGGGATGATCATTTTCCGTTGGCGGAGTTTTCGTACAACAATGGTTATCAAGCTAGCATCAAGATGGAGCCGTATGAAGCTATCTACGGCCAGAAATGTCGCACACCTCTCAACTGGTGCGAGTCCGGCGAGCGAGTTATCTACGGCATTGAACTTGTGAATGAGGCTGAAGAACGAGTGCGAGTAATACAAGCCAATCTCAAGGCTGTTCAATCTCGTCAGAAGAGCTATGCGGATAGAAGACGCCACCCTCTCCACTTCAACATCGGGGACCATGTTTATGTCCGTTTGTCTCCGATGAAGGGAGTTCATCGTTTCAGACTGAAGGGTAAACTTGCACCGCGATTCATTGGTCCGTTCGCCGTCATTGAAAAATGCGGACCCGTGGCCTATCGCCTGGATTTACCACCGTCGCTCGCAGGGATTCACAATGTCTTCCACATCTCTCAGCTGAGGAAGTGCCTCAAACCCTTAGTGGAAATCCGCACAGAAGACATAGAAGTTCTTCAATCGGACCTCACGTACACGGAGTATCCAATCCGGATTATCGATGAAAAGACTCGCACCACAAGAAACCGAACCTTAGGGTTCTACATGGTCTTGTGGAGTAACCATACCGCTGATGAGGTGACATGGGAAAGCGAGGACTATCTACGAACTTATTGTCCGGACTTGCTATCATCGTATACCCGGTAAAGTTTCCCCCACTTTGCATTTCTTTTGGAATCTCAGGACAAGATTCTTTTTAAGGGGGGAGGGATTTAAAATCCCAAAAAGTGGTAGCAAGAATTTTCAGCTCATGTACACTTAGGAAAAATTAGGGGAATTAAAAATTTGAATTATAATGGTGTAGGTTCAAAGTGAGGATTCAAAATTCCCAAAACTTCCAAACATGGAGATCTAAATTCATAACTTGGGTCTTCATATTTCAAATATTCAACCTTCCAAATTTCAGCTCATTTGGAGGGGTTTTAGTATTTGTTTGGGATTAGAAGGAGAAGCCCTCTAATCTGAATTTGAAATTCAGTTTCAAATTCCAAATTCCTCAATTTGCAAATTTGGTTCCACAAATGTGTTCTCAACATTTGAATTAGCAGCCATGCCAAAAATCAGAAACTTTGGACTTGGTTTGCTATGTTTTTGGAACAATACAAAAGACAATATTCAAATTCCAATCCAAATTCAAATAACCAAAGTCAGTTCAAAATTCCACACTAGAATTCAAATCATTTGAATTCAAAGATTTCAAACCATGACTTTGGGAGGAAGAAAAAGATTTAATTTGGAGGAAAATATCAGAGCTATTAGGTGGGGTGGGACTCACATGGCAGTGACACATGAAATAACAGGGGCAATTTGCTTCTGTGCCAGTGCTTGTCGAGCTGCCACCGCGCTGTGATTTTTCCCTCCACCGAGCTTCTTGCGACTACCTCTCCACGGCAAGCACCGAGGCGCAGGTGAGCCCTGGTTAAAGCAGCAGCGCGATCAAACTTTGTCTCTCGACGCTACACCGAAGAAACCTCAGCCTCTCGAGCGCTCACGAGCAACACACCACGCCCACCTCTGTGCTTAACGTTCAGCAGCCTCCAGCCCCCCCCTAGCACCGGTTGATCGCCCTAGGAGCTGCGCCGGTGACTCCTCGACGTGTTCCACCAGTCCTCAGCTCGTCCCCGGCCTCCCCTCGCAGTGCCCGTGCTGTTCTTCACCGGGAGAAAACAGAGCACGCCGTACCTCGCTGCTCCTCGTCTTCCGGCCGTTCCAGCGCCTCTCCCACGCGACCAACACCTCCCTAAGGTGTGCCAAGGTGTGTAGATCATGCTACCGCAGTCCCCTTGCTCTAACCCATCGCCGGCTCGCCGGAATTTCGGTTTTAGCGCCGTTACACGTGAAGAACCGATCAAAACCAAACTGGAAATTCGTCCAACACGCATGATCATTTGTTCTTCGGTTTGAGCCATAGCATCACACCATCCTAGCGCCCTCCCACGTCAAATACCGCAGCAAACAATCCACCACACGCCCCGGGAGACGAGAAATTGTCGGCGGCGGAAAAAACGGGTCGGTCCTCCGGTGAACTCCATTTTCCGGCCGTTTGCTGCAAGGTTTGGCATGCGTTCCATTTTCCCCGATTACTGGCGATTCTTTAGGGCAATGTAGCTTGCCGGAAGCAGCTTTGTACATGCCAGAACGCGTTGATGCCAAGCTCCCGATCCGCCCCGCCGGTGCCGACCTGTTTTCAGCCGTTCTCATGCGGGGAAACCTTTCCAGGCAGCTGCGCCATGTTCCAAGGATCGTGTAGGGCGAAACGGGAGCTAATTTGGTGGAGAAATGAAGGAGAACAAGCCACGCCACGATCTGTGCTGGTGTCCACGCGCGTTCCCTGGCGGGAGGTTGAAGAAAGACCTGACGAGTGTGCCCCACGTTGAGTGCTCTGTAAAATTCAAACAGAAAGTTAGTAAAATTTGAAAAATCCATAACATTGGGTAGAAAGCTCCAAAATTAGTGAGACAAATTTTATTGGAATCCCCATGAGGAGTACTTCATAGAGGAATAAATTGCTTGCTATGAAAATGCCCAGAAATTTCTGTAGAATTGTTTTTAGTAAATCCTTTAGAGATTTATTACAGGAGCAATTCTTTATGAAAGACTCCCAAATTTGGGCAGCAAATCCTTCTCATAGGAAACTGATATCCAGTAAAAATGTTAGTTTTATTGGAGTTCATTTGCTAGGCTAAATTGCGTTCCAAAGTTCAGCCTTTATTTGAAAAGTGAAATTTAAACATGAACTTTTCAGAACTCCTGTCCAACTTCAAAAATTCATATCTCTCTGTTGGTAGCTCCAAAAATGGTGAAACAAATTTTGTTAGAGCCATGGAGACTTACCCTGATCAGATCTTCCACTGTTAGCTATGTCAAAGCTCCTGATTTGGGCTCAAAATTCAGAGAATCCTTGTACCTGTAGGAATTTTGGAGACTACATTGTGCAATGACATTTCTCCAAATTTTGGTCAGATCACCCTTAGAGGGTCTAGTCTTCACTGTAAAAATCCTAAAGCCAATTAAGGATCCTAAATAGCAGTAGCTATGAATAGAAGTTTACTTCTTATAAGTCCTTAATACTTATACATATATTTTGCTACATTTCATTTAGTTACCGAAGTTGAGGACGCACCGGTGCCGTTGGACGGCCTCCCACCAGATGCTAACTTCTCCTTTGACTCGCAACCAGGCAAGCCCCGGTTTGCACTTAAGTATTTTTTATAAAGTTTTTCATTCGTATCACTTAGGTCTAGGTTGAAATGTATGCATTAGAGTTAGGGTGATTGAAACCCCACTTGCATAACCTTTTAAATGCTAAGAAGGGTTGGGTAGCTTACAGACCCGACTAATAGACAAGGCCCTGCTAATATGATTAGGATCTCGGTAGAAGTCGAGTAGTTGGAATCTACTCGTGAGGTAAGGTTTTATCACACGGTTTGGTCAGAATAGAAAATGGCTTAAGAGTTTAGAAAATGAGACCCAGCAGGGGGGATAGGAAGCAGTGAGCGGAGGTCTCACGTGTGTAGCCCTGTTGGTATCGATTGAGGACCTAGTCGTGTGCGGGCCTGATGAACAAGTATCGAACAATACCGGATGGCATACTGACATAAGCAGGAAACCGATGTAATTGGTTAACCTGGGTGCCGAGACTTACCCAACCGTAAATAGGAGTGGGTTGATGGCAGCAAGGTGTAAATCTGCCGGTGGGCACAGTCATGCTCCACGCGGAGACCTCCTGCCCGTTACGGATGGACCGGTTCAGTATTTGGGTTGCCTCTGAAAGGTTGTTGCATACAACAGAGTAGGAAGGGGTGTGGAATTACGCTTCTGAAAGTGGGTGTATGCAACATGTTGTCCGGATGTCTCCTGATTGCAATCACCGTCCCTCGGGGTTATTTGAGTACCGCTTGTTCACTGTTCTGTGTCGTAGTAAGAAGAACAATAAGCCAGATGAATGATAATATGCTGTGATGAATTATTAATGATTTGAATCCATGTTTGTTGTAGATGTAGAGCTAATTAAGTTTATCTTCCACTTTGGGCATCACCACATCGGAGGAAAGGGTTTCTTGGTTGATTGTGGACTTCCGATGTGAGGGCTGCCTAAAGCTCATTAAACTGTTGCTATAAAACTGAAATTAAGGATCAACATGTAGGCGTGTCTTTATTGCAAAGTCCTTGTCCTATATTATACCTCCTGGCATGTAGAGTTCAATGATTAGGGTGTCGGTTAAGTCTTGCTGAGCCATCATGCTCACGGTTGCAATATTTAAGCTGTATGCAGGTGAGAGTTATGAGGAGGGGTCCGAGGACGAGGCGATGCACCCGTTGGGGTACACGGCCAAGCTGGAGCCCTGCACGTCGCCGTGATCTCCGGTTCCATGCTGCTAGTGTGTAGCGTCCCCGGGCTGGACGGCTGCACTTTTGCATAGATAGGAGTAGAGAGTAGTTATGTATATACTTCCACTGTATAGTTAAGCTTTTGTACAATGACTTCCGCTGTTTTATATCAAATAAAAGTTTGTATGTTGTTCTTTAATCTTTTCATGTGTGCTGTTGGGTGCTGCATCGCATGGCACCACCCTCTGCGATCCTGGAGTGGGTGAACCACGGGGTGGTCCCCACAAACCACTTTCATCACTTGAATTCAAAAGTTGACTCCATATTCAAACTCAGCACATTTTTCTGAGTTAGTCCACCAATTTTCTTCCTCATTGGAGTTCATCTTGTCAGGAGCTAAATTTACATCAATTCAAACTGAATTTGACTTTCAAATTCAAATGTGAAGCAAATTTAGCCAAACCAATTTCATTTTGGTGAATTCAAATTTACTCACTGACTTGGTGGCTAAGGCTACCGTTTAAGTGTGAGTAGATGGGATATTTGCAACAAAAATTGGAAAAGAATTAGAGGGGAGAAAAGGGCTCACATGTCAGTCAAGCCACTGAGTGAAGCAACAACCGCGCGCGCTCTGTTCTCCGGGCTTCCGCAGCGGCCGCCACCGAGCTGTTCGGGTTGCCACCTCCTCAGCGCACGACGGGCTGACGCACTGCAGCTGCTGCTTGCTCACCAAGGCATCCCGTACGCTGCAACCCACGGACCGTGCTTCGTTTCGCCGCTCGACAGGAAACACAGCCGCTCGCCACCCTCTCTGAAAATTCGATCGGGAGACAACCAAACTCATGCCCCTGAGCTTCCCGAGCCACATAAACAGCACTGAGGGGTCCTCCCCTACCTTCTCCACACACCACCGAGCTAGCCAAGCGTCCATACACCGAGAACACAACATACTCTGCGGCGACCTAAACAAACCGGCGACTGGACGTTCGTGGACAGCTCTTCACAGAGGTTTTCACACCTGAGCCGGCATGGCCACGGGAGTGCCCTGCCTTGGTGCTGCTTCCATCCAAAACATGGAGCAAGCCGTGAACCCTAGTGGCTAAATTTGTCGTTCTTCTCCCGGAGCATCTCCACGGACCTTTCGGTATGGAATTCCAAAATTCGCACTCAATTCTCGCTTAGAGTTCAGCAAATCATGCACAAGGGAGCTAGAGTAATCACCGACCAACTCTTCTTCATAACCCCATCCTTAAACGCCATGTAGACCGGTCAATTTCCATTTTTCCGAGCTCTACCATGGCGGCACCAATCGGGCGCACGGTGCGAACCCATTTAGAGGTGTTTTCACGCGCCGGTTCGTACTGGACGAGCTTCCCTAACATCCAAGGATGCTCTCAAGCCGATCACTCGATCATTTGGCAGGTTAGAACCACCGGCCGACGAATCCGGACCACTCCCGAGACCGCCACACATCGCCGGCATGTTTCCGTTTCCCTAGCACCCACGCCGACCCCAACTTTCCGTAGCTGCAAACCCATAGGTGGCGAGCCTCAGGCCGAGAGGCGGCCGGAAATGCCAGTCTGGCGAGCTCCGGTGGAGGTCCGGCGAGGGAGCAGTGCGGGAGCGGGAAATAACCTGAGGAGAAAGAAGACTCAGGTGGGTCCCACGTGTCAGCTTGGATGTGGCTCGGGATTTCATGTGACTACGCGGGAGACTCTGTGGACCCCCGTGTGTTTTGGCTGTAGAGCTGACACGTAGCCCTGGGACCCACCAGCCGGTTTAAACTTTTATTTGAAGTTCAGAATTTGGTTCAAGCTTCAACTAGCTATAACTTTTGCTAGGAAGCTCCAAATTTAGTGAACCGAATTTTATTGGATTCATCTTTTCGAGTAGTTTCCAGCAAAACATATTTCAGCTAATGAAACTTATTATTTTCCAGAATTAATCCCCTACTCTTTAAACTGTTGGGAATTTTATCTGGAGAATTCTTTTATGGAAAATTCTGAAATTTGGCTGGGATGTTCATCTAAAAATCCTTGAGTCACAGGAAAAATTTCAGATCCATCCAATTTCATTTAGCCCCCCTAATGGTGTGATTAAATGAACTGCCCTCAGAAAACGTAAAAATGTACAGAAACATTTTTCAGATTTTCTCAAATCTTGTTTAGGGCATAACATCATTTAGGAAGCTTCAAATGACATGAAACCAATTCCATTAGAACCATCTCAAATTCTATTTTCCAGAAAGTAATGGTTGGAGCCGTGAAAGTCCCTGGAAATCTTTAGGGGCTCTAGTAATGACCAATTGGGTTTTTATTTTTACAGAGCTCAAATGAACTTTGATTCAATTGAAACTTGGTGAAGTATCTGGTTACGGTCTTTACATAGTCAATTGGACACATTGCATTTAAATTGACATATAGTGTATTGCTTACATGTAGTCGCTGAAGGCGAAGAAACTCCGGAAGTGCTGGACTTTCTTCTTCGAGACGAAGCACTAACCTCTGACTAGCAGCAACAAGGCAATCCCCGGTTTGCATTAACCAATTTTACCAAGTTTTGCTTTATGTATACTTAGTATGAGGTATGTATGTGCATTAGGTGTAGGATGGATGAAACCCAAGTGCATAGCCAGATTATTCCCACAAGAGTGAGGGTAGTGTATAAGTCCTCGAGTAGTATACACTGTGCTTAATGTTCATAGAACTTTGGTACAAGTCGAGTAGTTGGAATCTACTCGCGAGTTTAGGATTCGCGACAAACGGGATTGGTTCGAGTGATGTGAGATCACTTTAGAAATAAAATGAGACTAGGCAGGGGCTATGGCGCAGCAAGAGGAAGTCTTGTGGGCGCAGCCCTGTCCGTGGCGATTGAGGACCGATCCATGTGTGGCCCTGCTGAACAAGTAGTGAACGTACCGAAGCCATATTGGATATATGGGCCCCGCTAAACCGATGTAACCTAAACCTCCAGGCATCGAGGCATAGCGCACCGATTTATAGGTGTAGGTTGAGGGCAGAAGGTGTAAATATGCTGAGAGATGCTCCGTGTAGGGAACCTCCTGCTCGTTTCGATGCGACCGATTCGACGTTTGGGCTGTTGGGTGAAAGGTTGTCCTGTACGACATGGGGTGAGCGGGCTGTGTGCAGCTCCTCGTGTGGGCGCGCGACGTGCTATTCGGGTACCCCAGCAGGTGTATATCGAGTCGATTCGCCATCCCTCGCGGTGATGAGTACCGCTTGTTCACCGTGTCGTGACGTAGATAAATTATGGTTGTGATTCAATTCGGCTGATATGTATAATTGTACTGCTACATGTGTGCCACCAAATATCGCTTACTAAATTTCAGATCCATGAACTGTTAACTTGTGGCTAAAAGATGAACTAAGGATGAACTTGTAGGCGTGTCCGTTTGCTGCAATATACCATCCCATGTTAGTTGTGAACTGCATGTAGAGTTTCATGCATAGGTGAGTCGGTTAAGCCTTGCTGAGCAATCGTGCTCACGGTTGCTGCTATGAGTGTTTTTCAGGTGAGGACTACCCCACGGACTCAGGGTAAGAGTCCACCGGCGAGGGCTACCCTCCGTCGGGGACCACGGCTGAGTGGGAGCCGTACACGCCGCGCTGAGCTGAGGAGTGCAGCTAGTGTTGGTTGTCCATAGGGCTGGGCAACCGACTTTTGCTAGATAGATGGGCGTGAGTTGTATAAACTTAGCTTCCGCTGTTGTAACTTCCATAATTAGTTTGTAACTGAAGTCTTGTACCACTTTGTACATATTCAGTTGTTTTCTATGTAATACAATGTTGTTCTTATGATGTGTTCTGTCGGGTGTCGCATCGTGCGGCACCACCCTCTGAGATCCTGGAAGAGCGGATTCCGGTCCGCCACAGCGGACGAGCAATAGTGTGGTGCAGCTGGTGGCATGAAGCAGGGACGTACGTTGCTCACTTGGGGCTGTCCTTGATATGGCATCTAAGTCTTTCCCTCTTACTCAATCTCATGGATCTTGTTCTCCACCACGATAGCTTTGTCAACGAGCTTTTGGAAGTTTGCATAATCATTGTTGAGCAGCTGAACTTGAATCTCATTGTTCAATCCCCTCATGAACAAGTACTGCTTTCTGTGATCCGAGTTGACATCTTCTGGAGCATACCTTGACAGCTGCGTGAATTTGTTGAGGTACTCATTCACGCTCTTCCTTCCTTGACGGAGACCTTCAAACTCTTGCCTTTTAAGCATCATTACTCCTGCAGGGACATAGTGAGAGCGGAAACTCTCCTTGAATTCAGCCCAAGTGATAGTCTCCTGGTTGACATGAGCATTGCAAAGAGCGTCCCACCAATCAGCAGCTGCTCCCATAAGTTGGTGCGATGCGAAGAGAACTTTCTCCCGATCATTGCACTGAACAATAGCAAGCTTCTTTTCCATAGACTTCAGCCAATCATAAGCCTCCATAGGATCATTAGCTTATGAAAAAGTAGGCGGCCTAGTCCTCATGAACTCTCCAAATCTGTTGTGAGCCGGCGGTGGTGGCGGTGGGGGTGCAGGAACGGGGTTAGGGTTGTTGTTGTTGTTGGACTGAAGCTGTCCCAATGTTTGTATCATAGTTTGCATGAGCTGGTTCTGCATATATATCAAACGTTCAAGGTTGCTTGCATCAGCCCCGGGGTTCGCATTTTCAGAAACTTCCACATTGCCATCCTCCTTTGGTTGAGCGTTCCTTTGTTAGCGGTTGGAGTTTTCCCTCACCAGCTGTGAGAGAGTAGGGTAGGAAATAGAAATTTAGATTGATCCCCCAACTATATGTATCAAGGTATATGAACTAAGAAATCTTCTTTTATTAATTTCAGCCTACATCAGGATGTGAACAAGTGCCGAAGCATCTCACATCTCCCCACTATGTGTGGATGTGGACATTCGACGAAGCGTCCCACAATTCACACCAGCATACAAACACAATCAATCATCATAAAAATATCTGCACACCACTCTCATTTGACTTACTACGATCTAAACATTCCTATTACAGCTTTATTCAATGGAAACCTAGACTTAATCATGAGAACCGATGTTGTTCTGCTGTGTGACGGGGGTGGTCCAAACATTGGTGCACGCCATGGTGAGTCGGCAGTCCATGTAGGGATAGATGGCGCTGGTGCTCCATTTGTTCCCGCGTTGGCATGAGTCTCATCTTGTTTTTCCAGCAAGTACAGCTTTTTGCGGAGATAAAAGATCTCTTCTTGTGTGCTTGCATAGCGGTTTCCTAACTCCATGGGCAACCTCTGAGACTTATCAGTAGCTTGTGGGTTGGAAAGAGCTCCTCCATGGGGTCCTATGATCTCCCTTGTACCACTCTTCTGATACGGGTGCAGCCAAAAAGTAGTGTTCTCAAGCTGCTCACAGAAGGCGTAGCACAGTCCGGTGAGTGCATCCGATGCGGCATCATCAATAGCTTCTTCCCTTGTAGCTCTCCATGTGGGTGTGAAGTGCCGTGTGACAACCCTACCGTTAGATAGGATGGTTACCTCATCCTTCCACTCTTAATGTCCAAGACGAGGGACATTCTTGAGGAGATACTCCGGGTATAGGCTGCAGCAATCCAGGAACTCTTTAAGCTCCTTGGATATGTGTCCTCCTTCCATCCCGTCGGACCGGAATTCTTGAACTGAACAGTTGGCCCGTCCATCACCTTCATTCTCGGCCTCAGCAAGGGGTGGCTCCTCTTCGGATCCATCTCCTTCGGACAAAGCTTCGTGAAGCTCCGCTGGGTGTAAGCCCACATAAAACTCCTCCTGAGGTGCGTACCAATGCTGCTGTTCTTGTGGATCATCTTCCATGTCGTCTTTGATTGGTTCCACCTCTTCCGGATCTTCTTCCTCATGCATAGAGCTACTGACTTCATCTTCCTCATGAGGTTCCATCTTCACCTCCTTTCAATACTGTCCATCGGACACCTCAATGGGGTTAAGTGCACTCGCAAGTGGTGGTGGATGAGTCCTTATGCATGCTGTGCTCCTAGTCACAGGCATCTATAAATAAGACATGAGAAACTTTAGAGAAGAAGGAAATAACTCCAAAACTTCAGAATCTATGAAGCAAGAAGACAAAAGTGTTCCTGTCCAAAAGAAGAGAAAAAGAGGGGCTGAAAATAACACTTTGCGGTGGCTGAATTGGACAAGTAAGGTGCAGCAAGCAATTTTCGAAAATAATAGTTTGGAGGGATGTTCCTATGTGTTTTAGAGTGTCCATTCTACCTAGGCTTGCATCCTACGGTCGATATGGCTCTGATGCCAATTTGTAACACCCGGTTCTGAAAACGAACCAAGTGAATGCATATGTGTGCCCAGGATATTCATCACACATACACATGTATTCCACAAACTGAAATTCAGAATATAACTGCGTACAAATAATGTTTAAGTACTTTATTACATTGAATCAATGTCTTACTCATGAATATCTAACTTATTCTTGCAGCGGAAGACTCTAACAACAGTGGAAAATGACTAAAACAGCAGGCCCAAACTTCAACTCCACAGACATGTTGACGGTAGTGCGCACGCCTAGTACTCCATTGTTCCTCGAAGTATTCTTCTCCTGTAGCTGATGTATATGTGGTAATGCAAGGTTGAGTACATGTCGTACTTAGCAAGTGCGGGAAAAGTATGGCATGTAGCTTACAACAAGGTAGGAAATAAAGAGGTTCATTGTAGAAAGCCAATTTTATTTCACAAAACATGATAAAACAACAACTATTTCTAGGTGAGTTTAATCCCATCATAACCATGTAATTCAGCAACATTCCTTCACCATATTTCACCATTTACCAAGTCTCAACCAGCCATTACTCATTCTCAAGTTCATCCCATACTCATAAATATTTGTAACCATCTCATTTTCTTATAATCAAAACCAAACTCATTGTCATGATCTAAAAGAGTCCCAAAACCATCCCCAATGACCATACCCAAATAAACATCCCATGTTTTGCCTCTAATCATGGAAGTTGGCCAGGTGCTTGTAACTGGAAGCACATCTATCATGATAGTTTTACACTCTGCAAAGGTGGCACCACTTCACCCACAAGTTCGTGAGTTCGTCACCTGTCGGTGACTAGAAAGAACCTCCATTATACTAGTACACAACCGTCGGTGTATGGCCAAAATATCACAAAATAGCCTTTACGAAGGGGCTACTAGGATCTACGGACCCACTGAGGTTTCAACGGCAGACTCGAGTCCCCATTCACCCTCCCACGGGTCCCCTCTTATGCCATGCAGTTCCCAGTGCAATCCCTCTCGACTCCCATACCCCGCACCATCCAATGGTCGATAACAAGCTAGCAACACACCTAATTAGTCAGCTAACCTACACCCATATTTGGCCTTGTGGTGGCACAGTTTTCCTGGCATGTGCTTGCATGAACCGGTCCTTAGATTTACGGCAAGTAAACCACCATCTCATTCAGCAACATCCATGGACCAAGCTTTTCTAGATCTCCCCGATTCCATGCTCATCAACATCATCAAGTTCTCATCATCTTTAATATCATGAGTGCAGTAGCTAACAAGTTTTATTTCAGCTTCCTGTATCCTGTAAGTTAAGCAAAACCAAAAGGAAAAATGACCATACCCGACTCACTGACTTTCCCGGCGACAAGGATGGTTAACAAAACTAGTAAACTCCTATAAAAGGGTGTCCAATCAAGTTGACACAAGCATACGAGTTTTCGCAAGCAAAACAGTTTCAAAAACATGGGATCAATATGGTCAAGGGGCACTTTCCTTGCTCCCGTGGCTCATGTTGCTCAAGCGTCTCGAAGTCTTGGTGCTGTAGCTCCTCAAAGACGGCCTCTTGAGCTTGTCCTTCTACTCACGACCATGCACATAAAAAATTTATAGCAATCAATTATCATGCACAAACTTTACTCAAGATGCAATGAGGTGAATGAATGCAATTCCTATGGTGCAGTTTTATAAAACCAGTTTGTACGTGTTCTTGCTTGTTTTAATAGTCTTCCATGGGGTTTTATGATGATCAAGTTTTCTGGGATCAAGTGTGGACATGGTGATGATTTTGACCCACTTTGTAGATCAATTCCACCGTCAAAAATCGACCAAAATATGGTCTGTCCACACACAAAATTTTTCTGCTCGCAGGAGGTGAAGAAAATGGTGCGTAGAAACAGCGGCGACGTTGTAAGATGGGTAATGAAGACCTACCTCACTTTTTCCTTGCGGCAGGGCCTCCCTCCTTGCAATGGCAGCAGCGAGAGATTTTCTAGAGAGAATTATGGGGCTGCGGCTAGGGAAGGACATCGGGGGCTTCTTCTCCGGCGACGGCGAGGCGTGACAGGGCTCGACGGCGGCCAAATTCCAGCAGGGGGGGGGAGTCGGTGACTTGACAGCAAGGGGGGCACGGCTTGACAGCAGGGGGGCGGCCAAAAATAAGAAGGGGTGGGTGACTAGTGGGGATTTATATTTATAAGGGGGAAAAGAGCTAGGGTGGCTAGGATTTTAACAAATCGAGTATCCAATGGCTGAGATTTATTTTTAAAAGAGGTGGGAGCTAGGGGCTGGGACTTTATTATTTATTTTCATCCAATGGCTAGGATTTAACTAGACAATAAAAGCCCAAAAGAGTCCTAAGGGGGGAGCTAGGGTTCCCCCCCCCCTTAATGGGCTGCGGCCAAGGGGGGCGGGGCCCAATTATGGTTCCCCCCTAATTTGGTGCGGTTAATTTGGGGGGAAAATCCCCCAAAGGGAATTTTGGGAAATTTGGGGAAAATCATAAAAATTGGGAAAAATTTGGAAAAAATTTGGGAAATTAAGGGAGAGGGGAATTTGGAGGAAAATTGGGGAATTTGTGGAAAATTGGGGTGGCCCAATTTGGCTATTTTTATTTAATTTTCTTTTTCTTTTTATTTATTTTCCTTTTCTATTTATTTTCATTATTTTCCATTTCTATTTCCTTTTATTATGTTATTAGCTTCTATATTCCTCTCTTGATTTCTTCTTTTTTTTAAATGCTTCTCTACATGAAAAATGTATGCAATGTATGGTATTGAAATTGAGGGCGTTACAAACCTTTACAAAGGGGCTCTAGAATGTACGCACCTACTGAGGTTTCACTGGCAGGCTTGCATCTCCATTCTCCCACCCGTGGGCCCCCTCGTGTGTCATGCAGTTCCCAGGGCAGTCGTCCTTGCTCCCATTCCTCGCACCATCCAATGGTCCACAACAAACTAGCAACACACATAATTAGTCAGTTAAGCCACACCCATATTTGGCCTTGTGGTGGCACTATTTTCCTGGCATATTCTCGCATGAACCAGTACTTAGATCTAAGACAAGCGAACCACCATCTCATTCAACATAACCACCATGTCATCCGTGCTCATTAAACATCATCGTTTTCTCGTCATCTTTAATCTTCGTAAGTGCAGTAGTAGGAAAGTTTATTTTAGTTTCCTGTAATCCCATAAGCATTGCGGTGCAAAAGAGAAAACAACACCATACCCGACTCAACAAGTTCCCGGTGACAAGGGGTGGCAAACAATGCTAGTAAAGTCCTACTAAAAGGGTTTCCCATCAAATTGACACGAGCATGCAATTTTCAAAAGTGAAACAGTTCAAAAACATAGGATCAATATGGTCAAGGGGCTCTTGCCTTGCTCCCACGGGTTGTGCTGCTCGAGCTCTTCGAAGTTTTGGTGCTGGAGGTCCTCGTAGACGGCCTCTTGAGTGTGTCATTCTACTCATGATCATGTACATACAAGGCAATACAATCAATTAATACGATGCATACATTTTACTCAGGATGTGATGATGTTGATGCATGCAAACCTACAGTGCAACCTACTATAACAAGTTCATATACGCCCATACGTTTTTAGGTAGGTTTTAGTAGGGTTTTGCAATGATCGGTGATGCTGGAAATCAACTTAGTTGTGGCTATGATTCTAGCTCGGTATTAGATCAAACCGTCATCAAATCCTAAGCCAGGGATTGTCCTACTTACGTGCAGTAGCTCCTGATCGCAAGGTGTGATGCAGCAGGGTTGAGGACGACGGCAGTGATGTTGCACGAAGGATGACGGATCCTGCCTCTCTTCTTCCTCCTCTTCTCCTCTGCGGCTGGTCTTCTCCTTGCAGTGACAGCAGCCGGAGCTCCTCTTGTGATCAATGTGAGTGACTGGGGTTTTCCTTGGGGCAGAGCAGATCTGTAGCCAGGGCAGGGAGGTGCTGCGGTCTTCTTCTCCGGCAGGGCAGGGCAGGGCTGCAGCAGTGGCGGCCAAGGCAGGGCAGCAGGGCGCGGCCAGGGCAGGGCAGCAGCAGGGTGTGGCCAAGGGTTTTCTTGGTCAGGGTGCGGTGGCCATGGGGGGGGGGGTTTATAGGGAGTAGGGCATCCAAGGGGGCTAGGATTTCAGAAAAAATAATTTGATCAAGGGATGGGATTTAATTTTGGTTAGGTGCAGCCAAGGGGCTAGGATTTTAGCAAATAAAAATGATCAAGGGCTGGGATTAATTTGGGGGGGGGGGAATCTCTAGAGGAGGGCGGTTGCCAAAGGAAATCCCCTAGGGGGAGCGATCAAGGTGTAAAGGTCCCAAAAATATGAATACAAAGAAACTCATGTTTGCACAAAGTTGGTTTCATATGTATAAAAAATGGGACTTGTTTAAACATTTTCACATGTGATAATACACATGAGAACTCTCTTCACACAAGTTCAATTATTTATTTGAATGCTTGGAACCCAATAGGGGGTTTGAAACCAAAGTGGGAAGTTCCCATATGTGTCAGAAAGTTAAATTCAGATTTTGAAACAAATTTGTTCAACTCAAATTTCAAATGAGGGCAACACAATGGATTGCAAACTGTTGTGTTAAAAATCTCATTTGCAGCAGCCAAATCAAAAAACAGATTTCATATTTGAATTCCTTAGGTCCAAATTGGTGGGTATGCAAAGTTTCATGAATGTTTGAAATGTTTTGCAACTCATTTTTCAAAAAGGACTTTAAATTGTAAAGAATTCAAATACCCATTTGAATTTGGATGAAACTTGCCCAATTATCCAAATGCACATCAGATTTGAACTCCCACAATTGAATTGGTCATTTGCCAAATTTTGGAGATATTTAGAGAGATAAGAGGGAGAGTGGGATCCATTTGTCATATGGTCAAAAGATCTTCAGTGGAGGGGGGGGGCGGGTCTCTGTTTTGCTTTCTTCAGTCGGTTTCACTCGGGCAGACCGAAGCCTTCCTCAGCCCGACACCGAGACAAGCCGGCGCCAGCTCCCAGCGATTTCCCTCGTGCTGGCGAGTTGTTTGCGTGTGTCCTTCACCTCTAGCCTTGCTCTTCTTTGCCACAGCACCGAAGACACGGCTCTGCTTTCTCCTCGCACAAGAACGCAACCGAAGCTACCGCCACCCCGTCGATCGCTCGAGCACCCACCAACTCGCATGCAAGCCTTGGATGAGCAGCAAAACAGCACCACGGGACTCCCCACGACCTCCTTGGACCACAACTGAGTGAGCAGGGCCTCCTCACACCGAGAAATCAGTTTTTCCGCGACGGCGGAAACAAAACCGAGACACGGTGCTCTCGTGTACAGCCTCACCCAGAGATTGTCACGGCCGAGCAAGATATCCTTTGTATGCGCGGAGCCGCCATGCTGCTCACCTCCGAAGCTCGAGCCGAAAGGTTGATCGTCGCCAGAGTATTTCACAATTTTCTTTTGGCCGTTGCAAAACCATCTTCGGGTAAGGAAAGTCCAATTTCCCGATTAATTCTTGTTTAGAGCCCAAGAAATTGCACTAACAGGAGCTAGACTCGATGGCGCACGAGTTTACTTCGCAAACCTAGCATGAAACCATGTTTAGCCGGTGTATTTTGAGCTTTCCCGATGACGGCCGTGGCGGGAAGCATCGGGCGCACGATGAAACCCTGGTTACAGCCATTCCCGAGCCTTTTCACCACCATGCCGAGCCTCTCTAGCATCCACCGGTGCTCTAGGGCTTGGAAACCATAGGTGGGAGGGTTTAGGGTGTTGGGGCGACACCGCCGAACTCTCATCAAGCCGCTGCACCGTTGCGAGGTAGGTTGGGGGCTTCGCCGGTCCAGGGAACCCTCCCATCGTGTTCCTCACATGTTTCTAGGGGCTAGCAGTGAGTGACAGGACGGGAGGAGGCCGAGAGGACGAAAGCTAGCGAGCTCCGGCGTGCTCCGGCGAGCTCGGCGGCGCAGTCACGAGGGAGCGAGAGGTAGATGAAGGAGGGGGGCGGTCCCACGCGTCAGTGGCAGATTTCAGAGGGGAGGGATCTTCTGTGATGCCGGATCAGGCTGTGGCTGCGCGAGAATAGCTCTGTGGCCTGTGTGGCGTTGTTCCAGCACGTGATACGTGTCCCCCTGGTCCCACAGACAGGATTTAAACTTTTCTCTCGGATTAATTTGAATCCCAGATTTTCCCCAAACTTTAGAAGATCATAACTTTTGCTAGGAAACTCCAAATTTAGTGATTAAAATTGGGTTAGACTTATTTTCAAAAACTCTATCCAAATAAGCAACCCAATTTTTATTTAAGTAAATATTGAATTCTGGAAAATTCTTTAAAGATTTTCAGAAAAAGAATTTTAGAGGGCGTTTGGTTCATCCAAAAGTCCTCAAATTTTGCCATAATAATATCTATGGTGTTAGTGAACTCCTGTAAAATTCTTAGCTCATTTGAAGTTGATTTGATTAGGAGAATTCAGGTTTGAAGTTACTGTGTTCAAATGAACACAGAAACATTTTCAGAGAATTTCCAAAACTTGGAAATTCAGTTCTGTGCAATTCTTAGCTCCAAAAATCCTAGGTAAATTCATGCCAGCTCTATGAACTATAATTGAAATTGTAGTTCGCTATGTTTGACATGAACATAGGTGTTACCTCAGAATTTATTCCTCTTTGCTTAATTGCTTAGAGAATTGTTCTGAATAAATCACTTAGTAAAAAGTGCTAATTTTTGGTCCATATGACTTCTTGTGACAAGGAACTCACATGAAAAATTTCAGCTCCATTTGAGCTCTGGATCACCACTGTTCTGTTCAACTTCCTTAGGTGATCAACACACAAGTGATGAAAAACACTTGTCACTTGATCATAGTGCTTGAACCCAAACCCAACCACTAGCACCAGTGTCATTTTAAATTCTTACACAGAGTTCCAGTTTTAAACTTGTCATTAGAGCTCGGTAACAAAAGATTTTACAATTAAATACATATGCATATTCATAACGTGTGGCATCTACGTGAGGACTTGTGAAGGAAGTGAAGTGGGATTTCAAAGACAAGGGGATCAAGCCACAAGTGATCTTCACTAACCTATTGTAATCTTAGTCACCTGCAAAACAGGCATGCCCCGGTTTGCATTCGAGCAGTTTTATAAAGTATTTCCATTTCTAGAGATCATAGATTTGAATGGTTGGTTGCATTAGGTCTAGTTGTTATTGAAAACCAATTGCATGACCAGAACTTCCTATGAGAGAAAGGGTATATTAGCACTTCCTCGAGTGGCTTTGGCTACGCTAAATGTTAGTAGCAAAGGTCTGGTAGAAGTCGAGTAGTTGGAATCTACTCGCGAGTTTAGGGCTTGGTTTATTCAGAGCGGGTCAAGAATAGAAACATGGAGGAAATTTCACGAGTAAGAAATGGAGACCGGGCAGGGAGGTTTAGATGTAGCAGGCTGCGGACCGTTCGTGCATAGCCCTGCCTGTGTCGGTTAAGGCCCGTCCGTACTTGGCCCTGTTGGACAAGTTTGAGTTGTGTACCGGGCGCATACTGGCTATATGGGACCCAGGAAACCGATGTACCTTGTGAGATCCACATTGGAACTTTTCTAACGTCTTAGGCTTTCGGCGTCAGGATAGCAGGAGGTAACTCGCTCAAGAACATATCACTGTGGGTATGTACCTTGAGGAAGCTTCCTATTCGGGGCAGTTAGACTGTGTCCTGTGTGGAAGAACATGGGAAAGGTGACTGCATACAACATCAGCCGAGGTTTCTTCCGGCAACTCAAAGTACGGGTGTACGTGTCGTGTAGTCTGGGTGTGTACTGATTCGAATCACCATCACTCGCAGTCATATGAGCATACTTGCCCACTGCATCTTGATGTGGTAAGAACTGAATGATTTGTTTTGAACTGGATAAGGCTGTGATGTAACTTGTATTGCAATCATGCTTGAATTAGAGATAGGATAATTAAAGTTTAGTTCACTTTGTGCAAGAAGCATCACAACAAAGCGTTTCTTGTTTGATTGTGGAGTTGCGATGCTGTTCGGCTCAAGGTCTTTACAATGAGGCTTAAAATCTGAAAGTTAAGGATCAACATTAGGCGAGTCCTTTATGCAAATCTAGCTAACCTAATTGCAAACCGCCATGCATGTAGAGTTTCTTGTTTAGGAGAGATGGATCAGTCTTGCTAAGCATATGTGCTCACGCTTGCTATATGAGTGGTTTTGCAGGTTAACATCGACGCTAAGAAGAAGGTTGTCTGGTGAGACTCGGAGACTTTCGAGTCGTTTAACACATGGAGAACCCAGCCGCTGCCATGTCTTTGTGTTGCTAGCGAGAGGAGTCCGCGGGCTGGACCTCTTCTCGAGTGCTCAATATTTATTCGATGTGAGATGATTATAAGTATGCCGCTGTAGATACTTGCTGTAAATTATTTACAAAGAACCTTTGTAAGCTTCCGCTATTGATTTATGTAATACATGTTTCCTTATATGTGTGCTGTTGGGTGCCGCACAACACGGCACCACCCAATGCGATTCCGGGCGAGTGGCACGGCCCCATGAACGAACGGGTGGTCGGGTCCCTGTCAGCATGGTATCAGAGCCGCATTGGTAACAGCGCACAAAATAAGGATTGTATTATGACCAAAACTTAGTATACGGTGAGGAAACGGTACTAGGCGCACATAAATACTACTATTATCCTAATATGAAGGTGGCAACCTAACTTATTTGCTATGTCGAAAAATCATGCATCTCGGGACATTCTATGTCTTGGGGGGTGCACGTAAGCGCTGTCCACCAGTGCGCACAAGCTGAAGGGTGGAGCCCCACGGGTGGCAGGTAACCCGGCCAGCTTTAGTATCCTCTACGACTTTTCATGTCGTTTGGGGTATTCGAGCAACGCCCTTCTCCAGCATGCTATAAGCAAGTATGGGAGACCCCGTCACGTGGTTAGTAACGTGAACACGTAGCTCAAGGCGTGTTTGGCTTGAAAACACCCGTGCAAGTGATGATGGACGGGTGTATGAACTGTATTGGGACCGGGTTCGGTGTGCAGCCGAACCTGACGATTGTGTGTGACTTATGCAGTTTTAACCATGAAATCGTAGTACGAGTAACCGTTTTAGTGCCACCTATGATACAGATATGCCGGTATAATCCAGTTAGGATTTTCTTTTGGTGAGGCTACGTAGTACCGACATGTTTCTTACGGTGCATCGACGCCGTACTAAACTTAATAACCTCTTCCCTATAAAGAAATGATTCATGAACTAACCTTCAATTAAAAATGGAAGTTTGAAACAAATACTAGTTACTGAACTCTTATTTTGAGCTCAGACTCAAATGAGAGGATAACTAGGCTTCAAAGATTTTAAAAACAGAGTGCTCTGTTTTCGGCAGGAATTCTTGCTGGAATCGGACAGAGCATAACTCTGAGTATCTTTACACAATTAAGGTGTATGATACAGTTCTGGAAATATTTTTAAGTTCTCTACAACTTCTCTGTAGACCTCCAGAGCAAGATAACATGTTAAATTGGTGGAAAGTGCAGTTGAAAGTAAACTGTCCAGAACCAGGACAGCAGCAAGACCTCTCTGGACCTTTCTGTTTTTAAGCCATAACTTTCTGTAGAAAAATCCTTAAGAAGCCTATGATACACCGTTGGTAAGGTTATGAAATGTGAAACATTGTGTTAGTTCAAAGCTTGTTCAGATTCTTATTGTATGTGCATATACAACTGTGATAAAAATAGCCACATACAAAGGAGATGCTGGCAAATTTTATCCAGGAATTCTGTCAACTTTGAAAAATCGTAACTTTTGATCCATAGATTATATTGAGGCATATGAGTACTCGTCGGAAACATACTGAATTTAACTTTAACTTTGGTATTCAACTTGAGTTATTAAAATGCTGTTTACTGGATCAAAATCTGGAGTTAGTGCATAAAGGTCTGTTCTCAGATAGGCTGGTTAGCTATGCCTACTCTAAGGAGTTGTGTAAACATGGATTTTGTTACTGCTTTCATAAAGTTTTGACATATTCATGTTTTCATTAGTCTCACATACTGCTGAGTTCATGTTGAACTCATATCAAATATATTTTTGCAGTATGGTTCGTCCTCACTCTAGGAGTAAGGCGGGGAGTTCTCGCCGAGGCGGTGATGCTACTATTCCACCGTCGGAACCACCATCCACGGGATGGATGGATCTTATGACTTGAGTTGTCGAGTCTAATCAAGAGAACACCAGGCTACTGCAAGAAGCAATGCAAGAGAACACACGCTTACTCCAAGCCTTGGTACAGCAGGGCGTACTCCAGAACACGCAACAAGTCGTTCCACCTCGACTGAAGCTACCAAACCGGTGGAAGCAGATAAGTGGCTTCGTGTCATGGAGTCCAAATTTGGAGTATTCAAGTGTGACGAATATCAAAAGACTATGTTTGCCGCTCAGCAACTGCATGGAGCCACCGGAAACTGGTGGGTTGAACATCTTGCCAGCATTCCGGAGGACCATCAAGTGACATGGAGTGAGTTTTGCGAAGCATTTCATACACGTCGCATACCAATAGGTATTATCAAGGCAAAACAGGAGGAATTTTTGAGCTTGAAGCAAGGGGACGTGAGTGTCCTTGAGTATGTCAGAAGGTTTAACCTTTTGGCCCAATATGCTCCTGAATATGTGGCGAAAGAAGAGGCGCGGTGTGATTTGTTCTTCCATGGCCTGAGTGCCATATTACAGGAGAAGTTAGCCATGCACAATAAAGGTAGTTACACCGACATTGTCGATGCAGCCCTCATACAAGAGAAGCCGACGCTCGAGTGGCAAGCAGAGAAAAGAAAAATGAGTCAGATCGAGCAGGCCAGCACAAGTTATGTGCCCCAAAAATACCGTTTGGTGTACAAAACGCCATCTGGTGAAAGATGGAGGCCACCTGTATGATCAACTCCTCAGAGGTTGATTGCTGATCAAGTACCACAACTTGCACCACCTCCACAGCAGCACCAGCATCAGACGGTGGTTTGTGCTCCATCGCTGCAGCCATGTGTACCTAGCATCCAACCACAAGTCAGCGAAGAACCGGAGAGACATCCATGTTTAAATTGTTGGCGTATGGGCCATTATGCTAGGTATTGTCTGGAGGGAATTCAAGGCTGCGGGTCATCATATTTGCAATGTCCAGGCCCGGACCTAAATCTGCAGAAAGGAGGGCAGACAAGGGGCAGCATAGACTATATAGTGATTGATGATGTTCCGGAAGGAGAATCCGCTTTAGCAGGGATGTTTTCTATAAATTAGCTACCGGTTTTAGTTCTCTTTGATTCCAGTGCCACACAAAACTTCATTAGCCAATCTTTCATGGCTCAACATCAGCTCCAACCAGCTTATACAAAGAGGCAATACCTCATATCTTCACCCGGGGGCAGCAGTACCTCAAGTGAGATTGTCTCCCGAGCACCTCTTTGTTTTTTTTGGGGGGGGGGTTAGGATATACCCCACAACTCTCGCTATTCTTGAGTGTTTGAAGATCGATGTTATTTTGGGGGATGTCGTGGTTGAATTACCACAAAGCGGTTCTTAACATCAGCTCTAGGACCATTGAGCTCAACTCCCCACAGCACGGTCTTCATATATTATTTCTGGGCGCCAGTCGGCAACAGATTGCAACAGTGAACCACACAGAACCTGTGAAGATAGAGGACATGCCAGTGGTACGTGAATATCTGGATGCGTTTCCCGATGATTTACCGGGCATGCCGCCCGAACGAGACGTAGAGTTCAAGATTGAACTTGCGCAGGGAACAACACCGATATCACGAAGGCCGTACAAGATGGCACCCAATGAACTGGCAGAATTGAAGATGCAGCTGAATGACCTAATGAGCAAGGGCTTTATACGACCAAGTTCGTCACCGGGGTTGTTCAGCATTGTTTGTCAAGAAGAAGGACGAAACACTACGGCTTTGTGTTGATTATCGTCCTCTTAATGCGGTGACCATCAAGAACAAGTATCCATTACCTCACATTGATATGCTCTTCGATCAATTAGTGGGTGCGAAAGTATTCTCAAAGATGGATCTTCGGTTTGGATATCATCAGATTAAAATCCGGGTGGAAGATATTCCGAAGACGGCATTCTCAACAAGATACGGGCTATACGAGTATCTCATTATGTCTTTTGGGTTGACCAACGCTCCGGCACACTTTATGTACCTGATGAATTCAGTGTTCATGCCAGAGTTGGATAAATTCGTCGTGGTCTTCATCGACGATATCTTGGTGTACTCCAAGTGAGAGGAAGAACATGCTGAGCATCTGCATATTGTGCTACAAAGATTGTGAGATCACCAGCTCTATGCAAAATTTAGCAAGTGTGAATTCTGGATTAATCAAGTACCTTTTCTCAGACACATTATTTCAGCGGAGGGCATCACTGTAGATCGGAGTAAGATTATCCAAGTGCAGAAATGGGAGTCACCAAAGTCAATGCATAAAATCCGTAGCTTCCTTGGTTTAGCGGGTTATTGCCGGAGGTTCATTCTGGGCTTCTCCAAGATCACTAAACCGATGATGGAATTATTAAAGAAGAATACCAGATTTTGTTGGGGTGCTGCGTGTGAACAAGCTTTCAAAATTTTAGTGAAGTATCTCACAACAGCCCCATTTCTTGCTCAGCTGGATACGACGAAGCCATTCGACGTTTATTGTGATGCATCTGGCATCGGTCTTGGCTGCGTGCTGATGCAAAAAGGACGAGTGGTCGCTTATGGATCTTGTCAACTCAGAAATCACGAGCAGCATTATCCAACTCATGATCTTGAGTTAGCTGCCGTGGTCCTTGCTTTGAAGATGTGGAGGCACTACTTGCTCGGAAATCTTGTACACCTCTACACCGACCACAAGAGCTTGAAATACATCTTCACTCATAAAGAATTGAACATGATGCAACAAAGATGGCTACAGCTCATTAAAGATTATGAACTTGAGATTCATTATCATCCGGGAAAGGTGAATGTGGTTGCCGATGCGCTCAGTCGTAAGGTGCATATCCACCACTTGACTATTGCTGAAATGGATGATGAAGAACCAAGCCTCCGTGTCATTCCGTATGGAGCACTCTACAATCTCACTCTCATTCCTACCATCCGAGGGGAGATCATTGAAGCTCCAAGAAAAGACAAAGGAATATCTCACATATGGAGGAGGATTGATCAAGGTGAGAGGAAATGCTTCCGGAAAGACGATGAAGGTACTTTGTGGTTCAACGATCAGATTGTAGTACCCCGAAATATGGGACTATGGAAGAAAATTTTGGATGAAGATCATTTGTCCAAATTTTCCATTCATCTGGGAAGCAGTAAAATGTACCAAGATCTCCGGAAGAAGTTTTGGTGGACACGTATGAAACGTGAAGTTGCAAAGTATGTTTCAGAATGTGATACGTGTCGAAGAGTCAAGGCCGACCATGTGAAGAAGTCTGGTCTGCTGCAACCATATCAAGTACCGGCATGGAAGTGGGAATACTTGAGTATGGACTTCATCGCCGGGTTGCCGAGGACCGCCTACAACCATGATTTGATTTGGGTAATCGTTGACCGGTTAACCAAATTGGCACACTTCATACCTGTGCATACTAGATACAATGCAAAGCAGTATGTGGAGTTGTACATAGCACGGATCATGTGCTTACATGGAGTTCCACGTACCATTGTGTCTGACAGAGGATCGCTGTTCATAGCCCATTTCTGGGAGCAGCTACATGCATCCTTGGGAACCAAACTGATTCGAGGCTCCGCGTATTACCCTCAAACCAATGGGCAAACTGAGAGGGTGAATCAAATACTGGAAGATATGCTAAGAGCGTGTGCTATCCACCACGGTAAGAGCTGGGATAATCACTTAACGTTGGCGGAGTTTGTGTACAACAAAGTTATCAGACGAGCATCAAAATGGCACTATATGAAGATCTATACGACCTGAAGTACCGTACACCATTGAATTGGTGCGAGTCCGGTGAACGAGTGACGTTCGGGGTTGATCTTGTCAATGAAACCGAAGAGAGAGTTTGGATAATACAAGAGAACCTCAAAGCTTCATAATCTCGTCTGAAAAGCTATGTGGATCAGAGGCGTTGACCGCTGCATTTCGACGTCAGAGAGCACATGTATCTTCGTGTGTCTCCGATGAAAGGGATTCATTGGTTCGGTGTCACGGGGAAACTTGCTCCCCGATTAATCAGTCCGTTTGCCATCACAGAGAAGTGCGGGACCATAGCCTACCGGCTGGAATTACCGGCAAGCCTTGCTTGTATTCACGACATATTTCGCGTCCCAGCGGCATAAGTGTCTCAAGTTTACCACTTCTGTCCGCACTGAAGACATCAACGAGTTGAAGCCGGATCTCACCTATACTGAGCAGCCCATTCAGATTATCGACGAAAAGACCCGGATCACTGTAATGGTCCCAAAAATATGAATACAAAGAAACTTGAGTTTGCACAAATATTGGTGTCATGTGTATGAAAAAGGGGACTGGTTTAAACTTTGTACACAGGTGATAACACATGAGAGATTCTTCTAAACAAACTTAGGGTTACTTGCATGTTTGGACCCTAGGTGGATTAAACCCACAGAAGTGAAGTACTCAGGTGCAATGGAAAGGTTTAAAAAATCAGAATTTGAACTAAATGTTCAACTCAAATTTCAAATAAGGGAGGACACAATGGTAATTCAAACTGTTGTGTTCAAACTCTTGTTTGCAGCAGCTAACACAAGAATCAGATTGCATATTTGGATTTCTTAGATCCAAATTAGTGGGTAGGCAAAGTTTCATCAATTTTTGAAAAGATTTGCTATCCATTTGTCCCAAAAGGACTTAAATGTGCAAGGAATTCAAATACACATTTGAATTTGGATGAAATTTGCCCAACTCTCCAAATGCAGCTCAAATTTCAACTCCAAACATTTGACTTGGTTGATTGCCAAATTTTGGAGATCTTTTCAGAGGATAAGAGGGATAGTGGGACCCACTAGTCAGTGTGCCAAATATCTGAAATTGAGCAGCTATTCTGTTGTCCACTGAAACAACTAATATCAGCACTGTTTCACTCGGGTAGACCGAGGACTCCACGGGCGCCACCGAGACACCCACCGCAGCACTCCCGGGGTCAGTTTCCCCACGCTGGCGATCTACTCGTGCGCTGGTATTACTCCCCGTCGTGCTCAGTTTCGCTACAACACCGAGGACCGCCTCCGTTCTCTGTCTCGCACGGGCTAAAGAACAGAGCAGCTGCCGCCGTTGCTTAATCGCTCGGGAACTGGTTCCTCTCGCATGCAAGCCTCGGCAACCCAGCAAAACAGCACCACGGGACCTTCCACAACCTCCTCGCACCATTCCCACGCAATCTAAGCCACAAAAAAACGAGAGCTTCGTGTGAAGGTGCTCTCGTGGACCACTGAAACCACGGCCGAAAGAAGCCGCGTGAAGGTGCTCTCGTGGACAGCTTTGTAGAGAGCTTGGCATGCCCGACCAAGAGCATCCTCGGACGCGCTAGGACCCGGTGGTGCTCATCTCCGAAGCTCAAGCCATGACATGATCTACCGAGCGCAAATTTGAGAAAATTCCTCCGGCAGGCACAAACCGACCTTCCGGCACGGTAACTTCAAATTCGACCTCTATTCTCGTTCTTGTGTCGCCAAATCTTGCACAAGGGACCGCAAGAAGTCGGCAATCATGTTCTCTTCACAACCCTAGTTCTGAAACACACGTAGACAATACAATTTCTAGGTTTGCCGAGCACGTCTATGTCGGTACTGCCCGGGCGCACGGTGACAACAGTTTTGCCGCTGTTTCCGAGCCATGTTGAGGCCATGCCGAGCTAGCCCATTCTCCACTGGTGCTTTTGAGCGGTTCGGTCGAGCTTTTGGCAGGGCCAAAATGGCCGGGCGACGTCGCCGAAATGGTACCGAGCCGCCGCACCGTCGCCGGCTATGTTAGAGCCACCGCCGGTCGGGGGAAGTTGTTCCATCGTTTTCAGCGTGTGGAATTAGGCCCTAGCGGCGAGGGAGAGCTTGGGAGCTATCTGGACGTCAGGTTTCAGCGCATCTCCGACGAGCCCGGCGGCGCGCGGGTGCGGGCGGCCGAAGGTTGAAGAAGACCCAGCGGGTCCCATGTGTCAGTTACAGGAATTGGAATTTCTGATCTGCTGTGGCTCTGGGATCTATTGTGGCGCAGGAAGAGTTCAGTGGCCCTGTGCGGCTTATACCAGCGAGTGACACGTGGTCACCCTGGACCCACGCGCAGGATTTAAACTTTTCCGGTTTATTTGAATCCCCAATTTCAATTCAAACTTTAGAACCTCATAACTTTTGCTAGGAAGCTCTAAATTTAATGATTCAAATTGGGTTGGATTCAGGTTGGAAAACTCTATCCAAATACGCAACCCAATTTGTATGAAACTCACTATTTAATTCTGGAAAATTCTTTAAACTTTTTAGCAAAAGAATTTTAGAGGTAGTTTGGTTCATCCATAACTCCTCAAATTTTGCTAAAATATTCTTTAGGAGGTTAGTGAGCCCCTGTAAAATTGTCAGCTCATCTGGAGTTTATTTGGTAATGGGAATTCAGATTTTAACTTGCTGTGTTCAAATGAATACAGAAACAATGTCAGAAAATTTCCAAAACTTGGAAATTCAGTTCTAGGGAATTCTTAGCTCCAAAAATCCTAGGGAAATTCATGCATGCTCCCTGATCTGTGTTTGAAATTGTAGTTCACTTGAATTTGCATGAAAGTGCAAGTTTATTCAAAATTAATTTCTTTTTTTCCTAGATGCTTAAGGAATTGTTCTGGGTGATCTACTCATTGAAAATTTCTAAATTTTGGTCCAGATTATTTTGTTGTGACAAGGAACTCACAAGAAAATTTCCAGATCCGTTGGAGCTCTGGATCACCACTGTGCTGTTCAACCTATTTAGATGAGTATCACACAAGTGATGAAAAACATATCTCACTTGATCATAGTGTTTAACCCAAACCCAAACCACTAGCACCAGTGTCATTTTAAATTCTTAAACAGAGTTCCAGTTTTTAAACTTGTCATTAGGACTTGTTAGCAAAATCATTACAATTAAATCCATATGCATATTCATTACGTGTAGCATCTACGTGAAGAATTTGAAGCAAATAGAGTGGAGATCAAAGGAGGAAAGAGAGTGATCAAGCCTCAAGTGGTCTTCACTAACTGAATTATATATATTAGTCCCCTGCAAAACAAAGGCAAGCCCCGGTTTGCATCAAAACTTACAAGTTTTTATTTGTAATCATTTTTTATTGTCTAGCATTTTGTTTATCGCATTAAGTCTAGATGGTATGAAACTCCAATTGCATGACCCCGAAAACCCTGGAGTACAATGTAGATTAGGTTATCAACTGATTATACTGCTGATCTCAAGTAACAAAAGTGGATTAAAAGAAGGAAAACTCGAGTGGGCGGCTTCCTACTCAAGAACCGGTATTTAGGGGGATCAATCGGAATAGTTGGGAATTGATTGTAAGGGCCTCAGTTTTGGCACACATTTGAAGTGTTCATCACCACACCACACCAATTTTCACTCCATTCGGAGTTGATCTTGACATGAGCTAAGTGGGACGAATTCAAACTTTATTTGAATTCAAAAACTGAACTTGTGCTGAAATTCACTCAAACCGAACCCAATTTGAATTCTATTCAATTCAAATGGCTCAGGGGTGAATAATTTGAATCACCAGGGGTATTATAGGGCTCACTGTTTACAACAGTGATTAGGAGTAAATTTCAGAGGTTAAAACCCCGGGTGGGACCCACATGTCATAGAAGGAAGAAGGAGAAACTTGCACCCAAAGTCAGAGTCTCGGTGGGAAATTCCACCGAGCAGCTGTCGGCTGTGCCACCGAGCAGCTACCGGCGCCACCAGCTGCTTCCCTCTCCGCGCGCTGGCGCCCAGGGCGGCTGGCTCGCGCCCCCACGCGACCGGCACCACCTCAGCCGAACAGGAGTCGGACGGCTTTATCTTCTCGTGGGCAAACCCGAGCAGCGGCATTGTTTCTCGCCACAGCTCTCTGCTCAATCGGGAAAACCAGCGAAACCATCTCCTCCTTCGTCCCTGAGCTGCTAGACAGCCACCTGAGCTCGCACTCCACCTCCCCAACGCCAGAAACCCCGAGCTCCGACCTCCTTGGCCTTAGACGGTCGCCACCGCGGCGACCTAGCCTCAGCCGAGAGTCAGGCGCCGTAGGCAGCGTTCCACAGGCGTTTCCACGGTCCAGCGAGAGAGGCAACAGGAGCGCGCGACCACCGTGCTGCTCTCCTCCAAATTTGGAAGCCAACCGTGAAGAATCCGCAGAGAATTTCCAGTTTTTGCTCCAGCGACCGTAAACCGAGCTTCCGGTACGGTTTCTTTAAATTCTCGCTCTATGATCTTCCGGAGGTCATCAAATCTTGCACATAGACTCTGGACTAGCCGTCGATCAAGTTCTTTTCTGCATCCGTAGCGTGAAACAGTCTAGGAGTGACGAATTTCGAGCTCGATCGAGGGCGGTCATGGCGGGCACGATCGGTCACACGGTGCCGACCGACTTGCCGCCATCCCTGAACCCTTTTGACACCTTGTCGAGCTTCCTAGAGGTACACTGATGCTATAGGGCCGTTTGTTCGAGGTGTTGGCGGGTTTAGAAACCACGGTCGATGGTGTCGAACCTCAACCGAGGCCGCGGCACGTCGCCGAGCTACTTCCGGTCACTCCCAGCCCGACCTGTCACCCCCGACGTGTTCCTCGACGTTGACAACCCCCTGGCGGCGAGTTTCAGACCATGGGAGGTCCGGCAGCGGCGAGCCGGCGAGCCCCGAGTCTGCTCCGGCGAGGTCGGCGGCGCGGGCGCGAGAGAACGGCGGGAGGAAGACGAAGCCGGCTGACCCACGTATCAGCGGCTGGAGAATTTAAATCGGGATCGGGTATGGCTAGGGATCGGCTGTGCTGGCGCGCAAATACCCTGTGAGCTCCGGTGTGCCAGACACCTCCACGCTCGACACGTGTGGTATCTCTGGTGTGCCGGACACCTCCGCGCTCGACACGTGTCCCCGCGAGCCCCGAGAGTTTAAACTTTTCCCCCGATTTTCAGAGTTCTTCCCAACTTCAAATCCTCATAACATTGGTTACAGAGCTCCAAATCGGGTGAACCAAATTTGGTTGGATTCAGCTCTCTGAGCACTTTCCAGCAATACCAAATTCAGCTCATGAAAGTGAATAGTTTTCCAGAATTAAATCCCTAAAGCTTAAACTGTTGGGAATTTTATCTGGAGAACTACCTTATGAAAAATTCTGAAATTTGGCTGAAAGGTTCATTAGAAAATCCCTGAATCCAGTAAAATTTTCAGACTCATCCAAGTTCATTAGTTACCCTAATTGGGTGATTAAGGGAACTGCCCAGGGACAATAGAAAAATGTACAGAAACATTTTTCAGATTTTCTCCAATCTTAATTAGGACATAACTTTCTGTAGAATTCTTCAGATGACATGAAACCAACTCCATTAGAACCATCCTAAATTCTAGTTTCCAGAAAGTAATGGTGGGAGCCATGAAAAACCCTGGAATTACTTAGAGGCTCAATTATTGACCAAAGAGGCTTTTATTTGTACAAGGTGCAAATGAACTCTGTTTCAAATGAAACTTGGTCAAGACTCTGGTTAGGACACTGCCAAGCCACAATAAAAATTTCAGAACCAAAGGGGAGGTCTAGCTAGAGTTAGTAGTAAATAAGTATTCAAGTTTACGCATTGCATTAAAATTTACATGTAGTATTATATTCAACGTGTAGCCATTGAAGAAGAGACTCCGGAAGTGCTGGACTTCCTTCTTCCGGACAAAGAACTAACCCCTGACCAGCAGCAACAAGGCAAGCCCTGGTTTGCATTAACCCTTTCATCAGTTTTACTTTGTTTACATGCGTCATATGAAGTATGTTTGTGCATTAGGTATAGTATGGATGGAACCCCACTTGCATAACCAAAATTTTTCCCTAAGAGTGAGGGTAGTGTCTAAGACCTCGAGTAGACAGGCTATGCTTAATAATTCATAGGGCTTCGGTACAAGTCGAGTAGTTGGAATCTACTCGCGAGATAGGCTTGGGACACACGGGTTCGGTTGAGTGACGTGAGATCACTTTAGTAATGAAAATGAGACTAGGCAGGGGCTAGGACGCAGCAAGAGAGAGTCTTGTGTGCACAGCCCTGCCCGTGTCGATTGAGGACCGATCTGTGTGCGGCCCTGCTGAACAAGTATTGAACGTACCGAAGGCATATCGGATATATGGGCCCCGATAAACCGATGTAGTCTAAACCTCCGGGCGTCGAGGCATAACGCACCGATTTATAGGTGTAGGCTGAGGGCAGCAAGGTGGAAATCTGCCAACGGGCATAGAGAGATGCTCCGTGTGGGGAACCTCCTGCTCGTTTTGGTGCGACCGGTTCGATGTTTGGGCTGTTGGGTGAAAGGTTGTCCCGTACGACATCGAGTGAGCGTGCTGTGCAGCTCCATGGGTGGGCGTACGTGACGTGCTCTTTGGGTTTCCCTGCAGGTGTGTATCGAGTCGATTCGCCGTCCCTCGCGGTGACGAGTACCGCTTGTTCACTGCGTCGTAACGTAGATAATTTATGGAATGTTGTGATACAATATTGCTGTCATGAGATAATTGTATTGCTACATGTGTGCCACCAAATATTGCTCACTAAATTTCAGCTTTATGAACCGTTAACTTGTTGCTAAAAGCTGAACTAAGGATGAACTTGTAGGCGTGTCCATTTGTTGCAACATTGCTATCCTATGTCATGGTACACCTCATGTAGAGTTTCATGCTTAGGTGAGTCGGTTAAGCCTTGCTGAGCCTTCGTGCTCATGGTTGCTGCTTAAGTGTTTTTCAGGTGAGGAGCCACCCACGGACTCGGAGTACGAGTCCACCGGCGAGGGTTACCCTCCGTCGGGGACCACGGCTGAGTGGGAGCCGTACACGCCGCGCTGAGCTGAGACGTGCAGCTAGTGTGGGTTGCCCTAGGGCTGGGAAACCGACTTTTGCTAGATAGGCGGGCGTGAGTTGTTTAAAAGAAACTTCCGCTGTGTAATAAAGACCCTAGTTTGTAACTGAGAAGTGTACTACTTTGTACATTCAGTTTGTTTTCCCTTGTAATATAATGTGTTCTTATGACGTGTGCTGTCGGGTGTCGCACCGCGTGGCACCACCCTCTGCGATCCTGGATGAGCGGATTCTGGTCCGCCACAGCCTGGTATCAGAGCTGCAGTGGGGATAGCACAGTACTTAAGGACTGCATTATGGGAAAAACTTAGGTATACGGTGAGGAATCGGTAGTTGCCCAAGTAAGGACTATATTAGCATAGTTACTTAAAGTGGCAAAGACTAACTTATGTGTTATAATTCTGAATTTAAATTATGTAACGACGCACCTACGCTCTGGTAAGTATGGTAAGGAACGCCACCGAAAGCGGTTCAATTTCGGTTAGCTCCCCCTGACGAGGAACGTGGTTCAGGGATTTGTCTCATAGCTTGGTGTGAGACATCAATATGAAACTCTTGGACTCTTCATGTCCCTGAGTTCATATGCAACGCTGATCCCTACCGTGCATTAGGCAAGTAAGTGGAGACCCCATCGCGTGGTCAGTAACGCGAGAGTGTGTTCGTCTGGAAATAGCCCAGGAGGACATACGCAGCGCTTGCCATCGGCGTGCCCTGCAGGGCAGTAGGTGGTATCTGTTGGGTTGATAACATTCCCAACCGTGACGACCCGTTCATGACATACTCAGGTTCCCCGTCGTGTGGTGTTGAAACACGATCACGTGCCTTGAGACGTGACTTAGCTCAAGGACGGTCGTATGACAATGATACGGGCGTTTGTATTTACTTTTAAATATGGAACTGCCTGAAATGAACAACCTTTGAGTGCACCATCATTGTGTGGTCTTCTGCAGGTACTAACCACATATGTATCCGTGTAGAAAACGTGTGCGAGAGATCGTCTAGTGCCACACTTGAGACGTATATACCGGTATGATCCGGTTAGGATTTTCTTTTGTGAGGAACGTAGTACCGAGATATTGTAGGCATATGCATGAAAATATTTAGAACAAGGAACTAAAATCATTAGGTTCAACAATTAGGACCCTGGTTGGGTATAAGAATGGGATAGTGGAGCAGTGTAGCCAAAAGACTGAAAAACAGAGTGCTCTGTTTTGGACAGCAAGTTTGCTGATCTTCAACAGGGCATAACTCACAGGTCCTTTAGCCCAGAGAGGTGTGCTATATAGTTCGGGAAAGATATTCAAGTACTCTACAACTTTGTTATGGACTTCCAGAGCTGAAACTCGCCTTAAGATGGCTGAAATCCTAGAGGAATGTAAACTGTCCAGAACCAGGGCAGAGTAAAACATCCTCTGAACTGATCTGTTTTTCAAACATAACTTCCAGTAGTAAAATCTAAAATTGTCATATAATACATCCTTAGAAAGAGTAGAAGATTTGTGATATCTTTGCAATTCAAAGTTTCTGAAGTTTCAGCACGGATTTCAGTGGAAACTCGAATGGAAAACAGCAACTTCCAAGGGAGGTGCTGTTAAAGATTCCTCCAGAAATTCTGCTGACTTTGAATTAGTATAACTTTTTAACCAAGGATGATCTGGGGGCAATTGAATACTCGTTGGAAACATACTGAAGTTAACTTTAACTTTGGTATTCAACTTGAGTCACGAAAATGCCCAGAACCAGATCAAAACATGGAATAGGTAGAAACTGGTCATTCTGACAGAAGAATGACAGTTGAACTCATTGAAGAGGGTGTTGTACCCTAAGGGTGGTATACGTGATGACAACGCGATAGTAATGTCTCGTGGTGGCCAAACCTAGCTATGGTGAGCTTCCAAAGTGGAGGTTCACCAAGTTGGATTGAACTAGCTTGTGTTTGATCTGGTAATGGTGTAGCTTGTGCAAAGTTATTACATTATCTACTTACGAGATATATCGCATGTTTTTGTTGTCATAATGTTTTTACGCCCATTTTAATTGGACTGCATGCAAATGTTGCAGGACTGATGTTAGTGTCGTATGGTTGCAGATGGTTCGCACTAGGACCACGCACGAGGTAGATGGCTCTAGCCAAGGGGGAGGCGATGACTCCCAGCCACCGGCCTACGACAGCACCCCGCAGCAGCAGCCACCACCGCCGCCTCCGCTTACTCTAGCGGATGTGATAGCGGCGTTGGTGGGAGGTCATGAGGAGTAGACCGACCTGCTCCGCACGATCGTGCAAAATACGTCTCAGGCGGGGGGACGTCAAGACAGAGGGCCTCGGGAGCCCCGTGATGTGTCGTACTCGGATTTCATGAGTACGCACCCTCCAGTGTTCACCGAAGCTGAGGAACCACTGGAGGCGGACAACTGGCTGCGGACTATCGAGTCCAAGTTCGGGCTGCTCCAATGTACGGAGCGGCAGAAGACCCTGTTCGCAGCACAGCAGCTCCACGGTGCCGCTGGTGCGTGGTGGGCGAATTATGTCGCCTCACGTCCGGCTGGCCATGCCGTGGAATGGCAAGAGTTCCGGGAGGCGTTCCGCGCCTATCACATTCCTCCCGGAATCATGAAGAGGAAGTTCCAAGAATTCTTGGAGCTGAAGCAGGGCAGGAGGAGTGCCCACGACTACTCCCGTGCCTTCAACCATCTGGTGCAGTATGCGTCAGACTACATCTCCACGGAGGAGAAGAAGAGGGAGCATTTCTATCGGGGGTTACACCCCGAAATGAAGACCCATCTCGTACAGTGGAACCGCGGCAGATTCAACGACTTAGTCAATGCCGCGATCATGCAAGAGGATGCTCAGCGGGAGTTGGCAGCTGAGCAGCGGAAGCGCAGCGCTCCACCCAGCGGTGGGAGTGGCGCTCCCCAGAAGTACCGTATGGTGTATCGGACACCATCCGGGCAGCAGTGGCGTCCACCGTCGCGACCTCAACAGTTCGGGGGACGTTCGTTCCAAGCACCTCCGTTCCGTCCGCCGATGCCACCACCAAGACAGCAGCAGCAGCAGACGGTACCCCGGGCGTTTCCACCGCCACAACGCGCCCCGGGATTCCGTCCACCGATCAGCGGGGGACCGCCCCGTTTCACCTGCTTCACGTGTGGCCAGGCGGGCCACTTCGCGAAGGAGTGTCCCCAGGGGCAGCAGAGCAGCGGGCAAGCCCAGCTCCAGGGCGGTGCTCGAGGCCGACCTCCGGTGAAGAAGGTTGGTCAGCGGACTGGAGGCGTCCGCAACCTCGACAATGAGGACGCCTCAGAGGGAGACAACGTGCTGGCGGGTACGTTCACGCTCAATAATCAAGCCATCATCATACTTTTTGATTCTGGTGCAACCCACAACTTTATAAGTGCATCGTACGTGGTTAAGCATCAGCTGGAAGCCTTTCCAACCAAGTGTTCGTATATGATCTGCTCACCGGGAGGAAAGATTTCAGCAACTATGATGGTTTCAAAAGCCCCATTGTGCTTAGGTGGGAAAGATATATCCCACCACTATGATTATCCTAGGGGGGCAGAAGATTGATGCAATCTTGGGAATGTCATGGCTAAGCCACCATGGAGCTGTCCTGGAAACACTATCACGGACGGTTCACCTCAACTCCCCATTACACTGTCCGCAGTCCCTCCTATTAGATAATCCAGTCAGAGAGGTTTCAGCGATCAATAGTGCTGAGGCTCTCAAGTTAGAAGACATCCCCGTAGTCCGGGAGTATCCCGACGTGTTCCCGGAGGATCTACCGGGCATGCCACCTGAGCGGGATGTCGAGTTCAAGATCGAGCTCGCACCCGGGACTACGCCCATATCACGGAGACCATACAAGATGGCTCCAAATGAGCTGGCGGAACTGAAAGAACAGCTCAATGATCTGTTGAGCAAGGGTTTCATTAGGCCGAGTTCCTCGCCTTGGGGATGCTCGGCGTTGTTCGTGAAGAAGAAGGATGAAACCCTGAGGCTGTGTGTGGATTACCGGCCGCTCAACGCCGTCACCATCAAGAATAAGTACCCACTGCCCCGCATCGACATATTGTTTGATCAACTTGTGGGTGCCAGTGTGTTCTCCAAGATGGACCTTCGCTCTGGATATCACCAGATAAAAATCCGGGCGGAGGATATTCCGAAGACGGCATTCTCGACGAGATATGGACTATATGAATATCTCGTCATGTCCTTTGGTCTCACGAATGCTCCAGCCCATTTCATGTATCTCATGAACTTGGTGTTCATGCCGGAGCTGGACAAGTTCGTGGTAGTGTTCATCGACGATATCTTGGTTTACTCCAAGACAGAAGCCGAACATGCCGAACACATGCGGATCGTTCTTCAACGATTGCGAGACCACAAGCTCTACGCCAAGTTCAGTAAATGCGAGTTTTGGATTAGCCAAGTGCCTTTCTTGGGACATATCATCTTAGCAGAAGGCATTGCGGTTGACCCAAGCAAAATAGAGCAAGTGCTGAAATGGAAAGCTCCCACTTCAGTTCATGAAGTCAGAAGCTTCCTCGGGTTAGCGGGATACTATAGGAGATTCATTCCAAGCTTCTCCAAGCTCGCTAAGCCGATGACAGAATTACTGAAGAAAGGGACGAAGTATGTTTGGAACATGGCGTGTGAAGGAGCGTTCCAAGCATTGGTGAAGCATCTCACAACAGCCCCGGTCATAGCTCAGCCGGATACAACAAAGCCCTTCGACGTGTATTGTGACGCGTCCGGTATTGGGCTTGGCTGCGTGTTGATGCAGGAAGGACGTGTGGTCGCCTATGGCTCACGCCAACTTCGGAACCATGAGCAGCATTATCCTACTCATGATCTTGAGCTTGCTGCCGTGGTGTTGGCGCTAAAAATGTGGAGGCACTATCTCCTGGGGAATCTGGTGCATCTCTACACTGACCACAAGAGCTTGAAGTACATTTTCACCCAGAAGGAGCTGAATATGAGGCAAAGGAGGTGGTTAGAATTAATCAAGGACTATGAAATTGAGATTCACTACCACCCCGGCAAGGCGAATGTGGTTGCCGACGCGCTGAGTCGGAAATCGCATGTCCATCACCTCACCATTACACCGGTGGAGGAGGAAGAGCCAAGTTTATACTTGGTTCCTTATGGATCGCTGTACAACCTTGCCCTCATCCCTACTATTAGGGAGGACATCATTGCAGCTCAGAAAACGGATAAAGGCATGGCACATCTCCGGAGATGGATAGACAATGGAGAAATTAGTTTCCGGAAAGATGATGAGGGGACGCTGTGGTTCAATGACCGCATAGTCGTACCCCGATATATGGAGTTGAGGAAAAAGATCCTCGATGAAGCTCACTTGTCTAAATACTCCATTCATCCGGGCAGCAACAAGATGTACCAAGATTTGAAAAAGAAATTTTGGTGGACACGGATGAAGCGGGAAGTAGCGAAGTACGTATCCGAGTGTGATACGTGCCGACGAGTGAAGGCTGATCACATGAAGAAATCAGGACTGTTGCAACCCCTGAAGATCCCGGCATGGAAATGGGAAGATGTGAGCATGGATTTCATTGTGGGATTACCCCTAACATCCAACAAGCATGATTCCATAAGGGTAATCGTTGATGGGTTAACCAAGACGGCTCACTTCATTCCGGTGAATACACGTTACAATGCCGGCAAATATGCGGAGCTATACATAGCAAAGATTCTATGCCTATACGGGGTACCCAAGACCATTGTCTCAGATCGAGGTGCATTATTTGTATCTCGCTTTTGGGAGCAGCTACACGCTGCATTGGGTACTAAGTTGATCAGGAGCTCCGTTTATCACCCTCAGACAGATGGGCAAACAGAGAGGGTGAATCAAGTCCTGGAAGACATGTTGAGAGCATGTGCCATCTACCATGGTAGGAACTGGGATGATCACCTACCATTGGCGGAATTCTCGTATAACAATGGCTATCAGGCGAGTATCAAAATGGCACCTTACGAAGCTCTCTACGGTCGTAAATGCCGCACCCCATTAAATTGGTGCGAGTCCGGGAAAGGGTCACATTCGGGGTTGATGTGGTGAACGACGCCGAAGAGCACGTTCGGACAATTCAAGCCAATTTAAAAGCCGCTTAATCCCGGCAGAAGAACTACGCTGATAAGAGGCGTAGGCCATTGCACTTTGACGTTGGGGAACACGTGTACCTACGCGTGTCTCCGATGAAGGGCGTGCACCGGTTCGGTGTGAAGGGGAAGCTCGCTCCCCGTTTTATTGGACCCTATACTATCACCGAGAAGTGTGGACCAGCAGCGTATAGATTGGAGCTACCGGCATCCCTGGCTGGTGTCCATGATGTTTTCCATGTTTCGCAACTGCGAAAATGTTTGAAGCATACAGCTGCTGTTCCTACCGAAGACATCGGCGAGCTGAAACCGGATTTAACATATGAGGAGTATCCGGTGGAAATCCTTGATGAGAAAGCCCGAACCACGCGTAGCAGAACGTTGTGGTTCTACAAGATCCTCTGGAGTAACCACACCGTGGAAGAAGCGACATGGGAGAGCGAGGAATTCCTTCGCTCAAATTAGCCGGAGTTCATGGCTTCTCAACACGAGTAAGTCCCTACTACATCGCTATCTCTTCTTTTGTAATTTCGGGACGAGATTCTTTTAAGGGGGGAGGAATGTAAGGGCCTCAGTTTTGGCACACATTTGAAGTGTTCATCACCACACCACACCAATTTTCACTCCATTCGGAGTTGATATTGACATGAGCTAAGTGGGACGAATTCAAACTTTATTTGAATTCAAAAACTGAACTTGTGCTGAAATTCACTCAAACCGAACCCAATTTGAATTCTATTCAATTCAAATGGCTCAGGGGTGAATAATTTAAATCACCAGGGGTATTATGGGGCTCACTGTTTACAACAGTGATTAGGAGTAAATTTCAGAGGTTAAAACCCTGGGTGGGACCCACATGTCATAGAAGGAAGAAGGAGAAACTTGCACCCATAGTCAGAGTCTCGGTGGGAAATTCCACCGAGCAGCTGTCGGCTGTGCCACCGAGCAGCTACCGGCGCCACCAGCTGCTTCCCTCTCCGCGCGCTGGCGCCCAGGGCGGCTGGCTCGCGCCCCCACGCGACCGGCACCGCCTCAGCCGAACAGGAGTCGGACGGCTTTATCTTCTCGCGGGCAAACCCGAGCAGCGGCATTGTTTCTCGCCACAGCTCTCTGCTCAATTGGGAAAACCTGCGAAACCATCTCCTCCTTCGTCCCTGAGCTGCTAGACAGCCACCTGAGCTCGCACTCCACCTCCCCAACGCCAGAAACCCCGAGCTCCGACCTCCTTTGCCGTAGACGATCGCCACCGCGGTGACCTAGCCTCAGCCGAGAGTCAGGCGCCGTAGGCAGCGTTCCACGGGCGTTTTCACGGTCCAGCGAGAGAGGCAACAGGAGCGCGCGACCACCGTGCTGCTCTCCTCCAAGTTTGGAAGCCAACCGTGAAGAATCCGCAGAGAATTTCCAGTTTTTGCTCCGGCGACCGTAAACCGAGCTTCCGGAACGGTTTCTTTAAATTCTCGCTCTATGATCTTCCGGAGGTCATCAAATCTTGCACATAGACGCTGGACTAGCCGGTGATCAAGTTCTTTTCTGCATCCGTAGCGTGAAACTGTCTAGGAGTGACGAATTTCGAGCTCGATCGAGGGCGGTCATGGCGGGCACGATCGGTCACACGGTGCCGACCGACTTGCCGCCATCCCTGAACCCTTTTGACACCTTGTCGAGCTTCCTAGAGGTACACTGATGCTATAGGGCCATTTGTTCAAGGTGTTGGCGGGTTTAGAAACTACGGTCGACGGTGTCGAGCCTCAACCGAGGCTGCGGCACGTTGCCGAGCTACTTCCGGTCACTCCCAGCCCAACCTGTCACCCCCGACGTGTTCCTCGACGTCGACAACCCCCTGGCGGCGAGTTTCAGACCATGGGAGGTCCGGCAGCGGCGAGCCGGCGAGCCCCGAGTCTGCTCCGGCGAGGTCGGCGGTGCGGGCGCGAGAGAACGTTGGGAGGAAGACGAAGTCGGCTGACCCACGTATCAGCGGCTGGAGAATTTAAATCGGGATCGGGTGTGGCCAGGGATCGGCTGTGCTGGCGCGCAAATACCCTGTGAGCTCCGGTGTGCCGGACACCTCCACGCTCGACACGTGTGGTATCCCCAGTGTGCCGGACACCTCCGCGCTCGACACGTGTCCCCGCGAGCCCCGAGAGTTTAAACTTTTCCCCCGATTTTCAGAGTTCTTCCCAACATCAAATCCACATAACTTTGGTTAGAGAGCTCCAAATCGGGTGAACCAAATTTGGATGGATTCAGCTCTCTGAGCACTTTCCAGCAATACCAAATTCAGCTCATGAAAGTGAATAGTTTTCCAGAATTAAATCCCTAAAGTTTAAACTGTTGGGAATTTTATCTGGAGAACTACTTTATGAAAAATTCTGAAATTTGGCTGAAAGGTTCATTGGAAAATCCCTGAATCCCAGTAAAATTTTCAGATTCATCCAAGTTCACTAGTTACCCTAATTGGGTGATTAAGGGAACTGCCCAGGGACAATAGAAAAATGTACAAAAACATTTTTCATATTTTCTCCAATCTTAATTAGGACATAACTTTCTGTAGAATTCTTCAAATGACATGAAACCAACTCCATTAGAACCATCCTAAATTCTAGTTTCCAGAAAGTAATGGTGGGAGCCATTAAAAACCCTGGAATTACTTAGAGGCTCAATTATTGACCACAGAGGTTTTTATTTGTACAAGGTGCAAATGAACTCTGTTTCAAATGAAACTTGGTCAAGACTCTGGTTAGGACCCTGCCAAGCCACAATAAAAATTTCAGAACCAAAGGGGAGGGCTAGCTAGAGTTAGTAGTAAATAAGTATTCAAGTTTATGCATTGCTTTAAAATTTACATGTAGTATTATATTCAACGTGTAGCCATTGAAGAAGAGACTCCGGAAGTGCTGGACTTCCTTCTTCCGGACGAAGAACTAACCCCTGACCAGCAGCAACAAGGCAAGCCCCGGTTTGCATTAACCCTTTCATCAGTTTTACTTTGTTTGCATCGACATATGAAGTATGTTTGTGCATTAGGTATAGGATGGATGGAACCCCACTTGCATAACCAAAATTTTTCCCTAAGAGTGAGGGTAGTGTCTAAGACCTCCAGTAGATAGGCTATGCTTAATAATTCATAGGGCTTCGGTACAAGTCGAGTAGTTGGAATCTACTCGCGAGATAGGCTTGGGACACACGGGTTCGGTTGAGTGACGTGAGATTACTTTAGTAATGAAAATGAGACTAGGCAGGGGCTAGGGCGCAGCAAGAGAGAGTCTTGTGTGCGCAGCCCTGCCTGTGTCGATTGAGGACCGATCCGTGTGCGGCCCTGCTGAACAAGTATTGAACGTACGCAAGGCATATCGGATATATGGGCCCCGATAAACCGATGTAGCCTAAACCTCCGAGCGTCGAGGCATAACGCACCGATTTATAGGTGTAGGCTGAGGGCAGCAAGGTGGGAATCTGCCAACGGGCACAGAGAGATGCTCCGTGTGGGGAACCTCCTGCTCGTTTCGGTGCGACCGGTTCGATGTTTGGGCTGTTGGGTGAAAGGTTGTCCCGTACGACATCGAGTGAGCGTGCTGTGCAGCTCCACGGGTGGGCGTACGTGATGTGCTCTTTGGGTTTCCCTGCAGGTGTATATCGAGTCGATTCGCCGTCCCTCGCGGTGACGAGTACCGCTTGTTCACTGCGTCGTAACATAGATAATTTATGGAATGTTGTGATTCAATATTGCTGTCATGAGATAATTGTATTGCTACATGTGTGCCACCAAATATTGCTCACTAAATTTCAGCTTTATGAACCGTTAACTTGTTGCTAAAAGCTGAACTAAGGATGAACTTGTAGGCGTGTCCATTTGTTGCAACATTGCTATCCTATGTCATGGTACACCTCATGTAGAGTTTCATGCTTAGGTGAGTCGGTTAAGCCTTGCTGAGCCTTCGTGCTCACGGTTGCTGCTTAAGTGTTTTTCAGGTGAGGAGCCACCCACGGACTCGGAGTACGAGTCCACCGGCGAGGGTTACCCTCCGTCGGGGACCACGGCTGAGTGGGAGCCGTACACGCCGCGCTGAGCTGAGACGTGCAGCTAGTGTGGGTTGCCCTAGGGCTGGGCAACCGACTTTTGCTAGATATGCGGGCGTGAGTTGTATAAAAGAAACTTCCGCTGTGTAATAAAGACCCTAGTTTGTAACTGAGAAGTGTACTACTTTGTACATTCAGTTTGTTTTCCCTTGTAATATAATGTGTTCTTATGACGTGTGCTGTCGGGTGTCGCATCGCGCGGCACCACCCTCTGCGATCCTGGATGAGCGGATTCCGGTCCGCCACATTGATCCTCATAGTTGGGAATGGAGACCCGGCAGTGGATGGAAGGCTCAAGGACGTGGTCCTGTGGACCTAGTCTATGTCTTAGTCGATTAAGGCCCGTTCTCGTGTGCGCCCTGTGGGACAGGTTTGAGTTGTGTACCAGATGCGTACTGGCAATATGGGACCCAGGAAACCGATGTAACATGTTAACCTGGGTGTCGAGGCATACCCCACCGTCTGATGCAGATGCTGAAAGGATAGAGAAGTCGGCTCTACGAGGGTTTGCCGTAGTGAGACTTAATCCCAGTCAGTCGGACCGGTTCGACATTTGGGTGTCGTGTGAAAGGTTGCCACGTACGACGTCAGTGACGGTTGCTGTGTGCAACGTCGAGTACGGGCATACGTGTCGTGTCAGCTGGGTGTTTTTTATTGCAATCACCGTCGCACACGGTAGTGAGCATACTTGTACACTGAGTCGTGACGTAGTAATAAATAGGGAAACATTTAATATGCTTTGTGAGTAATCCTCATATTGGACATGAGGAAATGATCAACACTTCACTAAATTTATTTTCCACCTTGGGCTAGTAGTGTCGAGGCAAAGCGTTTCTTGTTTGATTGTGGAGTCTCGACGTTAATGGTGCAAGGTCTGTATGGGTCTAGGGTGACTCACTAAAGTTACTTTCACCTCAGGCAAGTGACATCGAGATGAAGCGTTTCTTGTTTGATTGTGGAGTCTCTATGTAAATTGCGCGAGGGCTATAAAAGTTGCTAAAAACTTGAAGTAAGGACTCTCCTTTAGTTCAAGTTCATCTTTTGTGCAAACTTCTATATTCAGCCCTCTATTTTCAGCATGTAGAGTTTCATGACTAGGGTGACGGTTAAGTCTTGCTAAGCTTCATGCTCACGGATAGTGCATAAGTTGTTTTGCAGGTAATAACAGTACGCTGATATGTATGGGTGTCCAATGAGACTCGGAACTCTCTGAGTCGTGAACTCATGGCAACCCCTGCTGCTGCTATTATGATGGTGTCGCTTGTAAGAAGGGTCCGCGGGCTGGACATCATCTCTGTTGCTTAGCCTAGATATGAGACGGGAGTTGTATTAGTCTTCCGCTGTAGATTATTTTGAGAAGTATTTGTAAAATTCTCACTTTGTAAGCTTCCGCTTGATTTATGTAATATGATACTTTATTATGTGTGCTGTTGGGTGCCGCATCGCACGGCACCACGTACCCAATGTGATTCCCGGGTGAGTGGCATGGCCGCGTGATCAGTTCCGGGCCCTCACAATCACCCGAAACCAGAGATTGAAATTTTATAAAGTCCTGTGGAGTAATCATACCGCGGAAGAGGCGACGTGGGAAAGTGAAGATGACATCCACAAAAATTATCCGGAACTTTTGTCATAGACTTTGTAATTACCCTCCCGTCTCATTTTTCTTTTGTAATCTCGGGACGGGATTCCTTTTAAGGGGGCAGGAATGTAAAGGTCCCAAAAATATGAATACAAAGAAACTCATGTTTGCACAAAGTTGGTTTCATATGTATGAAAAGTGGGACTTGTTTAAACTTTTTCACATGTGATAATACACATGAGAACTCTCTTCACACAAGTTCAATTATTTATTTGAATGCTTGGAACCCAAAATGGGATTTGAAACCAAGGTGGGAAGTTCCCATATGTGTGAGAAAGTTAAATTCAGATTTTGGAACAAATTTGTTCAACTTAATGAGGGCAACACAATGGATTGCAATCTGTTGTGTTAAAAATCTCATTTTCAGCAGCTAAATCAAAAATCAGATTTCATATTTGAATTCCTTAGGTCCAAATTAGTGGGTATGCAAAGTTTCATGATTTTTTGAAATGTTTTGCAACCCATTTTCCAAAAAGGACTTTAAATTGCAAAGAATTCAAATATCCATTTGAATTTGGATAAAATTTGCCCAATTATTCAAATGCACATCAGATTTGAACTCCCAAAATTAAATTGATCATTTGCAAAATTTTGGAGATATTTTAGAGAGATAATGGGGAGAGTGGGAGCCATTTGTCATATGGTCATAAGATCTTTAGTGGAGGGGGGCAGTCTCTGTTTTGCTTTCTTCAGTCGGTTTCACTCGGGCAGACCGAAGCCTTACTCAGCCCGACACCGAGACAAGCCGGCGCCAGCTCCCAGTGATTTCCCTCACGCTGGCGAGTTGTTTGCGTGCCTCCTTCACCTCTAGCCGTGCTCTTCTTTACCACAGCGCCGAAGACACGGCTCTTCTTTCTCCTCGCGCAAGAACCCAACCGAAGCTGCCGCCACCCTGTCGATCACTTGAGCACCCACCAACTCGCATGCAAGCCTCGGCTGAGCAGCAAAACAGCACCACGGGACTCCCCACAACCTCCTCGGACCACAACTGAGTGAGCAGGGCCTCCTCCCACCGAGAAATCAGTTTTTCCGCGACGGCCAAAATAAAACCGAGACAAGGTGCTCTCATGGACAGCCTCACTCAGAGCTTGTCACGGCTTAGCAAGACATCCTTTGGACGCGCAAATCCTCCACGCTGCTCACCTCCGAAGCTCAAGCCAAAAGGTTGATAGTCGCCAGCGTATTTCACAATTTTCTTCCGGCCGGTGCAAAACCACCTTCGGGTAAGGAAACTCCAAAATCCCGATTAATTCTTGTTTAGAGCCCAATAAATTGCACTCACAGGAGATAGACTCGATGGCGCAGGAGTTTGCTTCGGGAACCTAGCATGAAACCATGTGTAGCCCGTGTATTTTGAGCTTTCCCGACGACGGCCATGGCAGGAAGCATCGGGCGCATGATGAAATCCTGGTTAGAGGCATTCCCGAGCCTTTTCACCACATTGCTAAGTTTCTATAGCATCCACCGGTGCTCTAGGGATTGGAAACAATAGGTGGGAGGGTTTAGGGCGTCGGGAATACGCTGCTGAACTCTCACCAAGCTGCTGCAGCGTTGCGAGGAAGGTTGCACTACAGGAATCCCGACAATAGACGACGGCCAAAAATCGTCGTCTATAAGCACAGTACCGTCGTCAATAACTTATTGACGATGGTAAACTGTTATAGACGACGGTTTATGGCGTTCATCAATTATTAGTCGTCAATAAGCTTATTGACGATGGTTACCGTCGTCAATAATCTTATTGACGACAGCTAAAGCTGGCTGTCGTCAATAAGCTACAGTAGCTTATTGACGACGGCCAGGGTTTGGCTCTCGTCAATAAGCTAGCTTATTATCGACGGCCAGGGTTTGGATGTCGTCAATAAGCCAACTTATTGACGATGGTACATTTATACCGTCGTCAATAACAATGGCTTATTGACGATGTTTTCTGGTACCTGGCCGTCGTCAATACTAATGGCTTATTGACGACGGCCAAGTACCAGAAAGCGTTGTCAATAAGATTTGCAATTTAAAAAAAAAACAGATAATCCAGGCCTGGCTTTGAGGCCAGCCCTGGCTCGATGGCCAGATCACAGGCAATCAAAACATACATCACATGCAGGCACAAAAACACTATATGCACGCCACACTACCCTACGCTACCCCGACCGCTGCCACCGGAGTCCAGAAAGTCGTCGCGCGCTCGTCCAAACGCCGGATGCTGAGGGGATGGAGTTTTCTGAGCCTGCATCGCCGATCCCTGTGATGTACATGTATAGTTAGACAAATTAGAAGTTCACAAATGTGTATATGACTAAATAAACTCATTACAAGTTAGAATTGAGCAAGTTAGCTAGACTTGGCTATGTTTGAGTAAGTTTGCTCATATTTTACTAAGTTTGAGAAGTATGGACTAGTATTGTTTATGTTTGAGCTAGTTCAACTAGTTTTGGCTATGTTTGAGTAAGTTTGCTCATATTTGACTATGGTTGAGTAAGTTATACCATATTTTACTCAGTTTGAGGATGTTTAACTAGTTTTCCCTAAGTTTGAGTAAGTTTGATCAAATTCAACTAAATTTGAGCAAGTTTAACTAGTTGCAGCTATTATCAGAAATTTTGTACCTGTGCTCCTAACGTCGGCCACTGTGGTAGCTGTATCGGTGGCGGCGCCCACTGAGGAAAGACAGCCGGCTGTCCTGCGGCCATAGCCTGCAAATATGAAGTAAATTATTATACATGTCATTCATATATTAGGAACGTTGAGTACAACGATCTGAACTTACCTACATGACAGCTTGCAGCTGTAGCATGTACAAGTGTTGATACTCGTCCCTAGCCCGGAGCTCGGCTGCCTGTCTCTCCTCCCTAGCTCTGAGCTCGGCTGCCGGCCTATCGTTCGCGAGCCTCAGCACTTCCTTCGTCCTCTGGAGCTCCTCCTGGACACTCTGGAGCTCCAGATCTCGGCTGCCACGCCTGCTGGATCCACCCTGCAATGAAGAGGCCCTCGAGGAAGACCGCGCCTCCCTCGAGTCGACTACTCCATCGAAGGGCCAACCTACACAACGAAGTAAGAGTATTAAAGTTTCATGTCTCGAAGTTCATGAATGTAAATGAAAAACAACAGAACTCACCGGCCGTGAGGTTTACCGCCACCGCTTGCATAGGCGGCTTCAGGTATGATCGGCGAGTTCTGCCAATCGTAGTCGTCGCCTCAAAGCCTCCGCACCTCCTCCCCATACTTTTCCTAAAAATACAGAAAATTAAAGTCATCAGAAGTTTTAAAGAGAATACAATTAAGTTAACTAAAGTACTCACCTACGTCTCCGTCGCCGTATGAGAAGACAGCTGATCAGGGTGTGACGGGTCACTTCCCATGTGACCCCTCCTCCACACCTGGATAGCGGTCGGCTCCTGACCGATCTCACGCTCCTATCGGTACGTGTTAGCATAATGATAGCGATAGAAATTAACTAGAATAAAATTCAAGTATCACTTACCATCCGTTTAGCAAGGCGTACGTCGCCTTCCCCGCCAAGACGGTGTTTCCCGTCCGTCCCTCGACTCTGTCGTTGGGTCATCGACATGCCTTGGAAGCCCTGTTTGCCCAACGAGCACACAGGGAACTGTAGGCGTCCGGGCAAGACTCAAGCCACAGCATGCTGACCTGCACATATTTGTTATTGGATGAAAACATTGATCGAAATTGTATAATGAAGAAAAGTAAAATAAACATTTTACCTCTGCGTACTGTGCCTCCGTCATGTACTTGTCCGCCATATCCCTAAACTGCCCCGGCTCACAATCGTCTGGATGCAACTTATAGTACGCCTTCGTAGCCTGAATGCGAGCCGTTGATATCGACTGCGTCAGGAGCTTCCTAGCGTTGTTGTTGAAGACTAGGCAAGCGTGATCCAGCTAGGCCTCGTCCTCCAAACGGTAATATTTCTACAAGAAGAAATATACAAGTTAATATATTTAACATATAATAGGTTCACATTTAACGAATAGACGATTTACTTACCATGAATTCATGCCACACATGCTCCTGGTGGTTGCCGTAGGTAATGTCCTGTGCCGTAGCGTAATCGTCTCAAGACATAGCAGCCCATCCGTTCAATAGACCGGGGTAGTGACAACGGATGAGCTGGCCCAGGACAGCGTTGACCTGGCGGTGGCGTCCCTGACCCGTGAACGAGTCATCGGCCTAGGACCTAATACAGGGTTCTCAATTAGTACATATATAAGTGTTAAAATATCTAAATTGATTTCTTATAGATTTACTTACCTATCGCCAATCGGACAAATAACGACCTGATCTTCTGGCCGTGCAGGAACCTGTAACGCCGTTGTGGAGCTGGCTCCACATCAGGCTCTGTGGAAGGCTCCGAAGGAGGGTCTAAAGCCTGCGGTGCCGGAACCTGAAGAGGATCCGAAGCAGGATCCGAAACAGGCTCCGAAACTTGTGGTGTCTGAAGAGGACCCCTGGCCTCTGTCTCCTCAGACGTAGAGTCATCCTAAAAATTTGAAGATTTGTAATATATATTTAAGAAGTTACTTATATAATTTATATAATTTAATGTTCTTTACCTGTCGTGACCGCTCTCGTGACCCCTGGCCTCTATCGTGGCCCAACAGCTGAGACAGTCTACCCTCGCTAGACTGACAGCCCTGGAAAACGGAGTCTGCTCTCGGGGGCAGAAAGCCCCGCGTCCCCCGTCGTCTACTGCTCGACGACATCCTGATGAAAGGAAATTTGATAATAAATTTAAAGGAAAATATATAAGACAAAAGAAGAGATGAAGGAAATGTTACTTGTACTCAATTTCAAAATTTATCAGTATCACGATCATGTACTCTACTTCGTAAACTGGACCATCGATCTTTTGTTGTGGTTGTTCGCCATTTTCGTTTTTTCACATTATGAGTCTGTACATCTTGTGCATCTCCAACTAATTCATCGAGTCGTAGACCAGGCTCAATGACAAAAGAATCCGGCAACTCTTCTTCTTGGTAAACAACATCAAACTCATCAGGGTAACCAGTATTGTATGGTGTATATAACCGCTCACGAGAATTCACCTTTTGTATAACCCACCATGCATTAAGCTTTTCGCATGGATATTGTAGATAGTACACTTGTTCGACTTGGTGTGCAAGGACAAAGGTGTCGTAGCTTCGTAGTCGGTCCTTGTGTTTGACTTCTACCATGCCAAATTGGTTTTGTCGAGTTCCATTGTTATGATCAAACCAATCGCAGTCAAAGAAGACTACTTTGAGGTCTTTACTCCCGGCAAAACTGAATTCTAGGACTTTGTTTATGATCCCATAGAAATTAGTTTCACGTCCTTCGGCATCGGCGGTCCTCGTCACAACTCCGGTGTTAGATGTTGCCCTTAGAGGATGTTGAGCTTCAAATTGAGTTGAACGAAATCGGAACCCATTGACATCATATCGACCAAAGAGTTTAACTTTAATGGATCCGTTGGACAGTTGTTACAAATCTTCATGAACACCGGTTTGTGTCTTGCACTGTCCAACATATGAAGTAAGAAGACTATTTTATGCTATGAACATAATCACTAAGAGGAACAAGACAAGGAAAACGTTACATGATTTCGAAACCAGGTTTGGAAGTTAGGTCCTCCATTTAATCCATAATGTCACATTGTTTGTATTTGCTTGCTCGTAGGTTGCTGCTTAGACTTCCAATTTTGTCGATCGAACTCACTAAATAAGGATAAAACAGAATTATTAGCATAGATGTATAACACACCACGCAAATTAGTATAGATGTTGAACAACCACTTACTGAAAAAAATTGTCCATCCCATCTATGTTAGCGTACATGTATAACAAAGCAGCTGTCTTTTCATCTGATGAAGCATCATAGCTCGTGCCATTACCAACAGTGGTGCCTGTCGTTTGAAAAAGTGAGAGTTCGCTACAAGAGGTTGCTTCAACCATATTGTACCGCAACACCGATTCATTAACATTGTGTTCTTCTACAAAGTAGACACTTGAAAAGTATCCTATCTCCTGAAGTGTAAATGCTTCGGCGATGCATCCTTCAACCCTTGCCCTATTGCGAACCATCGGTTTCAGACATCTGAGTGCTCTTTCAATATGGTACATCCACCTATATTGAACAGGGCCGCCTACTTTAGCTTCATATGGAAGATGGATTAGAAGGTGTTGCATTGGATTGAAGAACCCTGGAGGAAATACTTTTTCTATCTTACATAAAAGCATGGGTATCTCTTTTCCAACTTCTCCATCATCTCCCTTTTGATTTCTTTAGCACAAAGCTGTCTATAAAAATAGCTAAGCTCGGCTAACACCTTCCACACCTCATTGTCAAGATAGCCTCGAAACATAACCGGCAGAAGTCTTTCCACAATTATGTGATAATCACGACTCTTCAAACCAGTGAGATTTCCAGTCTTAACATTAACGGCTCTTCTCAGGTTAGCAGCATAACCGTCTAGGAACTTCAACTGTTTCAACCACTTGAAGACTTCTTTCTTTTCTTTTGGTCGAAGGCAAAAAGAAGCTCGTGGTTTGCCACCAGCTTCGGAGAGCTCAAGACTTGGTCGGTTACAAACCTCTTCCAAATCCTTCCGAGCTTTTATATTGTCTTTTGTTTTGCCTGTCATATTCAAGCACGTGCTTATGATGCATTCGCCCATGTTACGTTCCTGGTGCATGACATCAATGTTATGCATTAGAATTAAAGACTTCATATACGGTAACTCCCATAATGCACATATATTAGTCCAATTGTGATCCTCTCCGTAACGAACAAAATATCCAGGACGACCTTCATCTGGCACTAGATTGTTGAGCTGTTCAACAATCTCCAACCCGTTCAGACGTTGTGGTGGTCCCTTTTTTCCAATGGTACCCTTCCTGAAGGCATTTCCCTGTTTCCTAAACACATGATTTGGCGGTAACCAACGTCTATGACAATCAAAGTAGCATATCTTGCCACCATGACTTAGACGAAAACAATCCGTGTCCAAAGCACATATTGGACATGTCAATCGACCATGAGTGCTCTAGCCAGAAAATATGCCGTAAGCTGGAAAATCATGAACACACCACAAGTACGCAGCTCGAATGTTGAATTTCTATTTTCTATAACGGTCGTATGCTTCGACTCCTGTCCATAACATTTTCAACTCTTCAATCAATGGCTGCAACATCACGTTCAGTCGTGAACCAGGATGATCCGGTCCAGGTACAATAAGGCATAGGAACATGCACTCATACTTCATACAAAGAGATGGTGGTAAGTTGTACGGAATAGCGAACACGGGCCAACAAGACTATGGTGTGGCGTTTGTACTGAACGGTGAGAAGCCATCTGTCGCCAACCCAAAGCGAATACTTCTCGTGTCATTGGCGAAATCTAGATAGAAGCGGTCAAGTGCCTTCCATGCCTCACCGTCCGACGGGTGCACCATCATGCCGTTGTTCTCACGAACACCTTCTTTATGCCACCTCATGTGTCTAGCTGTTTTTTTAGATAGAAACAAACGCTTGAACCTAGGTGTGACAGGCAAGTAGCGAAGCTGCTTCTGTGCGACTTGAGTCATTACTTTTGAACCGTCGTCATTAACAACTTCGACAAATCTTGCTTTACCACATTTTAAGCACTTGTTCTTGTTGGCATGCTCTCTCCAAAAAAGCATGCAATTATCTAGACACATATCAATCTTCTCATATTTCATACCCAGACCAGAAATCAACTTCTTAGACTGATACATATCTTTAGGCACTTTATGTGGTTGTGGAAGGATATCGCTGATCAATTTGATGAGATCGTTGTAGCAGTTATTGGAGAAGAAATACTTAGACTTAATGGCCATAAATCTAGTCATGAAACTAAGGAGCGTCACTTTGGTGTGTTCATGCAACGGCTCTTCTGAAGCTTTGAGAACCGTGAAAAACGCTTCAACCTCCGTTGTAGGAGGATCCTCCATAAATTCAGGATTTATGGCATCAAGCATCTCGTCCATCCTATCGACCCCCGTGTTGTCATCCTCATCTGAAACTTGTAAGGGTTGAGAAGATGTCTCACCGTGAAAGGTCCACACCTCATAATCTTGCATGAAACCGTATCGACACAAGTGAAACACGAAATTGACTTTGTTCCAACACTTTGCACCCTGACATTTCATGCATGGGCACCGCACCTTACTGTACTGTGACTCAGAAAAAACTCGTTGTATGAAATCATCCGTCTTGGTGAACCACTCATCTGAGTGACTGCCATCCCTTTTCCAACCAGTATACATCCAACTGCGGGCTCTATCCATATTTCAGAGTATACCTTCAAAGCAGACAAATTATTATTAGTTTCCTTTTTACGTTATGTCACGGCCCGACAACTAGGCAGATAGATCCTAACAATTAATCTAAGCAACATAATCATGTAAATATAATAATTAATCTAACCAACATAAACATGTAAATAACAATTAATCTAAGCAACATAATCATGTAAATAACAATTAATCTAAGCAACATAATCTTGTAAACATAAGCAATTATTGATTGATGAAGTCAACCAACAACACTGAACTCGTTCGTCCAACAACACTTTAGCTGTTGAAAATTTTCTGTTTCAGATAAACAGAGAGGAGAGCATTATTGGTTGATGATGGCAACCAACTTGGTTCACTATTCTGACAGCTAATGTCGTGATTGGATTTGGTTGTAGTATGTTAAATCTTTTCGGTGGAACAGTACGGGCTATGGTTCAAGTGAGGTGTAGCTCAAGAGGTGCAGACAGAGGTGAGAGTGAGAGGTAAGATGAGAGATGGAGTTCAAAACAACATAAGCCAGCGAATGCAAACATTCGATGAAGCATGCAGCTGGCCGGAGGCGATGAAGCCCTTGAACTTACCGGTGCCGCCAGTAATGGACAGCCGGCACAAGGGGGTGCCCACCTTGTATGCCCCGAAGAAATTCAACGTGTCTCCGTACTCGCCTTACGATCCAAATGAAGTATGTTGTGGGCAGGACAGGAGAATCGGCACCAAGGGCAACCGACGGAGAAAAAGATGTTGTGGGCGGACAGGATTACCTCGGGGAGCAGGGGCGGGCAATTCGGCGGTGAGGCGGCGTCACAGCAGGGGCAGCAGGCGGGCAGCGGCCATGGCGAAGGGAAACCGCCTCTAGAAGAAGAGAAGACTTTGTCTTCCTCCTGTCCCCCCTGTCTTGGTCGGGTTGGGCCCGATGGAGAAGAGAGCCCACTGGATCAACGACCCTTCTCAAGTGGGCCTCCATTCTGAGCTCTCTTATAGGATTCAGCTCTGGCCCAGGTAAAGAGAGAACCTAGTGGACCAACGGCCCTTATGCAAGTGGGCCTGCATTCTGGGCTCTCTATAGGATTCAGATTTGGCCCATCGAAAGTCGAGGTCCTGTTAGAAGCCTGCCGATCTGTGTACGTGTGGATTAAACGGTACCAATCTTGTAAAATATAACCTATTTATTTAGCCATGGTCTATGATGATTTACGTGCTGTGTATGTGTGTATATATATATATATATATATATATATATATATATATATATATATATATATATATATATATATATGAGAACGACAAGGTAAATGTATCTAAAATGCTGCCTGAGGTCCATATTAACCAGAACGTGTCTTTGTGAGTTCAACTCAAACAGACAAAACAAGTCTAGATCAAAATATTAAATTGAGCGGACCCAGAAAATGAAATGGTGCCCACTATTATAATCATATCATCCATGCTCGCTGGATAGAAATTCCATTCTATCTAAGGCAACAAAAAGGCTCTACCTATTTTATTGGTGCGTGCTGCATCTTTCGGGTTTGGATCGAAAGGTAAAACATACTTCGTTCACAACCCTTGTGCCAGCACAGGGGGAGGGGGGGAGGGGGCGGGACAGGAGCTGGCGCGGCCGGGCAGCCGGTGGCCGACGGCCAGTGGCTCGGCCGGAGGGGGGAGGGGCCTATCCAGTGGTGGGGAGGGGGGAGGGGGCGGGACAGGGGCCGGCGCAGCCAGGCGGCCGCTGGCTGGCGGCCGGCGGCTCGGCCGGTGGGGGGAGGGAGGGGCCTATCCAGGGGGGAGGGGGCGGGACAGGGGCCGACACGGCCGGGCGGCCGCTGGCCGGCAGCCGGCGGCTAGGCCAGAGGGTGGAGGGGCCTGTCGAGGGGGGTAGGGGGAGAGGCGGGACAGGGGCTGGCGCGGCCGACGCGGCCGCTGGCCGGAGGCCGGAGGCTCGTCCGGAGGGGGGGAGCGGGACAGGGGCCGGCGTGGCCGGGCGGCCGCTGGCCGGTGGCCGGCGGCTCGGCCGGAGGGGGGGAGGGGCCTGTCCAAGAGGGGGGAGGGGGCGGGACAGGGGCCGGCACGACCGGCGCGGCCGCTGGCCGGTGGCCGGCGGCTCGGCCGGAGGGGGCGAGCGGTGGAGGGGCCCGTCCAGTGGGGGGAGGGGGCGGGACAGAGGCGACCGGCGGCCGGCGGCTCGGCCGTAGGGGGGATCCGGGGAGGGGCCGGGCCAGAGGGGGACGGGGGGAGGACGGCAAAGCCGGCCCGCCGGTGGCCAGCGGCGCGGCCGGGGGGCGAGGAACCAGAGAGGGGAGCGGGGGAGAGGCCGTAGGGGGAGGGAGACGGGCGGCGGCGGCGGGGACGGGCGGCGGCGATGGGGACGGCCGGCGGCGATGGAGCAGAGGCGCGAGTCGGGAGGCGGCACTCCCTCCCGGCTCACGTATGGGGTATATGGGCCGTTATTGACGACGGTGCTAGGTCACCGTCGTCAATAAGTAGCTTATTGATGACGGTGATAGGTCTCCGTCGTCTATAAGGAACATATTGACGACGGTGCTAGGTCACCGTCATCAATAACTCATCAGATGGGCCCGGATTAAGTTAAAGACGACGGCCCCCGTCGTCAATAATTTATTAACGACGGTTCTCGTCTAGCCGTCGTCAATAACTACGTTATTGATGACGGCTTTATCTAGCCGTCAACAATAATATTAAAGACGACGGCCCCATCGTCAATAAATTTGGCCGTCGTCAATGATTGTTTTTCCTGTAGTGTTGGGGGCTTCGCTGGTCCGGGGAGACCCTCCCATCGTGGTCCTCACATGTTTCTAGGGGCTAGCGTTGAGTCAGAGGACGGGAGTAGGCCGGGAGGCCGAAAGTCGGCGAGCTCCGGCGAGCTTGACGGAGCAGTCGCGCGGGAGCGAGAGGTAGACAAAGGAGGGGGGCGGTCCTACGCGTCAGTGGCTGATTTCAGAGGGAAGGGATCTTCTATGAAGCCGGATCAGGCTGTAGCTGCGCGCGAATAGCTCTATGGCCCGTGTGGCATTGTTCCAGCACATGACACGTGTCCCCCTTGTCCCACAGACATGATTTAAACTTTTCTCTCGGATTAATTTGAATCCCAGATTTTCCCCAAACTATAGAAGAGTATAACTATTCCTATGAAACTCCAAACTTAGTGATTCAAATTGGGTTAGACTCAGATTAAAAATATCTGTCCAAATATGCAACCCAATTTGTATGAAAGTCAATATTTAATTCTGGAAAATTCTTTAACACTTTTCAGCAAAAGAATTTTAGAGGGAGTTTGGTTCATCCAAAAATCCTCAAATTTTGCCAGAATAATCTTTAGGGTGTTATTGAACTCCTGTAAGAGTTTTAGCTCATTTGAAGTTGATTTGATTAGGAGAGTTCAGGTTTCAAGTTACTGTGTTCAAATGAACACAAAAACATTTTCATAGAATTTCCAAAACATGGAAATTCAGTTCTGGGCAATTCTTAGCTCCAAAAATCCTAGGAAACTTCATGCAGGCTCTATGAGCTATAATTGAAATTTTAGTTCACTAATTTTGACATGAACATGGGTGTTACCTCAGAATTTATTCCTCTTTGCCTAATTGCTTAGAGAATTGTTCTGAATAAACCACTTAGTAGAAAGTGCTAATTTTTGGTCCAGATGACTTTTTTGTGACAAGGAACTCACATGAAAAATTTCAGCTCCATTGGAGCTCTGGATCACCACTGTTATATTCAACTTCCTTAGGTGATCAACACACAATTGATGAAAAACACTTGTCACTTGATTATAGTGCTTAAACCCAAACCCAACCACTAGCACCAGTGTCATTTTAAATTCTTAAACAGAGTTCCAGTTTTTAAACTTATCATTAGAGCTTGTTAGCAAAAGCTTTACAATTAAATACATATGCATATTCATAACGTGTAGCATCTACGTGAGGACTTGTGAAGGAAGTGAAGTGGGATTTCAAAGACAAGGTGATCAAGCCTCAAGTAATCTCTACTAACTGATTGTAACCTTAGTCACCTGCAAAACAGCCAAGCCCTGGTTTACATTCGAGCAGTTTTATAAAGTATTTCCATTTCTAGAGATCATAGATTTGAATGGTTGATTGCATTAGGTCTAGTTGTTATCGAAAACCAATTGCATGACCAGAACTTCCTAAGAGAGAAAGGGTAGATTAGCACTTCCTCAAGTAATTTTGGCTGCGCTAAATGTTAGTAGGAAAGGTCCAGTAGAAGTCAAGTAGTTGGAATCTACTCGGGAGTTTAGGGCTTGGTTTATTCGGAGCGGGTCAAGAATAGAAACATGGAAGAAAGTTCACAAGTAAGAAATGGAGACCGGGCAGGGAGGGTTAGGTGCAGAAGGCTGCGGACCGTGCGTGCATAGCCCTGCCTGTGTCAGTTATGGCCCATCCGTACTTGGCCCTGTTGAACAAGTTTGAATTCTGTACCGGGCGCATACTGGCTATATGGGACCCAGGAAACCGATGTACCTTGTGAGATCCACATTGGAACTTTTCTAACGTCTTAGGCTTTTGGCGTCAGGATAGCAGGAGGTAACTCGCTGAAGAACATATCACTGCGGGTATGTACCTTGAGGGAGCTTCCTATTCGGGGCAGTTAGACTGCGTCCTGTGTGGAAGAACATGGGAAAGGTGGCCGCGTACAACGTCAATCGAGGTTACTTCCGGCAACTCGGAGTACGGGTGTACGTGTCGTGTAGTCCGGGCATGTACTGATTCGAATCACCGTCGCTCGCGGTCATATGAGCATACTTTCCCACTGCGTCTTGATGTAGTAAGAACTGAATGATTTCTTTTGAACTGGATAAAGCTGTGATCTAACTTGTATTGCAATCATGCTTGAATTAGAGATAGGCTAATTAAAGTTTACTTCACTTTGTGCAAGAAGCATCGCAACAAAGCGTTTCTTGTTTGATTGTGGAGTTGCGATGCTGTTCGGCTCAAGGTCTTTACAATGAGGCTTAAAATCTGAAAGTTAAGGATCAACATTAGGCGAGTCCTTTATGCAAATCGATCTAACCTAATTGCAAACCGTCGTGCATGTAGAGTTTCTTGTTTAGGAGAGATGGATCAGTATTGCTGAGCCTATGTGCTCACGCTTGCTATATGAGTGGTTTTGCATGTTAACATCAACGCTAAGAAGAAGGTTGTCCGGTGAGACTCGGAGAATTCCGAGTCGTTTAACACATGGAGAATCCAGCCGCTGCCATGTCTTCGTGTTGCTAGCGAGAGGAGTCCGCGGGCTGGACCTCTTCTCGAGTGCTCATTAGTTATTCGATGTGAGATGATTATAAGCATGCCGCTGTAGATATTTGCTGTAAATTATTTATAAAGAACCTTTGTAAGCTTCCGCTATTGATTTATGCAATACATGTTTCCTTATATGTGTGCTGTTGGGTGCCGCACAACACGGAACCACCCAATCCGATTCCCGGGCGCGTGGCACCGGCCCCGTGAACGAACGGGTGGTCGGGTCCCTGTCACAAGGGGGAGAAAATTCCCAGGGGGCGGCAAGGGGGAATTCCCCAGGGGAGTCCCCTAAGGGGGAGGGCGCCTAGGATTTTTTTCTTTTTTTCTATTTTTATTTTATTTTATTTATTTATTTGTTTCTATATTCCCTTATCTCTTTTCTTCTTCTTTTCGAATGCTTCTCTACATGAAAATAATTGCTATGCATGATGTCGAATATGAGGGTGTTACATTGTACGCGAGTCCCAGGACCGCGAGCGCCAAGGTAACCCTCCGAAGGGTCGGTAGAGTGCTGCCCGATCCAGCGATGAGCTCGAGAACCACGCGCATGCTATGATCAGGGATCTAATGAAACGGGGGCACCGAGCCCCGACCAGAAAGCCCCTTGGAACGAACAAGGCCAATGGTTCCAGACATCCAAAATGAACAGGGTGAATCGGTTTCACTTGGCTCCACTCAATAGGCAGCTCATCGGGCAAAGGGGCTCGACCATCGAGGAAAGCTCCCAAGGGATCCGACCCATCCGAGTCATGAACGGCTCGCGAATGGGCCGTGAGACGGACTCACCATAAACGAAACACGGTCCCTCAAAAGGGGAGACCAGGGGCTTGCCGAAGGGCCCCAGCGGGGATGACCAAGGGTTGTGACCGACCACTAGAGGTTCATCCGTTGCGGGTATCTAGGAAATCCATGTAGTAATGATCTTTTTCTTGTTTTTAGTTGTGCAGGTGCGAGGCCGACCAGTGTTCACCCCCTGACCCATCGGTGAGATGCATCAGGGGCTCGGGGGCTAACAATGGGGTCCTTAACACCAACCCCCCAACTATGGACCTGGACCATAGTTGGGGGGTAAAAATGAACTTTTCCTATTAGCAATAATAGCACACATAGCATAGCAATTGACACATAGCATAGCATAGCAGTTAACAAACTGAAACATAGGAATATTAGCAAATGTGGTTCATGCCGGTATGTTAATCCTATGTGGTCAAGCTGATTCATGCTAGAATCAATTTGTTAGTTTTCAAATTTCTTACTAGTAACTAATGTGCCGCGCTTTTGTCCTCGAGTTGGCCTAACTAAGAATACAAAGGAATTATACCGGTTCGAGCAGGGCGTCCTACGTCCAATCTAGGGTGTCTCGCTGTTCATTTCAAGAATGGGAGTGGTTCTTTTACAAGTGTGAGAGGCTGTCCCTAGGGGATCACCCGGCTTCTCTCTATATCCCTTTCTCACTCTCACCTCGTATTACAAAAAACGGAGAGGAGGTCGTGGGCACAGGAACATCTTGTCCTGTCGTAGGTCGGGCAGGGCACTCGATGGAATCGCCGCCTCTGCAGTCTGCCGCCATGCCTGCTCCCGTCTTGTCATCAGAGTAGACTATACCGTGGCACATGCTCGCCCCGCGTACTGCTCCTCTTCGGTTTCACCAGAGGTGATGGGTATTCAATGCGGTTGCCAGGGGTGATACTCGAGTGCCATCCCAATTTGCCCAAAAGGTGACTGCTCTGCATTGAAGGCCATCTGCATCTCGCCTACCCGAGGTCGGGCTCAGGCCTTCTCCCCAGGGTCTTGGGAGGGGCAGGCCTCCTGGTGCAAGTCCTTTGGGTCTCGCGTGGTTTGAGTAAGTGTCGCTCTTGTCTCGTTCGGACCATGGCTTCATTCAGGGTTTTTGTTGTCCCGTAGCCGTAGGTCCCACGACTCAGGGAGGGTAAATCCTCTTGATGTGTTTTCGGGCCTCATGCAGCCGTTTAGCCCCCGAGCGCCACGGGGTGGAGGATCGATTCTCCCTGCAGTGCGGTGCTTCTCGAGTTCGGCCGATCGCTGGCACAATGTCGTACGCGTGGGACTCAGTGTCCTTATGCGTTGAATCGTCTAAGCTGCTCTATGTTCCATGCGTTCGGGAGGTAATTGCCATCAACGTCAGCCAAGAGGTAGGCGCCGGGCTGGAGGACGGTAGATACGACGTATGGGCCCTCCCATGGGGAGGACAGCTTGTGTCTGTCCTTGCTGGTCAGGATCCTTCGGAGGACCAGATCTCTTGCTTGGAGGGCTCGGGGGTGGACCCGTAATGCTTGTTGGTATTTGGCCGATCGCAGGAGTGCAGCATCACGGGCCTCGTCGAGCTGATCGATGGAGTCCTGCCTTGCCTGTTCGAACCAGGTTTTTCTTAGTATGCTTTGGTTTGGGGTGAACCATACTCTAGTTCGGTTGGTAGGACGGCTTCTGTGATGTGCGCCATGAAGAAGGGTGAGAAACTGGTGGATTGGTTGGGCATGGTGCGTAGACTCCATAATACAGACAGCAGCTCGATGGCCCGGCACTGGCACATTTGTTGAGGCAGTTAAAGATGCGAGGCTTGAGCCCTTGTAGGATCAGTCCGTTTGACAAACTCGACTTGTCCATTGGTTCACGGGTGGGCCACTGATGCCCAGTAGACCCGGATGTGGAAGCTGTGGCAGAACTCGAGGAACTGTCTCCCCGTGAAATGGATGCCGTTGTCGGTGATGATGGCATTTGGCACTCCGAAGCGGTAGACGATGTTGTGGATGAAGCTTGTCTCTTGCTTTGATGATGTAAAAGTCCCAAAAATGTGTATGAATAAAAACTATGGTTTGAGTTCATATGTGTGGCAATGACATGAAAAATGGGACTTGCTAAAACTTTTCTTCATGCAAGATAATACATGGATGAACATCCAACATGAGGTTCACCTTTTTACTTAAAAGTGTTGAACCAATAAGGAGTTAAATACCTCTTTGCATGAAAGTTTAAAAATTCAGATTTGAAATTCGAAGTTCACACATATGGTGACCCAAAAACTTTGAATTAACATGCAGCCATATAGATGAGTTTTTAGGGAAAAGGTTATCACCACCTTTTCCTTTGTAGGGTGGGCTCAAAAAGAAGGATAAGAGAAACATTTGTAAATTCTAGCCAAATTCAAATTGGTTATACCAATTCGAACTGAATTTGGAGAATTCAAAATTTTAACCCACATTTTAAAACTCAGAATTGTGGGAATTAAGAGGATCAGCTTGAACAGATATTTGGGAGGTACATGTGGAGTGGGACCCACATGTCATAGAGCTAAAGGAAGGAACCTTGCACCCTAAGTCTCAGCCCAGTGGGGAAATTCATCGAGCAGCACGTGGGCCACGAGCAGCTCCCACCGTGGAGCCACGGGGACGCTCGGCAGCGCCACCAGCTGCTGTCCCTTCTTCTCCTCCTCGCGAGCGCACGGCCAGCGACCGTCTTCCCCTCCGCCTCCTGGTCCGATCGGAAGAACGGCGAAACCACAACGCTCTTTCCTTCCCTGACCTGCTAAACATCACCGCGAACTCGGCCTCCACCTCCCTGACCTGCAAGCCAGCGAGCTGCGGCCTCCGGTGCCCGAGAACGACCGCCGCCGCAGCGACCTAAGCCGAGAAAGTGATTGTCACACCCGGTTTTTCCGAAGAACAACCAAGTGAATATCACATGTATGCCAGGATCATTTTCTCATACATGTGATGACAAATAGTGAAGCATCATTTATTACAAGCCAGGTGTCGAATATAAGTAAGTCTTACATAGTAAATGTCTCGATGGACAATAGTAAGTTCATCACAAGTAACTAAACTAGCAGCGGAATATTATTCTTTAGGGCTCCATCACAGGTGTTGCCCGGGGGTCTTCATGAACCTAAAAACCTTCCTCGGTTCCAAAATCTTGGTCATTATACACCACCTCATTATCTTGACCTGAGCAGCAATATAAACCAACAAATATGCAAGGTTGAGTACCAATGGTACTCAGCAAGTGTGGGAAAATTATATCATGTATGGCTAGAACAAGGAGAGGTTGAACTCATGGTTAAAGCACTACGCAATTAATACCTATCACCTTATCTTATTAAGCACCTACATTACTATACAGGTGAAATGGTCCCAATCTCCCAACCCATTATCATAATCCAAATACCATAACATCATTTCCAATGTTAAACTCCCCGCTTAACTTCCAAAACCATCAATCCCCTAATCATGAATAAGTCCAGGCCGCTCTTGACCGTGAGCACGGCTGTCAAGACAGTTTTGACTCTGCAGAGTTTGTACCACTGTACCCACATGTAGTGATTTCATCCCCCGTTGCCGGGTGGACTAAAAGAACCTCCATTATGCCAGTGTCTACGATCCACATTCACACTTCCCAGGTGTGTAGCCAGGAGATCACTACGAAGCCTTTACAAAGGGATTCCCGACGAGCGTGGGCCCACTGAGGTTTCACCCCTAACAGCATACAAGAGGCTCCAACCCCGCTGCAGTGGCCCCCTCTTGAGCCTTGCGGTTCATATGGTAGTCCAGCTGACTCCTACTCCCCGCACCATCCAACACACCCATACTACGCCGGGGATACACCTAATTAATTGGCCAAGCTGCCCCATCTCAGCATGTGGTTGGCACTGTAAAGCCGGGTTACATGCTCCATGAACCGGTCCTTAGGATCCAGGCAAGTACTAAACACAAACCCGAGTCTCGTGCACCCAGCACACAACCAAAACATCCAACTTGCCTTGATCCCTACCTCTACATAACTCACAATGTCTCATTCAAGAGTATGGTAATATAAACTGATGATCTCATGTCCCAAATATCCCATTCTAAGCATGGCTAAGCATATGCATGGAAATAAATGACATGGTAAAACAAATCCCAACCCAAGCTACAAGGAAACAAGGTAATGCAATTCTAGGGAAACTTTCCTAGCATGGGTTTCATATTTCATTTGACAATGCAAATAATTCTATCTACACAATCCTAGCATAGGATCAAAGTGGTCAAGGACACTTGCCTCCTTCTTGCTGCTCTTGAAATGGGTAGTCCTGATCTTGGAAAGGAATAACTTGCTCTTGAACAGGTTCTACTTCATACCATCACACATAGCAAAAGAAAAACAACAATCATAAGACATAGTTCACACTTCTTACTTCATACAAACCACACATTCATATTTATGAAATTCATTCACCATTATATGTGTTGTGGTTACTTTGTGTGTTGATCTGTGGCTTGCACACACTTTTATTTATATGTGTATGATTCCTACTTTGGTGTTCATATTTATACTTACATACTATATATATATGTGTGTGTTTCAGTTTTAAATAAATTCCTTATATTAAACTACCAAGTATGTAAGAAAAGTATTTTTCTTCTCCATATGTGCCTTCATAATTTCTATCAACCCTAAACTGAACTCTTTAAATTTTAAAAACTCCATTTATCATTTACTAGTTGCTATAATTTCAGATTTATATTCCTATGCATAATTGTGTATTTTATTATGAAATTAGTAATACACATCATCTAAACAGTATAGGTTTTGGTCCTAAATAATTGAATAACATATTTTGACCTTGGCCTCTGATGTAAACTATTTCTTAATTATTTTCCCTATTTTTCTATAGCTATTCTTTACTTAAAAATGTGTCCCTATACTAAATAATGTGATTAATAAATGAAACAGATTCATTTCAGCCCAAAATATAATTTTATCTCACTCCAAAGTTTTCTAAGTACTGAGAAAGCTTTTAATTAATTTTGACAATTATGTTTGTCCCACTTTTTAATTTTTAAACACTAGTTACATATTCAATTTTCTAAATTAAATACTAAACAGGGCTAAAATAATGAACTCACCCCATTACAGGGTCTATAATATTATTTTCATAATTTCCAGGGGTCTAGCTACACTTATCAGAGGTGTTTTTCCTAATTTTTATTAAATCCAGGGGCTAAAACTGATATTTAAATGAATTTACATGATTTTCTGGAGTTCCAGGGGCTAGATCAGAAGTTTCCGGGGCTAGCTCTTATTTCCCGAGAACCCCAGGGGGTAGCACGTAAGAATTCTAGTCTTTATAACGCGGGGCTGACGTGGACCGTCCGATTTTAAACCGACGGCTGAGATTATAACATCGAACCGGTACGCGGGGTTTTAAAGTCTACCGTGCGATTTAAAATAAACGGCGCACAAGCGGCCACGTCGCTCTGATCAAGCGCGGCGGCGCTGCCGGCGGCGCACGGCGGCGATCTCGCCGGAAAGTTTCGGATCCGCGAGAATTCTGCCTAGAACTGTGATCTTATGGCATAGATCTGTAGAGGGGAGGTCAGGGATCTCACCTCGGGGGTTTTCTCGAGCTCGGGGGTCCTGGAAAGTGATCGGTGGCGAGGTCCGAGGCAAAACCACGGCGAAGCTCGTCGGCGCTGTGTTTACACCGTAAGTCTCCGAGTTTTCTGCACCTGCAAAGCTCCCCGGAGGCGGTGGATCAAGACCAGCGAGTTAGATCAGAGTTTCCGAGCTTAGATCTGCCAGAATTCACCGGCGAAGTCTCGGTGCTCACCGGAGTAAAAATCGGCGATCGCGTGGGAAAAACCGATCGGGGCCGGGGTTTTTATAGCCGGGGAAGGGCGGTGGGTCAGTTGTGATCGAGTTTGATTCTTCTGGGACCGGAATTCGGGCTGAGGGACGCGGTATTCCGATCAGTTAAGATCGCGCGCGCGCGGGAGAGTCCGGGGTCGCGGGGTTAGGGATGACAGGTGGGTCCCACCTGTCTGTGAGGGATAGCGCAGGCGCGCGGCTGCGGGCTGGCGCGGGGAAACTGGGCCGGCTGGCGGGTTTCGGCCCACTGGCCGGTTTTTTCCCGTTTTCTCTTTTTCTTTTTCCATTTCTTTTCTGATTTGAGTTTAATTTGAATTTCAGTTTGAATTTGAATTTTTGCAAAACATGCAACACGTCCAAAAATTTTTAAATTCCCCTCTGAACATGGTTTAGTGTTTTGAATCAAAATTTTGGGGTGTTACAGCTCTACCCCCCTTAAAAGAAATCTCGTCCTCGAGATTGGTGTTTCTAAGAAAACAATTCCGGAAATTGTGCCTTGAGCTCATCTTCCCGTTCCCAGGTGGCTTCCTCTTCTGAGTGATGCTTCCACTGCACCTTGCACATCCGGATTCTTTTATTTCTGGTGAGGCGTTCCATTGTCGCCAAAATTTTGTAGGGTTGCTCGGCATAAGACAAATCTTCAGCTACATCCACTTCATTCATGGGTAACACCTCTTCAGGCGTCCTCAGGCATTTCTTGAGTTGTGACACATGGAATACATCGTGCACGTCCGATAGATGAACCGGTAACTCTAGTTGGTACACCACTTCGCCTTTTCTTTCCAAAACTTGAAAGGGTCCGATGTATCGAGGTGACAACTTCCCTTTCACCTTGAACCGACGAAGTCCTTTGATAGGGGACACCTTGAGATAAACATAGTCTCCCACGTTGAAAACGAGCTCTCTTCTTCATACATCAGCATAACTCTTCTGGCGTGTTTGTGCTATCTTCAAATTTGTAAGGGCCTCAGTTTTTGACACTCATTTGCAGTGTTCATCACCACACCACACACACCTCATTTGAGGAAGAATGATGAACACAAATAAAGAGCAAGTAACAATTATCAACATGCTCATTAGGGAACAAACTCACACATTGCAAAAGTGGTACTTCCCACATGTGATATAGATGGGCTGGACATATGAAAACTCCTACACTTTGCTGAGGATGTCCATGCAAGGTTCCACCCAAATTCAAAACCTTTTTGAGGTCATTTTGGGTATAGTTAGGAAGAGGGCAGTTTGAAACCATATTCAAATTCAAACTGTTTTCACCCACTGAATTTAAAAGTGGAAGGCATATTCTTGCTCAGCACATTTTTGTGAGCTCACACACCAATTTTCACTCCATTTGGAGTTGATCTTGACATGAGCTAAGGGGGAGAAATTCAAACTTTATTTGAATTTCAAACTGCACTTGTGCTGAAATTCATTCAAACCAAACCTCATTGGAACTTTGATCAATTCAAATGGCTCTTGGGTGAATAATTTGAATTGCCAAGGGTAGAATAGGGTTCACTGTTTACCACAGCTGTTAGGAATAAATTTGTTAAAAGAGAAGTGGGACCCACATGTCAGCCTCTGCCTCAAAGCAAACCGACTGAACCACAGTTCAGTCGGTTCCCGGCAGCTGTGCGCGCGCGCCACCGAAGGGGGCAGCCGGCGCCAGCTCCTGCTGCGTGCCCCAAGCCGGAGACCAGCCGGCCGGGCTATTTATTCCCTCCCCGGCGTGCTTCAGTCACCATTTCCTCGAGCTGCCGACGCACACGACTTGTTTTTCCACTGCCATCGCCGCCGCTCGAGTTCCTGCTTGATCAAGCCGATCGCAGCCCCCTCTTTCCATTCCAAGGTCCCAGCAAGGTACTAGCAACCATCCTCCATCCTTCCCATTGATAGAAATCGATTGAAACCGAGTGATATCGGCTGTGCCGAAAGATCAAACTCGGAACTGGAAACCGCCGCACCTCGGGCTCTCGTGGACAGCCCAACCTGGGCGTTGTCACGCCCGAGCCAAGGCACCCTTGGACGCGCAAGTGATCGGTGCTGCTCATCCCCGAGCCACAGCTCGAGTGGTTGCTCACCGGCGGCGAATTTCCACTTTTCCCCTTTCTGTGTGCAGAACGACCCTCGGGTACGATTCTGTTTAATTCGTGCTCTAGAAAGGATTAGAGGGCCTCAGGCCACTCCCACACGAACTAGACATGGTGACGCACAAGTTGCCTTCACAACTCTGGGCCGGAGAACTTCTGTGCCCGGCGTAATTCAAGGTCTACTAATGGCGGAACGCACGGGGGGTATCGGGCGCACGGTGAGGACCTATTTCGGGCCTTCCCCGAGCTGCCCCGAGTTCATGTCGACCTTCTCTGAGGTCCACTGATGCTCCCCGACCGGTTTCCCAAGTAGCTGAGGCACTAGGAGCATCAGCCGACATGGCCGAAGTCGTTCCGATATGGCGGCTCGTCGCCAACCATGCTCCGGCCGTTGTCATGAGCAGCTGACCCTCGGATCATGTTCCCCAAGTAAAAGTAGGCAGGGGCGGCCAGAATCAAGAAGTTTGAAGCGGTACAGCAGCCAGCGGCGAGCTCTCCGGCGAGGTCCCTCGGCGGCGGAGCGCGGGTGTTGCGAGGTTGAAGAAGGGGGTGGACCCCAGCTGTCAGCGGCCGATATTTTGAATCGAGATCCGGCTGCGGCCGGGATCGGGTGTGCTGGCGCGCAAAAGCCTTGTGGGCCGCAGTGTGCTGTCGCTTCGGCGTGCGACGCGTGTCCCCTGGGCCCACGCGCGAGTTTAAACTTTTCCCCGATTTTCAGATTTCCTTCAAACTTCAAATCCTTATAACTTTGGCTAGAAAGCTCCAAATTGAGTGAACCAAATTTTGCTGGATTCAGCTCTCTGAGTACTTTCCAGAAAATCAAGTTTCACTTCATGAAATTCCCTAATTCTCCAGAATTAATTCCTTAATGTTTAAACTGTTAGGAATTTTAACTGGAGAATCCTTTGGCGGAAAATCCTGAAATTTTGCTGAGATGTTCACCAAAATATCATTGAGCTACCATAAAAATTTCAGATCCATTTGAGCTCATTTAGTCAACCTAATGGTGTGATTAGTAAAACTGTTCCAGAGAAAATAGAAAATGTTCAGAAACATTTTCAGGATTTTCTCTGAAATTGTTTAGCTCATATCTTTAGTTAGAGACTTCCAAATTAAGTGAGACCAACTCCATTAGAACCCTCTGAAAATCTAGTTTTCAGAAAGTCATAGTTTGTCTCATGAAAATCCCTAGAACACCCTAAGGGTTCCAATTAAGGTCAAGGACATAATTATTTGTGGAGGGCTCAAATGAGCTTTGCTGCAACTAAAACTTGACCAAGTCTTTGTTTAGGTTGTAACCAAGCCACAGTAAAAGTTTCACAGTCATTAGGTCTGTCTAGTAAGGGTTATAGGCTTCACAACTTCAAAGTTAATACAAAGGCCTCTAAATTAATACATACATTGTTCTTATCATGTAGTCGCTAAGGTCGAGGAGGAACCCGAAGTCCTAGACTTCGTTACTCCGGAGGAACAGCTAGCCTACGACCAAGAGCAGCAAGGCAAGCCCCGGTTTGCATTAACCTTTTTACAAATTTTTATTGTTTTGAGCACATACTTGTTTCCTTTGTTCTGTGCATTAGAGTCTTGTTTGGAAATCCAACTGCATAGCCAAGAAAACCATGGGTTGGGTTTAGGATTGAAAACCTCGTTAGCCACTGCATTGCTAGGATAGAGTAGGATTCGGTACAAGTCGAGTAGTTGGAACTACTCGCGAGAATAGGCTAGAGGCACATTGCTCGGGTAGAGATAGCACATGAAACACATGGCAAGAAAATGAGACCGAGCGGAGAGTAAAGGCAGCAGGACTTTGGGGCCTGTGTGCTGTAGCTCCGCTTGTGTCGATTGAGGACCGAGCCGTGTGCGGGCCTGTTGAACAAGCTAGAACAGTACCGAAGACCTACCGGCTATATGGGAACCGGGAAACTGATGTAACTCGGGTAGCTGGGTGTTGAGGCATTGCCCGTCGTTCAGAGGGTAGGTTGAGAGCTCGAGGTGTAAATCAGCTGGCGGCACAGAGATGCGCGTGCAGGGACCTCTTGCTCGGGACGATGGGACCGGTTCAATATTTGGCTAACGGGTGAAAGGTAGTCGCGTACGACGTCCGTGATGGTTGTTGTAGGCAACATCGAGTACGGGCGTACGTGACGGGTTGTTCGGGTAACCCTGCAGGTGTAAATCGATTATAATCGCCGTCCCTCGCGGTCAGTGAGTACCACTTGTTCACTGTACCGTGACGTAGAAAGAACAGGCTAGTTACATGTTAAAATGTTGCTGATTGAAAGCTGGACATTGATTGTTAATGATATGTTGTAGCTTAGTGCTAACTAAAGTTCTTTTCAACTTTGGGCAAAGTACATGAGAGAAATGCGTTTCTTGTTTGATTGCGGCTCTCTCATGTGCCTTCGCGTAAGGTTCTCCACAACCTGCTGCTAAAACTTGAAAGTAAGGTTCTACTAATTAGGCGAGTCCTTGCAAATGATTTTACCTCATGTAACCCATTACCCTCATGTAGAAGTTCCATGTTTAGGTGAGACGGGTCAGACTTGCTGAGCCTTCGTGCTCACTGCTTGTGTTTGAAGCTTTTGCAGGGTTCTATGAGGAAGGGACTCCCGAAGAGGAGGCGGAACCCCAGGAGGGGAACCCCGTCGAGTGGGAGTCGTGCACGCCGCAGAGTTAGTGTGCGTGTGTGCTAGCAAGGACACGTTCGAGGGCTGAACGTGCACTTGATGCTTAGTCTACGCCCGCGAGTGTGGACTAAACTTATTTTGATGTAAACATGTTGATAAACTTGTTTATGTAATAAAGCTTCCGCTTCCGCTTTGTACCTTTGACGTGTGTTATGCGGTGCTGTGCAACGCAGCACCCCTCAGCGTGATCCTGGCTCGACAGGACCCAAAGGGGTCGTGTCAGCGTGGTATCAGAGCTCGCTTGAGGTTTAACACAGTACAAAGGTCTTCTTTTTCAAAAATCCAGTGAGGAACGAATTAGTAGCCCGTATAAGGATGTTATTAGTATATAGAAAGTGGCTTATTAACCTATTTGTTATGTCGGAAAATCGTGCATCTCGGGACGTTCATGTCTTGGGGGGTGCACGTAAGCGCTGTCCACCAGTGCGCACAAGCTGAAGGGTGGAGCCCCACGGGTGGCAGGTAACCCGACCCGCTTTGATATCCTCTACGACTCTTCATGTCGTTTGGGGTATTCGAGCAACGTCTGTCCCTGGCGTGCGTGGTGCAACATGGGAGACCCCGTCACGTGGTCTGAAACGTGAACACGTAACTCAGGGCGTGTTTGGCTTGAGAACATCCGGGCGAGTGATGACGGCCGGATGTACCAACTGTATGGATTCCGGGCTCGGTGTGCAGCCGAGTCTGATGATTGGTTGAATTTCTGCAGGTAGCCTTACCACGAAACGGTAGACGTGTAGTATCCGTGTGCGAGTGACGAGTAGTGCCACTGAAGTAACGACGCCGGCTAAGTCCGGTATAGGTTTTTCCTTTGTGAGGACGTAGTACCGACATAATCTGGTGACGCCTCGACGTCACACCCAACAAAATGAACAACTTCATTTAAAATTTGATGGTTTTGATCCAAAGTAGTAAAACTTGATGTAACTCCTTCCCTTGAACAGGATATTCAAAGTTAACAAGCTTTCAACTTATAGGATGTTAAGGACAGAGCACTCCGTTTCCAGCTAAATTAAGGCTGAAGTTAATCAGAGGTTAGAGGTTGAGTTCTTTCGAGGTTGATGTCGTATGATACATCTCTGGAAAGCTTTGGAGGAGCTTTACAACTTTTCTGTTGAGTTCCAGAGGTGTTTCGCCCCTTAACCACTCGAAAAATGCAGCAGAGTTGAAACTGTCCAGAAAACAGGACGGAGCAAAGACTCTCTGTAAATTAAGCATAACTTCCTGCATAAAAATCCAAAAATAGAAAATGAGGTAGTTCTGGAAAGATTATGAGATGGGTTACAACTTTGTAACAGAAAGTTTTGTCAGATTAGGAACAGAATTAACTGGGATTCTTGGATCAAATCAGTACCTAAGGCAGGGATGTGCTGTCCAATTGTTTCCAGAAATTCTGTTAACTTTGACATCTCATAACTGTTGAACCAGAGCAGATCTTAGGCCAACCAAATACTTTCTGGAAAGCTATTGAAGTTAACTTTAACTTTGATGTTGAGCTCCAGGACTGGTTTTGCTTTTAACCTGGCCTAAATCAGATTAATATGGATACTGGTCAGGGCTGTCATGGGAACAGCAGATCAGCAGTCAAATTTGTTTAAAAATTTGAACTATGTTTCCAAGTGTTAAGGGTTCAATGACATATCTTATGTTATAACTCAATGGTCTACTGTTTAAATAAATATTTGACATTTCTCAAATATATTTTTACAGATGGCAGCAGATAAACGGTTGGAGAACGGGTGGGTAGTTTCCCACTGCTCTGACCGTAGCGGCTACCCGGGAGCATTGTGGCTAATGCTCCAATATTTCGGGTACAACCAGATGCCGCAATACTTCGCCAAGGAAGAAGGCGAAGAGGGGAACAAGACGTGGACGATCCATGTCGAGGTTCCTGCAGGGCCTACGCCACCCGGTTGGGTGCCATTCACCGTCACGGTGAGAGGAAGACAACCGGAAGGGATGTGGCAAGTGGCAGCCCGTGACACTATGTCACGTTTCTGCCAACTACACGTGCAGGCTATGGAGGGAACTCCATACGCACTCGTTCCGGTGGAGGGACGAGCTCAGCATGTGTGGGAAGAGAGGTACCTAGAGGAAACAAACCCGAGTTGCCCAAGGTACAACCCCGCGGAGGCAAATCTCAGCCTCCAAATGAGGGCGGGAAACGCTGTGATGGACAGCCAAGCTGTTCATACGGAGCATCTCGCCACCAAGCTCAAGGAGAGCACAAGCCGTGGAGATCATTTTGAGAGTGCTCACAGTGCACTCCGCAATGTGCTCCTTCCGACGATCAAGCGACTGAATGAACAACACAATCAGTTGCGTCGTCTGAAGAAGGCAAAGAAGAAGAGCCGTATTGACATTGCGGCGTTGCAAGAGCTGGTGCAGACCCTAACCCAGCAGAATGAGGACCTTGCTCAAGAGCGGGACGACGCTATTGAGGAAGGACAAGGCTGGGAAGAGGACTACAACCAGGCTATGGACGAGGTGCATGCATTGCAGGGCCTCGTGCCCCCGGTATTGGGCGTACCGGTAGTCTTGGGTCTTCCAGCCATGGGAGAACCTGGAATGGGAGAAGAGGTGGTAGACCCCGAGCCACCAGCAGAGGTACCGGAGGAGGACGACCCACAGGAGGTCGAGTTCTACTCCGAGTAGGGGGTTACGGTTGCCAAGTAGGGCAGCTAGGGTAGCGTAACCCAACTTTTGTAATCGGTGACATGTCGTGTAGACAGTAGCGTATGTATAGGTAGTGACGGCATGAGCACGACTTCTCGGAGGTCCGAGAATAATGTATCTTGTATAAAGTTTATGCTTTATCAATATATGTGAATGTTGTGCAAGTTAGTCATGCGTCGCTTCAATACTTACTGCTGTTTATGGAATTTTGAGTAAGACATGTGCTAATTGCTGCTGTGTTGAATTTCAGAATGACGCGTACTCGTGCCAACCCTGATGTTGGAGGTACTAGCCAAGGGGGAGAGACCTCCCAACCGCCTCCCGAGGACTCCTCGGGACAGCAGCAGCAACAGCAACAGCAAACACCGCCACCGCCACTGCCGACGGTTACATTGGCCGGCATTGTCGCGGCAATGGCGGGTTCACATCAGCAGCACACAGAGCTGCTGCAAACGTTAATTGCGAATACGTCTCGCCCGGAGAGACGTCAAGATCGTGAGGAGCGCCAACAGAGCTCCTACTCCGACTTCCTGGCGACTCATCCCCCTGTATTCTCAAGGGCGGATGAACCACTTGACGCGGACAACTGGCTCCGCGCCATAGAGATGAAGTTCGGGCTGCTCCAAATCAGCGAGCAGCGCAAGACTCAGTTCGCGGTCCAGCAGCTCCAAGGATCCGCGAGCGCGTGGTGGGCCAACTTTTGTGCTTCACAACCCACCGACCGAGTGATGACCTGGGCGGAGTTTCGGACGGCCTTCCGGGCCTATCATATACCGCCCGGTTTGATGAAGAGGAAGACGCAGGAATTCCTACACCTGCAACAAGGGAGCCGGAACGCGCTGGAGTACTCCAGAGCGTTCAACGATCTCGCACTCTACGCGTCGTATCACGCAGATACGGACGAGAAGCGGCGGGACCACTTTTACCAGGGGCTTAACCCGCTCCTGAAGGACAAGCTGGCGATGTTCAATCGCGGCAGCCTCAACGACGTAATTGATGCTGCGATTGTTCAGGAAGACTCCGGCAAGGAGTTGGCGGCGGCAGAGCGAAAGCGAAGCGCGCCGCAGAGCAGCGGAGAAGGAGGCGGTCCTTCTCAGAAGTTTCGGATGGTGAATCGCCCACCATCAGGTCCGCGCTGGCAACCACCACAGCGGTCGATGCCGTTCCGCGGTCGGCCGTACTCTTCACCGGCATTCCGGCCGGTACTGCCAGCACCACCGCAACAACAACAGCAGCAGCGGGCGATGCCGCGTGCGTTTGCACCTCCGCAACGCATGCCGGGCTTTCGTCCCCCGAGTACTCCACCAGCAGCGGCCACATGTTACAAGTGTGGTCGTCCAGGACACTTCGCGAGCAGTTGCCCGGAGAGGCAAGGCGGCGGAGTGGTACCACAGTTTCCGGGGAGGAATCAACCCCGGAACCCTACTAATGCGCGGCGGGCAAACCCTAGGCCCGGCACTGTCCACCAACTTGCCATTGAGGACGTGCCGGAGGGCGAGCCAATCCTTGCGGGTATGTTCCAACTCCACCAGCATCCCGCTATAGTACTATTTGATTCAGGCGCCACGCATAATTTTATTAGCCAAGCTTTCATTGCTAAACACAGCTTGCCAATACTACCCACCGATAGTCCATATTTAATTTGTTCACCGGGTGGGAAGATTTCAGCAAGCGTAATGGTCTCCAAAGCACCATTATGCTTAGCGGGTAGAGTGTACCCCACGTCTCTCATTATCTTAGAGGGACAGAAGGTCGATGTCATCCTAGGGATGTCGTGGTTAACCCGCCACGGCGCTGTTTTAGACACCGTCCTCCGAGTCGTGCACTTAAACTCAGGAGTGCACGGTTCTCACTCATTATTTCTGGACAGTCCAGAAATAAAACTTTCAAGTGTCTATCAAGCCACAACCATCAGATTGGAAGACATTCCAGTGGTCCGAGAATTTCCTGATGTATTCCCGGATGATTTGCCGGGGGTGCCACCCGATAGAGAGGTGGAGTTCAAGATTGAACTTGCACCGGGAACCATGCCAATATCCCGAAGGCCGTACAAGATGGCGCCCAAGGAGTTGGCGGAACTGAAGACTCAGCTCACGGACCTTCTGGAGAAGGGTTTTATTAGGCCGAGCTCCTCGCCATGGGGCTGTTCGGCATTATTTGTCAAAAAGAAGGATGAAACGTTGCGGCTTTGCGTGGACTACCGTCCATTAAATGCCGTAACCATCAAGAACAAGTACCCGTTGCCACGGATCGACATGTTGTTTGATCAGTTGGTCGAAGCAAAGGTCTTTTCCAAGATGGATTTAAGATCCGGGTACCATCAGATTAAGATCAGGGCTGAGGACATTCCAAAGACAGCTTTTTCGACAAGGTACGGACTTTATGAGTACCTGGTCATGTCCTTTGGCCTCACCAATGCTCCAGCTCACTTCATGTATTTAATGAACTCGGTGTTCATGCCGGAGCTGGACAAGTTTGTCGTGGTCTTCATCGACGACATCCTGGTATACTCCAAGTCGGAGGAAGATCACAAGAAACATCTGCGTATAGTCTTGCAACGGCTGCGGGATCACAAGTTATACGCAAAGTTCAGCAAATGCGAGTTTTGGATATCGCAAGTGCCTTTCCTCGGGCATATCATCTCAGCGGAGGGTATCGCTGTGGACCCGAGCAAAATCACGCAAGTGCTGAATTGGAAATCCCCGAGAACTGTTCATGAGGTACGGAGTTTCCTCGGACTCGCGGGATATTATCGGAGGTTCATTCCGAACTTCTCGAAGATTGCCAGGCCAATGACAGAGCTGCTGAAGAAGGCTACCAAATATGTTTGGAGTCCAGCATGTGAAGCAGCATTCAAGGCTTTAGTCAAGCACCTAACATCAGCACCGGTTTTGGCGCAGCCAGACACAACAAAACCGTTCGATGTGTACTGCGATGCATCCGGCATTGGGCTCGGATGTGTGCTGATGCAAGACCGAAGAGTGGTCGCGTATGGATCACGACAGCTTAGGAACCATGAGCAAAATTATCCAACTCACGATTTGGAGCTCGCTGCCGTGGTACTTGCACTGAAAATGTGGAGGCACTACCTACTCGGTAAACTCGTACATTTATATACCGACCACAAAAGCCTCAAGTACATCTTCACTCAGAAGGAGCTGAACATGAGGCAACGAAGATGGTTGGAACTGATAAAGGATTACGAGATAGAGATCCATTATCATCCGGGCAAGGCAAACGTTGTGGCAGACGCGCTAAGCCGCAAGTCACACGTCAATAATCTGACCATCACACCGTTGGAAGAGAGCGAACCACCACTACATGTGATTCCACATGGGGCTCTCTACAACCTAGCTTTGATCCCCACCATCCGTGAAGAGATAGCGGCAGCCCAGAAGAATGACAAGGGCATGTCACATTTGCGGAGACGTGTAGACAGTGGGGAGTTGAAATGTTTCCGGAAGGACGGAGACGGCGTCTTATGGTTCAAGGACCGGATCGTCGTACCCCGAAACCCGGAGTTAAGGAAGAGAATCTTTGATGAAGCTCACTTATCTAAGTTTTCTATTCACCCCGGCAGCAACAAGATGTATCAAGAACTCAGAAGCAAGTTTTGGTGGACACGGATGAAGCGAGAGACGGCAAAATACGTGTCCGAGTGTGATACATGTCGACGGGTGAAGGCAGACCACATGCGGAAACCGGGACTGCTGCGACCACTGGGCATTCCTGCCTGGAAGTGGGAGGACGTGAGCATGGATTTCGTCGTCGGTTTACCCACCACCTTACAGAAACATGATTCTGTGTGGGTGATCGTCGATCGGCTCACCAAAGTTGCCCATTTCATCCCGGTCAACACCAACTATAACGCCAAGAAGTACGCTGAACTGTACATCTCACGGATCCTATGCTTATACGGCGTACCCCGTACCATCGTATCGGACCGGGGCACTTTATTTGTGTCCCGTTTTTGGGAGCAGCTACACGCTGCCCTGGGGACGAAGCTGATCCGTAGTTCAGCCTACCACCCGCAGACGGATGGGCAAACGGAGCGGGTAAATCAAATCCTAGAAGACATGCTACGAGCTTGCGCTATCGACCACGGCAAGAATTGGGATGATCACTTGCCATTAGCCGAGTTCTCGTACAACAATGGGTACCAAGCCAGCATCAAGATGGCGCCCTACGAGGCGCTATACGGCAGGAAATGCCGCACACCACTGAACTGGTGTGAATCTGGCGAGAGGGTTACCTTCGGGATTGATCTTGTCAACAGCGCGGAAGAAAAGGTTCGATTAATTCAAGCGAACCTAAAAGCCGCTCAATCCCGACAGAAACAGTATGCGGACCGGAGGAGGCGCCCATTACAATTCGAAGTTGGAGATCACGTATACCTACGAGTGTCTCCAATGAAGGGCGTAAACAGATTTGGGGTGAGAGGAAAGTTAGCACCCCGATTCATCGGTCCATTCCAGATTACCGAAAGATGTGGATCGGTGGCATACCGGCTAAGATTACCAGAAGCACTTTCCGGTGTGCACGACGTCTTTCACATTTCCCAGCTGAGGAAGTGTCTCAAGCTATCAACTACCGTTCAGCTGGAAGACATTGAAGAACTGCAACCGGATCTCACCTATCGGGAGGAACCGGTGCAGATTATTGATGAAAAGGCCCGAACCACACGCAACCGTACGTTGTGGTTCTACAAGGTTCTATGGAGTAATCACTCCATGGACGAAGCGACATGGGAGAGCGAAGAATTCCTTCGCACTAACTACCCCGACTTTTTCACGTCGCATATTCGGTAATTTTCCACCGTCCTCTCTCTCATTTCACCTTATAATCTCGGGACGAGATTCTTTTAAGGGGGGAGGAATGTAAGGGCCTCAGTTTTTGACACTCATTTGCAGTGTTCATCACCACACCACACACACCTCATTTGAGGAAGAATGATGAACACAAATAAAGAGCAAGTAACAATTATCAACATGCTCATTAGGGAACAAACTCACACATTGCAAAAGTGGTACTTCCCACATGTGATATAGATGGGCTGGACATATGAAAACTCCTACACTTTGCTGAGGATGTCCATGCCAAGTTCCACCCAAATTCAAAACCTTTTTGAGGTCATTTTGGGTATAGTTAGGAAGAGGGCAGTTTGAAACCATATTCAAATTCAAACTGTTTTCACCCACTGAATTTAAAAGTGGAAGGCATATTCTTGCTCAGCACATTTTTGTGAGCTCACACACCAATTTTCACTCCATTTGGAGTTGATCTTGACATGAGCTAAGGGGGAGAAATTCAAACTTTATTTGAATTTCAAACTGCACTTGTGCTGAAATTCATTCAAACCAAACCTCATTGGAACTTTGATCAATTCAAATGGCTCTTGGGTGAATAATTTGAATTGCCAAGGGTAGAATAGGGTTCACTGTTTACCACAGCTGTTAGGAATAAATTTCAGAGGTTAAAAGAGAAGTGGGACCCACATGTCAGCCTCTGCCTCAAAGCAAACCGACTGAACCACAGTTCAGTCGGTTCCCGGCAGCTGTGCGCGCGCGCCACCGAAGGGGGCAGCCGGCGCCAGCTCCTGCTGCGTGCCCCAAGCCGGAGACCAGCCGGCCGGGCTATTTATTCCCTCCCCGGCGTGCTTCAGTCACCATTTCCTCGAGCTGCCGACGCACACGACTTGTTTTTCCACTGCCATCGCCGCCGCTCGAGTTCCTGCTTGATCAAGCCGATCGCAGCCCCCTCTTTCCATTCCAAGGTCCCAGCAAGGTACTAGCAACCATCCTCCATCCTTCCCATTGATAGAAATCGATTGAAACCGAGTGATATCGGCTGTGCCGAAAGATCAAACTCGGAACTGGAAACCGCCGCACCTCGGGCTCTCGTGGACAGCCCAACCTGGGCGTTGTCACGCCCGAGCCAAGGCACCCTTGGACGCGCAAGTGATCGGTGCTGCTCATCCCCGAGCCACAGCTCGAGTGGTTGCTCACCGGCGGCGAATTTCCACTTTTCCCCTTTCTGTGTGCAGAACGACCCTCGGGTACGATTCTGTTTAATTCGTGCTCTAGAAAGGATTAGAGGGCCTCAGGCCACTCCCACACGAACTAGACACGGTGACGCACAAGTTGCCTTCACAACTCTGGGCCGGAGAACTTCTGTGCCCGGCGTAATTCAAGGTCTACTAATGGCGGAACGCACGGGGGGTATCGGGCGCACGGTGAGGACCTATTTCGGGCCTTCCCCGAGCTGCCCCGAGTTCATGTCGACCTTCTCTGAGGTCCACTGATGCTCCCCGACCGGTTTCCCAAGTAGCTGAGGCACTAGGAGCATCAGCCGACATGGCCGAAGTCGTTCCGATATGGCGGCTCGTCGCCAACCATGCTCCGGCCGTTGTCATGAGCAGCTGACCCTCGGATCATGTTCCCCAAGTAAAAGTAGGCAGGGGCGGCCAGAATCAAGAAGTTTGAAGCGGTACAGCAGCCAGCGGCGAGCTCTCCGGCGAGGTCCCTCGGCGGCGGAGCGCGGGTGTCGCGAGGTTGAAGAAGGGGGTGGACCCCAGCTGTCAGCGGCCGATATTTTGAATCGAGATCCGGCTGCGGCCGGGATCGGGTGTGCTGGCGCGCAAAAGCCTTGTGGGCCGCAGTGTGCTGTCGCTTCGGCGTGCGACGCGTGTCCCCTGGGCCCACGCGCGAGTTTAAACTTTTCCCCGATTTTCAGATTTCCTTCAAACTTCAAATCCTTATAACTTTGGCTAGAAAGCTCCAAATTGAGTGAACCAAATTTTGCTGGATTCAGCTCTCTGAGTACTTTCCAGAAAATCAAGTTTCACTTCATGAAATTCCCTAATTCTCCAGAATTAATTCCTTAATGTTTAAACTGTTAGGAATTTTAACTGGAGAATCCTTTGGCGGAAAATCCTGAAATTTTGCTGAGATGTTCACCAAAATATCATTGAGCTACCATAAAAATTTCAGATCCATTTGAGCTCATTTAGTCCACCTAATGGTGTGATTAGTAAAACTGTTCCAGAGAAAATAGAAAATGTTCAGAAACATTTTCAGGATTTTCTCTGAAATTGTTTAGCTCATATCTTTAGTTAGAGACTTCCAAATTAAGTGAGACCAACTCCATTAGAACCCTCTGAAAATCTAGTTTTCAGAAAGTCATAGTTTGTCTCATGAAAATCCCTAGAACACCCTAAGGGTTCCAATTAAGGTCAAGGACATAATTATTTGTGGAGGGCTCAAATGAGCTTTGCTGCAACTAAAACTTGACCAAGTCTTTGTTTAGGTTGTAACCAAGCCACAGTAAAAGTTTCACAGTCATTAGGTCTGTCTAGTAAGGGTTATAGGCTTCACAACTTCAAAGTTAATACAAAGGCCTCTAAATTAATACATACATTGTTCTTATCATGTAGTCGCTAAGGTCGAGGAGGAACCCGAAGTCCTAGACTTCGTTACTCCGGAGGAAAAGCTAGCCTACGACCAAGAGCAGCAAGGCAAGCCCCGGTTTGCATTAACCTTTTTACAAATTTTTATTGTTTTGAGCACATACTTGTTTCCTTTGTTCTGTGCATTAGAGTCTTGTTTGGAAATCCAACTGCATAGCCAAGAAAACCATGGGTTGGGTTTAGGATTGAAAACCTCGTTAGCCACTGCATTGCTAGGATAGAGTAGGATTCGGTACAAGTCGAGTAGTTGGAACTACTCGCGAGAATAGGCTAGAGGCACATTGCTCGGGTAGAGATAGCACATGAAACACATGGCAAGAAAATGAGACCGAGCGGAGAGTAAAGGCAGCAGGACTTTGGGGCCTGTGTGCTGTAGCTCCGCTTGTGTCGATTGAGGACCGAGCCGTGTGCGGGCCTGTTGAACAAGCTAGAACAGTACCGAAGACCTACCGGCTATATGGGAACCGGGAAACTGATGTAACTCGGGTAGCTGGGTGTTGAGGCATTGCCCGTCGTTCAGAGGGTAGGTTGAGAGCTCGAGGTGTAAATCAGCTGGCGGCACAGAGATGCGCGTGCAGGGACCTCTTGCTCGGGACGATGGGACCGGTTCAATATTTGGCTAACGGGTGAAAGGTAGTCGCGTACGACGTCCGTGATGGTTGTTGTAGGCAACATCGAGTACGGGCGTACGTGACGGGTTGTTCGGGTAACCCTGCAGGTGTAAATCGATTATAATCGCCGTCCCTCGCGGTCAGTGAGTACCACTTGTTCACTGTACCGTGACGTAGAAAGAACAGGCTAGTTACATGTTAAAATGTTGCTGATTGAAAGCTGGACATTGATTGTTAATGATATGTTGTAGCTTAGTGCTAACTAAAGTTCTTTTCAACTTTGGGCAAAGTACATGAGAGAAATGCGTTTCTTGTTTGATTGCGGCTCTCTCATGTGCCTTCGCGTAAGGTTCTCCACAACCTGCTGCTAAAACTTGAAAGTAAGGTTCTACTAATTAGGCGAGTCCTTGCAAATGATTTTACCTCATGTAACCCATTACCCTCATGTAGAAGTTCCATGTTTAGGTGAGACGGGTCAGACTTGCTGAGCCTTCGTGCTCACTGCTTGTGTTTGAAGCTTTTGCAGGGTTCTATGAGGAAGGGACTCCCGAAGAGGAGACGGAACCCCAGGAGGGGAACCCCGTCGAGTGGGAGTCGTGCACGCCGCAGAGTTAGTGTGCGTGTGTGCTAGCAAGGACACGTTCGAGGGCTGAACGTGCACTTGATGCTTAGTCTACGCCCGCGAGTGTGGACTAAACTTATTTTGATGTAAACATGTTGATAAACTTGTTTATGTAATAAAGCTTCCGCTTCCGCTTTGTACCTTTGACGTGTGTTATGCGGTGCTGTGCAACGCAGCACCCCTCAGCGTGATCCTGGCTCGACAGGACCCAAAGGGGTCGTGTCAAAATTGTTGCGAATCTCCCTCATCTTTGCCTCGGCTTCTTGTAGCACTTCTGGACCAAACACTTTACTTTCTCCTGTTTGGTTCCAAAATAGGGGAGTTCTGCACTTCCTTCCATACAAAGCTTCAAACGGTGACATTTTCATACTAGCTTGATAGCTGTTGTTATAGGAAAACTCCGCATACGGTAAGTTCTTGTCCCAACTCCTATTGTTTTTGAGTGCACATGCCCTTAACATATCTTCAAGGATCTGATTGGTTCTCTCCGTCTGCCCGTCAGTTTGGGGATGATAGGCAGAGCTGAAGTTCAGATGGGTTCCCATGGTTTCATGCAACTTCTGCCAAAACCTCGAAGTGAACTGTGTCCCTCGGTCTGACACTATCTTCTTTGGCACTCCATGGTAACACACAATCCTTGACATGTACAATTCTACCAATTTGGATCCGCTGTAGCTTTCTTTCACAGGGATGAAATGAGCTACCTTGGTTAGCCTATCAATAATGACCCATATTGAATCATACCCGGATTGGGTCCTAGGCAATCCCACGACAAAATCCATGCTGATTTCATCCCACTTCCATTCAGGTACTTTGAGTGGTTGCAATAATCCCGCGGGTCGTTGATGTTCGGCTTTCACCAACTGACATGTGTCACATAGGGCAACATGTTCCGCGACATCTCGCTTCATGCCATACCACCAATACCTGCTTTTGAGGTCCTGGTACATCTTCGTACTCCCAGGATGAATGGAATAGTCGGAATCGTGAGCCTCCTTCAAAATTAATTCACGGATCTCTTTTACTTCTGGCACACAGATCCTTTTCCCGTGCCACACCGTTCCTTGTTCATCCTCTCTAAAACCAGGGGCTTTATTTTCCTTGATGAGCTGTCTGATCTCTTGTATCTTCTCATCATTCTTTTGGCCCTCGCGTATGTCTCGCTCGAGTGTGGAGTCCACTTCCATGGCGATGGCTTCACCACTATTTACTAGACATAGATTGAGTCTCATAACCTCGTCCTTCAATTCTGCAGGCATGTCCTTCAAGCTCTACTTATTGACCTGCACTTTCCGACTCAAAGCATCGGCCATGACGTTTGCTTTCCCGGGATGATAGTTGATGCCTATATCAAAGTCATTGATTAGCTCTAACCATCTCCTTTGTCTGAGGTTGAGATCTGGCTGTGTGAATATGTACTTCAAACTCTTATGATCCGTATATATCTCTGTCCTCTTCCCCATCAAATAGTGCCACCAAATTTTCAACGCGTGTACCACTGCAGCTAGTTCTAGGTCATGTGTAGGATAGTTCTTCTCGTGCTTCCGAAGCTGCCGGGATGCATATGCCACGACATGTCCTTCTTGCATGAGAACACATCCCAACCCATTTCCAGAGGCATCGCAGTACACTGTGAAATTCCTCTGCATATCTGGCATAACCAACACTGGGGCTGTTGTCAATCTTTTCTTTAGCTCCTGAAAGCTCGTATTGCACTGTGGCGTCCAGGTGAATGTGATTCCCTTTTCCAACAGTTTGGTGAGAGGTCTCGAGATCTTGGAGAATCCCTCAATAAACCGTCGATAATATCCAGCCAATCCCAAAAAGCTTCGAACTTCCCCGACATTTTCAGGGGTCTTCCACTTTTGGATATCCTCGATTTTGGCGGGATCTACAGAAATTCCTCCCTCCGAGATTATATGTCCTAAAAAGGGAACTCTCTTCAGCCAAAACTCACACTTGCTCAACTTGGCATATAGTTGGTGTTCTCTCAGCCTCTGCAACACCAACCTTAGATGTTTCTCATGTTCTTCTTCATTTTTGGAGAAGACGAGAATATCATCTATGAAAACCACCACAAATTTGTCCAGATATTCCATGAATACCTTGTTCATGAGGTACATGAAATATGCCGGGGCATTGGTTAGCCCGAAAGGCATGACAGTGTATTCATACAGTCCGTACCGAGATATGAAAGCTGTCTTGGGAATATCAGATTGCCTTATCTTGAGTTGGTGGTATCCCGACCTGAGATCAATTTTCGAGAACACACAAGCTCCCCTCAACTGATCAAACAAGTCTTCAATGCGAGGCAATGGGTACTTGTTCTTGATGGTTACCTCATTCAAAGCACGGTAATCCACGCATAACCTTTGGGTTCCGTCTTTCTTGGGCACAAATATCACCGGAGCTCCCCATGGTGAGGAACTAGGGCGAATATACCCCTTCTACGTCAATTCTCTCAAATGATCCTTGAGCTCTTCTAGCTGCTTAGAGTCCATTCGATAAGGTCTCATGTATATCGGGGCTGTTCCCGGTACTAGCTCAATTGCGAACTCCACGTCACGGTCGGGAGGCATACCTGGCAATTCCTCCGGAAAAACATCTGGATATTCCCTGATAGTCCTGATTTCCTCAACTTTCACCTCCACTTGATTTAATTTAATGTCCCTCCTAGGCTCGTGTATCGTTATGAACTTTACTCTTGTTCCACTGGGGTGAGTTAGTTCCACCGTTCTGGTCGAACAATGGATGATTCCTTTATGTTTGGTCAACCAATCCATACCCAAAATAATATCTATCCCTTGTGAATCTATCACTATGAGGTTAGCCGTAAATACTACCCCATTAATGTCTAGGTTCACTTTGGGGCACACTTGTCTTGTCCTTATTTCTCCACCTGGAGAGTTTACCGCTAGCATATGGTTCATTTGTGTGGTTGCTAGGTCATGCTTCTTAACAAACCCTTGAGCAATGAACGAGTGGGTAGCACCAGAATCAAACAGCAGAGTTGCAAGGTGTAAATTGGCAGGAAACTTACCAACTACCACGTCGGGTGCCTCTTGTGCTTCCGCCATAGTGACATGGTTCACCCGTCCTCTCATTACATTCTGCTGTTGTGGCGGCGCAGGCTTCTTCTTTGGGCATTTATGGGCGTAGTGCCCCACTTCACCACAGCTGAAACATTGCACCCCAATCTTAGATGCCTGGCCTTTGTTGTCTTGAGGTTGGTTTGGGGGTCCTTGCACTGCTGGTCGAGGTGGATATGCGGGGCGAGGCTGCTGCACAAACTGACGTTGCGGCTGTGCTGGTGCTGTGGGAGGCCTGTAGTTTGGGTTGTACCCTCTTGGTGCTGAATAGGGTACCGCAGCACGGTTCGTCTGCCCCGTAGGTTGCTGCATCATACGTGGGCGGGTGTTGCTCCCTGAGGCTTGATGTGACCACCCGGCCTTCCTCTTATTCTCATTTTCCAGGGCCTTTAGCTTCCTTTCCACCACAAATGCTCTGTCCACCATCTTTTGAAAGCTTTCATACTCATTGGAGGACATTGCACACTGCATCTCTGCGGTAAGTCCTTCCACGAAACAATCTTGTTTCTGCTCATCAGTCTCTATGTCTCGTGGAGCATAACGGGATAGTTGAGTAAATTTAGTGAGGTATTCCCTCACCGTCATGTTTCCCTGCTGCAGTCCCAAAAACTCCTTCCTCTTGTTTTTGAGTTCACCTCTTGGGATGTAATGGTTGCGGAAGCTACGCTTGAACTCTTCCCAAGTGATGTTCTCAGGGTCATGATGGGCGGCCACGTAGGCGGTCCACCAATCAGCAGCAGGTCCATGCAATTGATGAGAGGCAAACAGCACCCTCTCATACCCTTGGCATTGTATTATCCTCATCTTACTTTCAATGGTCTTCAGCCAATCATCTGCCTCCAGAGGTTCAGCAGCACTTGCAAACTTTGGAGGTTGAGTTCCTAAAAACTCACTCAACCTTGGTTGGCGTGGTGCAGCTTGTGTAGGTGGAACTTGATGCAAGTTAGCCACCACTTGAGTCAAGTTCTGGATGAGCTGATTTTGATTCTCCAGCATTTGGTGGAGAGGATCAACTTCTTCACGGCGACCACCCCGGTCCTGGCCTCCAGAAAGATGAGGGTTGCATGCCTCATCATTGTTGTTGGCGGGGTTGGCAGCACATCCTTTTCCTCTTCCGGCCATCTGGCAGAATCAACAAATGTTAATTTGATACCATTTAGTATCATCTCACTACTTTCATTTGTTGGTACTTTGAGGTGTTAAGGCTTTGTTAAAATTTTACGAGGGTTTATATCTCACACCAAATAAATGCACTATTATTTCCTGTGGGTTCACACACCAAAGTAAAACAATCTGAAGACGAGGCTGTGGACAATTGCTCATGGCTTCCACAACTCACGTCACACACCAAGCACTATCACACCATTAACTACGTAACGACTCGACTACTCGACCTCTTGCTAGCTAGGGGAAAGACTCTACACTACTCGTCCTCTTGAGCTGGCTCCTCGGGATCTTCCTCCTCATTTCGGCTACCTTCTGACTCTGCTTTGGGTGGGGAGGCTGCTGGTGGAGAAGTGCGACGACGCCTGATCGCTCGGCGATCCGGGGAGTCAGGAGTCCATGTATCATTCACGGTGACACACAGTTCATTCCCATCTCCTCTTTCTCTCGCCTTTAAGCAAGCTCGCAGCAACGCCTCCGTTTCCTTCAGGGTGTCTCGGACATCCTGAAGCTCTTGTTGACACTCCTGCAGTCGAGTGCTGAGCATAGCAGCATCCTCCAAGCACAAGTCCATGTGCTCATGGGAAGTCCCTTGCTGCACCGGTGGGTACTTGTACTCCGTGGTACCACTCTCACGTTGGAGGACATACATGTACTCAGTTTTGTCCAAGTGGCGACGATAGATGTGGCTCTGGCAGGTGATGGCCTCCCAGGTGACATCTTTCTCCGCGTCAACTTGTGTTGCTCGACAAGCTGGAGAGTGGTGAATCTTAAGCAGCTGATTCTCGTGTATAATCCTCATCTCCGAACTCCATTCTTCCCTCTTCTCACGGATGGTCCTGGTGGAGCTATAATGGATGATTAGCTTGCCCGTATTGCCGGCGGCTTCGAGCATACGCCGAAGACGGCGCAACAAGTCTCCTACTGCCAATCCGTAGGAAAGGTACGTCACGGGGCGACTCTCCTCTCTTTCGGCAAGGGCAACTACGGGAACTCTCCCTCCTGTGGACTTGCGAGCAGTGCGAATCATGCGAACCATCTAAAACAAAAGGAATTTAAAAATTAGGTTAGATAAACTTTTAAACAAAAATCCCATTTTGGAAGAAAATTTGGGGCAAGATGAAGAAAATGACTCCTTAAATAACACTCTTCAACCCACACCTTGGAAAATAGTTTTTAAGAAAAATAGGGCCCTTAAATACGTCCATTTCTACCTAGGTCCACGTTCCTACGGGCAACCTTGGCTCTGATACCACCTATGTCACACCCGGTTTTTCCGAAGAACAACCAAGTGAATATCACATGTATGCCAGGATCATTTTCTCATACATGTGATGACAAATAGTGAAGCATCATTTATTACAAGCCAGGTGTCGAATATAAGTAAGTCTTACATAGTAAATGTCTCGATGGACAATAGTAAGTTCATCACAAGTAACTAAACTAGCAGCGGAATATTATTCTTTAGGGCTCCATCACAGGTGTTGCCCGGGGGTCTTCATGAACCTAAAAACCTTCCTCGGTTCCAAAATCTTGGTCATTATACACCACCTCATTATCTTGACCTGAGCAGCAATATAAACCAACAAATATGCAAGGTTGAGTACCAATGGTACTCAGCAAGTGTGGGAAAATTATATCATGCATGGCTAGAACAAGGAGAGGTTGAACTCATGGTTAAAGCACTACGCAATTAATACCTATCACCTTATCTTATTAAGCACCTACATTACTATACAGGTGAAATGGTCCCAATCTCCCAACCCATTATCATAATCCAAATACCATAACATCATTTCCAATGTTAAACTCCCCGCTTAACTTCCAAAACCATCAATCCCCTAATCATGAATAAGTCCAGGCCGCTCTTGACCGTGAGCACGGCTGTCAAGACAGTTTTGACTCTGCAGAGTTTGTACCACTGTACCCACATGTAGTGATTTCATCCCCCGTTGCCAGGTGGACTAAAAGAACCTCCATTATGCCAGTGTCTACGATCCACATTCACACTTCCCAGGTGTCTAGCCAGGAGATCACTACGAAGCCTTTACAAAGGGATTCCCGACGAGCGTGGGCCCACTGAGGTTTCACCCCTAACAGCATACAAGAGGCTCCAACCCCGCTGCAGTGGCCCCCTCTTGAGCCTTGCGGTTCATATGGTAGTCCAGCTGACTCCTACTCCCCGCACCATCCAACACACCCATACTACGCCGGGGATACACCTAATTAATTGGCCAAGCTGCCCCATCTCAGCATGTGGTTGGCACTGTAAAGCCGGGTTACATGCTCCATGAACCGGTCCTTAGGATCCAGGCAAGTACTAAACACAAACCCGAGTCTCGTGCACCCAGCACACAACCAAAACATCCAACTTGCCTTGATCCCTACCTCTACATAACTCACAATGTCTCATTCAAGAGTATGGTAATATAAACTGATGATCTCATGTCCCAAATATCCCATTCTAAGCATGGCTAAGCATATGCATGGAAATAAATGACATGGTAAAACAAATCCCAACCCAAGCTACAAGGAAACAAGGTAATGCAATTCTAGGGAAACTTTCCTAGCATGGGTTTCATATTTCATTTGACAATGCAAATAATTCTATCTACACAATCCTAGCATAGGATCAAAGTGGTCAAGGACACTTGCCTCCTTCTTGCTGCTCTTGAAATGGGTAGTCCTGATCTTGGAAAGGAATAACTTGCTCTTGAACAGGTTCTACTTCATACCATCACACATAGCAAAAGAAAAACAACAATCATAAGACATAGTTCACACTTCTTACTTCATACAAACCACACATTCATATTTATGAAATTCATTCACCATTATATGTGTTGTGGTTACTTTGTGTGTTGATCTGTGGCTTGCACACACTTTTATTTATATGTGTATGATTCCTACTTTGGTGTTCATATTTATACTTACATACTATATATATATATATGTGTGTGTTTCAGTTTTAAATAAATTCCTTATATTAAACTACCAAGTATGTAAGAAAAGTATTTTTCTTCTCCATATGTGCCTTCATAATTTCTATCAACCCTAAACTGAACTCTTTAAATTTTAAAAACTCCATTTATCATTTACTAGTTGCTATAATTTCAGATTTATATTCCTATGCATAATTGTGTATTTTATTATGAAATTAGTAATACACATCATCTAAACAGTATAGGTTTTGGTCCTAAATAATTGAATAACATATTTTGACCTTGGCCTCTGATGTAAACTATTTCTTAATTATTTTCCCTATTTTTCTATAGCTATTCTTTACTTAAAAATGTGTCCCTATACTAAATAATGTGATTAATAAATGAAACAGATTCATTTCAGCCCAAAATATAATTTTATCTCACTCCAAAGTTTTCTAAGTACTGAGAAAGCTTTTAATTAATTTTGACAATTATGTTTGTCCCACTTTTTAATTTTTAAACACTAGTTACATATTCAATTTTCTAAATTAAATACTAAACAGGGCTAAAATAATGAACTCACCCCATTACAGGGTCTATAATATTATTTTCATAATTTCCAGGGGTCTAGCTACACTTATCAGAGGTGTTTTTCCTAATTTTTATTAAATCCAGGGGCTAAAACTGATATTTAAATGAATTTACATGATTTTCTGGAGTTCCAGGGGCTAGATCAGAATTTCCGGGGCTAGCTCTTATTTCCCGAGAACCCTAGGGGGTAGCACGTAAGAATTCCAGTCTTTATAACGCGGGGCTGACGTGGACCGTCCGATTTTAAACCGACGGCTGAGATTATAACATCGAACCGGTACGCGGGGTTTTAAAGTCTACCGTGCGATTTAAAATAAACGGCGCACAAGCGGCCACGTCGCTCTGATCGAGCGCGGGCGGCACTGCCGGCGGCGCACGGCGGCGGGAAGCGGCGATCTCGCCGGAAAGTTTCGGATCCGCGAGAATTCTGCCTAGAACTATGATCTTATGGCATAGATCGGTAGAGGGGAGGTCAGGGATCTCACCTCGGGGGTTTTCTCGAGCTCGGGGGTCCTGGAAAGTGATCGGCGGCGAGGTCCGAGGCAAAACCACGGCGAAGCTCGTCGGCGCTGTGTTTACACCGTAAGTCTCCGAGTTTTCTGCACCTGCAAAGCTCCCCGGAGGCGGTGGATCAAGACCAGCAAGTTAGATCAGAGTTTCCGAGCTTAGATCGGCCAGAATTCAGCGGCGAAGTCTCGGTGCTCACCGGAGTAAAAATCGGCGATCGCGTGGGAAAAACCGATCGGGGCCGCGGTTTTTATAGCCGGGGAAGGGCGGTGGGTCAGTTGTGATCGAGTTTGATTCTTCTGGGACCGGAATTCGGGCTGAGGGACGCGGTATTCCGATCGGTTAAGATCGCGCGCGCGCGGGAGAGTCCGGGGTCGCGGGGTTAGGGATGACAGGTGGGTCCCACCTGTCTGTGACAGATAGCGCGGGCGCGCGGCTGCGGGCTGGTGCGGGGAAACTGGGCCGGCTGGCGGGTTTCGGCCCACTGGCCGGTTTTTTCCCGTTTTCTCTTTTTCTTTTTCCATTTCTTTTCTGATTTGAGTTTAATTTGAATTCCAGTTTGAATTTGAATTTTTGCAAAACATGCAACACGTCCAAAAATTTTTAAATTCCCCTCTGAACATGGTTTAGTGTTTTGAATCAAAATTTTGGGGTGTTACAGTGATCGGGCGCTCGTGGACAGCCCTCCACAGCGGGTTTCACGGCCGAACGATCACACCTACGGACGCGCACGGGTGCGGTGCTGCTCTCAGCCCAATCTCAGGCCATACCGTGAAGCATCTCCGGCGAATTTCGAAGTTTTGCTCCGGCGACGCTGATCCTCCTTAAGTCATCAAATTTGGCACATAGACGCTGGATTAGCCGGCGGTCATTTCTCCTTTAGAATCCACCGCATGAAAACACCTCAGCACGACGGAATTCGAGCTCGACTAGAGGTGTTCATGGCGGACCCATTCGGTCGCACGACGACAACCTATTTACAGCAGCTCCCGAGCCATTTTGAGGTCGTGTCGATCCTCCTAGAGGTACGCTGGTGCTGTGGGGCTCGTCGGCACAAGCTTTTGAGGGCTGGAGACCCCGGGCGACGCTGCAGTTTTTCCACAGAGGCAGTTACACGTCGCCGGCCATGTTCCGGTCATCGGCGGCCCTAGCAAACCCCACAGCCCTGTTCCTCGAGGCCCTAAACCCCCTGGCGGCGAGTTGTAGCTCCGGCGGTGGCCGGGAAGGCCGGTCCGGCGAGCTTCCGGTTACTCCGGCGAGGGGGAGCGCGCGGGCGCGAGAGAGGAAGCCGGAGGTAGAAGACGAGTGTGGGCCCCGCCTGTCAGCAGCTCAGAATTCAAATCCGGGATCGGGTGTGGCCAGGATCCCGTGTGCTGGCGCGAAAAAACCCGTGGCCCCGGTGTGGCCCAGTTCTGATTGGTTGGAATTCAAATAAGCGGGCCCAGTGGGATTTTCAATAGGAAAATAATTCCAGACTTAGCTCAATCTTTAGAAATTCATATCTCCCTGTGGAAAACTCCAATTTGAGTGATTCCAATTGGGTTGGATTCATCTATCTGAGTTCTATCCAAATATGAACTCAGATTTGTATGAAAGTCAATATTATATTCTGAAAAATTCTTTGAAGGTTTTCTGAAAAAGAATTATTGAGGGAGTTTGGGTTATCCAAAAATACCCAAATTTTGCCAGAATATTCTTTAGCATAGTATTGACCTACTAGCAAAATTTTCAGCTCATTTTAAGATCATTGGAGTAGGAATTTGCTAAATGCAACCTACTGTGTTCAAAAAAATCCAGAACCATTTTCAGAAAATGTTTCCCACTTCAAAAATCTGCTCTGGGCAATCCATAGCTCCAAAAATCATAGGAAAAATTTAGGCAGGCTCTCTGAGACATACTTGGAATTGTAGTTCATTTAATTGGGCATGAAAATGCACATTACTCTAGAATTAATTCTTTTAAGTACAAATGCTTAAAGAATTGTTCTGGGAGAACTACTCAAGTAAAAGAGCTTAAATTTGGACCAGATTACTTTCATATGGCCAGGAACTCACCTGGAAATTATCAGCCCAAGATGAGTCCTGGAACTCCCTGTTCTTGTTCTCCATACTTGTGTATATATGGGAATACATAAGAGATGTTGTGAGAATTATGGGGAGGACACAATATGACTCCACATTAGCTGCAATTTGACAAGCTAAATCCTTAGGTAGTATAGAACCTGCTGTAAAAGTTTTCAGGCCATTGGAGTTCTTGTTCATCAGTTGCACTCAAATCCTTTCAGCTTATCTATTATGTTCATTACGGAACATGATTAGTGTATAGCTAAAGCCTTTAGGACAAATTAGTTTATTTCTGTTCTTTGCACAACAGAGGCGAACCAAGCCATGCTTGGCTTTTCCACACAACCTCTGTTACTAAGAGACTAATTCTATAACTTCTTTCCATTACATTCTATAAAACATGTGCATATGCATCTCAATAGGAACCACAACGAAGGGGACTCAAAGGAGTGATTCATCGAAGTGGATCAAGCTCCGGAGAGTCAAGGGTGGATCTGCAACGATACTAACTGCTTATATATGACTACCCTGCAAAACAGGCAAGCCCCGGTTTGCATTTAACAGCTGTTAAGTTTTTATTTGTACTCACTTTCGGTGAAGATATGAACTGTGCATTAGGTCTAGTGATTGATACTCCTCTTGCATAGCCAAATGACCCATGGAGTATTGGGTAGGTGTCTTTCACCGTGTAGAACTGCCATGCTTAAGTACGGTTCGGTAGAAGTCGAGTGGTGAGATGCTACTCGCAGATTTAGGAACAACAGGGGCATACGGGATTGGTTCGTAATTGAATTAGCATGTTAAAGTTGAGACCGGAAGGTTGTAGGAGCAGCAGGACATAGGGGCCTGGGTGCTGTAGACCTGTCCGTGTCGGTCAAGGACCGATCCGTATGCGGCCCTGTTGAACAAGTTTGAGTTGTTTACCGGACTCATTCTGGCTATATGGGACCCAGTAAACCGATGTACCTCGGGAAGCTGTCGTTGGGACTTTTCGGGTCGCCTCAGGCAGACGGCCGGTGTGCAGTATGTGGGGAATATTCTCATGACATCTCACGTCAGAAGGTGCACCATGAGAGTAGCTACTGTATGGGGCGACTTGATCGATTCAGCGGGGGTGAAACGGGGGAAAGGCTGCCACGTACGACGTCAGTGATGGTTGTTGTAGGCAACGTCGAGTACGGGCGTACGTGTCGTGTAGTCCGGGTGTTATTGATTCGAATCACCGTCGCTCGCGGAATGGACCGAGCATACTTGTTCTCACAGTCGTGACGTAGTAAGAACTTGCATGAGAAAGGAACTAATCATCTTGATGTGAAGTATTATTCTACCTTGTATTGAAGCTTGATGAATAGGCTAGTGCAAACTCGATTCTTTTATGCCATGAGCAATTTACATCGGGGGAAAGCATTTCTTGTTTGATTGTGGACTCCCGATGTGGCGTGCCCAGGGTTACTTAAAATGCTGCAATAATTACCTGAAAGTAAGGATTCACTTTTAGGCGAGTAATTATGCTTATGCCATCCTATGTTAGGTTCATAACCTCACTTAGAGTTTCATGTTTAGGTTGACGGTTAAGTCTTGCTGAGCGTCATGCTCATGGATGCTATCCAAGTTGTTTTGCAGGTAATCGACTCGATGCTTATGAGAAGGGGTGCCGATGAGACTCGGGAACCTCCGAGTGCTTACTCAAAGAGCATCCTCGCCGCTGCAGATTGTCTTCGTGTTGCTAGTAAGAAACGTCCGTGGGCTGGACCGTTTCTTTGTTGCTAGTTTAGATATGAGTCGTGAGAGTGATACTCTTCCGCTGTAGTTTACTCTGATATAACTATTTGTAAAACATTCTTGTACGCTTCCGCTTAACTATTTATGTAATATGATGTGTGTTTCTGCAACCCGTGTGCTGTTGGGTGCCGCATAACACGGCACCACCTGACGGGGTCCCGTGGGGCCGTCTCAGATGACGCCATGACGAATGGCTTTGCTTCGATCCACTTGGTGAACTTGTCTATCGCGATGAGAAGGACGGTAAAGCCCCTGGGCACCTTCTTGAAAGGACCAAGGAGGTCGAGCCCCCATACAGCAAAAGGCTGCATGAGGGGGATGGTTTGGAGGTCCTGGGCCAGAGCGTGTATCTGTCAGGCGAAGCACTGGCAGCCCTGGCAGGTGCATACGATTCACTCTGCGATCTTCGCAGGAAAAAGCTTCTTCTCTATTAAGACAAAATATCAATAAATAGATCAGCCAGCCGAGCGAACAAAGCCAGTCTGAGACAGCGGTCGGCCAGGAAAATCCCTGCTGATACGCTTTTCTGACCTGGGACCTCGGGGTTGCGTGATGCCTGCAGACCCCTTCATGGATGTCGAGGAATGGCTTTTTCCCTTGCTTGGTCGAGATGCAGTGTTGTAGGATCCTAGTGATGCTCCATCGAAAGAGTTCGCCTTCCATGACCACAAACGTCTTGGCCCGGTGTGCGATTCGCTGGACCTCAACCTCCTTGTTGGGGAGCCTCCCGGATGACAGGCACTCGATGTACGGGGCCTGCCATCCAGGATCGGCAGCGTGCACCTCAATTATATTAAAAGATTTATAAATTTTCATTAAATCTTATAGAAAGAGTTATAATATATTATTTTTCTGGAATTTTTGGAAAAATAAGGTCAAGCTCGGACGGGCGATCCGGTCACGTTTCTTCGATGCGGACGGATGGCTGGTTGGGGTCGATGATGAAAACGCCCTAGAGTAGAGCCTCGCGGCTGGAGGAAAGCTTGGCCAAAGTGCCGTCCGTGCTGTTATCTCGTCTCGGGACGTGACAGAGCTCGAGCCCTTTGAACCCATGCTCCAACTTCCGCACCTCTCGACAGTAGGCCTACATGAGCGCGACATGGCAGCTCGACTCCTTCATCAACTGGTTGATCACGAGCTCGGAGTTGTCTCCTACGCAGAGGCTTCGTACGCCGAATACAAAGTCCGTTGAGGAGGGCCTTGTACTCTGCAACATTGTTGGTTGCCTTGAAATGCAACTGCCACGCGTACCGGAGCTGATCCCCTTGGAAGAGATGAGGATGATGCCGCCGCTTCCTGTGCCGTTGAGGGTTAATGACCCGTCGAAGTGCATCATCCTGTACTTAGGACAGGTTGGGCCGGTGCCATTTGTACTTCCGTCCACTCGGTGATGAAGTCGACCAAGGCCTAGGATTTGATCGCTGTTTGGGAAACGTAGGATATGTCATATCCCATGAGTTCCAATGCCCACTTCTCGATTCTCCTGGATGAATCTCGGCTGTTGATGATAGCCCCGAGCCCGTGTGCGGTCACCACCCACATCGGGTGGCTCTGGATGTAGTGCAGGAGCTTCTGTATTGTTATGAGGATGGCGTATAGGAGCTTCTGCATGTGCAGGTAGCGTGTCTCGCAATCGGATAGAGCCTTACTCACAAAGTAGACCGGCCGTTGGATTTGGTGGGCGTGCTCGGAATCCTCCCGTTCCACGATGAGGGTGGTGCTGACCACTTGGCTGGTGGCGGGGATATAGAGAAGTGGCTCGTTTGGCTCGGGTGATGCTAGTACTGGGGTATTGGTGAGGAAAATCTTCAGGTCATCGACATCTTTCTGGGCCTCCTCCATCCATTTGAATGGTTGGGACTTCTTCAGGAGCCGGTAGAGAGGCAGCCCCCGGTCCCAGAGCCAGGCGACGAAGCGACTCAGGGCTGCGAGGCATCCCATCAGCCTCTGCACACCCTTGACATTATTAATGGGGCCCATGTTGGCGATCGCCGTGATCTTCTCGGGATTGTCTTCGATTGCCATGCTCCGAGATGATGTACCTGAGCAATTTTCCTCGAGGAATGCCAAACACGCACTTTTCTGGGTTGAGTTTGATGTTGTTGCGGCGAATATTGTCAAAGGTTTCCTTGAGGTCAGAGATGAGGCTGGATGCCTTTCTTGATTTTACCATGGTGTCGTCGGCCTAGACTTTGAGATTCCGCCCGATTTGCTGCTGGAAACACTTCTGCATACATCGCCGGTACGTTGCCCCCGCATTTTCCAGCCTGAATGGCATCCTTAAATAGCAGTAAGAGCCAAAGGGGGTGATGAATGTCGTTGCCTGCCTCTCTTCCTCGCAGAGGGCGATCTGGTGGTATACTGAGTAGGCGTCGAGGAAGCACAGGGATTCGCTCCCCGCGGTAACGTTGATGACCTGGTTGAGACGAGGCAGTGGGAACGGGTCCTTCAGGCATGCCTTGTTCAGGCTCGTGTAATCGATGCACATCCTCCATTCCCCGCTCTTCTTTTGATGAGCACGGGGTTGGCGGGCCACTTGGAGTGCTGCACCTCCTCGATGACAGCTGATAGGAGTTTGCCAATCTCAACCCCGATTGCCCGTTGCTTCTGCTCGTCCATGCGATGCAGTCTCTGCTTGATGGGCTGGGATCCTGGCTTGATATTAAGGGTGTGCTTGGCGATCTTTTTCGGGATGCCCGGCATATCGAAGGGCTGCCAGGCGAAGATGTCCCAGTTGGAGTTCAGAAACTTGATGAGCGCGACCTCCCATTCTTGGCCGAGTGCGGTAAGAACCCGGATCATCTTGGATGGTTCTTCGGGGTCAATCCAGACAGCCTTCGTGTCCTCTGTGGGCTGGAAGGTTCCAGATGTGGTACTATGGTCGAGTGTGCCTCCTGTCATGCGCTGTCGGATTTCACTGAGCTCAGCCGCTGCAACCGCTGTTAACGCCAACTCGCATACGTCTTGTTTGCATAGGAGAGCTTTTCGTACGTTTGATTGTATGGTAATGACTCCCTTGGGGCCGTTCATCTTCATATTGAAGTAGGCGTAGCTCGAGACGGCCATGAACTTTGCGTAGCATGGCCATCCTAGTATGGCGTGGAACGGGCCATCGCACTCAGGGACCTCGAATGCAAGGATCTCCGTGCGAAAGTTTGCTTCGCCCCCGAAGGTGACGAGGAGGTCGACTTCTCCGAGTGGCATCACCTGTCCAACAGGAATGATGCCCTAGAAATGTGCTCGAGCCAGCCAAAGGTGGGGGTGTGGTATCCCCATAGCGTCGAGGGTCTTGACTAACAGGATGTTAAGGCCGCTCCCTCGTCCTGTGAGATCTATGTGTGCTGAATACATTGGCAATTAGAATAAAAGTGAGGATTTACATTCAAAGTTTTGAATATTGTTGAAATACCTGCTTCGGATTGTCCAAACTTTCTCATTGCATTTCAGGAGTAACTGTCACTGCAGAGCAGCTGTTTTCATAGTGTTTAATTTTTAGCAACTCTGTTTTTAACTTGCAATGTTTCGAACTTGCTTCTTGGCTTATGGAATGCTTTGCTTAGTAATCTCTTACTAAGTTTTTATGTGTTATGGCCGATTATGGTGGTTGATACATTGATATGGTTTGCAACATGCTTATGTGAGGTGCTCATGTAAGGTGTTGTGGTTTTCGGACTAACGTGAGTCATGTCACGGACTTGTGCTCGAAAAAAAGTAGACGTTTGTTAATGTGCAGGTGTTTCTTGAAGTCAAGACATGGCTGGTGATGGAGATCCTTGAACTAGTCTTAGGGAGATGGGGTTCAACAACCAAGTTCGGGAGGAATTTTGGTTGAGCTGATCGGGAGGTCATTCAGCATGTTTGTGTAAAGAATAATGCATATGAAGGTGTTGTGAACGTTTTGGAAACTGTTTGCAGATATTAAAGAGGTGCATGGACGTGGCTACATTGTTCAAAGCCGTGGTGAAGATATATGGAAGTGAATATATGGTTGAAAAGGTTCAACCAGCTGGATTTTGCGCTCAGCATGCGGCTGAGGCGGTTATTGTTTGTTCATGGAAAGTTTTGAGTTGGTTATAATAGGATCTCATGTTAGGCACGAAGTAGAGTTGTTTTAGGAATGTTTGAGACGTTTCTAAGGTGTTTGAAAGTCTTAAGATTGCTTCTATTTGCGTATAGAAGAGTCTTGAGCAGTTTTGGACTGTTAGAGTTTGAATCCAAGTAGCAGTAGGAGTCCTAATTTGAATTGGGTTGGCCCTAGGGCTGGTTATATAAGCAAGGGAGGCCAAGGCTCGTGGAGATCATGACTTATGGATTCTTCTCTTGAGTTTTTATCAATACATTTCGTAGTTTAGAGGAGCTTTGGTGCCTTGTTCGTCCGACTTGTTTCAGACATGTTTTTTCCTAGATAAGTTTCTGGACAGGCCGACATTGCTTCGGTATTTCGATCATAACTCGCGTTTTACTGATCCAATTGACGTGATTCTTTTGGGATTCAATTCACAACTTGATTATATATCATCTGTGAAAATTCACGGTCATTGGATTTGTTGTTTTTGATCTACACGAATTTCTTTGCAGCATTGCAGATCTGTTTTTAAAATCGGGTAGAACAGATTGACCTTTGTCTAGTCTTTTGATCATAACTCAAGTTCTACATAGTATTTTCACGTGTTTCTTGTTGCAGTGGCTTCTTGACTTGATTCTATATAATCTCCAATAGTTTATTCACGTTTGAACACATTGAAAACAGTCGCACACACGGTTTTTTATCAGATCTGACACGACCCCACTGGTCCTGTCGAGCCAGGATCACGCTGAGGGGTGCTGCGTTGCACAACACCGTATAACACACGTCAAAGGTACAAAGCGGAAGCGGAAGCTTTATTACATAAACAAGTTTATTAACATGTTTACATCAAAATAAGTTTAGTCCACACTCGCGGGCGTAGACTAAGCATCAAGTGCACGTTCAGCCCTCGAACGTGTCCTTGCTAGCACACTCGCACACTAACTCTGCGGCGTGCACGACTCCCACTCGACGGGGTTCCCCTCCTGGGGTTCCGTCTCCTCTTCGGGAGTCCCTTCCTCATAGAACCCTGCAAAAGCTTCAAACACAAGCAGTGAGCACGAAGGCTCAGCAAGTCTGACCCGTCTCACCTAAACATGAAACTTCTACATGAGGGTGATGGGTTGCATGAGGTAAAAATCATTTGCAAGGACTCGCCTAATTAGTAGAACCTTACTTTCAAGTTTTAGCAGCAGGTTGTGGAGAACTTTACGCTAAGGCACATGAGAGAGCCGCAATCAAACAAGAAACGCATTTCTCTCATGTACTTTGCCCAAAGTTGAAAAGAACTTTAGTTAGCACTAAGCTACAACATATCATTAACAATCAATATCCAACTTTCAATCAGCAACATTTTAACATGTAACTAGCCTGTTCTTTCTACGTCACGGTACAGTGAACAAGTGGTACTCACTGACCGCGAGGGACGGCGATTATAATCGATTTACACCTGCAGGGTTACCCGAACAACCCGTCACGTACGCCCGTACTCGATGTTGCCTACAACAACCATCACGGACGCCGTACGCGACTACCTTTCACCCGTTAGCCAAATATTGAACCGGTCCCATCGTCCCGAGCAAGAGGTCCCTGCACGCGCATCTCTGTGCCGCCAGCTGATTTACACCTCGAGCTCTCAACCTACCCTCTGAACGACGGGCAATGCCTCAATACCCAGCTACCCGAGTTACATCAGTTTCCCGGTTCCCATATAGCCGGTAGGTCTTCGGTACTGTTCTAGCTTGTTCAACAGGCCCGCACACGGCTCGGTCCTCAATCGACACAAGCGGAGCTACAGCACACAGGCCCCAAAGTCCGGCTGCCCTTACTCTCCGCTCGGTCTCATTTTCTTGCCATGTGTATCATGTGCTATCTCTACCCGAGCAATGTGCCTCTAGCCTATTCTCGCGAGTAGTTCCAACTACTCGACTTGTACCGAATCCTACTCTATCCTAGCAATGCAGTGGCTAACGGGGTTTGCAATCCTAAACCCCAACCCATGGTTTTCTTGGCTATGCAGTGGGGTTTCCAAACAAGACTCTGATGCACAACATAAAGAAAACAAGTATGTGCTCAAAACAATAAAAATTTATAAAATGGTTAATGCAAACCGGGGCTTGCCTTGCTGCTCTTGGTCGTAGGCTAGCTGTTCCTCCGGAGTAACGAAGTCTAGGACTTCGGGTTCCTCCTCGACCTTAGCGACTACATGATAAGAACAATGTATGTATTAATTAAATGCTTTTGTATTAACTTTGAAGTTGTGAAGTCTATAACCTTTACTAGATAGACCTAATGACTGTGAAACTTTTACTGTGGCTTGGTTACAACCTAAACAGAGACTTGGTCAAGTTTTAGTTGCAGCAAAGCTCATTTGAGCCCTCCACAAATAATTATGTCCTTGACCTTAATTAAAGGCTTTTAGGGTGTTCTAGGTATTTTCATGAAACAAACTATGACTTTCTGAAAACTAGATTTTCAGAGGGTTCTAATGGAATTGGTCTCACTTAATTTGGAAGTCTCTAACTAAAGATATGAGCTAAACAATTTCAGAGAAAATTCTGAAAATGTTTCTGAACATTTTCTATTTTCTCTGGAACAGTTTTACTAATCACACCATTAGGTGGACTAAATGAGCTCAAATGGATCTGAAATTTTTATGGTAGTTCAAGGATATTTTGGTGAACATCTCAGCAAAATTTCAGGATTTTCCTCCAAATGATTCTCCAGTTAAAATTCCTAACAGTTTAAACTTTAAGGAATTAATTCTGGAGAATTAAGGAATTTCATGAAGTGACACTTGATTTTCTGGAAAGTACTCAAAGAGCTGAATCCAGCAAAATTTGGTTCACTCAATTTGGAGCTTTCTAGCCAAAGTTATAAGGATTTGAAGTTTGAAGGAAATCTGAAAATCGGGGAAAAGTTTAAACTCGCGCGTGGGCCCAGGGGACACGCGTCGCACGCCGAAGCGACAACACACCGCGGCCCACAAGGCTTTTGCGCGCCAGCACACCCGATCCCGGCCGCAGCCGGATCCCGATTCAAAATATCGGCCGCTGACAGCTGGGGTCCACCCCCTTCTTCAACCTCGCGACACCCGCGCTCCGCCGCCGAGGGACCTCGCCGGAGAGCTCGCCGCTGGCTGCTGTACCGCTCCAAACTTCTTGATTCTGGCCGCCCCTGCCTACTTTTACTTGGGGAACATGATCCGAGGGTCAGCTGCTCATGACAACGGCCGGAGCATGGTCGGCGACGAGCCGCCATATCGGAACGACTTCGGCCATGTCGGCTGATGCTCCTAGTGCCTCAGCTACTTGGGAAACCGGTCGGGGAGCATCAGTGGACCTCAGAGAAGGTCGACATGAACTCGGGGCAGCTCGGGGAAGGCCCGAAATAGGTCCTCACCGTGCGCCCGATACCCCCCGTGCGTTCCGCCATTAGTAGACCTTGAATTACGCCGGGCACAGAAGTTCTCCGGCCCAGAGTTGTGAAGGCAACTTGTGCGTCACCGTGTCTAGTTCGTGTGGGAGTGGCCTGAGGCCCTCTAATCCTTTCTAGAGCACGAATTAAACAGAATCGTACCCGAGGGTCGTTCTGCACACAGAAAGGGGAAAAGTGGAAATTCGCCGCCGGTGAGCAACCACTCGAGCTGTGGCTCGGGGATGAGCAGCACCGATCACTTGCGCGTCCAAGGGTGCCTTGGCTCGGGCGTGACAACGCCCAGGTTGGGCTGTCCACGAGAGCCCGAGGTGCGGCGGTTTCCAGTTCCGAGTTTGATCTTTCGGCACAGCCGATATCACTCGGTTTCAATCGATTTCTATCAATGGGAAGGATGGAGGATGGTCGCTAGTACCTGGCTGGGACCCTGGAGTGGAAAGAGGAAGCTGCGATCAGCTCGATCCAGCAGGAACTCGAGCGCCGGTGATGGCAGTGGAGAAATGGATCGTGCACGTCGGCAGCTCGGGGAATGGCGACTGAAGCACGCCGGGGAGGGAATAAATAGGCCGGTCGGCCGGTCTCCGGCTTGGGGCACGCAGCAGGAGCTGGCGCCGGCTGCCCCCTTCGGTGGCGCGCGCGCACAACAGCCGGGAACCGACTGAACTGTGGTTCAGTCGGTTTGCTTTGAGGCTGAGGCTGACATGTGGGTCCCACTCCTCTTTTAACCTCTGAAATTTATTCCTAACAGCTGTGGTAAACAGTGAACCCTATTCTACCCTTGGCAACTCAAATTATTCACCCAAGAGCCATTTGAATTGATCAAAGTTCAAATGAGGTTTGGTTTGAATGAATTTCAGCACAAGTGCAGTTTGAAATTCAAATAAAGTTTGAATTTCTCCCCCTTAGCTCATGTCAAGATCAACTCCAAATGGAGTGAAAATTGGTGTGTGAGCTCACAAAAATGTGCTGAGCAAGAATATGCCTTCCACTTTTAAATTCAGTGGGTGAAAACAGTTTGAATTTGAATATGTTTTCAAACTGCCCCTTTCCTATCTACACCCAAGATGACCTCAAAAATGTTTTGAATTTGGGTGAAACTTGGCATGGACATCCTTAGCAAAGTGTAGGAGTTTTCATATGTCCAGCCCATCTATATCACATGTGGGAAGTACCACTTTTGCAATGTGTGAGTTTGTTCCCTAATGAGCATGTTGATAATTGTTACTTGCTCTTTATTTGTGTTCATCATTTTTCCTCAAATGAGGTGTGTGGTGTGGTGATGAACACTGCAAATGAGTGTCAAAAACTGAGGCCCTTACATTCCTCCCCCCTTAAAAGAATCTCGTCCCGAGATTATAAGGTGAAATGAGAGAGAGGACGGTGGAAAATTACCGAATATGCGACGTGAAAAAGTCGGGGTAGTTAGTGCGAAGGAATTCTTCGCTCTCCCATGTCGCTTCGTCCATGGAGTGATTACTCCATAGAACCTTGTAGAACCACAACGTACGGTTGCGTGTGGTTCGGGCCTTTTCATCAATAATCTGCACCGGTTCCTCCCGATAGGTGAGATCCGGTTGCAGTCCTTCAATGTCTTCCAGCTGAACGGTAGTTGATAGCTTGAGACACTTCCTCAGCTGGGAAATGTGAAAGACGTCGTGCACACCGGAAAGTGCTTCTGGTAATCTTAGCCGGTATGCCACCGATCCACATCTTTCGGTAATCTGGAATGGACCGATGAATCGGGGTGCTAACTTTCCTCTCACCCCAAATCTGTTTACGCCCTTCATTGGAGACACTCGTAGATATACGTGGTCTCCAGCTTCGAATTGTAACGGACGCCTTCTCCGGTCCGCATACTGTTTCTGTCGGGATTGAGCGGCTTTTAGGTTCGCTTGAATTAATCGAACCTTTTCTTCCGCGTTGTTGACAAGATCAATCCCGAAGGTAACCCTCTCGCCAGACTCACACCAATTCAATGGTGTGCGGCATTTTCTCCCGTATAGCGCCTCGTAGGGCGCCATCTTGATGCTGGCTTGGTACCCATTGTTGTACGAGAACTCGGCTAACGGCAAGTGATCATCCCAGTTCTTGCCGTGGTCGATAGCGCAAGCTCGTAGCATGTCTTCTAAGATTTGATTTACCCGCTCCGTTTGCCCATCCGTCTGCGGGTGGTAGGCTGAACTACGGATCAGCTTCGTCCCCAAGGCAGCGTGGAGCTGCTCCCAAAAACGGGACACAAATAAAGTGCCCCGGTCCGATACGATAGTACGGGGTACGCCGTATAAGCATAGGATCCGTGAGATGTACAGTTCAGCGTACTTCTTGGCGTTGTAGTTGGTGTTGACCGGGATGAAATGGGCAACTTTGGTGAGCCGATCGACGATCACCCACACAGAATCATGTTTCTGTAAGGTGGTGGGTAAACCGACGACGAAATCCATGCTCACGTCCTCCCACTTCCAGGCAGGAATGCCCAGTGGTTGCAGCAGTCCCGGTTTCCGCATGTGGTCTGCCTTCACCCGTCGACATGTATCACACTCGGACACGTATTTTGCAGTCTCTCGCTTCATCCGTGTCCACCAAAACTTGCTTCTGAGTTCTTGATACATCTTGTTGCTGCCGGGGTGAATAGAAAACTTTGATAAGTGAGCCTCATCAAAGATTTTCTTCCGTAACTCCGGGTTTCGGGGTACGACGATCCGGTCTTTGAACCATAGGACGCCGTCTCCGTCCTTCCGGAAACATTTCAACTCCCCACTGTCTACACGTCTCCGCAAATGTGACATGCCCTTGTCATTCTTCTGGGCTGCCGCTATCTCTTCACGGATGGTGGGGATCAAAGCTAGGTTGTAGAGAGCTCCATGTGGAATCACATGTAGTGGTGGCTCGCTCTCTTCCAATGGTGTGATGGTCAGATTATTGACGTGTGACTTGCGGCTTAGCGCGTCTGCCACAACGTTTGCCTTGCCCGGATGATAATGGATCTCTATCTCATAATCCTTTATCAGTTCTAACCATCTTCGTTGCCTCATGTTCAGCTCCTTCTGAGTGAATATGTACTTTAGGCTTTTGTGGTCGGTATATAAATGTACGAGGTTACCGAGTAGGTAGTGCCTCCACATTTTCAGTGCAAGTACCACGGCAGCGAGCTCCAAATCGTGAGTTGGATAATTTTGCTCATGGTTCCTAAGCTGTCGTGATCCATACGCAACCACTCTTCGGTCTTGCATCAACACACATCCGAGCCCAATGCCGGATGCATCGCAGTACACATCGAACGGTTTTGTTGTGTCTGGCTGCGCCAAAACCGGTGCTGATGTCAGGTGCTTGACTAAAGCCTTGAATGCTGCTTCACATGCTGGACTCCAAACATATTTGGTAGCCTTCTTCAGCAGCTCTGTCATTGGCTTGGCAATCTTCGAGAAGTTCGGAATGAACCTCCGATAATATCCCGCGAGTCCGAGGAAACTCCGTACCTCATGAACAGTTCTCGGGGATTTCCAATTCAGCACTTGCGTGATTTTGCTCGGGTCCACAGCGATACCCTCCGCTGAGATGATATGCCCGAGGAAAGGCACTTGCGATATCCAAAATTCGCATTTGCTGAACTTTGCGTATAACTTGTGATCCCGCAGCCGTTGCAAGACTATACGCAGATGTTTCTTGTGATCCTCCTCCGACTTGGAATATACCAGGATGTCGTCGATGAAGACCACGACAAACTTGTCCAGCTCCGGCATGAACACCGAGTTCATTAAGTACATGAAGTGAGCTGGAGCATTGGTGAGGCCAAAGGACATGACCAGGTACTCATAAAGTCCGTACCTTGTCGAAAAAGCTGTCTTTGGAATGTCCTCAGCCCTGATCTTAATCTGATGGTACCCGGATCTTAAATCCATCTTGGAAAAGACCTTTGCTTCGACCAACTGATCAAACAACATGTCGATCCGTGGCAACGGGTACTTGTTCTTGATGGTTACGGCATTTAATGGACGGTAGTCCACGCAAAGCCGCAACGTTTCATCCTTCTTTTTGACAAATAATGCCGAACAGCCCCATGGCGAGGAGCTCGGCCTAATAAAACCCTTCTCCAGAAGGTCCGTGAGCTGAGTCTTCAGTTCAGCCAACTCCTTGGGCGCCATCTTGTACGGCCTTCGGGATATTGGCATAGTTCCCGGTGCAAGTTCAATCTTGAACTCCACCTCTCTATCGGGTGGCATCCCCGGCAAATCATCCGGGAATACATCAGGGAATTCTCGGACCACTGGAATGTCTTCCAATCTGATGGTTGTGGCTTGATAGACACTTGGAAGTTTTATTTCTGGACTGTCCAGAAATAATGAGTGAGAACCGTGCACTCCTGAGTTTAAGTGCACGACTCGGAGGACGGTGTCTAAAACAGCGCCGTGGCGGTTTAACCACGACATCCCTAGGATGACATCGACCTTCTGTCCCTCTAAGATAATGAGAGACGTGGGGTACACTCTACCCGCTAAGCATAATGGTGCTTTGGAGACCATTACGCTTGCTGAAATCTTCCCACCCGGTGAACAAATTAAATATGGACTATCGGTGGGTAGTATTGGCAAGCTGTGTTTAGCAATGAAAGCTTGGCTAATAAAATTATGCGTGGCGCCTGAATCAAATAGTACTATAGCGGGATGCTGGTGGAGTTGGAACATACCCGCAAGGATTGGCTCGCCCTCCGGCACGTCCTCAATGGCAAGCTGGTGGACAGTACCGGGCCTAGGGTTTGCCCGCCGCGCATTAGTAGGGTTCCGGGGTTGATTCCTCCCCGGAAACTGTGGTACCACTCCGCCGCCTTGCCTCTCCGGGCAACTGCTCGCGAAGTGTCCTGGACGACCACACTTGTAACATGTGGCCGCTGCTGGTGGAGTACTTGGTGGACGAAAGCCCGGCATGCGTTGCGGAGGTGCAAACGCACGCGGCATCGCCCGCTGCTGCTGTTGTTGTTGCGGTGGTGCTGGCAGTGCCGGCCGGAATGCCGGTGAAGAATACGGCCGACCGCGGAACGGCATCGACCGCTGTGGTGGCTGCCAGCGCGGACCTGATGGTGGGCGATTCACCATCCGAAACTTCTGAGAAGGACCGCCTCCTTCTCCGCTGCTCTGCGGCGCGCTTCGCTTTCGCTCTGCCGCCGCCAACTCCTTGCCGGAGTCTTCCTGAACAATCGCAGCATCAATTATGTCGTTGAGGCTGCCGCGATTGAACATCGCCAGCTTGTCCTTCAGGAGCGGGTTAAGCCCCTGGTAAAAGTGGTCCCGCCGCTTCTCGTCCGTATCTGCGTGATACGACGCGTAGAGTGCGAGATCGTTGAACGCTCTGGAGTACTCCAGCGCGTTCCGGCTCCCTTGTTGCAGGTGTAGGAATTCCTGCGTCTTCCTCTTCATCAAACCGGGCGGTATATGATAGGCCCGGAAGGCCGTCCGAAACTCCGCCCAGGTCATCACTCGGTCGGTGGGTTGTGAAGCACACAAGTTGGCCCACCACGCGCTCGCGGATCCTTGGAGCTGCTGGACCGCGAACTGAGTTTTGCGCTGCTCGCTGATTTGGAGCAGCCCGAACTTCATCTCTATGGCGCGGAGCCAGTTGTCCGCGTCAAGTGGTTCATCCGCCCTTGAGAATACAGGGGGATGAGTCGCCAGGAAGTCAGAGTAGGAGCTCTGTTGGCGCTCCTCACGATCTTGACGTCTCTCTGGGCGAGACGTATTCGCAATTAACGTTTGCAGCAGCTCTGTATGCTGCTGATGTGAACCCGCCATTGCCGCGACAATGTCGGCCAATGTAACCGTTGGCAGTGGCGGTGGCGGTGTTTGCTGTTGCTGTTGCTGCTGCTGTCCCGAGGAGTCCTCGGGAGGTGGTTGGGAGGTCTCTCCCCCTTGGCTAGTACCTCCAACATCGGGGTTGGCACGAGTACGCGTCATTCTGAAATTCAACACAGCAGCAATTAGCACATGTCTTACTCAAAATTCCATAAACAGGAGTAAGTATTGAAGCGACGCATGATTAACTTGCACAACATTCACATATATTGATAAAGCATAAACTTTATACAAGATACATTATTCTCGGATCTCCGAGAAGTCGTGCTCATGTCGTCACTACCTATACATACGCTACTGTCTACACGACATGTCACCGATTACAAAAGTTGGGTTACGCTACCCTAGCTGCCCTACTTGGCAACCGTAACCCCCTACTCGGAGTAGAACTCGACCTCCTGTGGGTCGTCCTCCTCCGGTACCTCTGCTGGTGGCTCGGGGTCTACCACCTCTTCTCCCATTCCAGGTTCTCCCATGGCTGGAAGACCCAAGACTACCGGTACGCCCAATACCGGGGGCACGAGGTCCTGCAATGCATGCACCTCGTCCATAGCCTGGTTGTAGTCCTCTTCCCAGCCTTGTCCTTCCTCAATAGCGTCGTCCCGCTCTTGAGCAAGGTCCTCATTCTGCTGGGTTAGGGTCTGCACCAGCTCTTGCAACGCCGCAATGTCAACACGGCTCTTCTTCTTTGCCTTCTTCAGACGACGCAACTGATTGTGTTGTTCATTCAGTCGCTTGATCGTCGGAAGGAGCACATTGCGGAGTGCACTGTGAGCACTCTCAAAATGATCTCCACGGCTTGTGCTCTCCTTGAGCTTGGTGGCGAGATGCTCCGCATGAACAGCTTGGCTGTCCATCACAGCGTTTCCCGCCCTCATGTGGAGGCTGAGGTTTGCCTCCGCGGGGTTGTACCGCGGGCAAGTCGGGTCTGTTGCCTCCAGGTACCTTTCTTCCCATACATGCTGAGCTCGTCCCTCCACCGGAACGAGTGCGTATGGAGTTCCCTCCATAGCCTGCACGTGTAGTTGACAGAAACGTGACATAGTGTCACGGGCTGCCACTTGCCACATCCCTTCCGGTTGTCTTCCTCTCACCGTGACGGTGAATGGCACCCAACCGGGTGGCGTAGGCCCTGCAGGAACCTCGACATGGATCGTCCACGTCTTGTTCCCCTCTTCGCCTTCTTCCTTGGCGAAGTATTGCGGCATCTGGTTGTACCCGAAATATTGGAGCATTAGCCACAATGCTCCCGGGTAGCCGCTACGGTCAGAGCAGTGGGAAACTACCCACCCGTTCTCCAACCGTTTATCTGCTGCCATCTGTAAAAATATATTTGAGAAATGTCAAATATTTATTTAAACAGTAAACCATTGAGTTATAACATAAGATATGTCATTGAACCCTTAACACTTGGAAACATAGTTCAAATTTTTAAACAAATTTGACTGCTGATCTGCTGTTCCCATGACAGCCCTGACCAGTTTCCATATCAATCTGATTTAGGCCAGGTTAAAAGCAAAACCAGTCCTGGAGCTCAACATCAAAGTTAAAGTTAACTTCAATAGCTTTCCAGAAAGTATTTGGTTGGCCTAAGATCTGCTCTGGTTCAAAAGTTATGAGATGTCAAAGTTAACAGAATTTCTGGAAACAATTGGACAGCACCTCCCTGCCTTAGGTACTGATTTGATCCAAGAATTCCAGTTAATTCTGTTCCTAATCTGACAAAACTTTCTGTTACAAAGTTGTAACCCATCTCATAAACTTCCCAGAACCACCTTATTTTCTATTTTTGGATTTTTATGCAGGAAGTTATGCTTAATTTACAGAGAGTCTACAGAGAGTCTTTGCTCCGTCCTGTTTTCTGGACAGTTTCAACTCTACTGCATTTTTCGAGTGGTTAAGGGATGAAACACCTCTGGAACTCAACAGAAAAGTTGTAAAGCTCCTCCAAAGCTTTCCAGAAATGTATCATACGACCCCAACCTCGAAAGAACTCAACCTCTAACCTCTGATTAACTTCAGCCTTGATTTAGCTGAAAACAGAGTGCTCTGTCCTTAACATCCTATAAGTTGAAAACTTATTAACTTTGAATATCCTGTTCAAGGGAAGGAGTTACATCAAGTTTTACTACTTTGGATCAAAACCTTCAAGTTTTTAAATGAAGTTGTTCATTTAGTTGGGTGTGACGTCGAGGCGTCACCAGATTATGTCGGTACTACGTCCTCACAAAGGAAAAACCTATACCGGATTTAACCGGCTTCGTTAGTTCAGTGGCACTACTCGTCACTCGCACACGGATGCTACACGTCTACCGTTTCGTGGTAAGGCTACCTGCAGAAACTCAAACAATCATCAGACTCGGCTGCACACCGAGCCCGGAATCCATACAGTTTGTACACCCGGCCGTCATCACTCGCCCGGATGTTCTCAAGCCAAACACGCCTTGAGTTACGTGTTCACGTTTCAGACCACGTGACGGGGTCTCCCATGTTGCACCACGCACGCCAGGGACAGACGTTGCTCGAATACCCCAAACGACATGAAGAGTCGTAGAGGATATCAAAGCGGGTCGGGTTACCTGCCACCCGTGGGGCTCCACCCTTCAGCTTGTGCGCACTGGTGGACAGCGCTTACGTGCACCCCCCAAGACATGAACGTCCCGAGATGCACGATTTTCCGACATAACAAATAAGTTAATAAGCCACTTTCTATATACTAATAACATCCTTATACGGGCTACTAACTCGTTCCTCACTGGATTTTTGAAAAAGAAGACCTTTGTACTGTGTTAAACCTCAAGCGGGCTCTGATACCACGCTGACACGACCCCACTGGTCCTGTCGAGCCAGGATCACGCTGAGGGGTGCTGCGTTGCACAACACCGTATAACACACGTCAAAGGTACAAAGCGGAAGCGGAAGCTTTATTACATAAACAAGTTTATTAACATGTTTACATCAAAATAAGTTTAGTCCACACTCGCGGGCGTAGACTAAGCATCAAGTGCACGTTCAGCCCTCGAACGTGTCCTTGCTAGCACACTCGCACACTAACTCTGCGGCGTGCACGACTCCCACTCGACGGGGTTCCCCTCCTGGGGTTCCGTCTCCTCTTCGGGAGTCCCTTCCTCATAGAACCCTGCAAAAGCTTCAAACACAAGCAGTGAGCACGAAGGCTCAGCAAGTCTGACCCGTCTCACCTAAACATGAAACTTCTACATGAGGGTGATGGGTTGCATGAGGTAAAAATCATTTGCAAGGACTCGCCTAATTAGTAGAACCTTACTTTCAAGTTTTAGCAGCAGGTTGTGGAGAACTTTACGCTAAGGCACATGAGAGAGCCGCAATCAAACAAGAAACGCATTTCTCTCATGTACTTTGCCCAAAGTTGAAAAGAACTTTAGTTAGCACTAAGCTACAACATATCATTAACAATCAATATCCAACTTTCAATCAGCAACATTTTAACATGTAACTAGCCTGTTCTTTCTACGTCACGGTACAGTGAACAAGTGGTACTCACTGACCGCGAGGGACGGCGATTATAATCGATTTACACCTGCAGGGTTACCCGAACAACCCGTCACGTACGCCCGTACTCGATGTTGCCTACAACAACCATCACGGACGCCGTACGCGACTACCTTTCACCCGTTAGCCAAATATTGAACCGGTCCCATCGTCCCGAGCAAGAGGTCCCTGCACGCGCATCTCTGTGCCGCCAGCTGATTTACACCTCGAGCTCTCAACCTACCCTCTGAACGACGGGCAATGCCTCAATACCCAGCTACCCGAGTTACATCAGTTTCCCGGTTCCCATATAGCCGGTAGGTCTTCGGTACTGTTCTAGCTTGTTCAACAGGCCCGCACACGGCTCGGTCCTCAATCGACACAAGCGGAGCTACAGCACACAGGCCCCAAAGTCCGGCTGCCCTTACTCTCCGCTCGGTCTCATTTTCTTGCCATGTGTATCATGTGCTATCTCTACCCGAGCAATGTGCCTCTAGCCTATTCTCGCGAGTAGTTCCAACTACTCGACTTGTACCGAATCCTACTCTATCCTAGCAATGCAGTGGCTAACGGGGTTTGCAATCCTAAACCCCAACCCATGGTTTTCTTGGCTATGCAGTGGGGTTTCCAAACAAGACTCTGATGCACAACATAAAGAAAACAAGTATGTGCTCAAAACAATAAAAATTTATAAAATGGTTAATGCAAACCGGGGCTTGCCTTGCTGCTCTTGGTCGTAGGCTAGCTGTTCCTCCGGAGTAACGAAGTCTAGGACTTCGGGTTCCTCCTCGACCTTAGCGACTACATGATAAGAACAATGTATGTATTAATTAAATGCTTTTGTATTAACTTTGAAGTTGTGAAGTCTATAACCTTTACTAGATAGACCTAATGACTGTGAAACTTTTACTGTGGCTTGGTTACAACCTAAACAGAGACTTGGTCAAGTTTTAGTTGCAGCAAAGCTCATTTGAGCCCTCCACAAATAATTATGTCCTTGACCTTAATTAAAGGCTTTTAGGGTGTTCTAGGTATTTTCATGAAACAAACTATGACTTTCTGAAAACTAGATTTTCAGAGGGTTCTAATGGAATTGGTCTCACTTAATTTGGAAGTCTCTAACTAAAGATATGAGCTAAACAATTTCAGAGAAAATTCTGAAAATGTTTCTGAACATTTTCTATTTTCTCTGGAACAGTTTTACTAATCACACCATTAGGTGGACTAAATGAGCTCAAATGGATCTGAAATTTTTATGGTAGTTCAAGGATATTTTGGTGAACATCTCAGCAAAATTTCAGGATTTTCCTCCAAATGATTCTCCAGTTAAAATTCCTAACAGTTTAAACTTTAAGGAATTAATTCTGGAGAATTAAGGAATTTCATGAAGTGACACTTGATTTTCTGGAAAGTACTCAAAGAGCTGAATCCAGCAAAATTTGGTTCACTCAATTTGGAGCTTTCTAGCCAAAGTTATAAGGATTTGAAGTTTGAAGGAAATCTGAAAATCGGGGAAAAGTTTAAACTCGCGCGTGGGCCCAGGGGACACGCGTCGCACGCCGAAGCGACAACACACCGCGGCCCACAAGGCTTTTGCGCGCCAGCACACCCGATCCCGGCCGCAGCCGGATCCCGATTCAAAATATCGGCCGCTGACAGCTGGGGTCCACCCCCTTCTTCAACCTCGCGACACCCGCGCTCCGCCGCCGAGGGACCTCGCCGGAGAGCTCGCCGCTGGCTGCTGTACCGCTCCAAACTTCTTGATTCTGGCCGCCCCTGCCTACTTTTACTTGGGGAACATGATCCGAGGGTCAGCTGCTCATGACAACGGCCGGAGCATGGTCGGCGACGAGCCGCCATATCGGAACGACTTCGGCCATGTCGGCTGATGCTCCTAGTGCCTCAGCTACTTGGGAAACCGGTCGGGGAGCATCAGTGGACCTCAGAGAAGGTCGACATGAACTCGGGGCAGCTCGGGGAAGGCCCGAAATAGGTCCTCACCGTGCGCCCGATACCCCCCGTGCGTTCCGCCATTAGTAGACCTTGAATTACGCCGGGCACAGAAGTTCTCCGGCCCAGAGTTGTGAAGGCAACTTGTGCGTCACCGTGTCTAGTTCGTGTGGGAGTGGCCTGAGGCCCTCTAATCCTTTCTAGAGCACGAATTAAACAGAATCGTACCCGAGGGTCGTTCTGCACACAGAAAGGGGAAAAGTGGAAATTCGCCGCCGGTGAGCAACCACTCGAGCTGTGGCTCGGGGATGAGCAGCACCGATCACTTGCGCGTCCAAGGGTGCCTTGGCTCGGGCGTGACAACGCCCAGGTTGGGCTGTCCACGAGAGCCCGAGGTGCGGCGGTTTCCAGTTCCGAGTTTGATCTTTCGGCACAGCCGATATCACTCGGTTTCAATCGATTTCTATCAATGGGAAGGATGGAGGATGGTCGCTAGTACCTGGCTGGGACCCTGGAGTGGAAAGAGGAAGCTGCGATCAGCTCGATCCAGCAGGAACTCGAGCGCCGGTGATGGCAGTGGAGAAATGGATCGTGCACGTCGGCAGCTCGGGGAATGGCGACTGAAGCACGCCGGGGAGGGAATAAATAGGCCGGTCGGCCGGTCTCCGGCTTGGGGCACGCAGCAGGAGCTGGCGCCGGCTGCCCCCTTCGGTGGCGCGCGCGCACAACAGCCGGGAACCGACTGAACTGTGGTTCAGTCGGTTTGCTTTGAGGCTGAGGCTGACATGTGGGTCCCACTCCTCTTTTAACCTCTGAAATTTATTCCTAACAGCTGTGGTAAACAGTGAACCCTATTCTACCCTTGGCAACTCAAATTATTCACCCAAGAGCCATTTGAATTGATCAAAGTTCAAATGAGGTTTGGTTTGAATGAATTTCAGCACAAGTGCAGTTTGAAATTCAAATAAAGTTTGAATTTCTCCCCCTTAGCTCATGTCAAGATCAACTCCAAATGGAGTGAAAATTGGTGTGTGAGCTCACAAAAATGTGCTGAGCAAGAATATGCCTTCCACTTTTAAATTCAGTGGGTGAAAACAGTTTGAATTTGAATATGTTTTCAAACTGCCCCTTTCCTATCTACACCCAAGATGACCTCAAAAATGTTTTGAATTTGGGTGAAACTTGGCATGGACATCCTTAGCAAAGTGTAGGAGTTTTCATATGTCCAGCCCATCTATATCACATGTGGGAAGTACCACTTTTGCAATGTGTGAGTTTGTTCCCTAATGAGCATGTTGATAATTGTTACTTGCTCTTTATTTGTGTTCATCATTTTTCCTCAAATGAGGTGTGTGGTGTGGTGATGAACACTGCAAATGAGTGTCAAAAACTGAGGCCCTTACAAGATCAATATTCTGCCGAGAGGTTTTTGTAGCTTCCGCATAAAAGTTTTAATCTTCCATTCACCCCCTCTGGTAGCTTTTTACGTGCTCTTCGATCCTACAAATGATATCAGAGCCACTATGCTCTAATGTTGTTCATTTGTACGTGTTTTCACTAATCAACATGGAGAAATACTCCGCAAAACCTTGTGTGTTTGATGGCGTTGATTTTCAGGTTTGGAAGGCTCGTATGGAGGCTTACATACAAGCGCAAGGATTCGCCATATGGAAAAAGATCTACAAGTCCTTCGGTGTGCCATCAAATGATCAAGTTACAGCTGTGAACATGAGGGATGTCGACAACAATAACAAGGCCCACAACTTGATCATCCAAGGATTGACTCAAAGCGACTTTGATCGTGTTGCACACCTCCGATCTGCATACGATGTGTGGAAAGCACTTTACGACTACCACGAAGGATCCAACACGATCAAGGAGGTAAGGCAAGATATGTTCAACAAAGGATATATGCGCTTTGATACGCAATCAGGTGAGTCCATTGACGATTTATTTGCTCGCTCTAATAAAATTCTCAGCAACTTGCATAGTGTCAATGTTAATTTTTCCGATGCTGAAAATGCTAGGCAATTGTTAAGTGCATTAGACATGTCAATTTGGGATATCAAAGTTACATATATTCGTGAATCTACTGTCATGAGTGCACTTACTTTAGATGTTATATATTCTAAATTGAAAACTCATGAAATTGACATAATCTCACGTAAAAATCCCAATAAGTCTCTTGCTTTTGTTTCACAATGTGACATACCTAGTTCTAGTAATTCTTCATCTTGTGGTACACTTTTTTTGTTGTACTCTCTAACTCTTGAACAGATTTAAGAGTTTCCGGAGGAGGAGCTAGCACTTCTCTCTATTCGGTTCTCAAAAGCATTGCAAAATGTGAGAACAAGGAGGGGAAGTGGCAGCTCTCAGCGATGCTTCGAATATGGAAAGACATAACATTTTTGTACAGATTTCCCTAACCGTTCAGGTCCTACATTCCGTGATGAAAAACTAACAAGGACGAAGCACTCCTCTGCCAACTACAACAAGAAAAAGAAGGGTTTTGACTCAACGTCAAGTGTTGGAAAAAATTTCTCTGCAATTCAAGAGTATTGCTCGAGCGATGTTGATATTTGAAGTGATGAAGACGCTGTGGAAAATGCGTGTTTCATGGCGGGCAAATCAAGTTCATGCTCGGAGGAAGACAAAAAAATCAGCGACAATGAGGAGGTAAATCCCTCTTACGATGAATTGTTTGATGCTCTTTATTGTGCCACTACCGTACTTAAAAAATGGACAAAAAAACTTAAGCAAAGTTATGTTAAAATTTAATCACTAGAATTTGAAATTAAATGTTTAAAAACTTTGATTCCTAGTGATGATTCTTGCTCATCTTATGATCTAACTTATGAACAATTGACCTCTTTAAGAAGTGCACACACCTCCACACTTGTTAGACTTGAACGTGAAATTGAAAAGACCAAAAAGCCTGCTGCACTTAATGATAAAAACATGAAATATTCTAGTTGTTCTACAATTGATTTGCATTGTTCTAGCTGTGATGATCTTAATAAGAAACTACATGATGATACGGATGAAACTTTTGCTTTGAACAATGCTTTACGTATTCATGAAGGTAATTCTTGTTCGAATTGCAAACTAAAAGGACAAACTTCATGTTAAAACTGTTTAGACATGTCCAAGAAACTTGATGACATGCATAGGACACTAGAATGATTTTGTAGTGCAAATAAGGACCTAAACTTGCTGCTGAATTCATCTAAGTCTTGCAATGATAAAACTGGTTTAGGTTTTGATTCTCATGCTCATGCTAAAGCACATCCACCTAAAACTGTATAGTCATTAGGAAATGGTTTTGATTTAAACAGTTCCTAAACAAAATGAAGTGGTTTTCAAATCTGCAGGAGTGTTGTCTCATTCCGTGTCTAATAAACATGTTGTTTGCTCATCTAGACATGAATATAAGGTTACTTTTCATTGTACATACTGTGGTAGAGATGGTCATGTCATAATTTTTGTTATAGACTATGTAAACAACATAAAAAGGAAAGATTGATTGCTAGATCATATAACAACCGAGCAAAACTTGTACATGCTGAATCGAATGTTAGGAACATGCAACCTTCTGTAATGAGTCATACAAATGCAAAGATTGCTCCTAAACCTACTGTTTTTCGTGCTACACATGACACACTTCATAAATCAGTAGTTGGGAACAAGAATTCTTAAAATTTGGCTCATAAACCTGCCGTATTTTGTCAGCTTTTGCGTGCTATTCCTGTTGGACATCGTGTGACTCAGTACTGGATTCCTAAATGCCTTTTGACTAACCCCAGTATTGAGTCATCGACTTATTGTGCTGCTATGTAGGTTACACGCTTGAGGATGAAGAACATTTGGATTGTAGATTCAGGTTGCTCACGCCACATGACCAGTAACAAAGAATGGTTCTCCTCCCTCTCTTTTGTGTCATGTGTAGAAAATGTTACTTTTGCCGATAATTCTTCAACTCCTATAATTGCTTAGGGTTCGGTTAGAGTAAATCACCACTACACTTTGAAGGATTTGGCACTTGTTAAAGTTTTGAAATACATCTTGCTTTCCGTTTCACAATTGCTAGATAAAAATCTAGAAGTTAACTTCACTAAAAATTGCTGCAAGGTTGTACATTCAAAAGGTGAGCTTTTGTTTAACATGTCTAGGATTGGAAGAGTTTTTAAAGCTGATTTTTATATGTCAACTTCTAAGCATAGGTGTCTAGTTGCTAATGATTCAAAGGACTTATATTTTTGGTATCGTAGACTTGGTCACGTAGGCTTTGATCACCTCACCCGTGTTAGTGGTCTTGATCGCATACATGGGCTACCTAAGATTAAAGGGGACAACGATATTGTGTTCTCTTCTTGTAGACAAGCTAAGGTTGTTGCAGGTTCACATCCTCCTCTCACAATAACCATGACAACTGAACTGGGACGCCTTTTACATCTTGACACCGTAGGTACGTGTTCAATCTTTTGGAGGTAAATGATATGTGCTTGTGATTGTTGATGATTATTCTAGATACTCTTGTGTTTACTTTATGACATCTAAGAATGAAGCTCTTAGTCACTTTACAACTTTATTTCTTAGACTATCAATTGATCACCAAGGATCTTTAAAAGCAATTAGAAGTGATAACAGAACCGAATATAAAAATCAATCTTTTGATCACTTTTGTGCTGAAAAAGGAATAGATCATCAATTTTCTTCATTATATGTACCTCAACAAAACGGTGTTGTAGAGAGAAAGAACAGAACCTTAGTTGAGATGGCTAGGACTATGCTTGATGAATACCAAACTCCTAGAAAATTTTGGGCAGATGCAATTGCAACAGCATGTTATGTTTCAAATCGTGTTTTCTTGATAGATAAGCTAGGAAAAACACCATTTGAGCTTCGGTTTGGACATAGGCCTAGTGTCACACATCTTAGGGTCTTTGGTTGCAAATGCTTTGTTAAGGAACATGGTAATCTTGATAAATTTGAATCTAGATCTGTTGATGGCATGTTTCTTAGTTATCTATCTCATACTAGAGGCTATCGTGTGCTTTTAATTGATACTAACAAAATTGTTAAGACTTGCGAAGTTTCTTTTGATGAAGCTAACCCAGGTACTAGCTCTACTACTACAGGTCAAGATGCGTATCTGCAGGGGGAGAGTATTTTCATTGAAGATGAAGAAGGAGTGAAGCTGCTACCCGAAATTTCAGAAATAAACAATGATATTCAAGCTCTTGATGTCGCTCCACAATCAGCACCAACGACCACTACTGCTGGTCCAGATCTTTCTCAAGCCCCAAGTTCTTCGATTCATGGTGAACATGAAGAAGAAAGAGCTTTTGAAGTGTCTACTCCCCTCCGCGTCCTCAAAAGTCATCCTCCACAACAAATTATCGGAAGCTTGCATGAACGGGTCACACGGTCCAGGTTTTGCGATCCAGACTCTCATGCTCATTCTGCTTTTGTTGCTTCTTTTGAACCCGAATATATATCACACACACTCCATAATGAATCTTGAATTATTGTCATGCAAGAATAGTTAGAAAATTTTGGAAGAGATAATGTTTGGAAACTTGTACCTCCACCTCAAGATTGCACTTTAATTGGAACTAAATGGGTGTTTAAAAATAAACAAAGTGAGGATGGGGTTGTGATTAGAAATAAGGCTAGGTTGGTTGCTCATGGTTTCACACAAGTTGAAGGTTTTTATTTTCATGAAACTTTTGCTTCCGTTGTTAGATTAGAAGCAATAAAAATTTTGTTAGCATTTGCTGCATTTAAAGGTTTCAAGTTATATCAAATGGACATTAAAAGTGCTTTTCTTAATGGCTACATAGATGAGGATGTTTATATTAAGCAACCACCAGGTTTTGAAAATCTAAATTTTCCTAATCATGTTTACAAACTGTCCAAAGCTTTGTATGGTCTTGAAAAAGCCCCTAGAGCACGGTATGATAGGTTAAAAACATATTTACTTGAAAAGGGGTTTACCATGGGCAAGGTTGATAAAACTATTTTTGTTCTTAAGCATGGCAATGACTCACTATTCGTTCAAGTGTATGTGGATGATATTATCTTTGGTTGCACTTCTCATGATCTTGTGTCCAAGTTTTTAGCTATGATGAGTTCGGAATTTGAAATGAGTATGATGGGAGAACTCACATACTTTTTGGGGCTGCAAATCAAGCCAACCAAGGAAGTAAATTTTGTGCATCAAACAAAGTATACAAAAGACGTCCTTAAACGCTTCAACATGGACAAAAGCAAGCCTCTTCGGACATCAATGGGAACAACAACAACACTTGAACTTGACGAAAATGGAGAACCTATGGATCAAAAAGAATATAGAAGAACGATCGGATCACTTTTGTATCTCATGGCATCAAGACCGGATATACAATTCAGCGTATGTCTTTGTGAACGATTTCAAACTTCCCCACGTGCTTCACATCGTCAAGCCATCAAAAGGATTCTCAGGAACTTACATGGAACTCAGGAATTTGGCATTTTTCTTCCTTCTCAACCGTTACTTTGAAAGATTTTTCAGATGCTGATTTTGGGGATTGTAGGATTGATAGGAAAAGTACTTCGGGTGCTTGTAATTTTCTTGGTAATTCACTTGTTGCATGGTCTTCTAGAAAAAAAATTCAGTTGCACAATCCACAGCCAAATCTGAATATGTAGCTGCTGCTAGCGCTTGCTCACAAAAATTCTTTGTATTGTTCGAACACGTAAGGACTATGGGGTTGATCTAGATAGTGTTCCACTGTTTTGTGATAACACTAGTGCCATTTGCAGTGCTAAAAACCCCGTGCAACATTCTAGAACAAAGCACATTGACATTTGGTATCACTTTCTCCGTGATAATGTTGAAAAAGGAAACGTTGTGCTTCACCATGAAGATACCGAACAACAATTGGATGACATTTTGACAAAACCCTTGGATTTCACTCATTTTTGTTTCATTCATAGTGAAATAGGGGTTATGCATCCTCATGGCTTAAATTAAGGAGAAGTTTTTTGAAACTTGGGAAGTCTATGTGTGAATCTGATTTTAAAATAATATGAGCAAAGTATTTCGTAGATATATGACTTTGTGATTCCTTTTACATGCTGAAAGTTCTTACTACATTACTCGTGTTATACGTTTTGTAGTTTTTTCCATGACTAGTAATTGGAATAATTACTTACACTAAATCGGGTCATGATTGAACTTTCTTACTATTTTGATCTTGTTGCATGCTCACAAGTGCTTTTAATGATGAAAAATTAATCAACCAATTATCCACATGTTGAGCTTTTATGATCAAATGAAAAATGAGATAAGATCAAGAGAATATGCAGGCATTGCACTTCTTCTTTTGAGATGGCTAATCGTTGCACTTAGATACAATCATGAAAGTAGTTGTGTATGAATAAAACCATGTCCATAAGCTTCTGATTGAAAAATGACATAGGCTTGGCTTGGTTGGTTAGAATAAGACTGATGCGGCATATAATCTCTTGCAAATGTCATATGATCTGAACTTGTGCTTTAAAAGATAATGAAAAATGCAGCAACATGTGTCATGCTTTCAGCTTTTGAAATAGTTAAGTTTGTGAGATCATGACTTGCTTAAATTGAAAAATTACACTTGATCTCTAGCATGGCTTACACTACTTTATGTATCTCATTGATGTGATAGTGTAAGTTACTTGAAAGTATGACATGGATGAGCTTTGTTTTATATGTATACGTCATATTATGCTCAAAATAAATTGGAATTTCTGTTTTGAACCTTGCTGAATACATTGTCAAAGGGGGAGAAATATGTCACATATTGCACATTCATGAGTTTTTACACATTCTTCTCAGGGGGACAATTTTTTTTGAAATTTCTTTCTCATTTGATTTTTTATTTCAAAAAGGGGAGAAATTTGCTTTCAAATTTTTTTAATGTGAATGAGCCAATGTTCGTATTCTAAGTAGTGTTGCCAATGCATTCATCAAGGGGAAGATTGTGAGATCTGTGTGTGCTGAATACATTGGCAATTAGAATAAAAGTGAGGATTTACATTCAAAGTTTTGAATATTGCCAAAATACCAGCTTCGGATTGTCTGAACTTTCTCATTGCATTTCAGGAGTAACTGTCACTACAAAGCCACTCTTTTCATAGTGTTTAATTTTCAGCCACTCTGTTTTTACCTTGCAATGTTTCGAACTTGCTTCTTTGCTTATGAAATGTTTGCTTAGTATTCTCTTACTATGTTTTTGATGTGTTATGGCTGATTATGGTGGTTAATACATTGCTATGGTTTGCAATGCTTATGTGAGGTGCTCATATAAGGTGTTGCGATTTTCGGACTAACGTGAGTCAAGTCGCGGACTTGTGCTCGAAAAAAGTGGATTTTCGTTCATGTTAAGGTGTTGCTTGAGGTCAAGACATGGCTTGTGATGGATATCCTTGAAATAGTCTTAGGAAGAAGATGAGGTTCAACAACCAAGTTTTGGAGGAATTGTGGTTGAGCTGATCGGAAGGTTACGCAGCATGTCTGGATCAAGAACAATGCATATGAAGGTGTTGTGAACGTTTTGGAAAGTGTTTGCACATGTGTGAGGGGTGCATGGACGTGTCTACATTGTTCTAAGGCGTGGTGAAGAGATATGTAAGTGAGGATTTACATTCAAAGTTTTGAATATTGTTGAAGTACCCACTTCGGATTGTCCAAACATTCTCATTGCATTTCAGGAGTAACTGTTTTGGGGACCACCCCGTGGTTCACCCACTCCAGGATCGCATAGGGTGGTGCCGTACGATGCGGCACCCAACAGCACACACGAAAAGAATAAAGAACAACATACAAACTTTTATTGGATATAAACCAGCGGAAATCTTTTACAAAATATATCTATACAGCGGAAGTAATGTACATTAGTAGCCTCTCATCCTAACTATGCAAAAGTGCAGCCGTCCAGCCCGGGGACGCTACACGCTAGCAGCATGGAACCGAAGAAATCACGGCGCCGTGCAGGGCTACATCTCGGCCGTGTACCCTGACGGGGGCATCGCCTCATCCTCAGAACCCTCCTCATAGCTCTCACCTGCATACAGCTCAAATATTGCAACCGTGAGCATGATGGCTCAGCAAGCTTAACCGTCTGACCTAGGCATGGAACTCTACATGCAGGGAGGTGTATGATAGGATAAGGAATTTGCGACAAAGACACGCCTATAAGTTGATCCTTACTTTCAGTTTTATAGCGTCAAATTCAATTGCCTTAGGCAGCCCTCACATCAGAAGTCCACAATCAAACAAGAAACGCTTTCCTCCGATGCGGTGATGCCCAAAGCGGAAAGTAAACTTAATTAGCTCTACATCTACAGCATACATGGTTTCCAAAACATTAATATATCATCACAGCATATTATCATTCAACTGGCTTACTTCACTTCTTACTATGTCACGAAACAGTGAACAAGCGGTACTCAAATAACCGCGAGGGACGGTGATTGCAATCAGGAGACACCCGGACAACACGTTGCATACACCCACTTTCAGAAGCGTGATTCCACACCCCTTCCTACTCTGTTGTATGCAACCACCTTTCAAAGGCAACCCAAACAACGAACCGGTCCATCCGTAACAGGTAGGAGGTCCCCGCGTGGAGCGTGACTGTGCCCACCGGCAGATTTACACCTTGCTACACTCAACCCACTCCTATTTACGGTTGGGTAAGCCTCGGCACCCAGGTTAACCATTTACATCGGTTTCCTGCTTATGTCAGTATGCCATCCGGTACTGTTTGATACTTGTTCAGCAGGCCCGCACACGACTCGGTCCTCAATCGACACCAACAGGGCTACGCACGTGAGACCTCCGCTCACTGCTTCCTACCCCCCCTGCTGGGTCTCATTTTTACCACTCTTAAGCCATTTTCTATTCTGACCAAACCGTGTGATAAACCTTACCTCACGAGTAGATTCCAACTACTCGACTTCTACCGAGGTTCTAAGCATATTAGCGGGGCCTTGTCTACTCGTCGGCTCTGTAAGCTACCCAACCCTTCATAGGATTTAAAAGGTTATGCAAGTGGGGTTTCAAACACCTTAACTCTAATGCAAACATTCACCCTAGACATAAGTGATACAAATAAAGAATTTTATAAAAGGTACATAAGTGCAAACCGGGGCTTGCCTGGTTGCGAGTAAGATGGGAAGTCAATTTCAGGTGGCAGGACGTCCAAAGGCTCCGGTGCGTCCTCAACTTCGGTCACTAAATAAAATGTAGCAAAATAGATGTATAAGTATTAAGGATTTATAAGAATTGAACTACTATTCATAGCTATTGCTATTTAGGATACTTAATTGGTTTTGGGAATTTTACAGTGGATACTAGGCCCTATAAGGATGATTTGAGCCAAATTTGGAGACATGTCATTGCATAATGTAGTCTTTAAAATTCCTACAAGTACAATGCTTATCTGAATTTCGAGCCCAAATCAGGAGCTTTGATATAGCTAGAAATGGAAGATCTGATTAGGGTAAGTCTCCATGGTTCTAACAAAACTTTTTTCACTATTTTTGGAGCTACCATCAGAGAGATATGAATTTTTGAAGTTTGGACAGGAGTGCTGAACAATTTCTGTTTAAATTTGAATTTCCAAATAAAGGCTGAATTTGGGAAGGTAATTTTACCTAGCAAATGAACCACAATGAAGCTCAACTTTTTACTGGAGATCAGTAATGTCATGAGGAACTTCCTGGCCAAATTTGAAGAAATTCCATAACAGAGATATTCTGGATTAAATTCCCAAAGATTTAACTTTGATGAATCTTGGAGAAATATCCAGAGATCTTCAGATCAATTTCTTTGCATTTATGCAGAGTACTGACTGACAGAAATCCAACAAAATTTGTTTCACAAATTTTTGACATCCCTACAGAAAGTTATGGAGGTATAAAGTTTGAACCAATTTTCTGGAAATCAATTCTATGATCTTTAGCTAATTTATTTAATCCTGAGATAACCTACTGATTAAGCCCTCTAAATAAGCTCCAAAAATCCTAACATTTTTACTTGAGGTCAGGCACTATGAAAAGGACTAGCTGCCCAAATTTGGGAATATTTCATAAAGAAGTGCTCCTGTAATAAATCCCTAAAGGATTTAATAAAACCAATTCTACAGAAATTCCTGGGCATTTTCATAGCATGCAATTTTTTCCTCTGTAAAGTACTCCTCCTAAGGATTCATACAAAATTTGTCTCACCCTTTTTGGAGCTGTCTACACAAAGTTATGAATTTTTCAAACTGTGATAGCTCTCTGTTTAAAATCTACACACAGACTTAACAGGGGGCCCACTGTCAGGTCCTTCTTCAACCTCCCGCCAGAGACGCGCGTGCACACCAGTTCAAATCGTGGCATGGCTCGTTCTCCCTAATTTCTCCACCAAATTAGCTCTGGTTTCGCGCTACATGCTCCTGGGAACATGGCGCAGCTGCCGGGCAAGGTTTCCACGCATGAAAACGGCCGAAAACAGGCTGGCACCGGTGGGGCGGCTCGGGAGCTCGGCATCAACATGTTCTGGCGCGTCCGAAGCTTCTCCCGGTGAGCTACCTTGCCCTAAAGCATCAACAATGATCGGGGAACATGGAACACAGGCTCTACCTTGCAGCAAATGGCCGGAACATAGGGTTCACCGGAGGACCGACCTATTTTCGCCGCCGGCGGCGATTTCTCGTCGCCCGGGGCATGTGGTGGACGGTTTGATGCGTGCTTTGGCGTGGGAGGGCGCTAGGATCCCTAGTTTCTGTGGCTTGAATTGTAGAACCGATGATCAACCGCGTTGGACGAATTTCCAGTTTTGGTGTGGGTCGGTTCTCACGTGTACCAGCGCCAAAATCCAAATTCCAGCGAGACAGTGATGGGGAAGGGCAAGGGGACTGCGGTAGCATGATCTACACACCTTGGCGCACCTTAGGGAGGTGCTGGACGTGCAGGAGAGGCGTTGGAGCGGCCGGAACGTGAGGAGCAGTGAGGGGCGACGTGCTCTGTGTTCTCTCGGTGAAGAACGGCTCGGGCACAGCGAGGGGAGCTCGGGGATGAGCTGAGGAGCGGTGGAATACGTTGAGGAGGTGCCGGCGCAGCTCCTTTGGCGATCAACCGATGGTAGGAGGGGCTGGAGGCTGCTGGACCACGAGCACAGAGAGGGGGCGTGCTGTGTTTCTCTTCTGTGGGCGCTCGAGCAGCTGAGGAACTTCGGGGGAACGTGTAGACAGAGGAGAAACAGGAGTGGTGCAGCTGCTACTGCTAAAGATCAACCACGCACGAAGAGCTGCCTTCGGGAGCAAGTTCTCCCAAGCTGCTCAGTGTCCTGCAGAGCACAGCTCGGTTGCACACCGAGATGAAAAACAGTCGGTTTGCAGTTTGTGTGGCTGACCAGTGGGCTCCACCTTCCCTTTTCTTATTCAATTTTTTTCCCACTGATCTTTTTTCCACAGCTACTCAGAATTAAAAACTTAGCTTCACCTCAAAGTCCTGGGTTGAATATTTGAATTCAATTGAACTGAATTCTGGTGTAGAATTTGAAATGTATTTGGCTCTTTGAATTTGAATTGGAATTTGAATTCTCCCTTTGCATTGTTCTAAAAACCTAGCAAACCAACTCAAATATTTCTGAATTTTGGCATGACTGCTAATTCAAATGTGAAGAACACATTTGTGGAACCAAATTTGCAAATTGAGGAATTTGGAATTTGAAACTGAATTTGAAATTCAGATTAGAGTGTTTCCTCTTTTAATCCCAAACAAATATGAAAGCTCCTCCAAATGAGCTGACATTTGGAAGGGTGAATATTTGGACTATGAAGATCCAAGTTATGAATTTAGATCTCCATGTTTGGAAGTTTTTGGGAAGTCTACACCCTCACTTTGAACTTACCCCATTATAATTCAAAGTTTTAATTCCCCTCATTTTTCATAAGTGCACATGAGCAGAATTTTCTTGCTACCACTTTTGGGGATTTACATCCCTCCCCCCTTAAAAAGAATCTCGTCCCGAGATTCCAAAGGAAAAGTAAAGTGGGGAAAACCTTACCGGGTATATGATGATAGCAAGTCCGGATAATACGCTCGTAGATAATCCTCGCTTTCCCATGTCGCCTCATCAGCTGTATGGTTACTCCACAAGACCTTGTAGAACCATAAGGTCCGGTTTCTTGTGGCACGAGTCTTTTCATCAATGATACGGATTGGATACTCCGTGTACATGAGGTCTGGTTGAATAACTTCTATGTCTTTAGTGCGGATTTCAGCTGAGGGTTTGAGGCATTTCCTCAGCTGAGAGATGTGGAAGACGTTGTGAATGCCTGCGAGCGACGTCGGTAAATCTAGGCGATAGGCCACGGGTCCACATTTTTCAATAACGGTGAACGGACCAATGAACCGCGGCGCAAGTTTACCCTTCCCTCTGAAACGGTGAACTCCTTTCATCGGAGACACACGGACATACACATGGTCCCCGATGTTGAAGTGGAGAGGACGGCGTCTTTTATCCGCATAGCTTTTCTGACGAGATTGAGCAGCCTTGAGGTTGGCTTGTATCACTCGCACTCGTTCTTCAGCTTCATTCACCAGTTCAATGCCGTAGATGACTCGCTAGCCGGACTCGCACCAGATGAGAGGTGTGCGACATTTCCGGCCGTAGAGAGCTTCATACGGCGCCATCTTGATGCTAGCTTGATAGCCATTGTTGTAAGAAAACTCCGCCAACGGCAAATGATCATCCCAATTCTTGCCGTGGTGAATGGCACAAGCGCGTAGCATGTTTTCAAGCACTTGATTCACCCGTTCAGTTTGACCATCTGTCTGCGGGTGATACGCGGAGCTTCGGATCAGTTTGGTCCCCAATGATGCGTGCAGCTGTTCCCAAAACCGAGAGACAAACAGCGCACCGTGATCTGAAATAATGGAGCGGGGAACACCGTGCAAGCATAAGATTCTTGCAATATAAAGCTCCGCATATTTCTTGGCCACGTAACTGGTATGTACGGGAATGAAATGGGCCGACTTGGTTAGTCGATCGACTATCACCCAAATCGAGTCATGTTTGTGAGACGTGAGAGGTAATCCGACTATGAAGTCCATGCTGATATCCTCCCACTTCCACGCCGGAATGTTCAACGGTTGCAGCTGTCCGGCTTTACGCATATGGTCGGCTTTCACCCGCCGACACGTATCACATTCGGATACGTACTTTGCGATTTCTCTTTTCATCCGCGTCCACCAAAACCTTGTTTTCAGATCTTGGTACATCTTGTTGCTGCCCGGATGAATAGAATACTTGGACAAATGAGCTTCGTCCAATACTTTCCTCCGAAGCTTCATGTCGTGGGGTACCACTATACAGTGTTTAAACCATAGTGTACCGTTATCATCTCTTCGGAAGCATTTCATTTCACCATTCTTCATCCTTCTCCGAATGTGCGACATTCCCATGTCTTTCTTCTGCGCTTCCATAATCTCCTCTCGTATTGTAGGGACGAGAGCAAGATTATACAATGCCCCATATGGAACCAAGTACAGACTCGGCTCCTCCTCTTCAAGTGGGGTGATGGACAGACTGTTGACATGGGATTTGCGGCTTAAGGCATCGGCAACCACGTTTGCCTTCCCGGGATGGTAGTGAATCTCGATCTCATAGTCTTTGATCAGTTCTAGCCATCTCCGTTGCCGCATATTCAACTCCTTTTGAGTGAATATATATTTCAGACTTTTGTGGTCGGTGTAGAGGTGCACTAAGTTTCCAAGCAAATAGTGTCTCCACATCTTCAAGGCCAATACCACAGCAGCGAGCTCAAGATCATGAGTCGGATAGTGCTGCTCGTGGTTACGAAGTTGACGTGAGCCATAGGTGACCACTCTTCCTCCTTGCATCAATACACAGCCAAGCCCGATGCCAGACGCATCACAATATACGTCAAAGTGCTTGGTTGTATCCGGTTGAGCTAACACCGGGGCTGTTGTAAGATGCTTCACTAATGCTTGGAAAACTTCTTCACAAGCTGAGCTCCAAACATATTTGATCCCCTTTTTCAACAGTTCAGTCATCGGCTTAGCAAGCTTGGAGAAATTTGGTATGAATCTCCGATAATATCCTGCTAACCCGAGGAAACTCCTGACTTCATGGACTGATGTGGGGGACTTCCATTTCAGCACTTGTTCAATTTTGCTTGGATCAACTGCAATGCCTTCTGCAGAAATAATGTGACCAAGGAATGGCACTTGGCTGATCCAAAACTCGCACTTGCTGAACTTAGCATAAAGCTTATGGTCTCTTAATCGCTGAAGTACGATATGCAAGTGTTTGGCGTGTTCTTCTTCAGTCTTGGAGTAAACCAAGATGTCGTCTATGAACACCACCACAAACTTGTCCAACTCTGGCATGAACAATGAGTTCATGAGATATATGAAGTGTGCCGGGGCGTTGGTGAGACCAAAGGACATGACGAGGTATTCATACAACCCATATCTCGTCGAGAAGGCCGTCTTTGGGATATCCTCCGCTCGGATCTTGATTTGATGATATCCGGAGCGAAGATCCATCTTGGAAAATACACTCGCACCCACAAGATGATCGAAGAGAATATCGATGCAGGGCAGTGGATATTTATTCTTGATGGTGACGGCGTTGAGAGGTCGGTAGTCCACACACAACCTCAAGGTTTCATCCTTCTTCTTCACAAACAGCGCCGAGCATCCCCATGGCGAGGAACTCGGTCAAATGAAACCCTTCTTCATCAAATCGTTGAGCTGCTCCTTTAGTTCAGCCAGCTCATTCGGAGCCATCTTATATGGTCTCCGTGAGATTGGTGTCCTCCCAGGTACGAGTTCAATCTTGAACTCGACATCTCTTTCGGGTGGCACGCCCGGAAGATCATCCGGAAAGACATCCGGGTATTCATGGACCACACGAATATCCTCATGTTTCGTGGCTTCCGTGTTATATGTGGCTGGGGTTTCTTGAACCAAACGGTCAAGAATAAGAACATGTGGTTCATGAAGTGGAGAGTTTAAACGAACCACACATGGAATGATGTCAAGAACAGCACCATGTCGATGTAGCCATGACATTCCGAAAATGACATCAAGTTTTTGACTCTCTAACATGATTAGAGAAGTCGGATATAGATTCCCACCCAACTGTAATGGTGCTCTATAGACCATTCTATCAGCTGTTATTTTCCCACCCGGAGAACATATCAAATATGAATTATTTGTGGGAATGATAGGCAGTTGATATTTAATAACATAAGACTGACTTATGAAATTATGGGTGGCACTGGAGTCAAAAAGTATGACTACGGGATGATCTAAGTAAGAAAACGTACCCGCGAGGACGGGTTCGCCTTCCGGCACGTCTTCGATAGCTAAGTGGTGGACGTTGCCGGGTTTTGGTGCAGGTTTCTTGGGCTGATTGCGGGGCTGATTAGCACCCTTATACGGTGCTGCACCCCTGCCCTGTCGCGGCTCGCGGCAGTCCCTTGAAATGTGCCCGACACGGCCACACGTATAGCACGTGTAAGGTGTCGGGGTCCCGCCGACTTGAGGACGGAATCCCGGTGCACGCTGTTGAAACTGAGGCGCACGCGGGACCATCCTTTGCTGCTGCTGTTGCTGTGGTGGATACGTCGGTCGAAAGCCCGGCGCATTATATTGCCGACCGCTAAACTGAGGCGGTCGCGCCGGTGGCTGCCATCTCTGACCGGATGGTGAGCGATACACCACGCGGTATTTTTGTGGCGTCCCACCACTGCTGCTCGTCAGCGCGCTGCGTTTCCTCTTGTCAGAACCGCGCTCGCGCTGAGCATTTTCTTGTAGAACCGCGGCATTAACTAGGTTGTTGAATGTGCCGCGATTGCTTTGGGCGAGATGGACCTTCATCTTGGAGTTCATATCCCGGAAGAACACATTGTGCTTGTTGTCCTCTGTTCCCACAAATCCTGGCACATACTGCGCCAGCCGGTTGAATAACCTGGAGTACTCATGAGCACTCCTCTCGCCTTGTCGTAGAGCCAGGAACTCCTGGAGCTTCATTTCCATCACACTGGGAGGTATGTGATAGGCGCGGAACGCCTCCCGGAACTCTGTCCATGTGACGGCATGGCCAGCCGGTAAGGAGGCGGTGTAGTTCGCCCACCAGGTACCTGCTTCTCCTTGAAGCTGTTGCGCTGCATACAGCGCCTTCTGGTGTTCGGTGCATCGTAGCAGCCCGAACTTCGCCTCTAGAGTGCTGATAAAGCTGTCCGCCTCCAAAGGTTCTTCGGCCTCCGTGAAGACCGGTGGATGGGTCGCCATGAATTCTGAATATGAACTTTGTTGGGGCTGGCGTTGCCCATTGTCTTGGCATCCTCCCTGATGGGACGCATTCTGCTGCACTAGCATCCGCAGCAACTCGGTTTGCTCGTCACGCGAGCCGAGCACTGCGGAGAGAACCTCCACAAGACTTCTTGGAAGTTCTGGCAGTGGAGGAGGTGGTTGCTGCTGCGTCGTGGTCTGCTCCGGAGGTGGAGACTCATCACCACGAACCTGACTCGGACCTCCCTCCTCTTGCGTTGAATGTGTCCGCACCATTCTGCATTCAGACCATTCAAACGATCAGCGCATGTTGGTTTATTTCATCCAGTATATACAATAGTAGTGCGAGAATGGGATAAACAATGCGCATAACAATCACACATATGGATAAAGTATAAACTTTATGCAACATATACATCCCTGGACCGTGTCACACGATCGAGTTCCAAAGTATTGAACTTTATGTGTTTAAAATTCATTTCGACCATCGGGGTCACCACGGGATGTTAAGTGTGTTAGCATGCGTAATTCCTCGCTATTGTATTGGACCCAAACATGTACTAACTCGAAGTGATGTGTCAAATGCATAAACCCTTCGACTCCAACTCGCTGTTTTACAACAGCCACTGGACGTCGAACGGTGAAACTAAGTGTTTTGGTCGAAATACGGAAAATTCCAGAGAGCATTTGGTCTGCCCTGATTCTGGACAGTACCTACTCATCTGAGATTTTCACCCCTTTGGAGGGAGATTTTGTTCTGGAGCTCTACCGAAATGTTGTAGAGGACTTCTAAACCTTTCCAGAATGGTACCCCACACCTCCATTGGTTCAACCAATCTTAAGTTATGCCCTGTTCAAGTTCTGAAAAATTTCTGCCAAAAACAGGGGAGATCGTTCCTAAGCTTTTGAGACTGAATCTATACTCCCAATTGACTCTTAGTTCAATATAGGAGTTTACTAACCCTTAAATGGAATCCTAAACTTCATTTTGACTCTTTTCTTTGAAAATAAACTTTTTTGCAGTCGGTACTACGTTTCCTCACTAAAGAAAAATCCTAAACCGGTATTCCGGCATATACGTGTCAAATGGTGGAACTAAAGTCGTCACTCACAAACGGTTTCTACACGTCATGCACTAACGTGGTTAATGTACTTGCAGAAAAACACACAATAATGGTGCACACAAGGTTTTTGACATTTCAGGCAGCTACATATTATAGTAAAAACATACGGTCCGTATCATTGCCATACGGATCGTCCTTGAGTCAAGCCACGTCTCAAGGTACATGGTCGTGTTTTCACACCACACGACGGGGAACCCGAGTAGAGCGTGAACGGGTCGTCACGGTTGGGAATTTTATCAACCCAACGGATACCACCTACTGCCTCATGACCGTTGAGGCACGCCGATGGCAAGCGCTGCGTATGGCCCTTTGAACATTGAACGTTCAAGAGTTGCATACTATTGTGTTGCTTACCACACAATGGGATATTCTCACTTTTGCCTAAAGCATGCTGGAGAACAGCGTTTTCATATGCTCTCAGAACCATTAACGGTTTCAGTAACTCATATTCACTACCGTGCCAAGCCACGATATATCCTTCCATACTATTACTCGTATGGGGAGTTACCGCAATTGATCCGCCTGCGGTGGAGTACCTTACCTCTTACCTGATGTCGGAACATCGTTACAGAATATATAACAAGTAAGTTAGCTTTTCCACCTTAGTAGCTACTACTATCATAGACCTTATGTGGGCTTAATGACTAATCCTCACTCGACTATTTCTAAGTTTTCAAAATAGGCTCTTTTCGAGCGTGCTATTCCCAAATGCGGCTCTGATACCACGACTGTGGGGACCACCCCGTGGTTCACCCACTCCAGGATCGCATAGGGTGGTGCCGTACGATGCGGCACCCAACAGCACACACGAAAAGAATAAAGAACAACATACAAACTTTTATTGGATATAAACCAGCGGAAGTCTTTTACAAAATATAACTATACAGCGGAAGTAATGTACATTAGTAGCCTCTCATCCTAACTATGCAAAAGTGCAGCCGTCCAGCCCGGGGACGCTACACGCTAGCAGCATGGAACCGAAGAAATCACGGCGGCGTGCAGGGCTCCATCTCGGCCGTGTACCCTGACGGGGGCATCGCCTCATCCTCGGAACCCTCCTCATAGCTCTCACCTGCATACAGCTCAAATATTCAACCGTGAGCACGATGGCTCAGCAAGGCTTAGCCGTCTGACCTAGGCATGGAACTCTACATGCAGGGAGGTGTATGATAGGATAAGGAATTTGCGACAAAGACACGCCTATAAGTTGATCCTTACTTTCAGTCTATAGCGTCAAATTCATGTGCCTTAGGCAGCCCTCACATCGGAAGTCCACAATAAAACAAGAAACGCTTTCCTCCGATGTGGTGATGCCCAAAGCGGAAAGTAAACTTAATTAGCTCTACATCTACAGCATACATGGTTTCCAAAACATTAATATATCATCACAGCATATTATCATTCAACTGGCTTACTTCACTTCTTACTACGTCACAAAACAGTGAACAAGCGGTACTCAAATAACCGCGAGGGACGGTGATTGCAATCAGGAGACACCCGGACAACACGTTGCATACACCCACTTTCAGAAGCGTGATTCCACACCCCTTTCTACTCTGTTGTATGCAACCACCTTTCAAAGGCAACCGAAACACCGAACCGGTCCATCCGTAACGGGTAGGAGGTCCCCGCGTGGAGCGTGACTGTGCCCACCGGCAGATTTACACCTAGCTACCCTCAACCCACTCCTATTTACGGTTGGGTAAGCCTCGGCACCCAGGTTAACCATTTACATCGGTTTCCTGCTTATGTCAGTATGCCATCCGGTACTGTTCGATACATGTTCAGCCGGCCCGCACACGACTCGGTCCTCAATCGACACCAACAGGGCTACGCACGTGAGACCTCCGCTCACTGCTTCCTACCCCCCTGCTGGGTCTCATTTTTACCACTCTTAAGCCATTTTCTATTCTGACCAAACCGTGTGATAAACCTTACCTCGCGAGTAGATTCCAACTACTCGACTTCTACCGAGGTTCTAAGCATATTAGCGGGGCCTTGTCTACTCGTCGGCTCTGTAAGCTACCCAACCCTTCATAGGATTTAAAAGGTTATGCAAGTGGGGTTTCAAACACCTTAACTCTAATGCAAACATTCACCCTAGACATAAGCGATACAAATAAAGAATTTTATAGAAGGTACTTAAGTGCAAACCGGGGCTTGCCTGGTTGCGAGTTAGATGGGAAGTCAAATTCAGGTGGCAGGACGTCCAAAGGCTCCGGTGCGTCCTCAACTTCGGTCACTAAATAAAATGTAGCAAAATAGATGTATAAGTATTAAGGATTTATAAGAATTGAACTACTATTCATAGCTATTGCTATTTAGGATCCTTAATTGGTTTTGGGAATTTTACAGTGGATACTAGGCCCTATAAGGATGATTTGAGCCAAATTTGGAGACATGTCATTGCAAACTGTAGTCTTTAAAATTCCTACAAGTACAATGCTTATCTGAATTTCGAGCCCAAATCAGGAGCTTTGATATAACTAGAAATGGAAGATCTGATTAGGGTAAGTCTTCATGGTTCTAACAAAACTTGTTTCACCATTTTTGGAGCTACCATCAGAGAGATATGAATTTTTGAAGTTTGGACAGGAGTGCTGAACAATTTCTGTTTAAATTTGAATTTCCAAATAAAGGCTGAATTTGGGAAGGTAATTTGACCTAGCAAATGAACTCCAATGAAGCTCAACTTTTTACTGGAGATCAGTAATGTCACATGGAACTTCCTGGCCAAATTTGAAGAAATTCCATAACAGAGATATTCTGGACTAAATTCCCAAAGATTTAACTTTGATGAATCTTGGAGAAATATCCAGAGATCTTCAGATCAATTTCTTTGCATTTCTTCAGAGTACTGACTGAGAGAAATCCAACAAAATTTGTTTCACAAATTTTGGACATCCCTACAGAAAGTTATGGAGGTATGAAGTTTGAACCAATTTTCTGGAAATCAATTCTATGATTTTTAGCTAATTTATTTAATCCTGAGACAACCTACTGATTAAGCCCTCTAAATAAGCTCCAAAAATCCTAAACTTTTTACTGGAGGTGAGGCACAATGAAATGGACTAGCTGCCCAAATTTGGGAATATTTCATAAAGAATTGCTCCTGTAATAAATCCCTAAAGGATTTACTAAAAACAATTCTACAGACATTCCTGGGAATTTTCATAGCATGCAATTTGTTCCTCTGTAAAGTACTCCTCCTAAGGATTCAGACAAAATTTGTCTCACCCTTTTTGGAGCTGTCTACACAAAGTTATGAATTTTTCAAACTGTGATAGCTCTCTGTTTAAAATCTACACAGAGACTTAACAGGGGGGGCCACTGTCAGGTCCTTCTTCAACCTTCCGCCAGAGACGCGCGTGCACACCAGTTCAAATCGTGGCATGGCTCGTTCTCCCTCATTTATCCACCAAAATTAGCTTTGGTTTCGCGCTACATGCTCCTGGGAACATGGCGCAGCTGCCGGGCAAGGTTTCCACGCATGAAAACGGCCGAAAACAGGCCGGCACCGGTGGGGCAGCTCGAGAGCTCGGCATCAACGCATTCTGGCGCGTCCAAAGCTTCTCCCGGCGAGCTACCTTGCCCTAAATCATCACCAATGATCAGGGAACATGGAACGCAGACTCTACCTTGCAGCAAATGGCCGGAACATAGGGTTCACTGGAGGACCGACCCATTTTCGCCGCCGCCGGCGATTTCTCGTCGCCCGGGGCGTGTAGTGGACGGTTTGATGCGTGCTTTGGCGTCGGAGGGCGCTAGGATCCCTAGTTTCTGTGGCTTGAATTGTAGAACCGATGATCAACCGCGTTGGACAAATTTCCAGTTTTGGTGTGGGTCGGTTCTTCACGTGTACCGGCGCCAAAATCCAAATTCCAGCGAGACAGTGATGGGGAAGGGCAAAGGAACTGCGGTAGCATGATTTATACACCTTGGCGCACCTTAGGGAGGTGCTGGACGTGCAGGAGAGGCGTTGGAGCGGCCGGAATGTGAGGAGCAGTGAGGGGCGACGTGCTCTGTGTTCTCCCGGTGAAGAACGGCTCGTGCACTGCGAGGGGAGCTCGGGGATGAGCTGAGGAGCGGTGGAACACGTTGAGGAGGCGCCGGCGCAGCTCCTTTGGCGATCAACCGATGGTAGGAGGGGCTGGAGGCTGCTGGACCACGAGCACAGAGAGGGGGCGTGCTGTGTTTCTCTTCTGTGGTCGCTCGAGCAGCTGAGGAACTTCGGGGGAACGTGTAGACAGAGGAGAAACAGGAGTGGTGCAGCTGCTACTGCTAAAGATCAACCACGCATGAAGAGCTGCCTTCGGGAGCAAGTTCTCCCAAGCTGCTCAGTGTCCTGCAGAGCAAAGCTCGGTGGCACACCGAGATGAAAAACAGTCGGTTTGCAGTTTGTGTGGCTGACCAGTGTGCTCCACCTTCCCTTTTCTTATTCAATTTTTTTCCCACTGATCTTTTTCCACAGCTACTCAGAATTAAAAACTTAGCTTCACCTCAAAGTCCTGGGTTGAATATTTGAATTCAATTGAACTGAATTCTGGTGTGGAATTTGAAATGTATTTGGCTCTTTGAATTTGAATTGGAATTTGAATTATCCCTTTGCATTGTTCTAAAAACCTAGCAAACCAACTCAATTATTTCTGAATTTTGGCATGACTGCTAATTCAAATGTGAAGAACACATTTGTGGAACCAAATTTGCAAATTGAGGAATTTGGAATTTGAAACTGAATTTGAAATTCAGATTAGAGTGTTTCCTCTTTTAATCCCAAACAAATATGAAAGCTCCTCCAAATGAGCTGACATTTGGAAGGGTGAATATTTGGACTATGAAGATCCAAGTTATGAATTTAGATCTCCATGTTTGGAAGTTTTTGGGAAGTCTACACCCTCACTTCGAACTTACCCCATTATAATTCAAAGTTTTAATTCCCCTCATTTTTCATAAGTGCACATGAGCAGAATTTTCTTGCTACCACTTTTGGGGATTTTACAACTGTCACTGCAGAGCAGCTGTTTTCATAGTGTTTAATTTTTAGCAACTCTGTTTTTAACTTGCAATGTTTCGAACTTGCTTCTTGGCTTATGGAATGTTTTGCTTAGTAATCTCTTACTAAGTTTTTGATGTGTTATGGCCGATTATGGTGGTTAATACATTGATATGGTTTGCAACATGCTTATGTTAGGTGCTCATGTAAGGTGTTGTGGTTTTCAGACTAACGTGAGTCAAGTCACGGACTTGTGCTAAAAAAAGTGGATGTTTGTTAATGTGCAGGTGTTTCTTGAGTTCAAGACATTGCTGGTGATGGAGATCCTTGAACTAGTCTTAGGGAGAAGATGGGGTTCAACAACCAAGTTCGGGAGGAATTGTGGTTGAGCTGATCGGGAGGTCATGCAGCATGTTTGTGTAAAGAACAATGCATATGAAGGTGTTGTGAATGTTTTGGAAAGTGTCTGCACATATTAAAGGGGTGCATGGACGTGTCTACATTGTTCAATGGCGTAGTGATGATATATGGAAGTGAAGATATGGTTGAAAAGGTTCAATCGGCTGGATTTTGTACTCAGGATGCGGCTGAGGCTGTTATTGTTCGTTTATGGAAAGTTTCGAGTTGGTTATAATAGGATTTCGTGTTAGGAATGAAGTAGAGTTGTTTTAGGAATGTTTGAGACATTCCTAAGGTGTTTGGAAGTCTTAAAATTGCTTCTATCTGCGTATAGAAGAATCTTGAGCAGTTTTCGAAAGTTAGAGTTTGAATCCAAGTAGCAGTAGGAGTCCTAATTTGAATTGGGTTTGCCCTAGGGATGGTTATATAAGCAAGGAAGGCCAAGGCCCGTGGAGAGCATGAATTATGGATGCTTCTCTTGAGTTTTGATAATACATTTCGTAGTTTAGAGGAGCTTTGGTGCCTTGTTCGTCCGACTTGTTTCATGACAAGTTTTTCCTAGGCGAGTTTCTGGACAGACCGACATTGCTTCGGTATTTCGATCATAACTCGCGTTTTACTGATCCAATTGACGTGATTATTTTGAGATTCTGTTCACAACATGATTATATATCATCTGTGAAAATTCACGGTCATTGGATTTGATGTTTTTGATCTACACGATTTTCTTTGCAGCATTGCATATCTTTTTTTAAAATCGGGTAGAACAGATTGACCTCCGTCTAGTCTTTTGATCATAACTCAAGTTCTACTTAGTGTTTTCACGTGTTTCTTGTTGCAGTGGTTCCGTGACTTGCTTCTATATAATCTCCAAAAGTTTAGTCACGTTTGAACACATTGAAAACAGTCGCACATACGGTTTTTTATCAGATCAATATTCTGTCGAGAGGTTTTTGTAGCTTCCGCATAAAAGTTTTAATCTACCATTCACCCCCCTCTTGTAGCTTTTTACGTGCTCTTCGATTGTACAATTGGTATCAGAGCCACTATGCTCTAATGTCATTGATTTGTATGTGTTTTCACTAATCAACATGGAGAAATACTCCGCAAAACCTTGTGTTTGATGGTGTTGATTTTCAGGTTTGGAAGGCTCATATGGAGGACTACATACAAGCGCAAGGATTCACCATATGAAAAAAGATCTACAAGTCCTTCGGCGTGTCATCAAAAAATCAAGTTACGGCTGTGTATAGAAGAGTCATGAGCAGTTTTGGAAAGTTAGAGTTTGAATCCAATTAGGAGTAGGAGTCCTAATTTGAATTTGGTTGGTCTTAGGGCTAGTTATATAAGCAAGGGACGCAAAGGCTCATGGATAACACGACTTGTGGCTGCTTCTCTTATGTTTTGATCAATAAAATTCGTAGTTTAGAGGAGCTTTGGTGCTTTGTTCGTCCGACTTGTTTCAGACAAGTTTTTCACAGCGAATTTCTCGACAGACCGATATTGCTTCGGTATTCCGATCATAACTCGTGTTTTACTGATTCAATTTACGTGGTTATTTTTAGTTTGTCTTCACAACTTGATTGTCTGTCATATGTGAAAATTTCACGGTCATTGGATTTGTTGTTTTTGATATACACGAGTTTCTTTGTAGCATTGCAGATCTGTTTCTAAAATCGGGTAGAACAGATTGACCTTTGTCTAGTCTTTTGATCATAACTCAAGTTCTACTTAGTGTTTTCACGTGATTCCTGTTTCTGTGGCTTCGTGACTCGATTCTCTATATTCTCCACTAGTTTAGTCACGTTTGAACACGTCAAAAACAGTCACACGAGTGGTTTATCTATCAGATTGATATTCTGCCGAGGGATTTTTTAGCTTCCGCATAAAAAGTTTTAATCTACCATTCACCCCCTCTGGTAGCTTCTCATGTGCTCTTCGATCATACGCGTCCATCATTACCTTGGTGACGCGCTTGGTGCCGACTATTGGTTCCACAACCTGGGGCAGGCGCCCAGCTTGCTATAGATGGGCGGGATGGTGGGCCTGGTCGAATGTGATCCTCGTTCCGGACCACCGGAGGGGGGTGCGGCTATTGCTATGGCGACGTTGAACTCCCCGGCATTGTGGGGAGGTGGTTGAGCGGGCTTCGTCGTCCTTGTGCGGGAGGGTGAGCAATCGTCGCTGATGCTTCCCCCGGATCCGCTGGTGGGCTTGCCTATCGGGGGCGAGGTGGCCAGCTGCCCGACGGGGACCTGAGGGATGCTCGCATCATGGGCTTGGGAACCCTGTCTCCCTTGTCGTGTGATCGGGCTCTGGGGTAGTATAGGCGGGTATTCCGAAAAGCTGCCGTCACCGGCGATGAAGTCAAAATCACCGAAGGATATCTTCGTGCCGGGTGTAAAGGTCGATCGAAGTGGAGCCATCGAGGCGGGCAAGAATGGAACGTGCGGCAGTTCCCCTACCTGGCGCACCAATTGTCGGCGTTCAGATTTCTGACTAGTAAATAATATGCCGCGCGTTCATCCTCGATTGGCCTAACTAAAACACAAAGGAATTATATTGGTTCGGGCAAGGCGCCCTACGTCCAGTCTGGGGTGTCTCACTGTTCTTTCTCAAGAATGGGGGTGCTTCTTTTACAAGTGCTAGAGCCTGTCCCTAAGGAATCGCCCGGCTTTTCTCTATATCCCTCTCTCGCTCACTGCTCGTATTACAAAAATAAAGAGGAGGTCGTGGGCAAAGCGACGGCTTGTCCCATCATACGTCAGGCAGGGCACACGATGGAGTCGCCGCCTCTACAGTCTGCCGCCAGACCTGCTCCTTTCTTGTCGTCAGAGTAGACCATACCTAGGCGCACGCGTGCCCCGCATACTGCTCCTCTTCGGTTCCATCGGTGGCCCAAAAGTAGACTGCTTCGTATTGAAGGCCACCTGCCTCTTGCCTACCCGAGGTCGGGCTCGGGCCTTCTCCCCGGGGCCTTGCTTCGTCTAAGCCTCGAGGGTGGGGCTCATGTCCTGCCCTAGGGTCGGGATCGAGATCCCTATCTTGTCCACTCCATCTTATTCTGAGCTCTGGGCCAGGCTCTTTCCTCTACGCCACCTGCAGGGAGGCTTGTCGTCTCCCCTTGTTGATACATAAGACAGCAAAAGTGAAATATTATACATTATAAGTCAAGTTTAACAATAAGTATCCATTATGAAATGCTCACAGGTCTAAAATAAATATACAATGCTGTAGAAATCTAATTGTGAAGCTAATGTCACCGAGTTCACTGTGGTGTACAAGTGTAAATGTGCAACTGTTGCATGTCTCAGTCAACTAATACAAATAGAAAATGGTTGCAGAAATAATGTGCCATCTGTTTGCAGGTATCATCCTGAATATAAATGATACAACAGTCTTATAATTTGTATTAGGTTTTTGTAATGTGGGGGTGGGGCGGAGGGGGGAGGAGGGAGGCAACAGCAAGTACCTGTCGGCGGAGGGGAGGAGGAGGGAGGCGGCAGTGATGCGGGACGGAGACGGCACACGGAACAAAGACAGTGGCGGAGCTGCACTCGACGGCAAAGCATGAAAATTTTTGGCAGCCTAACGGCATCGTTTTAAACAACAGGACTTAGGTTTTGCGGGGTGCGGCTGAGGCTTTATAGAGCCTGCATTTTCACAGGCTCCCGGTAACAAGATCAGATCGTGAAAAAGAATTTTCACTGGCGGCCATTATGTGGAGCGACCTGTGAAGATTTATTATCATGGGCGGTCTTAACTAAAGACCCCGTGTCAAAATATACCCTGACATTTTAAATTCTTATCTTATATGCCATCCCTTGATTTTTACAAATATATAAGACATACATTGTAATCTGTAAGGTTCATTTAACTCTGAAGTATATTATTTGTGAACATAACACTGAAGTATAATATACTTCAAGTTTAATCTTATATTTTATCCTTCTACTCTTGTGTTTGTAAAGATTGGACATTTGATGTGAGAGAATAACAGTAAAGAAATAAATCTGAGTCTCCTATTGAAATCTGAACTTCAATTCAGATTTTAATTCAAGATTAATTCATATTCAAATTCAAACTAATCAAATTCATCAAAAGAAGTTAGCATGTGTTTTTAATTCTTCACAATTTCACAGGCGGCCCCCAATTAAGCACCGCTTGTGAAAATATATGTTCACAGACGGTTATACTTTCTGACCGCCTGTGGATATGTTGGGCCACGCGCAATTTCGGCCCATGAATCGGCCAGCGGTGCCTCGCACGCCTTCTCCAGTTTGGAAACTTTTGTCCCACTTCGGATTGAGGGTGTTGTACCTGACTTATAAGGCAAGTCGCGCTTCTCCATTGCGAATCACTTGAGATTTCTTCCGGCATATTATGGTTGGGCACCTTAAGATTAGGTTATCGTGACCCTGATAACCTGATGTTACGGTATCCAATCATAATGCTCCTGAAGGCACTTTTTTCTCAGAACATCTGAAACAAAAAGTATTTTGGTTCAAATTAAACTTCAGATGGTTGGAGCTGATCACAGACTATGATATTGAAATTCATTATCATCCGGGCAAGGCAAATGTGGTTGCCGATGCACTCAGCCGGAAGTCTCATATTCATAATCTAACCATTACGCCAATAGAAGAGGAAGAACCGAGTCTCTACTTGGTTCCATATGGAGCTCTACATAATCTGGCTCTTATATCCACATTAAGAGAGGAGGTTATGAAAGCTCAAAAGCGAGACAAGGGCGTGGCTCATATTAAAAGGAGGTTGAAGAACGGGGAAATGAGATGTTTCTTGTTAGATGATGAAGATACCTTATGGTTCAAGGACCGGATCCTGGTACCCCGTGATATGAGGCTGCGGAAGAAAATTTTTTATGAAGCTCATTTGTCCAAATTTTCCATTCATCTGGGCAGCAATAAAATGTACCAAGACCTCCGGAAGAAGTTTTGGTGGACATGTATGAAACGTGAAGTTGCAAAATACGTTTCAAAATGTGATACGTGTCGAAGAGGTCTTGGTCGAGTAGCTCTGCCTGTGTCGGTTAAGGATCGTTCTCGTGTGCGGCCCTGGGAGCAAGTATTGAGTTGTGTACTGGATGCCTACTGCTATATGAGACCCAGGAGACCGATGTATCAGGTTAACTGGATTGTAGAGGCATACCACATCGTCTCATTAGACCTATGATCCCGAGACGGCGTGATCGGTTCTACAGTCGGGTGTCCTGCGAAAGGTTGCCACATACGACGTAATGAAGGACGCCATATTTGGGGCTTCAGAGGTGGGTGTATGTGTCGAGTTATCCGGGCAATGTTTGATTCGAATCACCGTCCCTAGCGGATATTAGTACCGCTTGCTCACTGCGCTGTTTCGTAATACTCAAGTTGTGTGAGAACAGTTTGCAAGTTTAAAGTGCTGCTATGATAATTGGAATTGCATGAAAACCCTGTCTGAAGTAGTGATAGAGCAAATTAAAGTTAATTTCCACCTTGGGACAAGTAACATTGGAATGAAGCATTTCTTGTTTGATTGTGGAGTTCCAATGTTGCTGGGTGCAAGGGCACTACTGTGATGGCTAAAATCTGAAAGTTAAGGATGAACTTGTCGGCGAGTCTTTTTGCAAATTACATGTTTACGTCCTAAGTTACTTTCATGTAGAGTTGCTGTGAGGGCCCGGACCCGATCACGGGGCCGTGCCACTCGCCCGGGAATCACATTGGATGGTGTCGTGCAATGCGGCACCCAACAGCACACATAATAAAGCATCATATTACATAAATCAAGCGGAAGCTTACAAAGTGTGAATTTTACAAATACTTCTCAAATTAATCTACAGCGGAAGACTAATACAACTCACGTCTCATACCTATGCTAAGCAACAGAGAAGGTGTCCAGCCCGCGGACTCTTCTCGCTAGCAACATTATCACAATAGCAGCGGCAGGGGTTGCCATGAGTTTCACCACTCGGAGAGTTCCGAGTCTCATCGGACACCCGTACATATCAGCGTAGTGTTATTACCTGTAAAATAACTCATGCAGTATCCGTGAGCATGAAGCTCAGCAAGACATAACTGTCACCCTAGTCATGAAACCCTACATGCTGAAAATAGAGGGCTGAATATAGAAGTTTGCACAAAGGATGAACTTGAGGTAAATGAGAATCCTTACTTCAAGTTTTAAACAACTTTTATAGTCCTCGTGCAATTCACATCGAGACTCCACAATCAAACAAGAAACGCTTCATCTCGATGTCACTTGCCCGAGATGAAAGTAACTTTAGTGAGCTACCCTAGTCTCATACAGACCTTGCACCAACAACATCAAGACTCCACAATCAAACAAGAAACGCTTTGCCTCGACGCTACTAGCCCAAGGTGGAAAATAAATTTAGTGAAAGTGTTGATCATTCCTCATCTCCAATATGAGGATTACTCATGAAGCATTATTAACTTTTCCTAGTTTATTACTATGTCACAACTCAGTGTACAAGTATGCTCACTACCGCGAGCGACGGTGATTGCAATCAAAAACACCCGGCTGACACGACATGTGCGCCGGTACTAGACGTTGCACACAGCAACCATCACTGATGTCGTACGTGGCAACCTTTCACACGAAACCCAAATGTTGAACCAGTCCCACCGACTGGGATTAAGTCTCACTACGGCAAACCCTCGTAGAACCGACTTCTCTATCCTTTCAGCATCTGAATCAGACGGTGAGGTATGCCTCGGCACCCAGGTTAACATGTTACATTGGTTTCCTGGGTCGCATATAGCTAGTATGCATACGGTACACATCTCAAACCTGTTCAGCAGGGCCGCACATGAGAACGGGCCTTAATCGACTCAGACATAGACTAGGTTCACAGGACCACGTCCTTGAGCCTTCCATCCACTGCCCGGTCTCCAATCCCAACTATGAGGATCAATTCCCAACTCTTCCGATTGATCCCCCTTAATCTCGGTTCACGAGTAGGAAACTGCCCACTCGAGTTTTTGCTGAGAGCAGCAGTTATAATCAATTGATAACCTATTCTACATTATACTCCAGGGTTTTCTGGTTCATGCATTTGGAGTTTCATACCATCTAGACTTAATGCGATAAACAAAATGCTAGACAATATAAAGTGATTACAAATAAAAACTTGTAAGTTTTGATGCAAACCAGGGCTTGCCTTTGGTTTGCAGGGGACTTATATATATGAGGTTTAGTTAGTGAAGACCACTTGAGGCTTGATCACTCACTTTCTTCCTTCCTTGATCTCCACTCCGATGACTTCAAGTACTTCACGTCGATGCTACACGTTACGAATATGCATATGGATTTAATTGTAAAGATTTTGCTAACAAGCTCTAATGACAAGTTTTAAAACTGGAACTCTGTTTAAGAATTTAAAATGACACTGGTGTTAGTGGTTTGGGTTTGGGTTTAAGCAACATGGTTAAGTGCAAAGTGTTCTTCCCCTCTTCTATGTTGATCACCTCAAAAGATTAAATAGAACAGGGGTGATCCAGAGCTCCAATGGAGCTGAAAATTTTCATGTGAGTTCCTTGTCACAAGAAAGTCATCAGGACCAAAAATTTGCACTTTTCATTGAGTGGTTTGTTCAGAACAATTCTCTAAGAATTTATGAAAAAAGGAATTAATTCTGAAGTAACTCACATGTTCATGCTAAACTTAGTGAACTACAATTTCAATTATAATTCAAAGGACCTGCATCAATTTTCATAGGATTTTTAGAACTAGAAATTGCCCAGATCTGAATTTCCATGTTTTGGAAATTCCCTGAAATTGTTTCTGTATTCATTTGAACACAGAAATTTGAAATCAGAATTCTTCTAAGAAAACCAACTCCAAATGCGCTGTAACTTTTACAGGAGTCCACTAATATCCTAAAGAATATTCTGGAAAAATTTGAGGATTTTTGGATGAACCAAACTCCCTCTAAAATTCTTTTGCTGAAAAGCTTTAAAGAATTTTCCAGATTTAAATAATGATTTTCATAGAAATTGGGTTGTATATTTGTATATAGTTTTCCAACTTGAATCCAACCCAATTTGAATCACTAAATTTGGAGCTTCCTAGCAAAAGTTATGAGGTTCTAATGTTTGGGGAAATTCTGGAATTCAAATTAAACCGGGAAAAGCTCAAATCTCTGATAGCGGATCCGGCCAACACGTGTCAACTCCTCAGCTAACAACATGGGGCCACAGGACTATTTCCCGCACTGTCACAGATGATCCCGTGCAACAGAAAATCCCACACCTGTTCACTGAGCGGCTGACATGCGGGCCCGGCTCCATCGTCATCTACCTCTCGCTCCCGCGCCCGCGCGCCGCCGGGCTTGCTGGAGAAGCATGGAACCTCGACGTCCGGCCATGTCCCGCGCTCTCCCTCACCACTAGGGCCTGAAATCATGCGCTGAACACGATGGAGACACTTTCCCCGACCGGCGGTGGCTCCAACACGGCCGGCGACAGTGCGGCGGCTCGGTACCATTTCGGTGACGTTGCCCGGCCATTTTAGCCCGCCAAAAGCTCGACCAAACCGCTCAAAAGCACCAGTAGATAATGGAATAGCTCGGCATGGCCTCAACATGGCTCGGAAACAGCAGCAAAACTGTTGTCACCATGTGCCCGGGGAGTACCGCCATAGACGTGCTCGGCAATCCTAGAAATTGTATTGTCTACGTGTGTTTCCGAGCTAGGGTTGTGAAGAGAACATGATCGACGACTACTTGCGGTCCCGTGTGCAAGATTTGGTGACCTAAGGACGAGAATAGAGGTTGAATTTGAAGTTAACGTGCCGGAAGGTCGGTCTGTGCCCGCCGGAGAAATTTTCTCGAATTCACGCTCGGTAGATCATGTCATGGCTTGAGCTTCGGAGATGAGCACCACAGGGTCCTAGCGCGTCCGAGGATACTCTTGCTCGGGCATGCCATGCTCTTTGCAAAGCTGTCCACGAGAGCACCTCCACGTGGCTTCTTTCGGCCGCCGTGAAAACTCGGTGAGCGTGGGGTTGTGAAGGCCGAGTTCTCTCGGTTGTGGTCCGAGGAGGCTGTGGGAGTTGCGGTGATTCGGTTTTTCTGCCCAGCTGAGGTTTTCACGCGAGCATTTGTGCTCTCGACTGATCAACGGGATGGCGGCAGCTGCTGTGAGGTCCCAGAGCGAGGAGAAAATGAAGCTGAGCCGGTTCTGGGGGTTGTGACCAAAAGAAGCACGGGCTGAGGTGATAAGAGGGGGGGAACAGCTAGCCAGCGCACGTACACGGCAGAGGGAGTCGGTCTCGGCGTGGCTCCGTGTCGAGCAGTGAAGCTTCGGCTCTGCCCAAGGGAGAGAAGAGAAACAAAGACTTTGCACTGAAGATGAAGATCTTTTGCAATTTATCTCCCTCAATGAGTTGTGGGGTCCACTCAACTTTCCTCCCAAAAGATCTCCATAATTTGGCAAATAATCAGTTCAAATGTGTGGAGTTGAATATTGAGCTGCATTTGGAGAGTTACGAAAATTTCATCCAAATTCAAATGTGTATTTGAATTCTTTGCACATTTAAGTCCTTTTGGGAAAAATGGATAGCAAATCTTTTCAAAAATTGATGAAACTTTGCCTACCCACTAATTTGGACCTAAGGAATCCAAATATGCAATCTGATTCTTGTGTTAGCTGCTGCAAACAAAAATTTGAACACAACAGTTTGAATTACCATTGTGTCCTCCCTCTTTTGAAATTTGAGTTGAACATTTAGTGCAAATTCTGATTTTTAAACCTTTCCCATGCACCTGAGCACTTCAATTCTGTGTGTTTAATCCACCTAGGGTCCAAACATGCAAGTAACCCTAAGTTTGTTTAGAAGAATCTCTCATGTGTTATGATATGTGGAAAAAGTTTAAACCAGCCCCCTTTTTCATACACATGACACCAACATTTGTGCAAACTCAAGTTTCTTTGTATTCATGCTTTTGGGACGTTTACGTTCCTCCCTCCTTAAAAGGGAATCTCGTCCCGAGATTACAAAAGAAACGTGAGGCGGAAAGTAATTACAAAGTCTACAACAAAAGTTCCGGATAGTTCTTGTGGATGTAATCTTCACTCTCCCAAGCCGCTTCTTCTGGGGTATGATTACTCCACAGGACATTGTAAAATTTCAAAGTCCGATTTCGAGTGATCCGGGTCTTTTTGTCGATAATCTTGATGGGCTGCTCGGCGTAGGTGAGATCCGGTTGTAATATCTCCATGTCTCCTGAAAGAATCTCTGTCGGCTTCTTCAAACACTTTTCAAATATGAGACATGGAAGATGTCATGGATGCCCGATAAATATGGTGGCAGCTTTAGACGGTAGGCTACCGATCCACACCGTTCTGTAATAATAAACGGACCCACAAAGTGAGGAGCTAGCTTTCCCTTGACCCCGAATCGATGAATTCCCTTCATCGGGAATACTTGGAGATAGACGTGATCTTCGACTTCAAAATACAAGGGTTGGCGTTGCTTGTCCGCATAACTCTTCTGGCGAGATTGAGCTGCTTTGGGGTTTGCTTGAATAAGCTGGACCCGCTCTTCGGCATCTTTTACAAGATCAATATCAAAAATCACCCTCTCGCCGGATTCACACCAATTGAGTGGTGTGCGGCACTTCCTGCTATATAGTGCTTTGTATGGTGCCATTTTAATGATGGATTGGTAACCATTGTTGTAGGAGAATTCTTCTAATGGCAAATGGTTATCCCAATTCTTTCCATGATCTATGGCACATTCTCTCAGCATATCTTCTAAAATTTGATTCACCCTTTCCGTTTGACCGTCGGTCTGAGGATGGTATGCTGAGCTTCTAATTAACTTTGTTCCCAGAGATTCATGTAGTTGTTCCCAGAAACGAGCAACAAATATTGAACCTCGGTCCAATATGATGGTTTTGGGGACTTCCTATAAGCACACAATTCTGGAGAGATACAACTCTGCATATTGCTTAGTATGGAATCCCGTATTCACTGGGATGAAGTGGGCTGATTTTGTTAAGCGATCAACAATCACCCAAATGGAGTCATGCTTTCTAGATGTGAGAGGCAGTCCGACAATAAAGTCCATGATGATGTCCTCCCACTTCCATGCCGGAATACTTAATGGTTGCAGCATTCCCGCTTTCTTAATATGATCAGCTTTGACTCGCCGACATGTATCACACTCAGATACATACTTGGCAATTTCTCACGTCATCCGAGTCCACCAAAATTTTGTTTTAAGGTCTTGACACATCTTATTGCTTCCTGTATGTATTGAATACTTGGACATATGGGCTTCATCCAGGATTTTCTTCCTTAGCTTCATGTTCCGGGGTACCACGATACGGTTGTGAAACAATAGCACACCTTGATCATCTTTCCGGAAACATTTTATTTTATCCTCATTGATTCTTGCCCGGATTTTCCGCATTCCTTTATCTCTCTTATGGGCTTGTACAATCTCTTCTCTAATGGTAGGCACAAGAGCAAGATTATACAAGGCCCCATACGGGATCACTCGCAAGCTTGGTCCTTCATCCTCATCCAGAACAACTGACAAGTTATTCACGTGGGACTTACGACTGAGTGCATCAGCCACCATGTTAGCTTTGCCCGGATGGTAATGGATCTCGAGCATACAATCTTTAATTAATTCCAACCATCTCCGCTGCCTCAGATTGATATCCTTCTGGGTGAATATATATTTGAGGCTCTTATGGTGGGTGTAGAGATGCACTAAATTCCCGAGTAAGTAGTGCCTCCACATTTTCAACGCGAGCACCACTGCAGTGAGTTCTAGGTCATGAGTGGGGTAGTGCTGCTCTGTGTTGCGGAGTTGACGACACCCATACGCGATCACGCGTCTATCCTGCATTAAGACGCAGCCAAGTCCAATGCCTGAGGCATCACAATAAACATCGAATGGCTTTGTTGTATCCGGTTGGGCTAACACCGGTGCTGTTGTGAGATGTTTCTTCAAAGTTTGAAATTCCTCTTCACAGGCCTCCGTCCATACATACTTGCTGCTCTTATTCAATAATTCTGTCATTGGTTTAGCCACCTTTGAGAAGCTGGGAATAAATCTCCGATAGTAGCCCCCTAGTCCTAGAAAACTGTGGATTTGATGAACAGATGTCAGAGACTCCCACTTCAAAACTTGCTCAATTTTGGTTGGATCTACGGCCACACCCTCCGCTGAAATAATGTGTCGTGAGAATGGTACCTTGCTGATCCAGAATTCACAATTGCTGAATTTGGCATACAGCTTATGTTCTCGCAATCTTTGGAGCACAATATGGAGATATTTGGTGTGCTCTTCCTCCGATTTGGAGTATACGAGAATGTCGTCGATAAAAACCACGACGAACTGATCCAACTATGGCATAATACAGAATTCATGAGATACATGAAATGTGTCGGTGCATTTGTTAGCTCGAAAGACATGACTAGATACTCATAGAGCCCGTATCTAGTTGAGAAAGCCGTCTTCGGTATATCCTCCGCTCTGATTTTTATCTGATGATAACCGGACCGTAAGTCCATCTTGGAGAATACTTTGGCACCCACCAACTGATCAAATAATATATCGATCCGCAGCAGTGGATATTTATTTTTGATCGTCACTGCATTCAGCGGCCGATAATCCACACATAACCGAAGTGATTCATCCTTTTTCTTCACAAAGAGGGCTGAACAGCCCCATGGTGATGAGCTTGGCCGGATGAACCCTTTGTCCATTAAGTCATTTAGCTGTTCTTTCAGTTCAGCTGATTCCTTCGGAGACATTTTGTACAGCCTCCGAGATATTGGTGTGGTTCCTGGTGCTAACTCGATCTTGAATACCACGTCCCTTTCAGGCAGCATCCCTGGAAGATCGTCGGGAAACACATCTGGGTACTCACGGACCACCGGAATATCCTCCAATTTCATGGTCACACTGTGGTAAACAACTGGATTTTTAGAATCCACGGCTTCAAGTATGAGTGTTTGAAGACCGTAGATCGGAGAGTCCAAGCTAACAATCCATGGACCGATGTCAAGAACAGCCCCGTGGTAGTTCATCCCCGCCATTCCTAAGATCACATCAATCTTTTGCCCCTCTAACACAATGAGGGTTGTGGGGTATAGTTTTCCACCTAAGCACAAGGGTGCTTTGATCACCACCTCATTAGCAGCTATATTTCCACCGGGTGAGCGGATAAGGTAGTGATCTTTCGGTGTAGTAGTGGAGAGCTCAGCTTTGCACACAAATAACCTGCTGATGAAATTGTGTGTGGCTCCAGAGTCAAATAAAATCAATACGGGTAGTTCATTAAGGGTCAACATTCCCTCTAGTACAGGTGCACCTTCCGGCACATCCTCTAGAGCTGTATGATAAATGCGCCCGGACATTGGTGCTGTTGCTTGGAGCTGAGCACGGGTTTGATTTATACCCTGCTTCAGTGTATTTCCTCTGTGGCGTATCCGTTCTGGACACTTCCTGCTGATGTGACCCAAATACCCGCACGTGGAGCACGGTTTCTCAGCCGGTTCCAGGTTGCTCTGAGTACGGACACTTGTTGTATTCTGCTGCGGCAAGAACGCTTGAGGAACAGAATAATGTGGCTGCATATACCATTGTTGCAGCTGTCCGAATTCAGAATATTGAGATGAATGACCCGAATATTTTTGGAGTCGTCGAGCCGGCTGTATCAGCTGACAGTTCAAGGTACTATCTACCACGCTGTATTTATGAGGAGCAATATTGCTACTCTCCGGTGGTATACGGTTATTTCTTTTCTCAGCCTGAACTTCTCGCTGAGCATCCTCAACCATGATGGCAGCACTCATACGTTCGTTGAAGTTCTTTCGATCAGCTAAGACGAGTCTTTCCTTTAACTTGGGATTGAGGCCGCGGGAGAATCATTCGCACTTTTGTGCCTCAGTGTTCACATGTTCAGGCACATATTGTGCCAGTTTGTTGAACGCTCGCAAATGCTCGTACGCATTCCTCCCTCCTTGTTTTAAGACCAGAAACTCCTCGAGTTTCCGCTGAATTATTCTGGAAGGGACACGATAAGCAAGAAATGCCTTCCGGAATTCCTTCCATGTAAATTGATGTCCAGCTGGTAGGGAGGTGAGTTGATTTGCCCACCATGCACTGGTGGACCAGTGAAGTTGTTGCGCCGCGTATAAGACTTTCTGATGTTCGGTGCATTGGAGCAACCCGAACTTGGATTCAATTGTACGGATCCAGCTATCCGTCACCATAGGATCCTCAGCTTCAATGAAAACCGGTGGTTGAGTCACCATGAATTCAACATAGGAATTCAGTTGAGGCTGGCGCAAGTCTTCATCTTGACATCCCCCTTGACGGGATGTATTCATCACCAGGGTGTGGAGCAAGTCAGTTCGCTCATCGCTTGCACCCGTCATGGCATCCAGAATGTCTGCCATTGTGACCTTAGGGGAAGGTCTTGGTGGCAGCTGTGGTTGCGGAGCTCGCTGCTCCCGCTGTGGAGAGTTATCACCACCACCACCACCATTGGAACCACCCACTTCACCCATGAAACGAGTTTGCACCATTCTGCAATTGCAAGAGTTCATTATCAGCTCAACACCATCACTTTATTTATTCCATGAACAAAGTAGTGAAACACTGATAATGAAATCTTAACATGTAAGCAAAATGATTTCAGCGCAAACTGATGTAACTAACAGCAAGGATTTAAAAGAAGATTGACCGGTCCTCAAACAAACCAGATTTTGATCCAGTTAAAAGCACTTTCATGTGGCGGACCGGAATCCGCTCATCCAGGATCGCAGAGGGTGGTGCCGCACGATGCGACACCCGACAGCACACGTCATAAGGACACATTATATTACATGGGAAAAACAAACTGAACTGTACAAACAGGTACAAACTTCAGTTACAAACTATTGTTTCTACTACACAGCGGAAGTCTACTTTATACAACTCCAGCCCGCCTATCTAGCAAAAGTTGGTTGCCCAGCCCTAGGGCAACCCACACTAGCTGCACTCCTCAGCTCAGCGCAGCGTGTACGGCTCCCACTCAGCCGTAGTCCCCGACGGAGGGTAACCCTCGCTGGTGGACTTGTACTCTGAGTCCGTGGGTGGCTCCTCACCTGAAAAACACTTAAGCAGCAACCGTGAGCACGATGGGTCAACAAGACTTAACCGACTCACCTAGGCATGAAACTCTACATGAGGGGTACAATGAACATAGAAGAGTAACAGTGCCTCAAATGGACACGCCTACAAGTTCATTCTTAGTTCATCTTTTAGCCACAAGCTAACAGTTCAGGAATCTGAAATTTAGTAAGCAATATTTGGTGGCACACATGTAGCAATACAATTATATCATGACAGCAATATTGAAGCATAACATTCCATAAATTATCTACGTTACGACGCAGTGAACAAGCGGTACTCGTCACCGCGAGGGACGGCGAATCGACTCGATATACACCTGCAGGGATGCCCAAAGAGCACGTCACGTACGCCCACCTGTGGAGCCGCACAGCACGCTCACTCGATGTCGTACGGGACAACCTTTCACCCAACAGCCCAAACGTCGAACCAATCGCACTGAAACGAGCAGGAGGTTCCCTACACAGAGCATCTCTCTATGCCCGTTAGCAGATTTCCACCTTGCTGCCCTCAGCCTACACCTATAAATCGGTGCGTTATGCCTCGACGCCTGGAGGTTTAGACTACATCGGTTTATCGGGGCCCATATATCCGATATGCCTTCGGTACGTTCAATACTTGTTCAGCAGGGCCGCACACGCATCGGTCCTCAATCGACACGGACAGGGCTGCGCACACAAGACTTCCTCTTGCTGCACCCTAGCCCCTGCCTAGTCTCATTTTCATTACTAAAGTGATCTCACATCACTCGAACCAAACCCGTGTGTCCCAAACCTAACTCGCGAGTAGATTCCAACTACTCGACTTGTACCGAAGTCCTATGAATCATTAAGCATAGCCTGTCTACTCGAGGCCTTAGACACTACCCTCACTCTTAGGAAAAATTCTGGTTATGCAAGTGGGGTTCCATCCATCCTACACCTAATGCACATCCATACTTCACACTACGTACGTAAACCAAGTAAAACTTTATAAAAGGCTTAATGCAAACTGGAGCTTGCCTTGTTGCTGCTGGTCAGTAGTTAGGTCTTCTTCCGGGAGGAGGAAGTCGAGCACTTCCGGAGTCTCCTCGCCTTCAGCGACTCCACGTTAATGAAATAATACATGTTAATGGATATGCACATAAGTTTATTGTACTGCTTCTGCTACAACTTCTAATAACAAGTTTTTAATAACTGGAACTCTGTTTAAGAATTTAAAATGAAATTGGGGCTAGTGGTTTGGGGTTTGGACCTAAACATATGATTAAGTGCTAAGTGGTTCTCCCCCCTCTTCCATATTGATTAACTCAAATGGTTAAACAGAACAGGGGTGATCCAAAGCTCCAATGGAGCTGAGAATTTTTGTGTGAGTTCCTTGTCACAATAAAACCCTCTGGACCAAAAATTAGCCCTTTTCATTGAGTGGTTTGTTCAGAATAATTCTCTTAGCAAATAAGCAAAGAAGAATTAATTCTGAGGTAACACCACTGTTCATGCCAAACTTAGTGAACTACAATTTCAATTATAGCTCATAAAGTTTGCATGAATTTTTCCTAGCATTTTTGGAGCTAAGGTTTGTCCAGAACTGAATTTCCAAGTTTTGGAAATTCTCTGAAGATGTTTCTGTATTCAATTGAACACAGCACCTTAAATTCTGAATTGCCCTGATCAAATCAACTCCAAATGGTCTGAAACTTTTACAGATGTTCACTAACCTCCCAAAGAATATTCAGGCAAAATTTGAGGATTTTTGGATGGACCAATCTCCCTCTAAAATTATTTTGCTGAAAAGCTTTAAAGAATTTTGCAGAATGAAAAATGGGTTTCGTACAAACTGGGTTGCATATTTGGATAGATCTATGCAATATGAATTCAACCCAATTTGAATCACTAAATTTGGAGCTTCCTAGCAAAAGTTATGAGGTTCTAAAGTTTGCACTAAATCTGAAAATCTAAATAAACCGGGGGAAAAGTTTAAATTCTGACCGTGGGCCCATCATACACGTGTCACTGCTGGAGCTGAGCCACACGGGGCCACAGACCCCTTCCTGCGCAGCAACACTGGATCCCAGGGCCGCAATTGATCCGCATTTTAAACCTCCCGTCGCTGACAAGCGGGGCCCGCCATTCGTCTTCCTCCTCGGGCCAGTTCCTTTTCCCGCGCCGCCCCCTCGCCGGCACCTCACTGGAGCTCGCTGGACCCGGCTTCCCGGCCGCCTCTCGGCCGGAAACTCACCGAATGGGCCTAAATTCGTGCGCTGAACACGATGGCACCATCTTCTCCGGCCGGCGGTGGCCCTAACCTAGCCGGCGACGGTGCAGCGGCTCGGGGTCACTTCGGCTATGTCACCTGATGCTTCTAGCCCGCCAAAACCTTGGTAAAAGGGCTATACAGCACCGGGGAATCTCAGGGAAGGTCGATAGGGCCATGCAATGGCTCGGAGAAAGCTCTAACCTAGCTGTCACCGTGAGCCTAATCCTTCCCGCCATAGCCGCGGTTGGAAAAACAAAAAATACGCCGGCTACAGCCATAATCAAGCTAGGGTTGTGAAGGGAAATCGACCGCTAGCCAGTCTAGTTCATGTGTACACGATCTGGTGGCCTATGAACGAAGATTAAGGACGAATTCGACGGATTCTTACCCGGAGGTCCGAGTGTATGCGCCAGGAAAAAAACATCAAATTGACACTCGATGGTCCACCGTTGGGGCTGTGACTTGGTCAGGAGCAGCGTTACTATCCGGCACGTCTCAGAGTGGCCTAGCTCGGCCGTGGAAGCCTTTGGTCCGAGCTGCCCACGGTGAGCCGGTGTCGGTTTTTGTTTCAGTTGCCGCGGAGGAGCCGTTTTTCTGGCTAGGAGACCCGTAATTCGGGCTGCTCTTGTGCTGAGGGAGTGAAGGGCAATCAGGTCTTGCCGTTTTGCGGTTCAGGTGGTGCTACGCGCTGGGGTTGCAGGCGTTCCCGGTCGGAACCGAGGCGGCAGCGAGCGTGGTGTTTATCGGGCGCGGGGAGGAGAAACGAAGCACGGGTTGCTCGGTTCAGAGGGAAAGGATCACGCCGAGGGCAGCGAGGCTTGGTAAGCTGGTCGCCAGCGAGAGAGGTGGGGCGAGGTGTCCGCGCGGATGGCTCGGTGTCGAGCGCTGCCGAGGCCCGGTAAACCGAGCTCGCCCGGTGTTTACTTCGATCAAAAGTCTAGCTGACTAGTGGGCCCTTTTCTCCCCCCCCTAATCCTCTCTGTTGTGCAAATATCCCACCTACTCAGACGTGAAAAGGAAACTTAGACACCAATTCAGAGGAAGAATTTGAATTCATCAGTTTGAAACTGGTTCGGTCACATTCCCTCCATATTTGAATTTGAAATTCCAAATTCGGTTTGAATTGTTACAAATTTGGCTTCCGACAAGATAAAGTCCAATGGGAATGAAAATTGGTGGGCTAACTCAGAAAAAATATGCTGAGTTTGAATATGAAGCTAACTTTTAAATGTGAGTGATCATAGTTGCTGTAATTTGAATTTACATTCAAATTGGCCTCCTTTTAACTTGCCTCCAAAATTGCCTCAAAAGGGTTGGGTTTGCATGAAACATGGCTTGAACCTTCCCAAGACTTTTCAAGTCCTAGGGGTGATCTCAAACTCTCATGTTCACGTGTAGAAATCCTACTTTGTGAAAGTTAGGGCTTTCTCCTCTAATCACTCTTTTGATGGAGGTTACTTGCTCTTCACAATTTTTTCACAAGCTATCCACAACAAAAACTGTGGTGTTGTGAGGTGATGAAAAGTTTTAGCAAGTCCATTTTCTTAGGCTTTTACATCCCTCCCCCCTTAAAAGAATCTCGTCCCGAGATTATAAAAGAAGAGATAGCGATGTAATAGGGACTTACCCGTGCTGAGATGCCATGAACTCCGGGTAGTTTGAGCGAAGGAATTCCTCGCTCTCCCACGTCACTTCTTCGGAGGTGTGGTTGCTCTAGAGTATTTTGTAGAACCACAACGTTCGGCTACGCGTGGTTCGGTCTTTCTCATCAATAATTGCCACCGGATATTCATCATACGTTAAATCCTGTTGCAGCTCGCCGATGTCTTCGGTAGGAACAGCAGCGGTATGCTTCAGACATTTTCTCAGTTGTGAAACATGGAAAATGTCATGGACACCAGCGAGAGATGCCGGTAGCTCCAGTCTATACGCCGCTGGTCCACACTTCTTGGTGATAGCATAGGGTCCAATGAAACGGGGAGCGAGTTTCCCCTTCACGCCGAATCGGTGCACGCCCTTCATTGGAGACACACGGAGGTACATGTGTTCACCAACGTCAAAGTGCAATGGTCTACGCCTCTTATAAGCATAGCTCTTTTGCCGGGATTGAGCAGCCTTCAAATTAGCTTGAATCGTCCGAACGCGCTCTTCGGCGTCGTTCACCACATCAACCCCGAAGGTGACCCTCTCACCGGACTCGCACCAGTTTAATGGGGTGCGGCATTTGCGACCGTAGAGAGCTTCGTAGGGTGCCATCTTGATACTCGCCTGATAGCCTTTGTTATACGAGAATTCTGCCAACGGTAGGTGATCATCCCAGTTCCTACCGTGGTGGATGGCACATGCTCTCAACATGTCTTCCAGAACTTGATTCACCCTCTCTGTTTGGCCATCTGTCTGAGGGTGGTAGGTGGAGCTTCTAATCAGCTTGGTACCCAATGCAGCGTGCAACTGCTCCCAAAAGCGAGATACAAACAATGCACCTTGGTCTCAGACTATGGTCTTGGGTACCCCATATAAGCATAGAACCTTCGCTATGTACAGCTCCGCATATTTGCCGGCATTGTAACGTGTCGGGATGAAGTGAGCTGTCTTGGTTAATCGGTCAACGATCACCCAAATGGAATCATGCTTGTTGGAAGTTAGGGGAAATCCCACAATGAAATCCATGCTCACATCTTCCCATTTCCATGCCGGGATCTTCAGGGGTTGCAACAGCCCTGATTTCCTCATATGATCAGCCTTCACTCGTCTACACGTATCGCACTCGGATACGTACTTCGCTACCTCCCGCTTCATCCGTGTCCACCAAAATTTCTTTTTCAAATCTTGGTACATTTTGTTGCTTCCCGGATGAATGGAGTATTTAGACAGGTGAGCCTCATCGAGGATCTTTTTCCTTAGTTCCATGTCCCGGGGTACGACTATGCGGTCATTGAACCATAGCGTCCCCTCATCATCCTTCCGGAAACATTTGATCTCCCCATTGTCTATCCGTCTCCGGAAATGTGCCATGCCTTTATCAGTCTTCTGAGCTGCAATGATGTCCTCCCTAATGGTAGGGTTGAGGGCAAGGTTGTACAGCGATCCATAAGGAACCAAGTATAAACTCGGCTCTTCCTCCTCCACCGGTGTAATGGTGAGGTTAGGGTCATGTGATTTCCGACTCAGCGCGTCGGCAACCACATTCGCCTTGCCGGGGTGGTAATGGATCTCAATCTCATAATCTCTGATCAGTTCTAACCACCTCCTTTGCCTCATATTCAGCTCGTTCTGGGTGAAAATGTATTTCAAGCTCTTCTGGTAGGTGTAGAGGTGCACCAGATTCCCCAGGAGATAGTGCCTCCACATTTTCAGCGCCAAAACCACTGCAGCAAGCTCAAAATCATGAGTCGGATAGTGCTGCTCATGGTTTCGAAGTTGGCGTGAGCCATAGGCGACCACACGTCCTTCCTGCATCAACACGCAGCCGAGCCCAATACCGGACGCGTCACAATACACGTCGAAGGGCTTTGTTGTATCCGGCTGAGCTAAGACCGAGGCTGTTGTGAGATGCTTCACCAATGCTTGGAACGCCCCTTCGCACGCCGTGTTCCAAACATATTTCGTTCCCTTCTTCAGCAATTATGTCATTGGTTTAGCGAGCTTGGAGAAGTTTGGAATGAATCTCCGATAGTATCCCGCTCACCCGAGGAAGCTTCTGACTTCATGAACTGAAGTGGGAGCTTTCCATTTCAGCACTTGCTCAATTTTGCTCGGGTCAACCACAATGCCTTCAGCTGAGATCATATGTCCCAAGAATGGCACTTGGCTGATCCAAAACTCGCATTTGCTGAACTTGGCGTAGAGCTTGTGGTCTCGCAATCGTTGAAGAACGATCCTCAAGTGTTCGGCATGTTCGGCTTCTGTCTTGGAGTAAACCAAGATATCATCGATGAACACTACCACGAACATGTCCAGCTCCGGCATGAACACCGAGTTCATGAGATACATGAAATGGGCTGGAGCATTTGTGAGACCAAAGGACATGACGAGATATTCATATAATCCATATCTCGTCGAGAAGGCCGTCTTCGGGATATCCTCCGCCCGGATCTTTATCTGATGATACCCAGAGCGAAGGTCCATCTTGGAGAACACACTTGCACCCACAAGTTGATCAAACAATATGTCTATGCGGGGCAGTGGGTACTTATTCTTGATGGTGATGGCGTTGAGCGGCCAGTAGTCCACACACAGCCTCAAGGTTTCATCCTTCTTCTTCATGAACAGCGCAGAGCATCCCCAAGGCGAGGAACTCGGCCTAATGAAACCTTTGCTCAACAGATCATTGAGCTGTTCTTTCAGTTCAGCCAGATCATTCGGAGCCATTTTATATGGTCTCCGTGATATGGGTGTAGTCCCGGGTGCAAGCTCAATCTTGAACTCGACATCCCGCTCAGGTGGCATGCCCGGAAGATCATCTGGAAACACGTCGGGGTACTCCCGGACTACGGGGATGTCCTCTAACTTGAGAGCTTCAGTATTATTGATCGCTGAAACCTCCCGGACTGGATTATCTAATAGGAGGGACTGCGGACGGTGTAATCGGGAGTTGAAGTGAACCGTCCGTGATAAGGTTTCCAGGAAAGCGCCATGGTAGCTTAGCCATGACATTCCTAAGATTGCATCAATCTTCTGCCCCTCAAGAATAATCAAAGTGGTTGGATATATCTTCCCACCTAAGCACAGTGGTGCTTTCGGAACCATCATAGTTGCTGAAATCTTTCCTCCCGGTGAGCAGATCATATAAGAACACTCGGTTAGAAAGGCTTCCAGCTGATGCTTAACCACATATGATGCACTGATGAAGTTGTGGGTTGCACCAGAATCAAACAGTATGATGATGGCCTGGTCATTGAGAGTAAACGTACCCGCCAGCACGTTGTCTCCCTCCAGGGCGTCTTCATTGTCGAGGTGGCGAACGCCCCCAGTCCGCTGACCATGGATGAATTTGCCCGGGGTCTTTGGCAGTGTGAAGAGGAGGAAGCGGCACACCTTTTTGCTGTTCAGGCCTCGGTGTGACACGCTCTGTATCACCGGGGCGTTGAGGAGGCACAGCGGCGGCTTGAACCGATGCTTCACGGCAAGTTTTTGCTGTGTACCGCGCACAAGGGCTGGTGGGATGGTTTGGGTAGCTCGAGGACAATCAGTTGGTTCTTGCGCATGTTTCCACGAGCTCAGATGGCTGTGCGAAGGACGAGCAGCGCCGTGCGAGGATCGGCGCTGAGGTTTGGTCGAGCGGCGGTTCTCGGTGTTCGGCGCGGGACTAATAGGCCCGAGTGGGGGTCGGCTGGGGCAAAAGATCACGCCGAGATGTGATGACCGACTCTAGGAGGTCGCCAGCACGAGGGGTAGGGTGAGGCGGTGGCCTCAGTGGCGCCCCGGTGTCGTCCGGGGAAAAGCCTCGGCCGTTCGAGTGAAACAGGAAGTTTTCTTCGAGGGTAAGTTTAAAGATTACTATGACATGTGGGGTCCACCCCCTTTGTTATCCCCAAAAGTTTCACAAATATCTCCAAACCTTGGCACATGGCAAATTCAGCTATGAAGAGCTCAAATTCAAAGGCCAATTGGAAATTTCAAAATTTTTACTTCAGTTTCAAATTCGAATTGAAATTTCAATGACAATTCACAAGTATCTTTGATACACATATCAAAGCACCTCCAAATTTTCTCAAAATTTGCCTTCTTCATAATTTGAACCTGGAGAGTATGAATATGCCCTCTGATCTTTGAGTTGGCCATTGCAAACACAACTTCCCAAACAACAGTTTGAATTTCCTCTTTTGAAAATGCCCTTCTTCTTTTTGAAGTGACCCTCTTAATTCAAACTGAATTCAAAGTTCTATTGCACATGCCAACACTTTCATGAGTAGACAAAAGTTTTTGTAAGTCCCATTTCTTGTATTAAACTCAACTTTATTCATAGCTCAAGTTTTCTATTTATAAGTTTCGGGACTTTTACATTCCTCCCCCCTTAAAAAGAATCTCGTCCCGAGCTTCATGATTAAGGACAACGTGGAGAGGACAACTACTACATATAAGCCTCTAACAACTCCGTATGATTGCGCTGTAAATATTCCTCGCTTTCCCATGTAGCTTCGTCGGACGTGTGATTTTCCCATAGCACCTTGAAAAATCGCAACGTCCAGTTCCTGGTTTCACGAGTCTTTTCATCAATTATCCGGGTTGGATGCTCAACATAAGTGAGGTCTGGCTTCAAATCTGCTATGTCTCCCGTGAGAATCTCTGTTGGAACTTTCAAACACTTCCGCAACTGGGATATGTGGAAGATGTTATGCACTCCGGCTAAGGTTGCCGGCAGCTCCAAACGGTATTCCACGGGTCCACACCTTTCAATGATGGCGAAGGGACCGATAAATGTGGAGCTAATTTCCCTTTCACTCCGAATCGATGAATGCCCTTCATAGGAGATACGCGGAGGTATACGTGGTCTCCAACTTGAAAGTTCAGAGGACGACGTCTCTTATCCGCATAGCTCTTTTGCCTGGATCGAGCGGCTTTCAGATTTTCTTGAATAAACCTTACCCGCTCTTCTGCTTCATTTACGAGATCAATCCCGTAAGTTACCCTCTCGCCAGATTCACACCAGTTCAAGGGTGTGCGGCACTTCCGGCCAAGAGAGCTTCATAAGGTGCCATTTTTATGCTCGTTTGATAACCATTGTTATATGAGAACTCTGCCAACGGTAAGTGATCATCCCAGCTCTTACCATGGTGGATGGCACACGCCCTTAGCATATCTTCAAGGATTTGATTCACCCTCTCAGTTTGCCCATCGGTTTGAGGGTGATACGCGGAGCTTCGAATCAGTTTAGTTCCCAAGGATGCATGTAGTTGTTCCCAGAAACGGGATACGAACAGCAATCCTCTGTCGGAGACAATAGTAGGGGGGAACTCCATGCAGGCATAAGATTCGTGCTATGTATAACTCCGCATACTGCTTGGCTCTGTAGTTGGTATGCACCGGAATGAAATGTGCTGACTTGGTTAACCGGTCCACGATTACCCAAATCGAATCATGGTGGTGGGAGGTCATCGGCAACCTAATGATGAAATCCATACTCAAGTTCCCACTTCCATGTCGGTATTTGGAGCAGTTGCAGCAGGCCCGACTTCTTCACATGGTCGTCCTTAACTCTTCGACACGTATCACATTCTGAAACGTACTTTGCAACTTCACGTTTCATACGTGTCCACCAAAACTTCTTTCGGAGGTCTTGGTACATCTTATTGCTGCCAGGATGAATAGGAAATTTGGATAAGTGAGCCTCATCCAGAATTTTCTTCCGCAGCCTCATATCACGGGGTACGACTATCCGGTCCTTGAATCACAAGGTATCTTCATTATCTAACCGGAAACATTTCATCTCCCCATTCTTCAATCTCCTTCTGATATGAGCCATGCCCTTGTCTTTCTTTTGAGCTTCCATGAACTCCTCTCTTATTGTGGGTATGAGAGCTAGATTATGTAGAGCTCCATATGGAACCAAGTAGAGCCTTGGCTCTTCCTCTTCTATCGGCGCAATGGTCAAGTTATTAATATGAGACTTCCGGCTGAGTGCATCGGCAACCACATTTGCCTTGCCCGGATGATAATGAATTTCAATCTCATAGTCCTTGATCAACTCCATCCATCGCCGTTGTCGCATATTCAACTCTTTCTGAGTGAATATGTACTTCAAGCTTCTGTGGTCAGTGTAGAGATGAACCAGATTTCCCAATAGGTAACGTCTCCACATCTTCAAAGCTAATACCACGGCAGCAAGCTCGAGATCTTGAGTTGGATAATGTTGCTCATGATTCCATAATTGCCTTGATCCATATGCGACCACACGTCCTCCTTGCATAAGTACACAACCAAGCCCGACGCAGGATGCATCACAATAAACATCAAAGGGCTTGGTTGTATCCGGTTGAGCTAGAACAGGGGCTGTTGTGAGGTGTTTCACCAACGCTTGAAAAGCTTCCTCACATGGCTTGCTCCAATCATACTTGATGCCCTTCTTCAGTAGCTCTGTCATAGGTTTGGAGATTTTTGAGAAGCCCGGGATGAACCTCCGGTAATATCCTGCCAAACCAAAGAAGCTACGAACTTCATGGACTGATGTCGGATACTTCCACTTCAGCACTTGTTCAATCTTTCTTGGATCAACAGCAATGCCTTCCGCTGAAATAATATGTCCAAGAAACGGCACTTGGTTGATCCAGAATTCACATTTACTAAACTTTGCATAAAGCTTGTGGTCTCTCAGTCGTTGGAGCACAATATGCAAATGTTTAGCATGTTCCTCTTCTGTTTTGGAATAGACCAAGATGTCGTCGATGAATACCACGATGAACCGATCCAATTCCGGCATGAACACCGAGTTCATAAGATACATAAAGTGGGCCGGAGCATTGGTCAACCCAAATGACATGACAAGATACTCATAGAGCCCATATCTTGTCGAGAATACTGTTTTCGGGATACCTTCCGCGCGAATCTTGATTTGATGATATCCCAACCTTAATTCCATCTTGGAGAAGACTTTAGCACCCACTAGCTGATCGAAGAGGATATCAATTATTGGTAGTGGATACTTGTTCTTTATTGTCACATCTTTTAAAGGACGATAATCAACGCATAGCCTCAGCGTCTCATCCTTCTTCTTCACAAACAAAGCTGAGCAACCCCATGGTGATGTACTTGGATGAATAAACCCCTTGTCCATCAGATCTTTGAGTTGCTCCTTCAGCTCAGCTAATTCATTCGGAGCCATTTTGTATGGTCTCCGAGAGATCGGCGTAGTTCCCGGCATCAATTATATTTTGAATTCCACCTCGCAGTCAGGTGGTAAGCCTGGAAGATCTTCGGGAAACACATCCGGATATTCACGGACTACCAGAATGTCTTCTAACTTGCAAGCCTCGGCATTACATACTTCCGGGTCTTTGGAAACCGCTTCACCGAGGTACAAAGTTTGACGCCCGTGAAGTGGAGAGTCCAAGTGAACACTCCTGTTCTCGATGTCCAGAACAGCCTTATGGAAGGTCAACCATGATATTCCCAATATGGCATTGATCCCTTGGTCTTCGAGAATAATGAGGGTGGTGGGATAAATGTTTCCACCCAAACAAAGTGGTGCTCGAGAGACGACTTCATTAGTTGATATGTCTCCACCTGGCGAATGAATAAGGTAAGAACCTTTTGTGATAGTGGTGGAGATCTGATCCCGGATCACCGTCGCCCTGCTAATGAAGTTATGTGTTGCACCAGAGTCGAATAAAATGACAACCGGCTTGTCATTTAAGGTGAACCTGCCGGCAAGAACAGGTTCTCCCTTTGGCAGATCATCGACTGACACATAATTAACTGCACTTTGGACATGGCTTTTCTTTGCTGCCCAAGATCACACTGTGGAACTGGACCCGCAGACACAATGTTGCTGCTCGGTTCAGTTGCTTCATCGACCTTGAGCTCATTGTCAATGTGAAGTGGGACAGCACTTGGTTCAGCTGAGAAATCACCTTGTTCATCTTCAACCTCTTGAGGGAAATAGTATTCTGGTGCACCTTGTTGATACTGAGGTGCATAAGAAATAATTTTCTGCTGCGGTGGAGGTGAATATGACCTCTGTGGAGTAGAAGAGTCGTCACACTCCCAGAATGATTACACCTCTCGTGGAATCTCTCGACCGGAAGGTGAACGGATCACGAACCGATACTCCTGAGGTAGATGATTGCATTCCTCCTGTGATGAGTCCCTCTCCCTCTTTTCTTTGAGGTAGAGATTGGAATAATATTCCTGAGCGATAGCACAGCTCACAAACTCATCAAAATTTTCTTGGCTAACTTGGGACAATTCACATCGCAGCCTAGCGGTCAGCCCTCGGTAGAAATGATAGCCCTTCAAAGATGGTGATTTCACATAGTCAGGGACATATTGAGCTAAGCGATTGAATTCCTTCGCATACTCAATAACACTCATGTCCCATTGCTTCAGACTCCAGAACTCATCCAGACTGGTTTGCATTATGCCTGCAGGGATGAAACGAGCACGAAATGCAGCCTGGAACTCCGCCCATGTGACACGATGCCCTGCTGGTTGGACAGCAAGATAGTCTGCCCACCATGCTCCAGCAAAGCCATGAAGCTGCTGAGCGGCACATAGAGTCTTCGAGAATTCATCACATTGGATCAACCCGAACTTGGACTCAATGACACGTAACCAGTGGTTTGCTTCACAATGGTCAGCCGCCTCAGAGAATACCGGCGGTTGTGTTGCCAAGAAATCAAGATACGTGCTCTGGGTTGGCATGTGACGTTGAGCTTCTCGATTTATGCCTTGCTGAACTAGAGTTTGGAGAGTTTCATTCATCTTCGCCATAATTTCAGCCAATCCGGTTGGCGATGGCTCTTGTGATGAAGTCGAGTCATTCCCACCTCGACTTGAACCTCTAATCTCCATTTGAGGATGTGTGCGTACCATACTGCACGAAACAAAATTTTGAGTCAATCAAAATTCTATCTAAGTAGTAAGTAAAGATAAGTAAAACATGAACATGTCATGAACTTTATGAAAGCATAACCACATTCATGTTTAAACAAATCTTAAGTACGCCAAACTAATCAGCGGGACTACCCTGACCAGTTCACACAAACTCCAAATTTTACTCAAGTTATTAACAGATTCTCGACTTGAGTCCAATACCGAAGTTTTAGTAAACTTCAGTAGCTTTCCAACAAGTACTTATATGCTTCTTAAAGATTTTTCTACAGGAAGTTATGGCTTAAAAACAGAAAGGTCCAGAGAGGTTTTTGCTACTGTCCTGGTTCTGAACAGTTTGCTTCAACTGGACTTTTCACCCACGTAAGGTGTGATTCTGCTCTGGAGGCCTACAAGGAAGTTGTAGAGACTTGAAAATCTTTCCAGAACTGTATCATACACCTTATTTGGGTCAAGCTACTCAGAGTTATGCTCTGTTAAAGTCCAGCAAGAATTCCTGCCGGAAATAGAGCACTCTGTTTTTGAAATCTTTGACACCTAGTTATACTCTTATTTGAATCTTAGCTCAAAATAAGAGCTCAGTAACTAATATTTCTTTCAAACTTCTATTTTTAGTTGAAAGTTAGTTCATGAATCATTTATTCATAGGGAAGAGGATTATATGTTTAGTACGGTGTCGATGCACCGTAAGAAGCATGTCGGTACTACGTTACCTCACCAAAAGAAAATCCTAAGCCGGATCATACCAGCATATATGTATTATCAGTGGCACTAAGACGGTCTCTCGCACACATGTACTACACGGGATACGTACGTGGTTAGTACCTGCAGAAGAACACTCAATAGTGGTGCACTCAAAGGTTGTTTCATTACAGGCAGTTCCATATTTGAAAGTAAATACAAACGCTCGTATCATTGCCATACGGCCGTCCTTGAGTTAAGTCACGTCTCAAGGTACGTGATCGTGTTTCAACACAACACGATGGGGAACCCGAGTATATCATGAACGGGTCGTCACGGTTGGGAATGTTATCAGCCCAACGGATACCACCTACTGCCCGGCAGGGCACGCCGATGGCAAGCGCTGCGTATGTCCGCCTGGGCTATTTCCAGACGAACACACTCTCGCGTTACTAACCGCGCGATGGGGTCTCCACTTACTTGCCTAATGCACGCTAGGGATCAGCATTTTATATGAACTCAGGAACATGAAGAGTCCAAGAGTTTCATATTAACGTCTCACACCAAGCTGTGAGACCTATCCCTGAACCACTTTCCTCGTCAGGGGAGCTAACCGAAATTGAACCGCTTTCGGTGGCGTTCCTTACCATGTTTACCTGAGCGTAGGTGCGTCGTTACATAATCAAACTTCAGAATTATAACAAATATGTTAGTGCTGCCACTTTAAGTAACTATACTACTATAGTCCTTATGTGAGCCTAATACCGTTTCCTCACCGTATCCTAAGTTTTTGTCGTAATATGATCCTTACTCCGTGCGCTATTACTAATGCGGCTCTGATACCACACTGACAGGGCCCGACCTCGATCACGGGGTCGTTCCGCCTCGCCCGGGGATCGCATTGGGTGGTGCCGTGTTATGCGGCACCCAACAGCACACATATAAGGAACAATGTATTACATAAATCAAAAGCGGAAGCTTACAATTGTCCTTTGTAAATAATTTACATAAAATAGCTATAGCGGAATTCTGTAAACAGCTCACGTTAGATAACTAGACAGCACTCGAGAAGAGGTCCAGCCCACAGACTCCTCTCGCTAGCAACACGAAGACATGGCAGCGGCTAGGTTCCCCAAGTGTGACATGACTCAGAAGTTCCAGAGTCTCACCGGACAACTGTAAGGGCCTCAGTTTTGGCACACATTTGAAGTGTTCATCACCACACCACACACCTCATTTGAGGAAAGATGATGAACACAAATGAAGAGCATGTAACCACCATCAACATGCTCATTAGAGAACAAACTCACATAATGCAAAAGTGGTATTTCCCACATGTGATATAGGTGGGCTGGAATTATGAAAACTCCTACACATTGCTAAGGATGTCCATGTCAAGTTTCACCCAAATTCAAAACCTTTTTGAGGTCATTTTGGGTATAGATAGAAAGAGGACAGTTTGAAACCACATTCAAATTCAAACTGTTTTATCCCATGAATTTAAAAATGTGAGGCATATTCTTATTCAGCACATTTTTGTGAGCTCACACACCAATTTTCACTCCATTTGGAGTTGATCTTAACATGAGCTAAGTGGGACAAATTCAAACTTTATTTGAATTCAAAAACTGAACTTGTACTGAAATTCACTCAAACCGAACACAATTTGAATTCTATTCAATTCAAATGGCTCAGGGGTGAATAATTTGAATCACCAGGGGTATTATGGGGCTCACTGTTTACAACAGTGATTAGGAGTAAATTTGAGAGGTTAAAACCCCGGGTGGGAGCCACATGTCATAGAGGGGAGAAGGAGAAACTTGCACCCAAAGTCAGAGTCTCGGTGGGAAATTCCACCGAGCAGCTGTCGGCTGTGCCACCGAGCAGCTACCGGCGCCACCAGCTGCTTCCCTCTCCGCGTGCTGGCGCCCAGGGCGGCTGGCTCGCGCTCCCACGCGACCAGCACCGCCTCAGCCGAGCAGGAGTCGGCCGGCTTTATCTTCTCGCGGGCAAACCCGAGCAGCGGCATTGTTTCTCGCCATGGCTCTCTGCTCAATCGGAAAACAAGCAAAACCATCTCCTCCTTCGTCCCTGAGCTGCTAGACAGCCACCTGAGCTCGCACTCCACCTCTCCAACGCCAGAAACCTCGAGCTCCGACCTCTTTTGCCCAAAGACGATCGCCACCGCGGCGACCTAGCCTCAGCTGAGAGTCAGGCGCCCGTGGACAGCGTTCCACAGGCGTTTTCACAGTCCAGCGAGAGAGGCAACAGGAGAGCACGACCACCGTGCTGCTCTCCTCGAAGTTTGGAAGCCAACCGTGAAGAATCCGCAGAGAATTTCCAGTTTTTGCTCCGGCGACCGTAAACCGAACTTCCAGTACGGTTTCTTTAAATTCTCGCTCTATGATCTTCGGAGGTCATCAAATCTTGCACATAGACGCTGGACTAGCCGGCGATCAAGTTCTTTTCTGCATCTGTAGCGTGAAACTGTCTAGGAGTGACGAATTTCGAGCTCGATCGAGGGCGGTCATGGTGGGCACGGTCGGTCACACGGTGCCGACCTACTTGCCGCCATCCCTGAACCCTCTTGACACCTTGTCGAGCTTCCTAGAGGTACACTGATGCTGTAGGGCCGTTTGTTCGAGGCGTTGGCGGGTTTAGAAACCACGGTCGACGGTGTCGAACCTCAACCGAGGCCCCGGCACGTCGCCGAGCTATTTCCGGTCACCCCCAGCCCGACCTGTCGCCCCCGACGTGTTCCTCGACGTCGACAACCCCCTGGCGGCAAGTTTCAGACCATGGGAGGTCCGGCAGCGGCGAGCCGGCGAGCTCCGAGTCTGCCCCGGCGAGGTCGGCGGCGCGGGCGCGAGAGAACGGCGGGAGGAAGACAAAGCCGGCTGGCCCACGTGTCAGCGGCTGAAGAATTTAAATTGGGATCGGGTGTGGCCAGGGATCGGCTGTGCGGGCGCACAAATACCCGGTGAGCTCCGGTGTGCCGGACACCTCCACGCTCGACACGTGTGGTATCTCCAGTGTGCAGGACACCTCCGCGCTCGGCACGTGTCCCCACGGGCCCCGAGAGTTTAAACTTTTCCCCCGATTTTCAGAATTCTTCCAAACTTCAAATCCTCATAACTTTGGCTAGAAATCTCCAAATCGGGTGAACCAAATTTTGTTGGATTCAGCTCTCTGAGCACTTTCCAGCAATACCAAATTCAGCTCATGAAAGTGAATAGTTTTCCAGAATTAAATCCCTAAATTTTAAACTGTTGGGAATTTTATCTGGAGAACTACTTTATGAAAAATTCTGAAATTTAACTGAAAGGTTCATTGGAAAATCCCTGAATCCCAGTAAAGTTTTCAGACTCATCCAAATTCAGTTAGTTACCCTAATTGGGTGATTAAGGGAACTGCCCAGAGAAAATAGAAAAATGTACAGAAACATTTTTCAGATTTTCTCCAATCTTAATTAGGACATAACTTTCTGTAGAATTATTCAAATGACATGAAACCAACTCCATTAGAACCATCCTAAATTCTAGTTTCTAGAAAGTAATGGTGGGAGCCATGAAAAACCCTGGAATTACTTAGAGGCTCAATTATTGACCAAAGAGGCTTTTATTTGTACAAGGTTCAATTGAACTTTGTTTCAAATAAAACTTGGTCACAACTCCGGTTAGGACCCTACCAATCCACCATAAAAATTTCAGAACCAAAGGGGAGGGCTAGATAGAGTTATTAGCAATTATGTATTTAAGTTCACACATTTGCGTTTAAATTTACATGTAGTATTGTATTCAACGTGTAGCCATTGAAGAAGAGACCCCGGAAGTGCTGGATTTCCTTCTTCCGGATGAAGAACTAACTACTGACCAGCAGCAACAAGGCAAGCCCCGGTTTGCATTAACCTTTTCATAAGTTTTTCCTTTGTTTACATGTGTCATATGAAGTATGTATGTGCATTAGGTATAGGATGAATGAAACCCCACTTGCATGACCAAAGGTTCCTTAAAGAGTGAGGGTAGTGTCTAAGACCTCGAGTAGATAGGCTATGCTTAAAGATTCATAGGGCTTCGGTACAAGTCGAGTAGTTGGAATCTACTCGCGAGATAGGCTTGGGACGCATGGGTTCAGTTGAGTGGTGTGAGATCACATTAGTAATGAAAATGAGACTGGGCAGGGGCTAGGGCGCAGCAAGAGGGAGTCTTGTGTGCGTAGCCCTGTCCGTGTCGATTGAGGACCGAGCCGTGTGCGGCCCACGCTGATCAAGTTTGAACGTACCGAAGGCATATCGGATATATGGGCCCCGATAAACCGATGTAGCCTAAACCTGCGGGCGTCGAGGCATAACGCACCGATTTATAGGTGTAGGCTGAGGGCAGCAAGGTGGAAATCTGCCAACGGGCATAGAGAGATGCTCCGTGTGGGGAACCTCCTGCTCGTTTCAGTGCGACCGGTTCGACGTTTGGGCTGTTGGGTGAAAGGTTGTCCCGTACGACATCGAGTGAGCGTGCTGTGCAGCTCCGTGGGTGGGCGTACGTGACGTGCTCTTTGGGTTTCCCTGCAGGTGTATATCGAGTCGATTCGCCGTCCCTCGCGGTGAAGAGTACCACTTGGTCACTGAGTCGTGACGTAGATTAATAGATGAAACATGTTGATTCCATATTGCTGATTGATATAATTGTATCGTTACATGTGTGCCACCAAATACTGCTTACTAAATTTCAGATTTCACGAACTGTTAACTTGTTGCTAAAATATGAACTAAGGATGAACTTGTAGGCGTGTCCTTTTGCTGAAATGTTACTATCCTATGTCTATTGTACCCCTCATGTAGAGTTTCATGCTTAGGTGAGTCGGTTAAGCCTTGCTGAGCCTTCGTGCTCACGGTTGCTGCTTAAGTGTTTTTCAGGTGAGGAGCCACCCACGGACTCGGAGTACGAGTCCACCGGTGAGGGTTACCCTCCATCGGAGACCACGACTGAGTGGGAGCCGAACACGCCGCACTGAGCTGAGGAGTGCAGCTAGTGTGGGTTGCCCTAGGGCTGGGCATCCAACTTTTGCTAGATAGGCGGGCGTGAGTTGTATAGTGTAGACTTCCGCTGTGTAATATAAACAATAGTTGTAACTGAAGTTTGTACCTGTTTGTACAGTTTCAGTTGTTTTTCCCATGTAATATATTATGTTCTTATGACATGTGCTGTCGGGTGTCGCATCGCGCGGCACCACCCTCTGCGATCCTGGATGAGCGGATTCCGGTCCGCCACAGCCTGGTATCAGAGCTGCATTGGGGATAGCACAGTACGTAAGGACTGTATTACGGGAAAACTTAGGTATACGGTGAGGATTCGGTAGTTGCCCAAGTAAGGACTATATTAGCATAGTTACTTAAAGTGGCAAAGACTAACTTATATGTTATAATTCCGAATTTTAATTATTGTAACGACGCACCTATGCTCTGGTAAGTATGGTAAGGAACGCCACCGAAAGCGGTTCAATTTCGGTTAGCTCTCCCTGACGAGGAACGTGGTTTAGGGATTGATCTCACAGCTTGGTGTGAGACATTATTATGAACCTCTTGAACTCTTCATGTTCCTGAGTTCATATGAAACGCTGATCCCTAGCGTGCATTAGGCAAGTAAGTGGAGACCCCATCGCGTGGTCGGTAACGCGAGAGTGTGTTCGTCTGGAAATAGCCCAGGAGGACATACGCAGCGCTTGCCATCGGCGTGCCCTGCAGGGCAGTAGGTGGTATCTGTTGGGTTGATAACATTCCCAACCATGACGACCCGTTCATGACATACTCGGGTTCCCCGTCATGTGGTGTTGAAACACGATCACGTACCTTGAGACGTGACCTAACTCAACGACGGCCGTATGACAATGATACGGGCGTTTGTATTTACTTTCAAATATGGAACTGCCTGAAATAAATAATCATTGAATGCACCATTATTGTGTGGTCTTCTGCAGGTACTAACCGCGTATGTATCCGTGTAGAAAACGTGTGCGAGAGACCGTTTAGTGCCACACTTGAGACGTATATGCCGGTATGATCCGGTTAGGATTTTCTTTTGCGAGGAACGTAGTACCGAGTTATTGTAGGCATATGCATGAAAATAATGATAACAAGGAATTAAAATCTATAGGTTCAACATTTAGGACCCTGGTTGGGTATAAGAATGGGATAGTGATGATTGTAGTTCCAAAAAGACTGAAAAACAGAGTGCTCTGTTTTGGGACAGCAAGGTTGCTGATCTTCAACAGGGCATAACTCACAGGTCTTTTAGCCGAGAGAGGTGTGCTATATAGTTCTGGAAAGGTATTGAAGTACTCTACAACTTTGTTGTAGACTTCCAGAGCTGAAACACGCCTTAAGATGGCTGAAATCCCAGAGGAAGGTAAACTGTCCAGAACCAGGACAGAGTAAAACATTCTCTGAACTGTTCTGTTTTTCAAACATAACTCCCAGTAGAAAAATCTAAAATTGTCATATAATACATCCTTAGAAAGAGTAGAAGATGTGTGACATCTTTGCAATTCAAAGATTCTGAAATTTCAGCACAGAATGTAATGGAAATCAGGGTTGGAAACAGCCACTTCCAAGGGAGGTGCTGTTAAACGTCTTCCAGAAATTCTGCTGACTTTGAATTAGCATAACTTTTTAACCAAGGCTGATCTGGGGCAATTGAGTACTCGTTGGAAAGATACTGAAGTTAACTTTGACTTTGGTATTCAACTTGAGTCATAAAAATGCCCAGAACCAGATCAAAACTTGGAATAGGTAGAAACTGGTCATTCTGACAGAAGAATGACAGTTGAACTCATTGAAAAGGGTGTTGTACCCTAAGGGTGGTATACGTGATGACGACGCGATAATAATGTCTCGTAGAGACCAAACCCAGTTATGGTGAGCTTCCAAAATGGAGGTTCATCAAGTTGGATTAAACTAGCTTGTGTTTGGTCTGGTAATGGTGTAGCTTGTGCAAAGTTATTACATTATCTACTTACGAGATATATCGCATGTTTTTGTTGTCATAATGTTTTTACGCCCATTTCTATTGAACTGCATGCAAAATGTTGCGGGACTGATGTTTAATGTCGTGTGGTTGCAGATGGTTCGTACTAGGACCACGCACGAGGTTGGTGGCTCTAGCCAACAGGGAGGTGATGACTCCCAGCCACCGGCCTACGACGGCACCCCGCAGCAGCAGCCACCACCGCCGCCTCCGCTTACTTTAGCGGATGTGATAGCGGCACTGGTGGGAGGTCGTGAGGAGCAGACCGACCAGCTCCGCACGATCGTGCAGAATACGTCCCAGGCGGGGGGACGTCAAGATAGAGGGCCTCGTGAGCCCCGTGAAGTGTCGTACTCAGATTTCATGAGTACGCACCGTCCAGTGTTCACCAAAGCCGAAGAACCACTGGAGGCGGACAACTGGCTGCGGACTATTGAGTCCAAGTTTGGGCTGCTCCAGTGTACGGAGCGGCAGAAGACCCTGTTCGCAGCACAGCAGCTCCACGGTGCCGCTGGTGCGTGGTGGGCGAATTATGTCGCCTCACGTCCGGCTGGCCATGCCGTGGAATGGCAAGAGTTCCGGGAGGCGTTCCGCGCCTATCACATTCCTCCCGGAATAATGAAGAGGAAGTTCCAAGAATTTTTGGAACTGAAGCAGGGCGGGAGGAGTGCCCACGACTACTCCCGTGCCTTCAACCATCTGGCACAGTATGCGTCAGACTACATCTCCACGGAGGAGAAGAAGAGGGAGCATTTCTATCGGGGGTTACACCCCGAAATGAAGACCCATCTCGTACAGTGGAACCGCGGCACATTCAACGACCTAGTCAATGCCGCAATCGTGCAAGAGGACGCTCAGCGGTAGTTAGCAGCTGAGCAGAGGAAGCGCAGCGCTCCACCTAGCAGCGGTGGTGGCGCGCCTCAGAAGTACCGTATGGTGTATCGGACACCATCCGGGCAGCAGTGGCGTCCACCGGCGCGACCTCAAAAGTTCGGGGGACATTCGTTCCAAGCACCCCCGTTCCGTCCGCCGATGCCACCACCAAGACAGCAACAGCAACAGCAGCAGCAGACGGTACCCCGGGCGTTTCCACCGCCACAACGCGCCCCGGGTTTCCGTCCACCGATCAGCGGGGGACCGCCCCGTTTCACCTGCTTCACGTGTGGCCAGGCGGGCCACTTCGCGAAGGACTGTCCCCAGGGGCAGCAGAGCAGCGGGCAAGCCCAGCTCCAGGGCGGTGCTCGAGGCCGACCTCCGGTGAAGAAGGTTGGTAAGCGGACTGGAGGTGTCCGTAACCTCGACAATGAGGACGCCCCAGAGGGAGACAACGTGCTGGCGGGTACGTTTACTCTCAACCATCAAGCCATTGTCATACTTTTTGATTCTGGTGCAACCCACAACTTTATAAGTGCATCGTACGTGGTTAAGAATCTGCTGGAAGCCTTTCCAACCGAGTGTTCGTATATGATCTGCTCACCGGGAGGAAAGATTTCAGCAACGATGATGGTTCCAAAAGCACCACTGTGCTTAGGTGGGAAGATATATCCCACCATTATGATTATCCTAGGGGGACAGAAGATTGATGCAATTTTGGGAATGTCATGGCTAAGCTACCATGGAGCTGTCCTGGAAACACTATCACGGACGGTTCACCTCAACTCCCCATTGCACCGTCCGCAGTCCCTCCTATTAGATAATCCAGTCAGAGAGGTTTCAGCGATCAATAGTGCTGAGGCTCTCAAGTTAGAAGACATCCCCGTAGTCCGGGAGTATCCCGACGTGTTCCCGGATGATCTACCGGGCATGCCACCTGAGCGGGACGTCGAGTTCAAGATCGAGCTCGCACCCGGGACTACACCCATATCACGGAGACCATACAAGATGGCTCCAAATGAGCTGGCGGAACTGAAAGAACAGCTCAATGATCTGTTGAGCAAGGGTTTCATTAGGCCGAGTTCCTCGCCTTGGGGATGCTCGGCGTTGTTCGTGAAGAAGAAGGATGAAACCCTGAGGCTGTGTGTGGATTACCGGCCGCTCAACGCCGTCACCATCAAGAATAAGTACCCACTGCCCCGCATCGACGTATTGTTTGATCAACTTGTGGGTGCAAGTGTGTTCTCCAAGATGGACCTTCGCTCTGGATATCACCAGATAAAGATCCGGGCAGAGGATATCCCGAAGACGGCCTTCTCAACGAGATATGGATTATATGAATATCTCGTCATGTCCTTTGGTCTCACAAATGCTCCAGCCCATTTCAAGTATCTCATGAACTCGGTGTTCATGCCGGAGCTGGACAAGTTCGTGGTAGTGTTCATCGATGATATCTTGGTTTACTCCAAGACAGAAGCCGAACATGCTGCACACTTGCGGATCGTTCTTCAACGATTGTGAGACCACAAGCTCTACGCCAAGTTCAGCAAATGCGAGTTTTGGATCAGCCAAGTGCCATTCTTGGGACATATCATCTCAGCGGAAGGCATTGCAGTTGACCCAAGCAAGATAGAGCAAGTGCTGAAATGGAAAGCTCCCACTTCAGTCCATGAAGTCAGAAGCTTCCTCGGGTTAGCGGGATACTATCGGAGATTCATTCCAAGTTTCTCCAAGCTCGCTAAGCCGATGACAGAATTACTGAAGAAAGGGACGAAATATGTTTGGAACACGGCGTGTGAAGGAGCATTCCAAACATTGGTGAAGCATCTCACAACAGCCCCGGTCTTAGCTCAGCCGGATACAACAAAGCCCTTCGACGTGTACTGTGACGCGTCCGGTATTGGGCTTGGCTGCGTGTTGATGCAGGAAGGACGTGTGGTCGCTTATGGATCACGCCAACTTCGGAACCATGAGCAGCATTATCCGACTCATAACCTTAAGCTTGCTTCCGTGGTGTTGGCGCTAAAAATGTGGATGCACTATCTCCTGCGGAATCTGGTGCATCTCTACACTGACCACAAGAGCTTGAAATATATTTTCACCTAGAAGGAGCTGAACATGAGGCAAAGGAGGTGGTTAGAACTGATCAAAGATTATGAGATTGAGATCCATTACCACCCCGGCAAGGCGAATGTGGTTGCCGACGCGCTGAGTCGGAAATCACATGTCCATCACCTCGCCATTACACCGGTGGAGGAGGAAGAGCCAAGTTTATACTTGGTTCCTTATGGATCGCTATACAACCTTGCCCTCATCCCTACTCTTAGGGAGGACATCATTGCAGCTCAGAAGACGGATAGAGGCATGGCACATCTCCGGAGACGGATAGACAATGGAGAGATCAAATGTTTCCGGAAGGATGATGAGGGGACGCTGTGGTTCAATGACCGCATAGTCGTACCCTGGGATATGGAGTTGAGAAAGAAGATCCTCGATGAAGCTCGCTTGTCCAAGTACTCCATTCATCCGGGCGGCAACAAAATGTACCAAGATTTGCAAAAGAAATTTTGGTGGACACGGATGAAGCGGGAGGTAGCTAAGTACGTATCCGAGTGTGATACGTGTAGACGAGTGAAGGCTGATCATATGAGGAAATCAGGGCTGCTGCAACCCCTGAAAATTCCAGCATGGAAATGGGAAGATGTGAGCATGGATTTTATTGTGGGATTACCCTTAACAGCCAACAAGCATGATTCCATATGGGTGATCGTTGACCGACTGACCAAGTCAGCTCACTTCATTCCCGTGCATACACATTTCCATGACAACCGATATGCGGAGTTATACATTGCCAGAATTCTATGCCTGCATGGTGTACCCAAGACCATAGTCTCAGACCGAGGTGCATTGTTTGTATCTCGCTTTTGGGAGCAGTTGCACGCTGCTTTGGGTACTAAACTGATTAGGAGCTCCGCCTACCACCCTCAGACAGATGGGCAAACAGAGAGGGTGAATCAAGTCCTGGAAGACATGTTGAGAGCATGTGCCATCCACCATGGTAGAAACTGGGATGATCACCTACCATTGGTGGATTTCTTGTACAACAACGGCTATCAGGCGAGTATCAAAATGGCACCTTACGAAGCTCTCTACGGTCGTAAATGCCACACCCCATTAAATTGGTGCGAGTCCGGTGAAAGGGTCACATTCGGGGTTGATGTGGTGAACGACGCCGAAGAGCGCGTTTGGACAATTCAAGCCAATTTGAAGGCCGCTCAATCCCGACAGAAGAGCTACGCTGATAAGAGACGTAGACCGTTGCATTTTGACGTTGGGGAACACGTGTACCTCCGCGGGCCTCCGATGAAGGGCGTGCACCGGTTCGGTGTGAAGGGGAAGCTCGCTCCCCGTTTTATTGGACCCTATGCTATCACCGAGAAGTGTGGACCAGCAGCGTATAGATTGGAGCTACCGGCATCCCTGGCTGGTGTCCATGATGTTTTCCATGTTTCGCAACTGCGAAAATGTTTGAAGCATACAGCTGCTGTAACTACCGAAGACATCAGCGAGCTGAAACCGGATTTAACATATGATGAGTATCCAGTGGAAATTCTTGATGAGAAAGCCTGAACCACGCGTAGCAGAACGTTGTGGTTCTACAAGATCCTCTGGAGTAACCACACCGTGGAAGAAGCGACGTGGGAGAGCGAGGAATTCCTTCGCTCAAATTACCCGGAGTTCATGGCTTCTCAACACGGGTAAGTCCCTACTACATCGCTATCTGTTTTTCTGTAATCTCGAGACGAGATTCTTTTAAGGGGGGGATGTAAGGGCCTCAGTTTTGGCACACATTTGAAGTGTTCATCACCACACCACACACCTCATTTGAGGAAAGATGATGAACACAAATGAAGAGCATGTAACCACCATCAACATGCTCATTAGAGAACAAACTCACATATTGCAAAAGTGGTATTTCCCACATGTGATATAGGTGGGCTCGACTTATGAAAACTCCTACACATTGCTAAGGATGTCCATGTCAAGTTTCACCCGAATTCAAAACCTTTTTGAGGTCATTTTGGGTATAGATAGAAAGAGGACAGTTTGAAACCACATTCAAATTCAAACTGTTTTATCCTATGAATTTAAAAATGTGAGGCATATTCTTATTCAGCACATTTTTGTGAGCTCACACACCAATTTTCACTCCATTTGGAGTTGATCTTGACATGAGCTAAGTGGGACGAATTCAAACTTTATTTGAATTCAAAAACTGAACTTGTACTGAAATTCACTCAAACCGAACCCAATTTGAATTCTATTCAATTCAAATGGCTCAGGGGTGAATAATTTGAATCACCAGGGGTATTATGGGGCTTACTGTTTACAACAGTGATTAGGAGTAAATTTGAGAGGTTAAAACCCCGGGTGGGACCCACATGTCAGAGGGGAGAAGGAGAAACTTGCACCCAAAGTCAGAGTCTCGGTGGGAAATTCCACCGAGCAGCTGTCGGCTGTGCCACCGAGCAGCTACCGGCACCACCAGCTGCTTCCCTCTCCGCGCGCTGGCGCCCAGGGCGGCTGGCTCGCGCTCCCACGCGACCGGCACCGCCTCAGCCGAGCAGGAGTCGCCCGGCTTTATCTTCTCGCGGGCAAACCCGAGCAGCGGCATTGTTTCTCGCCGCAGCTCTCTGCTCAATCGGGAAAACCAGCAAAACCATCTCCTCCTTCGTCTCTGAGCTGCTAGACAGACACCTGAGCTCGCACTCCACCTCTCCAACGCCAGAAACCTCGAGCTCCGACCTCCTTTGCCCAAAGACGATCGCCACCGCGGCGACCTAGCCTCAGCCGAGTGTCAGGCTCCCGTGGACAGCGTTCCACAGGCGTTTTCACGGTCCAGCGAGAGAGACAACAGGAGAGCACGACCACCGTGCTGCTCTCCTCCAAGTTTGGAAGCCAACCGTGAAGAATCCGCAGAGAATTTCCAGTTTTTGCTCCGGCGACCGTAAACCGAACTTCCGGTACGGTTTCTTTAAATTCTCGCTCTATGATCTTTCGGAGGTCATCAAATCTTGCACATAGACGCTGGACTAGCCGGCGATCAAGTTCTTTTCTGCATCCGTAGCATGAAACTGTCTAGGAGTGACGAATTTCAAGCTCGATCGAGGGCGGTCATGGCGGGCACGGTCGGTCACACGGTGCCGACCGACTTGCCGCCATCCCTGAACCCTTTTGACACCTTGTCGAGCTTCCTAGAGGTACACTGATGCTGTAGGGCCGTTTGTTCGAGGCATTGGCGGGTTTAGAAACCACGGTCGACGGTGTCGAACCTCAACCGAGGCCGCGGCACGTCGCCGAGCTATTTCCGGTCACCACCAGCCTGACCTGTCGCCCCCGACGTGTTCTTCGACGTCGACAACCCCTGGCGGCAAGTTTTAGACCATGGGAGATCCGGCAGCGGCGAGCCGGCGAGCCCCGAGTCTGCCCCGGCAAGTTCGGCGGCGCGGGCACGAGAGAACGGCGGGAGGAAGACGAAGCCGGCTGGCCCACGTGTCAGCGGCTGAAGAATTTAAATCCGGATCGGGTGTGGCTAGGGATCGGCTGTGCGGGCGCGCAAATACCCGGTGAGCTCCGGTGTGCCGGACACCTCCGCGCTCGACACATTTGGTATCTCCGGTGTGCCGGACACCTCCGCGCTCGACACGTGTCCCCACGGGCCCCGAGAGTTTAAACTTTTCCCCCGATTTTCAGAATTTTTCCAAACTTCAAATCCTCATAACTTTGGCTAGAAAGCTCCAAATCGGGTGAACCAAATTTTGTTGGATTCAGCTCTCTGAGCACTTTCCAGCAATACCAAATTCAGCTCATGAAAGTGAATAGTTTTCCAGTATTAAATCCCTAAAATTTTAACTGTTGGGAATTTTATCTGGAGAACTACTTTATGAAAAATTCTGAAATTTGGCTGAAAGGTTCATTGGAAAATCCCTGAATCCCAGTAAAGTTTTCAGACTCATCCAAGTTCAGTTAGTTACCCTAATTGGGTGATTAAAGGAACTGCCCAGAGAAAATAGAAAAATGTACAGAAACATTTTTCAGATTTTCTCCAATCTTAATTAGGACATAACTTTCTGTAGAATTCTTCAAATGACATGAAACCAACTCCATTAGAACCATCCTAAATTCTAGTTTCTAGAAAGTAATGGTGGGAGCCATGAAAAACCCTGGAATTACTTAGAGGCTCAATTATTGACCAAAGAGGCTTTTATTTGTACAAGGTTCAATTGAACTTTGTTTCAAATAAAACTTGGTCACAACTCTGGTTAGGAACCTACCAATCCACCATAAAAATTTCAGAACCAAAGGGGAGGGCTAGCTAGAGTTATTAGCAATTATGTATTTAAGTTCACACATTTGCGTTTAAATTTACATGTAGTATTGTATTCAACGTGTAGCCATTGAAGAAGAGACCCCGGAAGTGCTGGATTTCCTTCTTCCGGACGAAGAACTAACTACTGACCAGCAGCAACAAGGCAAGCCCCGGTTTGCATTAACCTTTTCATAAGTTTTTCCTTTGTTTACATGTGTCATATGAAGTATGTATGTGCATTAGGTATAGGATGAATGAAACCCCACTTGCATGACCAAAGGTTCCTTAAAGAGTGAGGGTAGTCTCTAATACCTCGAGTAGATAGGCTATGCTTAAAGATTCATAGGGCTTCGGTACAAGTCGAGTAGTTGGAATCTACTCGCGAGATAGGCTTGGGACGCATGGGTTCGGTTGAGTGGTGTGAGATCACATTAGTAATGAAAATGAGACTGGGCAGGGGCTAGGGCGCAGCAAGAGGGAGTCTTGTGTGCGTAGCCCTGTCCGTGTCGATTGAGGACCGAGCCGTGTGCGGCCCACGCTGATCAAGTTTGAACGTACCGAAGGCATATCGGATATATGGGCCCCGATAAACTGATGTAGCCTAAACCTCCGGGCGTCGAGGCATAACGCACCGATTTATAGGTGTAGGCTGAGGGCAGCAAGGTGGAAATCTGCCAACGGGCATAGAGAGATGCTCCGTGTGGGGAACCTCCTGCTCGTTTCGGTGCGACCGGTTCGACGTTTGGGCTGTTGGGTGAAAGGTTGTCCCGTACGACATCGAGTGAGCGTGCTGTGCAGCTCCGCGGGTGGGCGTACTGTAAAAGGCCCAAGAAATGAGACTTGCAAAAACTTTTCTTCACTTCACCACACCTCAGCTCTTGTTGTGGATGACTGGTAAGGAATGGGAGGAGCAAGTAACCTCTATCAAAGAAGTGGTTAGAGGGGAAACTTACACTTTCACAACATGGTAAAATTATACACATATGATCACACATGAGAGTGTGTTTCCAAACTGTTGCATTCAAATTCAGGATTTCAGCAGCTAAACCAAGGATCAAAGTGCATAATTGGATTCCTCAGGTCCAAATTAGTGGGGAGGCAAAGTTTCAGAAATTTTCAAAGAAATTTGCTACCCATTTTTCCAAAAAGGATCCAAATATGCCAAGAATTCAAATAGTTATTTGAATTTGGGGGAAATGAGCTCAACCATACAAATGTAGGTCAGTTTCAAACTCCAAATATTTGAATTCATCTCTGGCTAAGCTTTGGAGGTCTTTTGAGGGGTGGGGGAGCACTGACAAGTGGGTCCCACATGTCATTGGGAAGGTTAAAATGGCACAAAAGTCAACAGCCTTAGGGGCTAAGTGTTGCACTTGGATCAGAACCGAGGCTCCACCGCGACATGCCGTGAAAACGCCGGGCGCCACCTCCTGCTCTCCCCTCGCGCGCTGGCGAGCTCCTCGTGGGGGCGCAGTAACTCCCAGCCGTGCCCCAGCTCGCCACGACCCCGAACCGACCCCCAGTCACCGCCCTCTCGCACGACAAAGCGCCGAGGAGCCGCCGCTGTGATCCACTCGCTCGGGAGCGATCGTCTCTCGTGTACCAACGTCGGCAACTCTGCAAACCAACATCCTCAGACCTCCCACACCCTCCCCGCATCACTTCCAGTCGAGTTGAACCACTACCCACCAAGAAAAACCACGTTTTCGTGGCCGCCGGGGAGAACCGAGCAAAAGTGCTCCCGTGGGCAGCTCGGCAGAAAACTTGTCACGACCAAGGGGGAGCAGTTTTGGACGCGCCTAGACTCCACGCTGCTCGACCCCGAAGCCTAGAACCAGAGACCGATCATCGCCGGCGAATTTCGCAAAATATCTCCAACCGGTGCAGAACTACCCTCGGGTAAGAAACCCACGAATTTCCGACGTATGATTGCTTAGAGTTTATCAAACTGCACACACAGGAGCTAGACTTGATGGCGCCCAAGTTTGCTCCGCAACCCTAGCTTAATTTTGGCTATAGCCGGCGTATTTCCCGGTTTTCAAGCCGCGGTTATGGCGGGAAAGGTCGGGCTCACGGTGACGACTAGGTTAGAGCTCTCCCCGAGCCCTAGCATGGCCTTGTCGACCTTCCATGAGATCCCCCGGTGCTGTAGAGCCTATCCGCCGAGCTTTTGGCGGGCTAATGTGCTCGGGCGACGGTGCCGATCATCACCGAAGGCCGCGGCTCGTCGCCAGCCTACTTCCGGCCACTGGCAGCCCGAGCCAACCCCATAGACTTGTTCCCCGACCCTGAAAACACCCAGGCGGCGAGTCTCCGGCCGAGAGGTGGCCGGGAAGCTGGGTCCGGCGAGCTCCAGTACAGCGCCGGCGAGGGGGAGGCGCGGGAGCGAGAGGAGGAAGAAGACCCACCGGGCCCACGTGTCAGCAGCTGAAGATTAAAACCCCGGATCAGCTGTGGCGTGTGATCCCGTGTGGTGGCGCGGGAAAAGGTCTGTGGCCCCGTGTGGCGTGAGTCCGGCGGTTGACACGTGTAGGGTGGACCCACAGGCAGAGTTTGAACTTTTCCCGAATTAATTTGAATTCCAGAATTGGTTCAAACTTTGGAACTGCATAACTTTTGCTAGGAAGCTCCAAATTTAGTGATTCAAATTGGGTTGGATTCCTCTTGCCTAGTTCTGTCCAAATACACAACCCAATTTGTATGAAACCCAATAATTAATTCTGGAAAATTCTTTAAAGCTTTTCAGCAAAAGAATTTTACAGGGAGTTTGGTTCATCCAAAAATTCCCAAATTTTGCCAGAATGTTCTTTAGGACATTAGAAACCCCTGTAAAAGTTTCAGACCATTTGGAGTTGATTTGGCCAGAGCAATTCAAATTGGAATGTGCTGTGTTCATTTGAATACAGAAACATTTTCAGAGAATTTCCAAAAACTTGGAAATTCAGTTCTGGGCAATTCTTAACTCCAAAAATACTAGAAAACTTCATGCACACTCTAGGAGCTATAATTGAAATTGTAGTTCATTAAGTTGGGTATGAACAGGGGTCTGACCTCAGAATTAATTCCTCCCTTCTTAATTGCTAAGGAAATTATTCTGAGCAAACCACACCATGAAAAATGTTAATGTTTGGTCCAGAGAGTTTTATGGTGAAAAGGAACTCACACAAAAATTCTCAGCTTCATTGGAGCTCTAGATCACCCCTGTCCTGTTTAACCAATTAAAGGATTGATATGGAAAAGGGGGAAAACCACTTAGCATTTAACCATGTGATCAAGTCCAAGCCAAACCACCAACCCCAATTCATATTTAAATTCTTAAACAAAGTTCCAGGTGTTAGAGGCTGGTTATTATAACTAATAGTAGAGGTCTTACTCTAGGACTCACATTTGCATCTAAATTAACATATAGTATTCCATTAACGTGTAGCCGTTGAAGAAGAGACTCCGGAAGTGCTGGACTTCCTTCTTCCGGACGAAGAACTCACTCCTGACCAGCAGCAACAAGGCAAGCCCCGGTTTGCATTAACCCTGTTTAAAAGTTTTACTTTGTTTACATGTGTCATATGAAGTATGTATGTGCATTAGGTATAGGATGAATGAAACCCCACTTGCATAACCAAAGGTTCCTAAAAGAGTGAGGGTAGTGTCAAGGACCTCGAGTAGACAGGCTACGCTTAATGACTCATAGGACTTCGGTACAAGTCGAGTAGTTGGAATCTACTCGCGAGATAGGCTTGGGACACACGGGTTCGGTTGAGTGATGTGAGATCACTTTAGTAATGAAAATGAGACTAGGCAGGGGCTAGGGCGCAGCAAGAGAGAGTCTTGTGTGCGCAGCCCTGCCCGTGTCGATTGAGGACCGATCCGTGTGCGGCCCTGCTGAACAAGTATTGAACGTACCAAAGGCATATCGGATATATGGGCCCCGATAAACTGATGTAGCCTAAACCTCCGGGCGTCGAGGCATAGCACACCGATTTATAGGTGTAGGTTGAGGGCAGCAAGGTGGAAATCTGCCAACGGGCATAGAGAGATGCTCCGTGTGGGGAACCTCCTGCTCGTTTTGGTGCGACCGGTTCGACGTTTGGGCTGTTGGGTGAAAGGTTGTCCCGTACGACATCGAGTGAGCGTGCTGTGCAGCTCCGCGGGTGGGCGTACGTGACGTGCTCTTTGGGTTTTCCCTGCAGGTGTATATCGAGTCGATTCGCCGTCCCTCGCGGTGACGAGTACCGCTTGTTCACTGCGTCGTAACGTAGACTAATGGATGAAATATGTTGATTCAATGATGCTGATTGATATAATTGTATTGCTACATGTGTGCCACCAAATACTGCTTACTACATTTCAGTTTTCATGAACTGTTAACTTGTTGCTAAAAGATGAACTAAGGATGAACTTGTAGGCGTGTCCTTTTGCTGAAATGTTACTATCCTATGTCCATGGTACCCCTCATGTAGAGTTTTATGCTTAGGTGAGTCGGTTAAGCCTTGCTGAGCCTTCGTGCTCACGGTTGCTGCTTAAGTGTTTTTCAGGTGAGGAGCCACCCACGGACTCGGAGTACGAGTCCACCGGCGAGGGTTACCCTCCGTCGGGGACCACGGCTGAGTGGGAGCCGTACACGCCGCGCTGAGCTGAGACGTGCAGCTAGTGTGGGTTGCCCTAGGGCTGGGCAACCGACTTTTGCTAAATAGGCGGGCGTGAGTTGTATAGTGTAGTCTTCCGATGTGTAATAGAACAATAGTTGTAACTGAAGTTTGTACCTGTTTGTACAGTTTCAGCTGTTTTTCCCATGTAATATATTGTGTTCTTATGACGTGTGCTGTCGGGTGTCGCATCGCGCGGCACCACCCTCTGCGATCCTGGATGAGCGGATTCCGGTCCGCCACAGCCTGGTATCAGAGCTGCAGTGGGGATAGCACAGTACTAAAGGACTGCATTATGGGAAAAACTTAGGTATACGGTGAGGATTCGGTAGTTGCCCAAGTAAGGACTATATTAGCATAGTTACTTAAAGTGGCAAAGACTAACTTATGTGTTATAATTCTGAATTTCAATTATGTAACGACGCACCTACGCTCTGGTAAGTATGGTAAGGAACGCCACCGAAAGCGGTTCAATTTCGGTTAGCTCTCCCTGACGAGGAACGTGGTTCAGTGATTGATCTCACAGCTTGGTGTGAGATGTCAATATGAATCTCTTGGACTCTTCATGTCCCTGAGTTCATATGAAACGCTGATCCCTAGCGTGCATTAGGCAAGTAAGTGGAGACCCCATCGCGTGGTCAGTAACGCGAGAGTGTGTTCGTCTGGAAATAGCCCAGGAGGACATACGCAGCGCTTGCCATCGGCGTGCCCTGCAGGGCAGTAGATGGTATCTGTTGGGTTGATAACATTCCCAACCGTGACGACCCGTTCATGACATACTCGGGTTCCCCGTCGTGTGGTGTTGAAACACGATCACGTGCCTTGAGACGTGACTTAGCTCAAGGACGGCCGTATGACAATGATACGGGCGTTTGTATTTACTTTTAAATATGGAACTGCCTGAAATGAACAAACTTTGAGTGCACCATCATTGTGTGGTCTTCTGCAGGTACTAACCACGTATTGTATCCGTGTAGAAAACGTGTGCGAGAGACCGTTTAGTGCCACACTCGAGACGTATATGCCGGTATGATCCGGTTAGGATTTTCTTTTGTGAGGAACGTAGTACCGAGATATTGTAGGCATATGCATGAGTATAATGATAACAAAGAATTAAAATCTATAGGTTCAACAGTTAGGACCCTGGTTGGGTATAAGAATGGGATAGTGATGAGTGTAGTTCCAAAAAGACTGAAAAACAGAGTGCTCTGTTGTGGGCAGCATGTTTGCTGATCTTCAACAGGGCATAACTCACAGGTCTTTTAAGCCCAGGGAGGTGTGCTATATAGTTCTGGAAAGGTATTCAAGTACTCTACAACTTTGTTGTAGACTTCCAGAGCTGAAACTCGCCTTGAGATGGCTGAAATCCCAGAGGAATGTAAACTGTCCAGAACCAGGGCAGAGTAAAACATCCTCTGAACTGATCTGTTTTTCAAACATAACCCCCAGTTGAAAAATCTAAAATTGTCATATAATACATCCTTAGAAAGAGTAGAAGATGTGCGACACCTTTGCAATTCAAAGTTCCTGAAATTTCAGCACAGAATTTAGTGGGAATCAGGGTTGGAAACGGCCACTTCCAAGGGAGGTGCTGTTAAAATCCTTCCAGAAATTCTGCTAACTTTGAATTAACATAACTTTTTAATCAAAGCTGATCTGGGGGCAAATGAGTACTCGTTGGAAAGATACTGAAGTTAACTTGAACTTTGGTATTCAACTTGAGTAATGAAAGTGCACAGAACCAAATCAAGGCTCGGAATAGGTAGAAACTGGTCATTCTGACAGGAGAATGACAGTTGAACTCATTGAAAAGGGTGTTGTACCCTAAGGGTGTTATACGTGATGGCAACGCAAGAATAATGTCTCGTAGTGACCAAACCTAGTTATGTTGAGCTTCCAAAGGGGAGGTTCATCAAGTTGGATTAAACTAACTTGTGTTTGGTCTGGTCATGGTGTAGCTTGTGCAAAGTTATTACATTATCTACTTACGAGATATTTCGCATGTTTGGTTGTCGTAATGTTTTTACGCCCAGTTCTATTGGACTGCATGCAAAATGTTGCGGGACTGATGTTTAATGTCGTATGGTTGCAGATGGTTCGTACTAGGACCACGCACGAGGTTGGTGGCTCTAGCCAAGGTGGAGGCGATGACTTCCAGCCACCGGCCTACGACAGCACCCCGCAGCAGCAGCCACCACCACCGCCTCCGCTTACTCTAGCGGATGTGATAGCGGCATTGGTGGGAGGTCGTGAGGAGCAGACTGACCTGCTCCGCACGATCGTGCAGAATACGTCCCAGGCGGGAGGACGTCAAGAGCGAGGGCCTCGTGAGCCCCGCGAAGTGTCGTACTCGGATTTCATGAGTACGCACCCTCCAGTGTTCACCGAAGCTGAAGAACCACTGGAGGCGGACAACTGGCTGCGGACTATCGAGTCCAAGTTCGGGCTGCTCCCGTGTACGGAGCGGCAGAAGACACTGTTCACAGCACAGCAGCTCCACGGTGCCGCTGGTGCGTGGTGGGCGAATTATGTCGCCTCACGTCCGGCTGGCCATGCCGTGGAATGGCAAGAGTTCCGGGAGGCGTTCCGCGCCTATCACATCCCTCCCGGAATAATGAAGAGGAAATTCCAAGAATTTTTGGAACTGAAGCAGGGCGGGAGGAGTGCCCACGACTACTCCCGTGCCTTCAACCATCTGGCGCAGTATGCGTCAGACTACGTCTCCACGGAGGAGAAGAAGAGGGAGCACTTCTATCGGGGGTTGCACCCCGAAATGAAGACCCACCTCGTACAATGGAACCGCGGCACATTCAACGACCTAGTCAATGCCGCCATCATGCAAGAGGACGCTCAGCGGGAGTTAGCAGCTGAGCAGAGGAAGCGTAGCGCTCCACCTAGCAGCGGTGGGAGTGGCGCTCCCCAGAAGTACCGTATGGTGTATCGGACACCATCCGGGCAGCAGTGGCAACCACCGGCGCGACCGCAACGGTTCGGGGGACGTCCCTTTCAGGCACCTCCGTTCCGTCTGCCGATGCCACCACCAAGACAGCAGCAGCAGCAGACGGTACCCCGGGCGTTTCCACCGCCACAACGCGCCCCAGGTTTCCGTCCACCGATCAGTGGGGGACCGCCCCGTTTCACCTGCTTCACGTGTGGCCAGGCGGGCCACTTTGCGAAGGACTGTCCCCAGGGGCAGCAGAGCAGCGGGCAAGCCCAGCTCTAGGGCGGTGCTCGAGGCCGACCTCCGGTGAAGAAGGTTGGTCAGCGGACTAGAGGCGTTCGCAACCTCGACAATGAGGACGCCCCCGAGGGAGACAACGTGCTGGCGGGTACGTTCACTCTCAACAATCAAGCCATCGTCATATTATTTGATTCTGGTGCAACCCACAGCTTTATAAGTGCATCCTATGTGGCTAAACATCAATTGCAAGTCTTCCCAACCGACTGCACTTATATGATATGCTCACCGGGAGGGAAGATTTCCGCTAATATGATGATTCCAAAGGCACCTCTGTGCTTAGGTGGAAAACTATATCCCACCACCTTGATAATCCTTATGGGACAAAAGATTGATGCAATCTTAGGGATGTCATGGCTACGATACCATGGCGCTGTCCTTGAGGCTCGGACACGGACGGTTCACTTAAATTCTCCATTCCACCGTCCACATTCCATGGTATTAGACACGCCAATCCGGGAAGTTTTAGCAATTAATAATGCTGAAGTTCTTAAGTTAGAAGACATCCCCGTAGTCCGGGAGTATCCCGACGTGTTCCCGGACGATCTTCCGGGCATGCCACCTGAGCGGGATGTCGAGTTCAAGATCGAGATCGCGCCCGGGACTACGCCCATATCACGGAGACCATACAAGATGGCTCCAAATGAGCTGGTGGAACTGAAAGAACAGCTCAATGATCTGTTGAGCAAGGGTTTCATTAGGCCGAGTTCCTCGCCTTGGGGATGCTCGGCGCTATTTGTAAAGAAGAAGGATGAAACCTTGAGGCTGTGTGTGGATTACCGGCCGCTCAACGCCGTCACCATCAAGAATAAGTACCCACTGCCCCGTATTGACATCTTGTTTGATCAACTTGTGGGGGCAAGTGTATTCTCAAAGATGGACCTTCGCTCCGGATATCACCAGATCAAGATCCGGGCGGAGGATATCCCGAAGACGGCGTTCTCGATGAGATACGGCTTATACGAATATCTCGTCATGTCCTTTGGTCTCACAAATGCTCCAGCCCATTTCATGTATCTCATGAACTCGGTGTTCATGCCGGAGCTGGACAAGTTCGTGGTAGTGTTCATCGACGACATCTTGGTTTACTCCAAGACCGAAGCTGAACATGCCGAACACTTGCGGATCGTTCTTCAACGATTGCGAGACCACAAACTCTATGCCAAGTTCAGCAAATGCGAATTTTGGATCAGCCAAGTGCCGTTCTTGGGACATATCATCTCAGCTGAAGGCATCGCGGTTGACCCAAGCAAAATAGAGCAAGTGTTGAAATGGAAAGCTCCCACTTCAGTCCATGAAGTCAGAAGCTTCCTCGGGTTAGCGGGGTACTACCGGAGATTCATTCCAAGTTTCTCCAAGCTCGCTAAGCCAATGACAGAGTTGCTGAAGAAAGAGACAAAATATGTTTGGAACACGGCGTGTGAAGGAGCGTTCCGAACACTGGTGAAGCATCTCACAACAGCCCCGGTGTTAGCTCAGCCGGATACAACAAAGCCCTTCGACGTGTATTGTGACGCGTCCGGTATTGGGCTCGGCTGCGTGTTGATGCAGGAAGGACGTGTGGTCGCTTATGGCTCACGCCAACTTCGGAACCATGAGCAGCACTACCCGACTCACGATCTTGAACTTGCTGCCGTGGTGTTGGCGCTGAAAATGTGGAGGCACTATCTCCTGGGGAACTTGGTGCATCTCTACACCGACCACAAGAGCTTGAAATACATTTTCACCCAGAAGGAGCTGAACATGAGGCAGAGGAGGTGGTTAGAACTGATCAAAGATTATGAGATTGAGATCCATTACCACCCCGGCAAGGCGAATGTGGTTGCCGACGCGCTGAGTCGGAAATCGCATGTCCATCACCTCACCATTACACCGGTGGAGGAGGAAGAGCCAAGTTTATACTTGGTTCCTTATGGATCGCTGTACAACCTTGCCCTCATCCCTACTATTAGGGAGGACATCATTGCAGCTCAGAAAACGGATAAAGGCATGGCACATCTCCGGAGACGGATAGACAATGGAGAAATTAAATGTTTCCGGAAAGATGATGAGGGGACGCTGTGGTTCAATGACCGCATAGTCGTACCCCGAGATATGGAGTTGAGGAAAAAGATCCTCGATGAAGCTCACTTGTCCAAATACTCCATTCATCCGGGCAGCAACAAAATGTACCAAGATTTGAAAAAGAAATTTTGGTGGACACGGATGAAGCGGGAGGTAGCTAAGTACGTATCCGAGTGCGATACGTGTAGACGAGTGAAAGCTGATCACATGAAGAAATCAGGGCTGTTGCAACCCCCTGAAGATCCCGGCATGGAAATGGGAAGATGTGAGCATGGATTTCATTGTGGGATTACCCCTAACAGCCAACAAGCATGATTCCATTTGGGTAATCGTCGATCGGTTAACCAAGACGGCTCACTTCATTCCGGTGAATACACGTTACAATGCCGGCAAATATGCGGAGCTATACATAGCGAAGATTCTATGCCTATACGGGGTACCCAAAACCATTGTCTCAGATCGAGGTGCATTATTTGTATCTCGCTTTTGGGAGCAGCTACACGCTGCCTTGGGTACTAAGTTGATCAGGAGCTCCGCTTATCACCCTCAGACAGATGGCCAGACAGAAAGGGTGAATCAAGTCCTGGAAGACATGTTGAGAGCATGTGCCATCCACCATGGTAGGAATTGGGATGATCACCTACCATTGGCGGAATTCTCGTACAACAACGGTTATCAGGCGAGTATCAAGATGGCACCCTATGAAGCTCTCTACGGTCGTAAATGCCGCACCCCATTAAATTGGTGCGAGTCCGGTGAAAGGGTCACATTCGGGGTTGATGTGGTGAACGACGCCGAGGAGCGCGTTCGGACAATTCAAGCCAATTTGAAGGCCGCTCAATCCCGACAGAAGAGCTACACTGATAAGAGGCGTAGACCGTTGCACTTTGACGTTGGGGAACACGTGTACCTCCGCGTGTCTCCGATGAAGGGCGTGCACCGGTTCGGTGTGAAGGGGAAGCTCGCTCCCCGTTTCATTGGACCCTACGCTATCACCGAGAAGTGTGGACCAGCAGCGTATCGATTGGGGCTACCCGCATCTCTGGCTGGTGTCCATGATATTTTCCATGTTTCGCAACTGCGAAAATGCTTGAAGCATACAGCTGCTGTTCCTCCCGAAGACATCGGCGAGCTGAAACCGGATTTAACATATAATGAATATCCGGTGGGAATTCTTGATGAGAAAGCCAGGACCACGCGTAGCAGAACGTTGTGGTTCTACAAGATACTCTGGAGTAACCACACCGCCGAAGAAGCGACGTGGGAGAGGGAGGAGTTCCTTCGCTCAAGCTACCCGGAGTTCATGGCTTCTCAACCCGGGTAAGTCCTCATTACATCGCCATCTCTTCGTTTGTAATCTCGGGACGAGATTCTTTTAAGGGGGGAGGGATGTAAAAGGCCCAAGAAATGAGACTTGCAAAAACTTTTCTTCACTTCACCACACCTCAGCTCTTGTTGTGGATGACTGGTAAGGAATGGGTGGAGCAAGTAACCTCTATCAAAGAAGTGGTTAGAGGGGAAACTTACACTTTCACAACATGGTAAAATTATACAGATATGATCACACATGAGAGTGTGTTTCCAAACTGTTGCATTCAAATTCAGGATTTCAGCAGCTAAACCAAGGATCAAAGTGCATAATTGGATTCCTCAGGTCCAAATTAGTGGGGAGGCAAAGTTTCAGAAATTTTCAAAGAAATTTGCTACCCATTTTTCCAAAAAGGATCCAAATATGCCAAGAATTCAAATTGTTATTTGAATTTGGGGGAAATGAGCTCAACCATACAAATGTAGGTCAGTATCAAACTCCAAATATTTGAATTCATCTCTGGCTAAGCTTTGGAGGTCTTTTGAGGGGTGGGGGAGCACTGACAAGTGGGTCCCACATGTCATTGGGAAGGTTAAAATGGCACAAAAGTCAACAGCCTTAGGGGCTAAGTGTTGCACTCGGATCAGAACCGAGGCTCCACCGCGACACGCTGTGAAAACGCCGGGCGCCACCTCCTGCTCTCCCCTCGCGCGCTGGCGAGCTCCTCGCGGGGGCGCAGTAACTCCCAGCCGTGCCCCAGCTCGCCACGACCCCGAACCGACCCCCAGTCACCGCCCTCTCGCACGACAAAGCGCCGAGGAGCCGCCGCTGTGATCCACTCGCTCGGGAGCGATCGTCTCTCGTGTACCAACGTCGGCAACTCTGCAAACCAACATCCTCAGACCTCCCACACCCTCCCCGCATCACTTCCAGTCGAGTTGAACCACTACCCACCAAGAAAGACCACGTTTTCGTGGCCGCCGGGGAGAACCGAGCAAAAGTGCTCCCGTGGGCAGCTCGGCAGAAAACTTGTCACGACCAAGGGGGAGCAGTTTTGGACGCGCCTAGACTCCACGCTGCTCGACCCCGAAGCCTAGAACCAGAGACCGATCATCGCCGGCGAATTTCGCAAAACATCTCCAACCGGTGCAGAACTACCCTCGGGTAAGAAACCCACGAATTTCCGACGTATGATTGCTTAGAGTTTATCAAACTGCACACACAGGAGCTAGACTTTATGGCGCCCAAGTTTGCTCCGCAACCCTAGCTTAATTTTGGCTATAGCCGGCGTATTTCCCGGTTTTCCAGCCGCGGTTATGGCGGGAAAGGTCGGGCTCACGGTGACGACTAGGTTAGAGCTCTCCCCGAGCCCTAGCATGGACTTGTCGACCTTCCATGAGATCCCCCGGTGCTGTAGAGCCTATCCGCCTAGCTTTTGGCGGGCTAATGTGCTCGGGCGACGGTGCCGATCATCACCGAAGGCCGCGGCTCGTCGCCAGCCTACTTCCGGCCACCGGCAGCCCGAGCCAACCCCATAGACTTGTTCCCCGACCCTGAAAACACCCAGGCGGCGAGTCTCCGGCCGAGAGGTGGCCGGGAAGCTGGGTCCGGCGAGCTCCAGTACAGCGCCGGCGAGGGGGAGGCGCGGGAGCGAGAGGAGGAAGAAGACCCACCGGGCCGACGTGTCAGCAGCTGAAGATTAAAACCCCGGATCAGCTGTGGCGTGTGATCCCGTGTGGTGGCGCGGGAAAAGGTCTGTGGCCCCGTGTGGCGCGAGTCCGGCGGTTGACACGTGTAGGGTGGACCCACAGGCAGAGTTTGAACTTTTCCCGAATTAATTTGAATTCCAGAATTGGTTCAAACTTTGGAACTGCATAACTTTTGCTAGGAAGCTCCAAATTTAGTGATTCAAATTGGGTTGGATTCCTCTTGCCTAGTTCTGTCCAAATACACAATCCAATTTGTATGAAACCCAATAATTAATTCTGGAAAATTCTTTAAAGCTTTTCAGCAAAAGAATTTTAGAGGGAGTTTGGTTCATCCAAAAATTCCCAAATTTTGCCAGAATGTTCTTTAGGACATTAGTAAACCCCTGTAAAAGTTTCAGACCATTTGGAGTTGATTTGGCCAGAGCAATTCAAATTGGAATGTGCTGTGTTCATTTGAATACAGAAACATTTTCAGCGAATTTCCAAAAACTTGGAAATTCAGTTCTGGGCAATTCTTAACTCCAAAAATACTAGAAAAATTCATGCAAACTCTAGGAGCTATAATTGAAATTGTAGTTCATTAAGTTGGGTATGAACAGGGGTCTGACCTCAGAATTAATTCCTCCCTTCTTAATTGCTAAGGAAATTATTCTGAGCAACCCACACCATGAAAACTGTTAATGTTTGGTCCAGAGAGTTTTCTGGTGAAAAGGAACTCACACAAAAATTCTCAGCTTCATTGGAGCTCTAGATCACCCCTGTCCTGTTTAACCAATTAAAGGATTGATATGGATAAGGGGGAAAACCACTTAGCATTTAACCATGTCATCAAGTCCAAGCCAAACCACCAACCCCAATTCATATTTAAATTCTTAAACAAAGTTCCAGGTGTTAGAGGCTGGTTATTATAACTAATAGTAGAGGTCTTACTCTAGGACTCACATTTGCATCTAAATTAACATATAGTATTCCATTAACGTGTAGCCATTGAAGAAGAGACTCCGGAAGTGCTGGACTTCCTTCTTCCGGACGAAGAACTCACTCCTGACCAGCAGCAACAAGGCAAGCCCCGGTTTGCATTAACCCTGTTTAAAAGTTTCACTTTGTTTACATGTGTCATATGAAGTATGTATGTGCATTAGGTATAGGATGAATGAAACCCCACTTGCATAACCAAAGGTTCCTAAAAGAGTGAGGGTAGTGTCAAGGACCTCGAGTAGACAGGCTACGCTTAATGAGTCATAGGACTTCGGTACAAGTCGAGTAGTTGGAATCTACTCGCGAGATAGGCTTGGGACACACGGGTTCGGTTGAGTGATGTGAGATCACTTTAGTAATGAAAATGAGACTAGGCAGGGGCTAGGGCGCAGCAAGAGAGAGTCTTGTGTGCGCAGCCCTGCCCGTGTAGATTGAGGACCGATCCGTGTGCGGCCCTGCTGAACAAGTATTGAACGTACCGAAGGCATATCGGATATATGGGCCCCGATAAACTGATGTAGCCTAAACCTCCGGGCGTCGAGGCATAGCACACCGATTTATAGGTGTAGGTTGAGGGCAGCAAGGTGGAAATCTGCCAACGGGCATAGAGAGATGCTCCGTGTGGGGAACCTCCTGCTCGTTTCGGTGCGACCGGTTCGACGTTTGGGCTGTTGGGTGAAAGGTTGTCCCGTACGACATCGAGTGAGCGTGCTGTGCAGCTCCACGGGTGGGCGTACGTGACGTGCTCTTTGGGTTTTCCCTGCAGGTGTATATCGAGTCGATTCGCCGTCCCTCGCGGTGACGAGTACCGCTTGTTCACTGCGTCGTAACGTAGACTAATGGATGAAATATGTTGATTCAATGATGCTGATTGATATAATTGTATTGCTACATGTGTGCCACCAAATACTGCTTACTACATTTCAGCTTTCATGAACTGTTAACTTGTTGCTAAAAGATGAACTAAGGATGAACTTGTAGGCGTGTCCTTTTGCTGAAATGTTACTATCCTATGTCCATGGTACCCCTCATGTAGAGTTTTATGCTTAGGTGAGTCGGTTAAGCCTTGCTGAGCCTTCGTGCTCACGGTTGCTGCTTAAGTGTTTTTCAGGTGAGGAGCCACCCACGGACTCGGAGTACGAGTCCACCGGCGAGGGTTACCCTCCGTCGGGGACCACGGCTGAGTGGGAGCCGTACACGCCGCGCTGAGCTGAGACGTGCAGCTAGTGTGGGTTGCCCTAGGGCTGGGCAACCGACTTTTGCTAAATAGGCGGGCGTGAGTTGTATAGTGTAGTCTTCCGCTGTGTAATAGAACAATAGTTGTAACTGAAGTTTGTACCTGTTTGTACAGTTTCAGCTGTTTTTCCCATGTAATATATTGTGTTCTTATGACGTGTGCTGTCGGGTGTCGCATCGCGCGGCACCACCCTCTGCGATCCTGGATGAGCGGATTCCGGTCCGCCACACGTACGTGACGTGCTCTTTGGGTTTCCATGCAGGTGTATATCGAGTCGATTCGCCGTCCCTCGCGGTGAAGAGTACCACTTGGTCACTGAGTCGTGACATAGATTAATGGATGAAACATGTTGATTCAATATTGCTGATTGATATAATTGTATTGTTACATGTGTGCCACCAAATACTGCTTACTAAATTTCAGATTTCATGAACTGTTAACTTGTTGCTAAAAGATGAACTAAGGATGAACTTGTAGGCGTGTCCTTTTGCTGAAATGTTACTATCCTATGTCCATTGTAGCCCTCATGTAGAGTTCCATGCTTAGGTGAGTCGGTTAAGCCTTGCTGAGCCTTTGTGCTCACGGTTGCTGCTTAAGTGTTTTTCAGGTGAAGAGCCACCCACGGACTCGGAGTACGAGTCCACCGGCGAGGGTTACCCTCCGTCGGGGACCACGGCTGAGTGGGAGCCGTACACGCCGCGCCGAGCTGAGGAGTGCAGCTAGTGTGGGTTGCCCTAGGGCTGGGCAACCAACTTTTGCTAGATAGGCGGGCGTGAGTTGTATAGTGTAGACTTCCGCTGTGTAATATATACAATAATTGTAACTGAAGTTTGTACCTGTTTGTACAGTTTCAGTTGTTTTTCCCATGTAATATATTATGTTCTTATGACATGTGCTGTCGGGTGTTGCATCGCGCGGCACCACCCTCTGCGATCCTGGATGAGCGGATTCCGGTCCGCCACAACAACCTTCTTTATAGCGTCAAGGTTTTCCTGCAAAACCACTTATATAGAAAGAGTGAGCACAAAGGCTCAGCAAGACTTAACCGTCTCTCCTAAGACATGAAACTCTACATGAAAGTAACCTAAGACTTAATCCTGTCATTTGCGAAAAGACTTGCCTACGAGTTCATCCTTAACTTTCACATTTTAGCCATATTAGTAGTGGCCTTGAGCCCAGCAATATTGGAACTCCACAATCAAACAAGAAACGCTTCATTCCAATGTTACTTGTCCCAAGGTGGAAAAATAACTTTAGTTTGCTCTATCTCTACTTCAAACAGGGTTTTCATGCAACTTAACATAATCATAACAGCAATTATATTTTTGCAAACTGTTTCCACACAAGTTGATTGCTACGTCACAACATGGGAGCAAGCGGTACTCAATAACCGCGAGGGACGGTGATTCGAATCAAACACTACCCGGATAACTCGACACATATGTCCGCCTCTGAAGACCCAACTCTGGCGTCCTTCATTATGTCGTATGTGGCAACCTTTCTCAGGACACTACTGTAGAACCGGTCGTGCCGTCTCGGTCTCATAGGTCTAACGAGACGATGTGGTAGGCCTCTACAACCCAGTGAACCTGGTACATCGGTTTCCTGGTTCCCATATATCAGTAAGCCTCCGGTACACAACTCAATACTTGCTCCTGGACGTGGCACACGCATCGGTCCTTAACCAACACAGGCAGAGCTACTCGACCAAGACCTCGTCTTGTTGCTGCCTAACCCCTCTGCCCGGTCTCATCTTTAGAAATGTAAACTTTAGTTTGCTTCCTTTCCCAACCATACTTATGATATTCTGAACTATAGCTCGCGAGTAGATTCCAACTACTCGTTTTCTACCGGATGCCCTAGTCTATTTAGCATAGCCCTATTCTACAGCGATGACACAATTCTAACCTTGACCTCAGTGTTCATGTTTGGTTATGCAAGTGGAGTATAAAACATCCTTGACCTAATGCACATACAAACTTTGACCAATAGTAGTGAACAAAGGAAAACTTTAAAAACCACTTAAGTGCAAACAGGGGCTTACCTTGGTTTTGCAGGTGACTAAAGTCAGATGAGATGAAGTTAGTTGCTGATGATGATTGGAATATTTATCGCTGGCCTTCCTGCTCCTTGATCCATGCTCCACCTTTCCTCCTTCTTCACTTTCCACGTTTAATCACTACATGTTATGAATATGCATACATGTTTAATTATAAAACCCTTGCTAACAAGTTTTTAAAGACAAGTTTAAAACTGGAACTCTGTTTAAGAATTTAAAATATAACTGGTGTCAGTGGTCTGGGTTGGTGTTTAAGTACTAGGATCAAGTGATGAGTGGGGTTTCATCACTTGGGTGGTGATCACCTAATGAGGTTGAACAGTACACTACTGATCCAGGGCTCCAATGGATCTGGAAATTTTCTTGTGAGTTCCTTGTCACAATAAAGTCCTCTGGACCAAAATTCAGAATGTTTCACTGATTAGATCACCAAGAACAATTCCCTAAGCATTTAGGCATAAAAGAATTAATTCTGATTAAACTTGCACTTTCATGCAAATACAAGTGAACAATAATTTCACACATGGCTCAGGGAGTATGCCTGAATTTTCCTAGGATTTTTGGAGCTAAGGAATGGCTAGAACTGAATTTCCAAGTTTTGGAAATTCACTGAAAATGTTTTTGTATTCATTTGAATACAGAAACTTGAAATCAGAATTACCCTAACTAAATCAACTCCAAATGAGCTGAAACTTTTACAGGAGTCTTCTAATATCCTAAAGAATATTCTGGAAAAATTTGGGAATTTTTGGATGAGCCAAACTCCCTCTAAAATTCTTTTGCTGAAAAGCTTTAAAGAATTTTCCCGACTTTTCTATTGATTTTCATGCAAATTGGGTTGCACATTTGGAGAGGGTTTTTCATCCTGAATCCAACCCAATTTGAATCACTAAATTTGGAGCTCCCTAGCACATGTTATGAATTTCCAAACTTTGCTTGAAATCTGGAATTAATTTCCTACAGCAATTCTAACTGGACACACTGTTTAAAAGGGCAGCCAATAGAATTCGAGGACACACGGTTTTACACAGTTATTCGCCCATAGCCACAAGCGATCAGCAGCCACAGGGGATCCCGTTTAACCCCTCGGCGGCTGACAAGTGGGACCACCACCTTCTTCAACCTCCCGCTCCTCTCTTTCCCGCGCCCGCGCCCTCTCGCCAGCAGAAACCCCCCCCTCTCGGTTCCCTCGTTCCCCGGTCGTCTCCCGGCCTGAAGTCCACCGCCTGGGGGTTCTTAAGGGCGGGAAAGCCATTCCCGGGGTCTGCGTGGGCTGTAGAGGACTGCAAGGGGTCGGGCGACGGGCAGCGGCCTCGGCCCTTGTCCGGCGACGTCGGCCGGCTTCCCTACTGACCCAAATTCGCGGATTTCTTGCTCCAGAGCACCAGTGACTCATGGCCGAGGTCGTCATGCAAGAAACAGAGCTCCGAAACGCCCTAACTACCAAGTCACCGTGCGCCCTAGCTCGAAAACTGGCGGCCGAAGCTAAAACTCGAAGAACACCGTCGAGGCTCTATGTCTCTCGTAGATTTTTTATGTCAGGGACTCACAAGGGGTTCTCTAGCCTATCCTATGATCAGCATGAGCAAAGAAAAGCTATTAATCACGAATTTTGGGAAATTCCCCAACCACGGCTTATGGACACCTCGTCGGTTTTTCAAGAAATTCCCGGGCTACCGTGGATGAATTTGCCCGGGGTCTTTGGCAGTGTGAAGAGGAGGAAGCGGCACACCTTTTTGCTGTTCAGGCCTCAGTGTGACACGCTCTGTATCACCGGGGCGTTGAGGAGGCACAGCGGCGGCTTGAACCGAAGCTTCACGGCAAGTTTTTGCTGTGCACTGCGCACAAGGGCTGGTGGGATGGTTTGGGTAGCTCGAGGACGATCAGTGGGTTCTTGCGCACGTTTCCACGAGCTCAGATGGCCGTGTGAAGGACGAGCAGCGCCGAGCGAGGATCGGCGCTGAGGTTTGGTCGAGCGGCGGTTCTCGGTGTTCGGCGCGGGACTAATAAGCCCGAGTGGGGGTCAGCAGGGGCAAAAGATCACGCCGAGACGTGATGACCGACTCTAGGAGGTCACCAGCGCGAGGGGGAGGGTGAGGCGGTAGCCTCAGTGGCGCCCCGGTGTCGTCTGGGGAAAAGCCTCGGCCGCTCGAGTGAAACAGGAAGTTTTCTTCGAGGGTAAGTTTAAAGATTACTATGACATGTGGGGTCCACCCCCTTTCTTATCCCCAAAACTTTCACAAATATCTCCAAATCTTGGCACATGGCAAATTCAGCTATGAAGAGCTCAAATTCAAAGGCCAATTGGAAATTTGGAAATTTTTACTTCAGTTTCAAATTAGAATTCAAATTTCAATGACAATTCACAAGTATCTTTGATACACATATCAAAGCACCTCCAAATTTTCTCAAAATTTGCCTTCTTCATAATTTGAACCTGGAGAGTTTGAATATGCCCTCTGATCTTTGAGTTGGCCATTGCAAACACAACTTCTCAAACAACCGTTTGAATTTCCTCTTTTGAAAATGCCCTTCTTCTTTTTGAAGTGACCCTCTTAATTTAAACTGAATTCAAAGTTCTATTGCACATGCCAACACTTTCATGAGTAGACAAAAGTTTTTGTAAGTCCCATTTCTTGTATTAAACTCAACATTATTCATAGCTCAAGTTTTCTATTTACAAGTTTTCGGACTTTTACAAACATTACCAGACCAAATACAAGCTAGTTTAATCCAACTTGATGAACCTTCTCTTTGAAATCTCACCATAACTAGGTTTGGTCACTACGAGACATTACGATCGCGTTGTCATCACGTAAACCACCCTTTTACCTTCAATACGACACAAACATGGTCTCTAGTAAAAGAAACTTGAGTGAGGCCTATACTCAGATCTTTCACTAGTTGAAGATAACCTCTCGTGAGTATGTTCTACCCTGTTGGAAGTATTCAAACCCCTTCTAGGGTACACCAATCTCTCAAATGAGTTCAACTGTCATTCCTCTGTCAGAATGACCAGTTTCTACATATCCAAGATTTTGATCTGGTTCTTGGCGTTTTCTTGACTCAAGTTGAATACCAAAGTTAAATTTAACTTCAGTATCTTTCCAACGAGTACTTATTTGCCCTCAGATAAGCTCTGGTTAAAAAGTTATGGTAATTCAAAGTCAGCAGAATTTCTGGAATAATTTTGACCGCACCTCCCTTGAGAAGTTGCTGTTTTCAACTCTGGTTTCCACTGAAATCTGTGCTGAAATTTCGGAAACTTTGAATTGCAAAGATGTAACACATCTTCTACCCTTTATAAAGATGTATCATGTGACAATTTTAGATTTTTCTACTGGGAGTTATGTTTGAAAAACAGAACAGTCTAGAGAGTGTTTAACTCTGTCCTGATTCTGGACAGTTTACATTCCTCTGGGATTTAAGCCATCTTAAGGTGTGTTTCAGCTCTGGAAGCCTACAACAAAGTTGTAGAGTACTCACATACCTTTCCAGAACTATATACCACACCTCCCTGGGCTAAAAGACCTGTGAGCTATGCTCTGTTGAAGATCAGCAAACTTGCTGCCCAAAACAGAGCACTCTGTTTTTCAATCCTTTGGAACTACACTCATCACTATCCAATTTTTCTACCCCACCAGGGTCCTAGATGTTGAACCTGGTGATTTTTAATTCCTTGTTATCATTATTTTTCATGCATATGCCTATAATATCTCGGTACTACGTTCCTCACAAAAAGAAAATCCTAACCGGTTTATACCGGCATATATGTCTCAAGTATGGCACTAACGGTCTCTCACACACGTTTTCTACACGGATGCATACGTGGTTAGTACCTGCAGAAGACCACACAATAGTGATGCACTCAATGGTCATTCATTTCAGGCAGGCCCATATTTGAAATAAATACAAACCCCCGTATCATTGTCATACGGCCGTCCTTGAGTTAGGTCACGTCTCAAGGTACGTGATCGTATTTCAACACCACACGACGGGGAACCTGAGTATGTCATGAACGGGTCGTCACGGTTGGGAATGTTATCAATCCAACAGGTACCACCTACTGCCCGGCAGGGCACGCCGATGGCAAGCGCTGCGTATGTCCTCCTGGGCTACTTCCAGACGAACATACTCTCGCGTTACTGACCACGCGATGGGGTCTCCACTTACTTGCCTAATGCATGCTAGGGATCAGCGTTTCATATGAACTCAGGAACATGAAGAGTCCAAGAGTTTCATATTGACGTCTCACACCAAGCTGTGAGACCTATCCCTGAACCACGTTCCTCGTCAGGGGAGCTAACCAAAATTGAACCGCTTTCGATGGCGTTCCTTACCATTCTTACCAAAGCGTAGGTGCGTCGTTACATAATTAAAATTAAGAATTATAACACATAGGTTAGTCTTTGCCACTTTAAGTAACTTTTCTAATATAGTCCTTACTTGGGCAACTACCGAATCCTCACCGTAAACCTAAGTTTTCCCATAATATAGTCCTTAAGTACTGTGCTATCCCCAATGCGGCACTGATACCAGGCTGTGGCGGACCGGAATCCGCTCATCCAGGATCGCAGAGGGTGGTGCCGCATGATGCGACACCCGATAGCACACGTCATAAGGACACATTATATTACATGGGAAAAACAAGCTGAACTGTACAAACAGGTACAAACTTCAGTTACAAACTATTGTTTCTACTACACAGTGGAAGTCTACTTTATACAACTCATGCCCGCCTATCTAGCAAAAGTTGGTTGCCCAGCCCTAGGGCAACCCACACTAGCTGCACTCCTCAGCTCAGCGCGGCGTTTATGGCTCCCACTCAGCCGTAGTCCCCGGCGGAGGGTAACCCTCGCCGGTGGACTCGTACTCCGAGTCCATGGGTGGCTCCTCACCTGAAAAACACTTAAGCAGCAACCGTGAGCTCGATGGATCAACAAGACTTAACCGACTCACCTAGGCATGAAACTCTACATGAGGGGGTACAATGAACATAGGAGAGTAACAGTGCCTCAAATGGACACACCTACAAGTTCATCCTTAGTTCATCTTTTAGCCACAAGTTAACAGTTCGGGAATCTGAAATTTAGTAAGCAATATTTGGTGGCACACATGTAGCAATACAATTATATCATGACAGCAATATTTAAGCATAACATTCCATAAATTATCTACGTTATGACGCAATGAACAAGCGGTACTCGTCACCGCGAGCGACGGCGAATCGACTCGATATACACCTGCAGGACGCCCAAAGAGCACGTCATGTACGCCCACCCGTGGAGCCGCACAGCACGCTCACTTGATGTCGTACAGGACAACCTTTCACCCAACAGCCCAAACGTCGAGCCGGTCGCACCGAAACGAGCAGGAGGTTCCCTACACGGAGCATCTCTCTATGCCCGTTAGCAGATTTCCACCTTGCTGCCCTCAGCGTACACCTATAAATCGGTGCGTTATGCCTCGACGCCCGGAGGTTTAGGCTACATCGGTTTATCGGGGCCCATATATCCGATATGCCTTCGATACGTTCAATAATTGTTCAGAAGGGCCGCACACGGATCGGTCCTCAATCGACATGGACAGGGCTGCGCATACAAGACTTCCTCTTGCTGCGCTCTAGCCCCTGCCTAGTCTCATTTTCATTACTAAAGTGATCTCACATCACTCGAACCAAACCCATGTGTCCCAAACCTAACTCGCGAGTAAATTCCAACTACTCGTCTTGTACCGAAGTCCTATGAATCATTAAGCATAGCCTGTCTACTCGAGGCCTTAGACACTACCCTCACTCTTATAGGAAAAATTCTGGTTATGCAAGTGGGGTTCCATCCATCCTACACCTAACGCACATCCATACTTCACACTACGTATGTAAACCAAGTAAAACTTTATAAAAGGCTTAATGCAAACCGGGGCTTGCCTTGTTGCTGCTGGTCAGTAGTTAGATCTTCTTCCGCAAGGAGGAAGTCGAGCACTTCCGGAATCTCCTCGCCTTCAGCGACTACACGTTAATGAAATACTACATGTTAATGGATATGAACATAAGTTTATTGTACTGCTTCTGCTACAAGTTCTAATAACAAGTTTTTAACAACTGGAACTCTGTTTAAGAATTTAAAACGAAATTGGGGCTAGTGGTTTGGGGTTTGGACCTAAACATATGATTAAGTGCTAAGTGGTTCTCCCCCCTCTTCCATAACTCAAGTGGTTAAACAGAACAGGGGTGATCCAGAGCTCCAATGGATCTGAGAATTTTTGTGTGAGTTCCTTGTCAGAAGAAAACCCTCTGGACCAAAAATTAGCACTTTTCATTGAGTGGTTTGTTCAGAATAATTCTCTTAGCAAATAAGCAAAGAAGAATTAATTCTGAGGTAACACCCCTGTTCATGCCAAACTTAGTGAACTACAATTTCAATTATAGCTCATACAGTTTGCATGAATTTTTCCTAGCATTTTTGGAGCTAAGGTTTGTCCAGAACTGAATTTCCATGTTTTGGAAATTCTCTGAAAATGTTTCTGTATTCAAATGAACACAGCACCTTCAATTCTGAATTGCCCTGATCAAATCAACTCCAAATGGTCTGAAACTTTTACAGGGGTTCACTAACATCCTAAAGAATGTTCAGGCAAAATTTGAGGATTTTTGGATGGACCAAACTCCTTTAAAATTCTTTTGCTGAAAATCTTTAAGGAATATTCCAGAATTAAATAATGGGTTTCATACAAACTGGGTTGCATATTTCGATAGAGCTATGCAAGATGAATCCAACCCAGTTTGAATCACTAAATTTGGAGCTTCCTAGCAAAAGTTATGAGGTTCTAAAGTTTGCACTAAATCTGAAAATCTAAATAAACCGGGGGAAAAGTTTAAATTCTGACCGTGGGGCCCATTATACACGTGTCACTGCTGGAGCTGAGCCACACGGGGCCACAGACCCCTTCCCGTGCAGCCACACTGGATCCCGTGGCCTCAATCGATCCGCATTTTAAACCTCCCATCGCTGACACGCGGGGCCCGCCAGTCGTCTTCCTCCTCGGGCCAGTTCCTTTTCCCGCGCCGCCCCCTCGCCGGCACCTCACTGGAGCTCGCCGGACCTAGCTTCCGGCCGCCTCTCGGCTGGAAACTCGCCGCCTGGGCCTAAATTCGTGCGCTGAACACGATGGCACCATCTTCTCCGGCCGGCGGTGGCCCTAACCTAGCCGGCGACGGTGCAGCGGCTCGGGGTCACTTCGGCTATGTTACCCGATGCTTCTAGCCCGCCAAAACCTTGGTAAAAGTGCTCTACAGCACCGGGGAATCTCAGGGAAGGTCGATAGGGCCATGCAACGGCTTGGGGAAAACTCTAACCTAGCTGTCACCGTGAGCCCGATCCTTCCCGCCATAGCCGCGGTTGGAAAAAACAGAAAATACGCCGGCTACAGCCATAATCAAGCTAGGGTTGTGAAGGGAAATCGACCGCTAGCCAGTCTAGTTCACGTGTGCACGTTCTCGTGGCCTAAGAATGAAGATTAAGGACGAATTCGACAGATTCTATCCCGGAGGTCCGAGTGTATGCGCCGGGAGGAAAACGTCAAATTGACACTCGATGGTCCACCGTTGGGGCTGTGACTTGGTCAGGAGCAGCGTTACTATCCGGCACGTCTCAGAGTGGCCTAGCTCGGCCGTGGAAGCCTTTGGTCCGAGCTGCCCACGGTGAGCCGGTATCGGTTTTTGTTTCAGTTGCCGCGGAGGAGCCGTTTTTCCGGCTAGGGAACCCGTAATTCGGGCTGCTCTTGTGCTGAGGGAGTGAGTGCAATCAGGCCTTGCCGTTTTGTGGTTCAGGTGGTGCTGCACGCTGGGGTTGCAGGCGTTCCCGGTCGGAACCGAGGCGGCGGCGAGCGTGGTGTTTATCGGGCGCGGGGAGGAGAAACGAAGCACGGGTTGCTCGGTTCAGAGGGAATGGATCACGCCGAGGGCAGCGAGGCTTGGTAAGCTGGTCCCCAGTGAGAGAGGTGGGGCGAGGTGGCCGCGCGGATGGCTCGGTGTCGAGCGCTGCCGAGGCCCGGTAAACCGAGCTCGCCCGGTGTTTACTTCGATCAAAAGTCTAGCTGACTAGTGGGCCCTTTTCTCCCCCCTAATCCTCTCTGTTGTGCAAATATCCCACCTACTCAGACTTGAAAAGGAAACTTAGCCACCAATTCAGAGGAAGAATTTGAATTCATCAGTTTGAAACTGGTTCGGTCACATTCCCTCCATATTTGAATTTGAAATTCCAAATTCGGTTTAAATTGTTACAAATTTGGCTCCAGACAAGATAAAGTCCAATGGGAATGAAAATTGGTGGGCTAACTCAGAAAAATATGCTGAGTTTGAATATGAAGATAAATTTTGAATGTGAGTGATCAAAGTTGCTGTAATTTGAATTTACATTCAAATTGGCCTCCTTTTCACTTGCCTCCAAAATTGCCTGAAAAGGGTTGGGTTTGCATGAAACTTGGCTTGAACCTTCCCAAGACTTTTCAAGTCCTAGGGGTGATCTCAAACTCTCATGTTCACGTGTAGAAATCCTACTTTGTGAAAGTTAGGACTTTCTCCTCTAATCACTCTTTTGATGGAGGTTACTTGCTCTTCACAATTTTTCACAAGCTATCCACAACAAAAACTGTGGTGTTGTGGGGTGATGAAAAGTTTTAGCAAGTTCCTTTTCTTGGGCTTTTACATTTCATAACTCAAGTTGAATACCAAAGTTAAAGTTAACTTCAATATCTTTCCAACGAGTATTCAAATGCCTCCATATCACTTCTGGATCAAAAGTTATGATTGCTCAAAGTTGACAAAATTTCTGGATAAAATTTGCCAGCATCTCCTTTGTATGTGGCTGACTTTATGACAGTTGTATACACAGATACAATATAAATCTGAACCAACTTTTAACTACAACAATGTTACATATCTCATTACCTTTCCAAAGGTGTTTTACAGGCTCCTTAGGGATTTTTCTACAGCAAGTTATGGCTTAAAAACAGAAAGGTCCAGAGAGTTTTTTCTGCTGTCCTGGTTCTGGACAGTTTGCCTTCAACTGGACTTCTCACCCACTTAACATGTGATTTTGCTCTGGAGGTCTACACGGAAGTTGTAGAGCACTTGAAAATATTTCCATAACTGTATCATACACCTTAATTGGTTAAATCTACTCAGAGTTATGCTCTGTCAAAGTCCAGCAAGAATTCCTGCCAGAAACAGAGCAATCTGTTTTTTAAATCTTTGAAACCTAGACATTCTCTCATTTGAATCTTAGCTCAAAATAAGAGTTCAATAACTAATATTTGTTTCAATCTTTCATTTTTAGTTGAAAGCTAGTTCATGAATCATTTCTTCATAGGGAAGAGGTTATTAAGTTTAGTACGGCGTCGAGGCACCGTACCCTAAACCCTAACCGGAGCCCTTTCTTTCATCAAAAGGTATTGTGAACTTGTATAGTTCACAGTATTTGGCTCTACCTATCCATTATAGAGTAAATCGCTCTTTTCACAATAAACAAGAGTTATTCATACAGTGACGGTATTTAATTATGAAAGTTGGCTAAGTAGCTGACCCTTATGTAGCCTCACCAAAAGAAAACCTAACCGGATTATACCCGTATATACATCTCAATTGTGGAACTAAGACGGTCACTCGCACACGTGTACTGCACGGAATACGTACGTGGTTAGTACCTGCAGAAGAACACTCAATGATGATGCACACATAGGTTTTTCTCATTTCAGGCAGTTCCATATCATACTAAAAACATACGCCCCGTATCATTTCCATACGGGCCGTCCTTGAGTCAAGTCACGTCTCAAGGTACATGGTCGCGTTTTTACACCACACGACGGAGAACCCGAGTAGAGCGCGAACGGGTCATCACGGTTGGGAATTTTATCAACCCAACAGATACCATCTACTGCCCTGCAGGGCACGCCGATGGCAAGCGCTGCGTATGTCCTCCTAGGCTATTTCCAGAAGAACACACTATCACGTTACTGACCACGCGATGGGGTCTCCACTTTCTTGCCTAATGCACGCTAGGGATCAGTGTTTCAAACTCAGGAACATGAAGAGTCCAAGAGTTTCATATTAACGTCCCACACCAAGCTGTGAGACCTATCCCTGAACCACTTTCCTCGTCAGGGGAGGTAACCGAAATTGAACCACTTCCGGTGGTGTTCCTTACCATGCTTTCCTGGGCATAGGTGCGTTGTTACATAATCAAAATTCAGAATTATAACAAGTATGCTAGTTCTGCCACTTTAAGTAACTACCTACTATAGTCCTTATGTGGGCCTAATACCATTTCCTCACCGTATCCTAAGTTTTTGTCGTAATACGATCATTATTCCATGCGCTATTACCAATGCGGCTCTGACATCACGCTGTGAGGGCCCGACCCCGTGATCGGGCCCTCACAGTTGCATGCTTTAGGAGAGACCCTAAACCCTAAACCATGTGGAAGGGTCTTTCCTGGCACCTCTCATTTCAGCAGGAATGACATCCTTAATGGTCTCGCTACAGGAACTGAGCATCACCCGAATAGCAGAGAATGGCACAGAGGTCGATCACAGTCCTCCGTCCCTAGCAAAGATGACACCGCCTGCAGTGTCGCATGATATTGCACCATCGAGGAGCGTATCACATGTTGTGGTGGATTCTCCCATTCCTATGCAGATGGAGTCCCCGACAGCCTTGCTTCGATGACCTACTGATATCTCCAACAGTGATCCGGCTGATTCTGTGATGGGGCTGCATTTTCCTTCCCCATCCAAGTTAACTTTACTGGCTGTGGTGCAGCACCCCCATGCCCTAAACCAGCCTTCAATAACCCCTGAAAAGGCGGGCGGTGATAAAATGTCATCAACGGCAGGTTCAGTCACAAGGGTTTACACTAGGAGGGCGAGGACTACTCAAACACGGTCATCACCCAAGACTCTCTTCCTGTCCAAGATATTGAAGCCAGTCAAGGGGATTCTGCAGGCTCCCACAAATACCGAAAAGGCGAAGGAAGATGATACCTTCAGACTTGAAGCTACGATGGAGTCGTCATATGCCCAAGTTACCTCCTGATATTGATGCCAGTGCTGCGACCATAATCCGTCACCAATTGGGTTTCCAGGACCAAGCTGACATCCATGAGCCTTCTGCCATGGAAAAATATTCTCAGGTTTTTAATCAACCACTTTATCGTGAGCATATTATGGCGCTTGCTGCTCTCTTTGGGTGGGAGGTTCCTGCAGACTAAGAGGTCAGGTCGACGAATTTTGTATCCATCACCTAAAACGGCTGTTTGTTGGTCATCCTGTAAGAGGTTTCCAATTGCTAGGCATAATATTTTGATCTGGAACGCGCGTGGTCTGAATAGTAGAGCGCGCTGTGATATTGTTCGTAAGGTGGTGGATGCTAGTCAACCTGCTTTAGTTTGTATCCAAGAAACGAAGCTAGCTCACATTTTAGAAAGGGACATTCTTTCTATTTTGGGACAAGATTTCAGCGCTTTTGTATACCTCCCAGCCCTACTGACCAGGGGAGGCATCTTGGTGGACTGGCGCAATGGTTTCTTTTCAGCTCTGTCTGATCGTGTGCATCGACACTCCATCTCAGTTAATCTGCATATTAAAAGTGAGCCACCTTGGTGGTTTACGGGTGTCTATTGTCCACACATAGATGCTGAGAAGCCATCCTTTCTTTCTGAGTTAAGAGAGGTCAGAAGCTATTGTTCTGGTCCGTGATTGTTGGCTGGGAATTTTAACATGATATATAGCTCAGACGATAAAAACAATGATAATATTAAACGAACATTGATGCGACGTTTTCGTCGTTTCATCAATGATTTTGAACTGAAGGAGGTTCCGCTTCAGGGTAGAAGGTATACCTGGTCGAATGAGAGAGAGGAACCTACACTTGTTAAGCTTGATCAAGTCCTCTGTACGTCAGACTGGGAGGGATTATATCCAAACTGCATCCTACAAAGCTATGCCTCAGAGATGTCAGACCATTGTCATCTGATCTTGGGACTCAAAGATGGAGTCGGTGGGACAAAGCGCCTCCATTTTGAAAACTTTTGGACTAGACTTCTAGGTTTCCAAGATACAGTAGCAAGTTCGTGGAACAAGCCTGTGTCATGTCCTTGTCCTATGGAGCGCATTTCCATTAAGTCAAAAAGACTAACAAGAGAGCTTTAATCTTGGAGTGCTAAGCATGTAGGACACGTAAAATCTCAACTTGTCATGGCATGTGAAGTGTTGCACCGTCTAGATATGGCGCAGGACCAGCGGCCATTAAGCACAATGGAAGACTGGCTTAGGAGAGTGCTTAAGCGACATTGTCTCGCTCTTGCCTCCCTAGAGAGAACAATGGAATGACTCAGGTCCAGAATCCATTATCTAAAGGAAGGCGATGCAAACACCTCTTTCTTCCATAAGCAGGCTGGTTTTCGCAAAAGAAAAAACTTTATCCCAAAATTGATGGATGATGATCGTATTGCTACATCACAGGAAGAGAAGCAACAGATCATATTCTAATTTTATGAGAATCTCATCGGCACTGCAACTCAACGACCGGCAACTTTTGATCTGGCATATTTCCGTAGGGAAAGCTTGGACCTAGCTGATTTAGATGTTCCAATCACCGAGGAAGAAGTATGGCAAACTATTAAGGGGCTGCAAGCAGACAGGGCACCAGGAACAGACGGTTACACCGGTCATTTTTATAAAGCTTGCTGGACCATAATAAAATCAGATTACTTGGCTGCTATTGTTTCCTTACAGCACAGAGATGCGAGCAAATTTGGGCTTCTGAATTCAGCCTATCTTACTCTCGTTCCAAAGAAGGCAAAAGCAGTACTAGCGAAAGATTTTCGCCCAAACAGCTTAATACACAGTTTTGCAAAACTGATTGCCAAAATTTTAGCAAACCGATTGGCGTCACGGATCGACTCAATGATTTCTGCAAACCAAACTGCTTTTATCTGTGGAAGATGCATTCACGACAACTTCATATTGGTGCAACAGGCAGTCAAGCGGCTGCACCATCAGAATGCTTCTAGTCTCTTCCTAAAATTGGATATATCCAAGGCATTTGATCCCTTCTCATGGCCTTTCCTGCTAGAAGTTCACACCCACCTTTGCTTTGGTACTTCATGGCGCAACACCATCTCCAATTTACTTTCCTCAACAAGTACGTGTATCCTAGTAAATGGTGAACCAGGGGAAATTATTCAACACAGGCGAGTGCTGCGCCAGGGGATCCTCTATCCCCCGTGTTGTTCATCATGGTCATGGATGTGTTAAATAGTCTATTTGACAGATGCTAATATGGGACTGCTGCAGCCCTTGAAACGTCGTGTGGGACAGTGGATGTCTCTTTATGTTGACAACGTTGCTTTATTTATTCTTCCAGAGCAAGGGGAGCTGCAGGTTCCTAAAGATTTACTCAATATCTTTGGAGAAGTTTCTAGACTGCAGACCAACTTGCAAAAAAGTAGCATCATTCCAATAAGATGTAGAGAACTACTACCAACAGTGACTAATGTTTTGCATTGCGTAGCATCTCAGTTCCCGTGCAACTATCTGGGTCTTCCACTTTCACACAAGAAACTGAGAAAGAGAGATTTGAAGCCATGGGTTGAGAAGGTGGCGGACAAATTGCCGCGATGGAAGGCATCTTTAATGAACAGGGCTCGTCGAGCCACTCAAGTCCGCTTTGTCATCTCGGCCATGTCGATACACTTGTTGATTGCATTACGAGTTCCAAAATGGTTTATCAAGGCCATCGAGAAACTATGTAGAGGATTCTTGTGGCAAGGAAAATAACAAGCCAATGTTGGTTGTTGTTTAGTTCAGTGGGCCAAGGTAACCAGACCCATTGATCTTGGGGGGTTAGGTATTCCTAATCTGGAACTCATGGCATGGGTTTTGCAATTGCGATGGCACTGGTTCAAAAGAGTCAGAGTCGATCAGCCTTGTACTGAGCTTGAACTCCCATCACATCCAAACACACTTGCGCTGCTTGCAGTTGCCATGACCACTCAAGTCAGAAACGGAACAAACACTCTATTCCAGACAGATCGTTGGCTGCATGGAGCGACTATTGCTGGTTGTCACTGCTTGTGTTCCAACACGTGCCAGCCAGAATATGGCAACACAAAACACTGGCTGAAGCTTAACATGACAATGTTTCGGTGAGCGATATCTCGGGGGGTTTAAGTTTGGATGGTTTAACTGAATATTTTCAGTTGTGGTCAAGTATCCAAAATGTGATATTATCAGCAGCAGAAGATCAACACCTATGACGCTTTGAGGCCTCTGGACACTATTCTTTAAGATCTGCTTATCGAGCTTATTTGGCTGGTGCCATCCTTTTTGAACCATGGAGGCGTTTATGGAAATCTTGGGCTCCTGCAAAATGTAAGTTTTTTTTGTGGTTGGTGCTTCATAACGAATGCTGGACAGCTGATCGCCTCTCTAGCCGCTGACTGCCGCACCCTGAGAAAGGTCCCTTATGTGGCCAAGAGGAGGAGAGGATCCAACATATTCTTTTGACGTATGTGTTTGCAAGGCAGATTTGGTTCAGAGTTCTACTATGGATTCACATATCAAATGCTGTACCAACGACAACTGAGGGGTCTTTTAGAGACAGGTGGGGCCGCTAGTCTTCGTCTTCCTCGCGATGCCCGCGGCTCCTGCAGCGGCCCGCGATAGCGACATCGCCGCCATTGCCTCCCCGGTCGATCTGATAACCCAAACTTGCGGCCAGGGATTAACCCAACGTGCTGAACACGTTGGTACCCTCAGCGCAGCTCGGCGGTGGCCGAAACACTGCATGCGACGATGACAGTGGCTAGAAGCTCGTTGGCGATGATGTTCTAGCTTGGGAAACCCTTATTTCAATCGGGTTTTGGTCCTAATGAATGCTGGAGTATGAGTAACATCAAAATGAATCATGGAACTAACGAAAATGGTCAGAGCATAGAGTTCATCGGCGACCTGAGATGTTTTCATCGGTGGCGACAAAAACTCGGTGAAACATGCGACTACTTGGTCTTTTCTCGTTCCTTTTCTTCCTACAACTTCTCAATAAGGTCTAGGACATGTTCTCTAGTGCACATGATCATTCAAAGAAGCGTGTGCAATGAATTTCACTGTGAAACCTCCTCTGCTCCTAAGAACTAACCGAGGAGAAACAAGGAAATACTTTGGCTACAATGAATAACTCAAAGATCGGCTTGCACCGTGAGCAAGAGTGAACTGCAGTGCACCTTTTTGCATCTTGGAGCGGCGTGAGACGATGCGAGGACTGTCGGGGCGACATGAGGTAGAAGCCCGGCGATGAGGTGCTCGGGCAGCCGAACGTGGTGAGAGGAAAGCAAAACGGTTTTGCACGGGCTCGGTGAAGAAAAAGAGAGCACGCTGAGACAGTATCAACTCATCTTTACAGCAGCTCGCCAGCAACTGCTCACGCTGGATACATAAGCCGGCAGCGATCATAGCGCTTGAGAAAGGAAAATGGTACAGTCACTGCTGACATGTGGGTCCCACCTCTCTCTCGTATCCACTGAAAATTCAGTTTAAATAGTAAACTAATTCAAAAAATCATAAAAATTGGCAACTATACTAAGCTGGATATGAGGAATCCAATGGTGCAATCCAATTTGAATCTCGACAAAGTTGACTGTAGAATTCAGAATTTGAATTTGAATTCCCCTTTGTGTATAATTGAATTTAAATAGCAAGCTTGCTCTAATCTTTGTGAAATTTGGTAGACTGACTAATTTGGACATGAGGAACACAAATGTGAGATTAGATTGTGATTTTTTTACATCTCTTTTCAGATTTGAATTTGATCTCACACCTTTATATTTAAAAATTTTTATTCCCCCTAAATTTACCTCGTTGAGCTGTCCTAACTGTTATGATTTTGTTCGATTTCACATGTTTGTTGTAAAAGTCCCAAAAATGTATATGAATAAACCGAGGTTTGAATTCGTATGTGCAGCAAAGTCATGAAAAAATGGGACTTGCTAAAACTTTTCTTCATGCAAAGTGCAACATGGATGATCATCCAAAAATGAGGCTCACATTTTTATTTGAAGGTGTTGAACCAATAAGGATTTAAATAACTCTTTGCATGAAGGATTAAAAATTCAGATTTCAAATTCAAAGTTCACACAAATTGCGGCCAAAAACTTTGAATACTCATGCAGCCCGTACTTTGGAAATTGAGGCAATTTAGTGTGGCAAACTTTCATTTTTAGGGTGGGCTCAAAAGGAATTTAATAGGCGCATTTCAAATTCAAACCAAATTCAACTTTGCTATGCAAATTCAAACTGAATTTGGCGGAGTTCAAATGCTAGCCCACTTTTCAAATTCAAAACTTTTGAATGGAAGAGATGAACATGAGAAGATATTTTTGGAGGAAATTTTGGGTGGACCCCACATGTCATTGGTACACTGTGCCTTGCAACCAAAGTCTCTTTTCTCTGCCTTTCACTCGAATAGCCCGAGGGCTCACCGTGCACCACCAAGAGAGTGGCTGCCGCCACCTCCTGCTCCCCTCTCTCGCATTGGCACCAGTGTGTGGACGTCCTCATTGTGATCCTCTCCTCTCAGACCGAGCAAACGTCCTTTTGCTTCCTCCTTCTCGCGAGCAACCGCACAAACAAAGAACTCACCGCTGTGCCTCGGGAGCAACCGGGAAACCGGGAAAATTACTCGCGCCCACTGCCTCCGAGCTGCAAACAGCACAGCGCACCGATTGCTCACCTCCCCGACCCAAGAGCTAGCAAGCTCCGGCCTGCCTTGCCCTAGAACATCTCCCTCCGCTGCGACCTAGAGTGAAACGACGCCCGGGCGCCCTAGATCATCGCCAGCAAATTTGGAGATTTTGCTCCAGCGGATGCAAACCGAGCGTCCAGTACTTAACTCCAAAATTCTCACTCTCTAATCCTCCATAGGTCATCAAACTGTGCACATAGATGCTTGACTAGCCGGCGAGCATATTTCCTTTAGCAACCCTAACATGAAATCACCTCGGAGCAAAGGATTTTGACGTCTTCCGAGCGTGTTCATGGCGTGAATGATCGGGCGCACGGTGCCGACACATTTTCTGCCGTTCCCGAACCATTTGGAGGTCCTTCCGAGCTTTGCGATCACCCACTGGTGCTGTAGAGCTAGTTGGTCGATAGTTTGGCGTGGTAAGAAGGTCGGCCGACAGCGCCGAAGTCCATCCGAGGTCGCCACACGTCGCCGACCGTTTTCTGAGCACCGGCAGCCCTAGCAAACCCCACAGGTGTGTTCCTCGACATCCCAAACTCACCGGCGGTGAGCCTCAGCTCAGGCGGTAGACGGAAACGGTGAACCGGCGAACTCCGGCGTCGGGCCGGCGAGCTGGGTGGCGCGCGCAAAACAGAGAGCAGGAGGTAGGAGAAGGGGCAGGGCCCCAGCTGTCAGCGACCAAAAAATTTAAATGTCTGATTGGCTGTGAGTTGGGGATCTTCTGTTGCTGCACGCCAAAACCCTGTGAACCCGGTGTGGCCCGATTCCTATTGGTGAGTTTAAAACAGCGGATCGAGCAGACATTTCAATAGCAAATAATTCCAGAGTGGGTTCCAACTATGGAAAATCATATCTTTGTGTATAAACCTCAAATTTGAGTGATTCCAATTGGGTTGGATTCATTTTGCAAAGATCTATCCAAATATGAACTCCAATTTGTGTGAAAGTCAATATTAAATTCTGGAAAATTCTTTGAAATATTTCTGAAAAAGAATTATTGAGGGAGTTTGGTTCATCCAAAAATCCTCAAATTTTGCCAGAATATTCTTTAGCATATTGTTCACCTTGTAGAAAATTTTCAGCTCATTTGATGATTATTTGAGTAGGAATTTGCTAAATACAGACTGCTGTGTTCATAAGAGTCCAGAAACATTTTCAGAAATGGTTGCCCACTTGTAAAATCCATTCTAGGCAATTCATAGCTCCAAAAATTATAGGAAAATTTAGGCAAGCTTTAGGAGACATACTTGAAATTGTAGTTCACCGAATTGGGCATGAAAATGCACATTACTCTAGAATTAATTCTTTGGAATAGAAATGCTTAAGGAATTGTTCTGGAGGAACTACTCAAGTAAAAGGTCTAGATTTTGGATCAAATTACTTTCAGGTGACCAGGAAATCACATGTAAATTATAAGCTCAATTTGATCATTAGAACTCCCTGTTATTTTTCTACATACTTATGTATATGGGGAAATACATAAGAGACATTGTAGGAATTATGGAGAACACAATTCTACTCCACATTAGCTGCAATTTGGCAAGCTAAATCCCTAGTTAGTATAGAACATGCTGTAAAAATTTTGAAGTCATCAGAGTTCTTGTTCTTCAGATGCGTTCAAATCTTTTCAGCTTATCTCTTATGGTCATTAGGAAACTTAGTGAGTTAGAAACTAGAACACTAAGAAAAATTTAGTTCATTCATAATTCTTTGCACAACAGAGGCAAACCAAGCCATTATTGGCATTTCCACACCGCCTCTGTTCTTAAGAAAATCCAGTCTTTAATTCTTTCCATTGCATTCTATAAAAATTGTGCATATACATTTCAATAGGAATCACTACGAAGGTGATTCGAAGGAGCGATTCATTGAAGTGGATCATACTCCGGAGAATCAAGGGTTTATCAGCAAGGATCACTAACTACTAATATGTGACTACTCTGCAAAACAGGCAAGCTCCGGTTTGCATTTAACAACTGTTAAGTTTTTATTTTGTGTTCACTCTTTGGTTAGGATATGATATGTGCATTAGGTTTAGTGCTTTGATACTCCCCTTGCATGACCAAATGAACCCATGGAGTATTGGGTAGTTGTATTTTCACCATGTAGGACTGCCATGCTTAAGTAAGGTTCGGTAGAAGTCGAGTGGTGAGATACTACTCGCATGATCAGGACAACAGAGGCATACGGGATCGGTTCAGAAAATGTGTAGCAAGTTAAAGTTGAGACCGAAAGGTTGTAGGGGCAGCAGGACATAGGGGCCTGGGTGCTATAGACCTGTCCATGTCGGTCAAGGACTGATCCGTATGCGGCCCTGTTGAACAAGTTTGAGTTGTGTACAGGACTCATGATGGCTATATGGGACCCAGTAAACCGATGTACCCCGGGAAGCTTGCGTTGAGCCTTTTCGGGTCGCCTCAGGCGAGACGGCCGATGTGCAGTATGTGGATAACATTCTCATGACATCTCATGTTGGTAGGTGCACCATGAGAGTGGCTACTGTACGGAGCGATTTGATCGATTCAACGGGGGTGAAATGGGGGAAAGGCTGCCACGTACGACGTCATTGATGGTTGCTGTAGGCAACGTCGAGTACGTGTAGTCCGGGTGTTATTGATTCGAATCACCGTCGCTCGCGGAAAAGGACCGATCATACTTGTTCTCACAGTCATGATGTAGTAAGAACTTGCATGAGAAAGGAACTAATCATTATGATTTGAAGTTTTCATTCTAGCTTTGTGTTGAATCTTTTATGTATAGTTAGAGCAAACTCGATTCATTTCCACCATGAGCAAATTACATCGGGGGAAAGCGTTTCTTGTTTGATTGTGGACTCCCGATGTGGCGTGCCCAAGGTTATTCTTAAATTGCTTCTAATAACACTTGAAAGTAAGGATTCACATTTTGGCAATTTTATTATGCATTATGCCATCCTACTTTATGTTTATAACCTCATGTAGAGTTTCATGGCTAGGGGTTAAGTCTTGCTGAGCGTTATGCTCACGGATGCTATCCGAGTTGTTTTCCAGGATTGACTTCATGCTTATGAGAAGGGATGCCGATGAGACTCGGAAACCTCCGAGTCGTTACTCAAGAGCATCCTTGCCGCTGCGGTTTGTTCTTCGTGCTGCTAGTAAGAAACGTTCGCGGGCTGGACTGTTTCTTTGATGCTAAGCTAGAAATGAGTCGTGAGAGTTGTAGTATTCTGCTGTAGTTTATTTTGATATAAGTATTTGTAAAAATACTCTTTTACGCTTCATCAAATGATTTATGTAATGTGACATGTTTCCTCGACCCGTGTGCTGTTGGGTGCCGCATATCACGGCACCACCCGACGAGGTCCTGCCGGGGTCGCGTTCGTGCCCCACAGCGTGGTATCAGAGCTGCGTTTGGAATAGCGCATGGATTGAGGATCATATTATGATAAAAAACTTAGGATACGGTGAGATAACGGTACTAGACCCACATAAGGACTACTATAGTAGCATATTATGAAGGTGGCAATCTAACCTATTTGCTATGTCATAAAATCGTGCATCTTGGGCGGTGCATGTAAGCGTTGTCCACCAGTGCACACAAGCTGAAGGGTGGAGCCTCACGGGTGGCAGGTAACCCGGCCCGCTGTAGTATTCTCTACGACTCTTCATGTCGTTTGGGGTATTTGAGCAACGCCCTTCCCTGGCGTGCTACGGGCAAGTATGGGAGACCCCGTCACGTGGTTAGTAACGTGAACACGTAGCTCAAGGAATGTTTGGCTTGAGAACACCCTTGCGAGTGATGACGGACGGGTGTCTAAACTGTAATTGTACCGGGTTCGGTGTGCAGCCGAACCTGATGATTGGGTGTGTTTTATGTAGGTACTAACCATGAAAACCATAGTACGTGTAGAACATGTTTGCGAGTGACCGTTTTAGTTCCACCTAAGGATACGTACATGCCGGTGTAATCCGGTTAGGTTTTTCTTTCGTGAGGCAACGTAGTACCGTCATATGTCTTACGGTGCATCGCCACCGTACTACACTTGATAGTTTTCTTTCCTATGAAGCAATCATTCAGGTCTAACTTTCAGACTAAAAATGTATCTTGGAAATCACATATTAGTTACTGAGCTCTTCATTTGATCTAAGCTTCAAATAAGAAACTTGCTAGGCTTCATTTGATCCAAAAACAGAGTGCTCTGTTCTGGCAGAAATTTTGGCTGGACTTTGATAGAACATAACTCTGAGTAGCTTGACCCAATGGAGTTTTATGATACAGTTCGTGAAAGGTTTTTAAGTGCTCTACAAAGTTTCTGTAGAACTCCAGAGCAAAATCAGAGGCCAAACTGGTTGAATGTCCAGTTCAATGCAAACTGTTCAGAAAACAGGACAGCTGCAAACCTCTCTGGATGTTTCTGTAAATTAGCCATAACCTTCTGTAGAAAAATTTATAAGGGTAAAATGATACACCGTTGGAAAGGTTATGAAATTTTCAACGATTTGTTAGTTCATAGTTTGTTCAGAATTGTACTCCATTTTTATGTACAACTGTGATAAGAACAGCCACATACAAAGGAGATGCTGGTAAATTTTATCCAGAAATTCTTTCAACTTTGAGCAATCATAACTTTTGATCCAGAAATGATCTAGGTGCATAAAAGTACTATTTTAAAATATACTTAAGTCAACTTTAACTTTGGTATTCAACTTGAGTTATGAAAATGCTGATAACCGGATCAAAATCTGGGTTAAATACAGAAAGGTCTGTTCTTTACAGAATAGGGGACTGATTATGTTGGCTTTAGAAAGATGTGTAAACATGAAATTTTGTTATGCTTTCATAAAGTTTTAGCATGTTCATGTTTTTACATACTTTCACATACTGCTGAGATCAAGTTTTGACTCCCCTCAAAATTATTCTTTTGCAGTATGGTGCGTACTCATTCTCTGAGTAGAGCTGAAGGTTCTCGCCGAGACGGCGATGACTCGACTCCACCACGGGCACCGCCATCAACGGTATGGGCGGATGTCATGGCTCAGATGGTCGAGTCAAGTCAAGAGAACACAAGACTACTCCAATCCTTGGTACAACAGGGCTTACTCCAACGTACAGAGCAGGTCGTTCCACCTCGGAACACCTATTTGGACTTCTTCGCGACACAACCGCCAATTTTTACGGAAGCCAACGAACCAGTGGAAGCTGATCAGTGGCTTCGGGTTATGAAGTCCAAGTTTGGAGTGTTTGAGTGCGATAAGTATCAGAAGACTTTATTTGCAGCTCAACGGCTCCATGGAGCCGCCGGAAATTGGTGGTTCACTTATCTCGCCACCATTCCGTAAGGCCATCAAGTGGAATGGGTGGAATTTCGTGAAGCATTCCATACTCGTCACATTCCTATGGGTTTTATCAAGGCCCAGCAGCAGGAATTCAGGAACTTGAAGCAGGGGGACATGAGTGTCCTCGATTATGTCAAACGGTTTAACCATTTGGCACAATATGCTCCTGATTATGCGACCAGCGAAGCTGCAAGGTGTGACTACTTCTTCCATGGCCTGAGTGCCATATTAAAAGATAGGCTGGCTTTGTTCAATCAAGGCAATTACACCGAGTTGATCAGTGCTGCCCTGCTGCAAGAACAGGCGACACTTGAGTGTCAAGCAGAGAAGAGGGACCAGGATAATGTGCAAGAAGACACACCAGTTGTTCCTCGTAAATATCGTATGGTGTATCGCACACCATCCGATGAAATATGGCAGCCACCAGCAAGATCAACATATCCCAGATTTCCTGCTCAAGAATCATGTCTTGAAGCAACACCATTGTAGCAGCAACGATTGATTTCTGGTGCATCATTGCTGCAGCCAAGTACATCAACTTCTCAACCGCAAGTCAACGAAGAACCGGGGAAACATCCGTGTTCTTATTGCCACCGTTCTGGGCATTTTAGGCAAGAATGCCGGGAGAAGTTGTTGAACAGCGGACAACCATCATCATCAGGGGGTATGCCGCCACATGCTCAAGTCAATATAACAGCATTGCAATCTGGGAGTGTGCAACATCATGCTATTGAGGATGTCCCGGGGGGAGCACCGGTGTTAGCGGGCATGTTCACTCTGAATGACGTACCCTTTTTGATTCCGGTGCAACCCACAATTTTATCAGAGAAACATGCATGGATCAGCACCAATTATCCACCAATACCCCCACAACGAGTTATCTTATACGTTCCCCGGGAGGAAATATGACACGACCCCACGGTCTTGTCGAGCCAGGATTATGCTGAGGGGTGCTGTGTTGCACAGCATCGGATAACACACATCAAAGGTACAAAGCGGAAGCAAAAATTTTATTACATAAAGTTGTTTATGAACATTTGTACATCAAAACAAGTCCAGTCTACACTCACGGGCGTAGACTATGCATCAAGTCCACGTCCAGCCCTTGAACGTGTCCTTGCTAGCACACACGCACACTAACTTTGCGGCGTGGACAACTCCCACTCGACGGGGTTCCCCTCCTCGGGTTCTGTCTCCTCTTCGGGAGTCCCTTCCTCATAGAACCCAGCAAAAGCTTCAAACACAAGCAGTGAGCATGAAGGCTCAGCAAGTCTGACCCGTCTCACCTAAACATGGAACTTCTACATGAGGGGTGATGGGTGCATGAGATAAAACAATTTGCAAAGGACTCGCCTAATTATTGGAACCTTACTTTCAAGTTTTAGCAGCAGGTTGTGGAGAACCTTACGCTAAGGCACATGAGAGAGCCGCAATCAAACAAGAAACGCATTTCTCTCATGTACTTTGCCCAAAGTTGAAAAGAACTTTAGTTAGCTCTAAACTACAACAAATCATTAGCAATCGAAGTCCATCTTTCAATAAGCAACATTTTAGTATGTAACTAGCCTGTTCTTTCTACGTCACGGTACAGTGAACAAGTGGTACTCACTGACCGTGAGGGACGGCGATTATAATCGATTTACACCTGCAAGGTTACCCGAACAACCCGTCACGTACGCCCGTACTCGATGTTGCCTACAACAACCATCACGGACGCCGTACGCAACTACCTTTCACCCGTCAGCCAAATGTTGAACCGGTCCAATCGTCCCGAGCAAGAGGTCTCTGCACGCGCATCTCAGTGCCGCCAGCCGATTTACACCTCGAGCTCTCAACCTACCCTCTGAACGACCAGCTATGCCTCAACACCCAGCTACCTGAGTTACATCGGTTTCCCGGTTCCCATATAGCCGGTAGGTCTTCGGTACTGTTCTAGCTTGTTCAACAGGCCCGCACACGGCTCGGTCCTCAATCGACACAAGCGGAGCTATAGCAAACAGGCCCCAAAGTCCTGCTGCCCTTACTCTCCGCTCGGTCTCATTTTTCTTGCCATGTGTATCATGTGCTATTTCTAACCGAGTTGAGTGCCTCTAGCCTACGTTCGCGAGTAGTTCCAACTACTCGACTTGTACCGAATCCTACCCTAACTTAGCTTTGCAGTAGCTAACGGGGTTTGCAATCCTAAACCCGACCCATGGTTTTCTTGGCTATGCAATTGGGTTTCCAAACAAGACTCTAATGCACGAAATAAGTGATACTCAAAGAAAGTGCTCAAAACATTAAACATTTGTAAAGAGGTTGATGCAAACCGGAGCTTGCCTTGCTGCTCTTGGTCGTAGGCTAGCTGCTCCTCCGGAGTAACAAAGTCTAGGACTTCGGGTTCCTCCTCGACCTTAGTGACTACATGATAGAAGAAGTACATGTATCAATTTAAATGCATTTGTATTAAGTTTGAACTTGTGAAGCTTATAAGTCCCACTAGACAGACTCACTGACAACTAAACTTTTACTGTGGATTGGTTATAACCTAAACAGGGACTTGGTCAAGTTTTAGTTGCAGCAAAGCTCATTTGAGCCCTCAACAATTAATTATGTACTTGACCTTAATTGAAGGCTTTTAGGGTGCTCTAAGGATTTTCATGAAACAAACTATGACTTTCTGAAAACTAGATTTTCAGAGGGTTCTAATGGAGTTGGTCTCATTTAATTTGAAGGTTCCTAGCTAAAGATATGAGCTAAACAATTTCAGAGAAAATTCTGAAAATGTTTCTGAACATTTTCTATTCTCTTTGGAACAGTTCCACTAATCACACCATTAGGTGGATCAAATGAGCTCAAATGGATCTGAAATTTTTATGGTAGTTCAGGAATATTTTGGTGAACATCCCAGACAAATTTCAGGATTTTCCTTCAAAGGATTCTCCAGTTAAAATTCTAAACATTTTAAATTTTGAGGAATTAATTCTGGAGAAATAAGGGTTTTCATGAAGTGAAACTTGGTTTGCTGGAAATTACTCAGAGATCTGAATCCAACAAAATTTGGTTCACTCGATTTGGAGCTTTCTAGCCAAAGTTATGAGGATTTGAAGTTTGAAGGAAATCTGAAAATCGGGGGAAAAGTTTAAACTGGCGGGTGAGCCCCGGGGACACGCGTCGCACGCCGAGGCGATGGCACACCGTGGTCTGCGGGGTTCCTGCACGCCAGCACACCTGATCCCGGCCACACCCGATCCCGATTTCAAATTTTGAGCCGCTGACGCGTGGGCCAGCCAGCTTCGTCTTCCTCCCGACGCGCCCGCGAGCGCGCGCGCACCGCCGCCCCTCGCCACAGCAGACCCGGAGCTCGCCGGCTCGCCGCTGCCGGCCATTGCATGGTCTGAAACTCGCCGCCAGGGGGTTGTCGACGTCGAGGAACACGTCAGTGGTGTCTGTTCGGGCTGGCGGTGACTGGAAATAGCCCGGCGACGTGCCGCGGCCTCGGTTGAGGTTCGGCGCCGTCGGCCGTGAGTTCTAACCCACCAAAACATACAGCATCAGTGTACCTCTAGGAAGCTCGACAAGGTGTCAAAAGGGTTCAAAGATGGCGGCAAGTCGGACGGCACCGTGTGACCGATCGTGCCCGCCATGACCGCCCTTGATCGAGCTCGAAATTCGTCACTCCTAGACAGTTTCACGCCACGGATGCAGAAAAGAACTTGATCGCCGGCTAGTCCAGCATCTATGTGCAAGACTTGATAGCTAGAGAAGGATCTTAGAGCGAGAATTTGAAGAATCCGTACCGGAAGCTCAGTTTACGGTCGCCGGAGCAAAAACTGAAAATTCTCCGTGGATTCTTCACGGTTTGCTTCCAAACTTGGAGGCGAGCAGCACGGTGGTCGCGCGCTCCTGTTGCCTCTCTTGCTGGACCGTGAAAACGCCTGTGGAACGCTGTCCACGAGCGCCTGACCTTCGGCTGAGGTTGGGTCGCCACTGTGGCGATCGTTCTCGGGCAAAGGAGGTCGGAGCTCGGGGTTTTTGTCATCGGGGAGCTGGAGTGCGATCTCAGGTTGCTGTCTAGCAGCTCGGGGAAGTAGAAGGCGAGCTGTTTTCGCGGTTCTCTGATTGAGCAGAGGGGCGGCAGGTCGGGGTTCGGTGTTCACGGGAGAGGGGGAAATGATCGATGCCTGCCTCCATGGAGCGCCTTAAGAGGGCGCTGGAACCGCCCTTGGGCTCGCGTGTGGGCGCGGGAAGCAGCTGGTGGCGCTGCTCCTCCTCGGTGGCGAGCGCAGCTGCTCCCGAGCGTGGAGTCGGCAGCTGCTCGGTGGAAGTTCCCACCGAGACTGTGACTTTGGGTGCAAGTCTCCCCTCTTCTCTCTATGACATGTGGGTCCCACCCAGGGTTTTAACCTCTGAAATTTACTCCTAATCACTGTTGTAAACAGTGAGCCCCAAAATACCCCTGGTGATTCAAATTATTCACCCATGAGCCATTTGAATTGATTAGGATTCATATTGGGTTTGGTTTGAATGAATTTCAGCACAAGTTCAGTTTGGAATTCAAATAAAGTTTGAATTTGTCCCACTTAGCTCATGTCAAGATCAACTCCAAATGGAGTGAAAATTGGAGTGTGAGCTCACAAAATTGTGCTGAATAAGATTATGCCTCCCACTTTTGAATTCATGGGATAAAAACAGTTTGAATTTGAATATGGTTTCAAACTGCCCTCTTTCTAGCTATACCCAAAATGACCTAAAAAAGGTTTTGAATTTGGGTGAAACTTGGCAAGGACATCCCTAGCAATGTGTAGGAGTTTTCATATGCCCAGCCCCTCTATATCATATGTGGGAAATACCACTTTTGCAATATGTGAGTTTGTTCTCTAATGAGCATGTTGATGGTGGTTACTTGCTCTTCATTTGTGTTCATCAACTTTCCTCAAATGAGGTGTGTGTGTATGGTGATGAACACTTCAAATATGTGTCAAAAACTGAGGCCCTTACAAAATATCTCTGCTAATCAGATTGTGTCCCAAGCAACTTTGTTTTGGGAGGAAAAATATACCCAACATCGCTGATTATGTTGGATAGGCAGAAGATAGATATAACATTGGGGATATCTTGGCTAAACCATCACGTTGCCGATCTCAATATCGGTAACCGGACTGTCCAGATTGACTCGCCAATTCACGGACAGCACACACTGTTTTTAGACAGCAATGATCAAGAAATGGCAGAGGCCAACCACACGGAAGCGCTTAAACTTGAAGATATTCCGGTGGTACGTGATTATCCCGACGTGTTTCTCGATGATTTACTGGGCATGCCACCCAAACGGGACGTCGAGTTCAAGATTTAACTGGCGCCGGGAACTACACCTATTTCACGAAGGCCTTACAAGATGGTACCTAACGATCTAGCGGAGTTTAAGGAGCAACTAAATGAACTCATGAGAAAGGGTTTCATACGACCAAGTTCTTCTCCTCCGGGTTGCTCTACGCTGTTCGTTAAGAAGAAGGACGAATCATTGTGGCTATGTGTTGATTATCGTCCTCTAAATGCTGTCACTATAAAGAACAAGTATCCTTTGCCCCGCATCGACATATTATTCAATCAACTTGTGGGTGCAAAGGTATTTTCGAAGAAGGATCTTTGGTCGGGCTATCATCAAATCAAGATCCAACCGGAGGACATACCGAAGACAGCTTTCTCGACGAGATACGGACTCTATGAGTACCTCGTCATGTCGTTTGGGTTAACCAATGCTCCGGCACATGTACTTGATGAATTCGGTGTTCATGCCGGATTTACACAAGTTCGTCGTGGTATTCATCAACGATATATCGGTTTACTCCAAATCTGAAGAACAACACGCTGAACATTTGCGTATCGTGCTACAACGGTTGAGGGAGCACCAATTATAAGCCAAGTTCAGCAAGTGTGTGTTCTGGATTGATCAAGTGCCTTTCCTAGGACATATTATTTCAGCAGAGGGCATTGCAGTGGACCCCGGCAAAATTGAACAAGTGCTGAAGTGGGAATCTCCCAAATCAGTCCACGAGGTCCGAAGTTTCCTAGGTTTAGTGGGGTATTATTGGTGGTTCATTCCGAGCTTCTCAGAAATTGCTAAACCAATGACGGAGTTTGTAACACCCTCAAATTCATTTCTATGCATTGCATACATTTTTCATGTAGAGAAACCTTATAAAAGAAGTAGAAATAGAGAAAGAACTATAGAAATGGAGAAAGAACTATAGAAATGGAGAAAGAACCATAGAAATGGAGAAAAGAACCATAGAAATGGAGAACGAACCATAGAAATGGAGGAAGGAACCATAGAAATGGAGAAAGAACCATAGAAATGGAGGAAGGAACCATAGAAATAGAGGAAAAACCACAGAAATGGAGAAGGGAATATAGAAATGGAGAATAGGGCATAGAAATGGAGAAGGGCAATGTAGAAATGGAGAATGGAACATAGAAATGGAGAGGGGAATGTAGAAATGGAGAATGGGACATAGAAATGGAGAGGGGAATGTAGAAATGGAGAATGGGACATAGAAATGGAGATGGGAATGGAGAAATGGAACAAGTGACATAGAAATGGTGAGGAATGGGAAAAGATAGCTGAAATGAGCCATTTCCAAATTTCCCCCAAAATTTCTAAATTCCCTAATTCCCAAAAAGGGGAATTTTCCCCACATTTTGGGGATAAAATCCCCAAGGCTGCCGCACCACAAGAGATAAGTTTGTTAAGATCCAAAAAAAATTGAATAGGACTCTAATTTGAGCTCCAATTGGAGTAGGACTCCTCTTTTTCCCCGTTATAAATATAACCCCCACCCCCTTGGTCGACCCCTCTCTCTTTTGGTCGTCCCCCCTGCTGACAAGCCCCCTTTCTTTCTGTCAAGTCACCATGTCCCCCCCCCTTGCCGGAATTTGGCCGCCGTCAAGCCCCGTCGAGCCCCGCTGATGCCGGAGAAGAAGCCTGACGATCTGTCCTGCCCTAATCTTCCATAGAAAAATTCCCCACTGCTGCCATTGCTAGGAGGAAGGCCCTGCCACGAAAAGGAAGTGCAGTAAGTAACCATTACCCATCTTACGACATCGCCACTGTTTCTACGCATCTGTTTTCTTCGCCCCTTCGAGCAGAAACTTTTACGTGTGGACAGATCGCGTTTTGATCGGTTTTTGACGGTGGAATTGATCTAGATCTTGCGTCAAGATCATCACCATGCCCACACTTATACCTACACCCTTGTCCATACTAAAACCCCATGAAAGCCGATTAAAACATGCAAGAACACGTACAAACTAGTTTAATCAAACAGCACCATAGGATTTGCATCCATCTACTCCATTGCATCTTGAGTAAAGTTTGTGCATGATGATTGATTGCTGTGAATTTTGTATGTGCATGGTCGTGAGTAGAAGGACAAGCTCAAGAGGCCATCTACGAGGACCTATAGCACCAAGACTTCGAGACGCTTAAGCAACAAGAGCCACGGGAACAAGGCAAGTGCCCCTTGACCATATTGATCTCATGTTTTGAAACTGTTTTGTTTGCCAATACGTGTACGCTTGAGTAAACTTGATGGGACACCCTTTTATAGGAGTTTAATAGTTTTGTTAAACCATCCTTGTCGCTGGGAAAGTTGATGAGTCGGGTATGATCGTTTTTCCTTTTTTGCTTCGCTTAACTTACGGGAGACGGGAAGCTGAAATAAAACATGTCTAGCTATTGCACTCATATGAATAATGATGATGAGAACTTGATGATGTTAATGATCATGGAATCGGGGAGATCTAGGCAAGCTTGGTATGTGGATGTTGCTGAATGAGATGGTGGTTTACTTGTCGTAGATCTAAGGACCGGTTCATGCCAGCACATGGCAGGAAAACAGTGCCACCACAAGGCCAAATATGGGTGCGGCTTAGCTGATTAATTAGGTGTGTTGCTGGCTTGTTATGGACCGTGGATGGTGCGGGGAATGAGAGTCGAGAGGGACTTCCCTGAGAACTGCATGGCACAAGAGGGGACCCGTGGGTGGGAGAATGGTGATTCGAGCCTACCGGTGAAACCTCAGTGAGTCCATACATCTAGTAGCCCCTTTGTAAAGTCTATTTTGTGATCTCTTGGCCATACAACGACAGTTGTGTACTGGTATAATGGAGGTTCTGCAGTCGCTGACGGGTGACGAAATCATGAACTTGTGGGTAAAGTTGTGCCACCTCTGCAGAGTGTAAAACTATCATGATAGCCGTGCTTCCGGTCACAAGCACCTGGCCAACTCACATAATTAGAGGCAAATTTGGGATGTTTATTCGGTATGGTTATGATATGGTCATAGGGATTGGTTTTGGGACTGTTTTGAGTCATGACAATGAATCTGGTTTCGGTTATATGAATATGAGATGGTTATGAATATTTATGAGCATGAGATGAACTTGAGAAAGATTAATGGCTGGTTGAGACTTGATAAATGGTGAATTATGGTGAAGGAATATTGTTGTTTTACTTGGTTATATTGGGATTTAATTCACCTAGAAATAGTTGTTATTTTTACCATGTTTATGAAATAAAACTTGCTTGCTGCAATTAGCCTTTTTATTGCCTACCTTGTTGTAAGCTACATGTCATACTTCTCCCGCATTTTCTGAGTATGACATGTACTCACCCTTGCATTACCACATAAAAATCAGCTACAGGAGATGAGTACTTCGAGGACCATGTGGAGTACTAGGCGTGCGAACTACCGTCAACATGACTGTGCAGCTGAAGACTGGAGCCTGCTGTTTAGTTATTTCCGCTGTCGATTAGAGACTTCCGCTGCAAGAATAAGTTAGAGATTCATGAGGGAGACATTGAGTCATTGTAATAAAGTACTTAAACACTATTTATTCATGGTTATATTCTAAATTCAGTTTATGGATTACATGTGTATGTGTGATGAACATCTTGGGCACACATATGCATTCACTTGGTTCTATTTTCTGAACTGGGTGTCCCAGATTAGTACCAGAGCCACGTTGACCGTAGGGCGCAAGCCTAGGTACAATGGACACTCTAAAACACATAGTCACACCCCTCTAAACTGCTATTTTCAAAAATTGCTTGCTGCTGCACTTTAATTGTCAATTCAGCCACCACAAAGTGCTATTTTCACCCCCTCTTTACTTCTTTTCTTGTGGGCAGCAACACTTTTGTTTGCTTGCTTCATAAATTCTGAAGTTTTGGAGTTATTTTCTTCTTCTCTAAAGTTTCTCATGTCTTATTTATAGATGCCGGTGATTAGGAGCACAACACCCATAAGAACTCGTCCACCACCACGTGGGAGTGCACTTAACCCCATTGAGGTGTCCGATGGACCATATTGGGAAGAGGTGAAGATGGAACCTCATGATGAAGATGAAGTTAATAGCTCTATGCATGAGGAAGAGGACCCGGAGGAGGTAGAACCATTCGAAGATGACATGGAGGATGATCCACAAGAACGGCATTGGTACGCACCTCAGGAGGAGTTTCACGCGGGCTTATACCCCGTGGAGCCTCATGAAGCTATGTCGGGAGGAGATGAACCCAAGGAGGAGAGACCCCTTGCTGAGACCAATAATGAAGGTGATGAATGGGCCAACCATTCAGTTCAATAATTTCGGTCCGACAGAATGGAAGGAGGACACATATCTAGCGAGCTCAAGGAATTTCTGGATTGCTGCAGCTTATACCCAGAGTATCTTCTCAAGAAAGTCCCTCGTCTTGGACATGAAGAGTGGAAGGCTGAAGTAACCATCCTATCTAACGGTAGGATTGTGACCCGGAACTTCACACCCACATGGAGAGCTACAAGGGCAGAAGCTATCAATGATTCTGCATGGGAAGCACTCACCGGACTGTGCTACGCCTTCCAAGAGCAGCTTGAGGACACAACTTTTGAGCTGCACCCGTATCGGAAGAGTGGTACAAGGGAGATCATTGGACCACATGTAACAGCTCTTTCCAACCCACAAGCTGCTGACAAGTCTCAGAGGTTGCTCGTGGAGTTAGGAAACCGCTATGCAAACGCACAAGAAGAGATCCGTTACCTTCACAAAAAGCTGTATTTGCTGGAGAAACAAGTGGAGACTCGTGCCAACGCGGGAGCAAATGGAGCACCAGCGTCATCTAACCCTACATGGACTGCCGACTCACCATGGCGTGTGCCCATGTATGGACCATCCCCGTCACAGGGCGAGAACAGCACCGGTTCTCACGATTGAGTTTAGCTTTCCATTGAATAAAGCTGTAATAGGAACGTTAAGATCGTAGTAGCTCGAATAAGAGTGGTCTGCTGAATTTTTGTGATGATTGCTTATGTTTGTGTGCTTGGATGTGAGTTGTGGGACTCCTATGTGAAAGTCCACACATAGTAGAGAGATGTGAGATGCTTCGGCACTTGTTCACATCCTCGTATATGCTGATATTAATGAAATAAGTTGTTTAGTTCATACACCTTGATGCATATAGTTTGGAAATTGCTTCTTTCAAATCTGAATTCTAGCTTCTGCAAATATAGTATGTCCGAAAGTAAGCCTTAAAATAAGGGGGGTAGACTTTCTTGCCAACCTTATCGTCTTGGATTCCCAAAGGATTGACATAATACTTGGAATATATTGGTTAAGCAAGCACAACAGAATGATTCAATGTGCTCAGAGGATCGTGCAGTTGATGAGTGAGCACGGTACTCGTATTGAGTTCGAGGCAGCCCAACCTACAACGGAGAAGTCAGCGCTGAACCACGTCAAAGAAGCAATATTGGAAAGCATTCCGGTGGTTCAAGAATATTCAGATGTGTTCCCGGAAGAACTTCCAGGTATGCCACCTGACCGGGACGTTGAATTTGCCATTCATTTAGTACCGGGAACTGCACCTATAGCAAAGAGGCCGTATAGGATACCCGCTAATGAACTAGTGGAGCTCAAGAAACAAATTCAGGAGCAGCTAGAAAAGGGGTTTATATGCCCAAGCTCGTCACCATGGGGAGCCCCCGTGGTCTTCGTAGATAAGAAAGATGGGACCCAAAGGATGTGTGTGGATTATAGGTCTCTCAATGAGGTGACGATCAAGAATTAATACCCGTTGCCCCGTATAGAGGACCTGTTTGACCAAATGAAAGGTGCCCAAATTTTCTCCAAGATTGATCTTCGGTCGGGATACTTCCAGCTGAAGATTAAGCCCACCGACATACCCAAGACTACATTTCAAATATGATATGGCCCGTATGAATGCACCGTTATGTCTTTTGGGTTAACGAATGCACCCACATACTTTATGTACCTCATGAATAAGGTGTTCATGGAGTACTTGGACAAGTTCGTCATGGTTTTCATCGGCGATATCATGGTGTATTCGAAAAGCAAGGAAGAACATGAAGAACACTTGAGATTGACGTTGCAGAAACTGTGAGAGCATCAATTGTATGCCAAGTTCAGCAAGTGTCAATTTTGGCTAAAGGAGATATCGTTCCTAGGCCACATCATCTCCGAGGGAGGAGTATCGGTTGATCCCGGAAAAGTGGGAGACGTTTTAAAGTGGAACCAACCGCAGAATGTGAGAGATATTCGGAGTTTCCTTGGGATGGCTGGATACTACCGCCGGTTCATCAAGGATTTCTCCAAAATAGTGAAGCCTATGACTGAATTGCTAATAAAGGGAAAAACATTTGAGTGGACACCAGTGTGTCAAGAAAGCTTTGTGGAGCTCAAGAAGAGACTAACCACAGCGCCGGTTTTGGTATTGCCGGATGTGAGCAAAAGCTTCGACATATATTGTGACGCATCAAGACAAGGGCTTGGATGTGTGCTCATGCAAGAAGGACAAGTGGTAGTCTATGCATCGAGACAACTAAAGAAACACGAGCTGAATTACCCCACACATGACTTGGAACTTACAGCCGTGGTACATGCCTTGAAGATTTGGAGGCATTATATACTTGGCCACGATGTGAGATCTATACGGATCACAAAAGCCTCAAGTACATATTCACGCAAACGGATGTGAATTTGAGGCAGCGTCGATTGTTGGAACTCATCAAGAATTATGATGTTGGAATCAACTATCATCCTGGAAAGGCCAATGTAGTAGCTGATGTGTTGAGCCGAAAGTTGGCATGTCACCAACTCATGGTTCGGGAGCTGCCACCCGAGTTGCGTAAGGAGTTCGAACGGTTACATCTCAGGTTCGTGAACGAGATGGAAGTGATAGAACTGAACTCATCACTGGAACAAGAGATACAAGATGGCAAAACAACGAATGAGAAAATCAAGGAAATCAAGGAAAGAATCCGACAAGGCATAGAAAAGGATTTCAAGGAAGACGAGAAAGGCACGCTTTAGTTAGGGAAAAGGATTTGTGTGCCTAACGTGAAGCACATCCGCGACACGATATTAAAGGAGGCACATGACTCACCGTATTCCATACACCCTGGCTGTACAAAGATGTACAAGGACCTGAAAACTTGCTATTGGTGGGATGGTATGAAAAGGGACATAGCTGAATATGTTTCCTTGTGCGATACGTGCCAACGGGTGAAGGTCGAACGTCAAAGACCCGCTGGACTGTTGCGGCCATTGAAAGTACCCGAGTGGAAGTGGGAAGACATCAGCATGGATTTCATCGTCGGATTTCCATGTACTCAATCGGTTTATGACTCTATTTGGGTTATCGTGGACCGATTGACAAAAACAGCCCATTTCCTTCCTGTTAAAACCAAGTACAGCGTTGCACAACTAGCCGAGCTGTATATGGAGCAAATCGTGTGTCACCATTGAGTTCCGAAGAGGATAGTTTCAGATCGGGGTTCTCAATTTACCTCTAGATTCTGGAAGAAACTGCATGAAGCCATGGGTACACGACTGAATTTCATCTCCGCTTATCACCCGCAAACCAACGGGGAAACTGAGAGGACAAACCAAATTTTAGAAGACATGTTGAGAGCTTGCACCTTGAAACATGGGCGTAGCTGGGATAGGAGCTTGCCGTATGCTGAATTCTCATACAACAACAGATATCAAGCCAGCTTGAAGATGTCACCTTTCGAAGCATTGTATGGTAGATGGTGTAGAACGCCTCTGTTCTGGAATGAGACCGGAGAGAGCCAAGTGTTTGGACCCGAAGTGCTGCAAGATGCCGAGAAGCAAGTCCAAACGATACGAGAAAACTTGAAGGCTGCTCAGTCACGACAAAAAGGATATGCGGACAATAGGCGAAGGAGGTTGACCTTCGAAGTGGGAGACTTCGTGTATCTTAAAGCATCGCCTATCCGAGGCCAACGATGGTTCAACGTCAAAGGAAAATTAGCACCTCGCTACATCGGGCCTTTCAAGATTTTGGGCAAGCGAGGAGAAGTAGCCTATCAACTAGAACTGCCAACGCACCTCTCTGACGTGCACGATGTATTTCACGTATCCCAACTCAAGAAGTGCTTAAGAGTACCAGAAGAACAAGTACCGATGGATGAGCTCGAGCTTCAAGAGGATCTGACCTACGCGGAGCACCCTGTCAAAATTTTGGACGTGAAGGAAAGGGTCACGAGGAACAAAGTGATCCGTTGGTGCAACGTACAGTGGAGCCATCACACGGAAGCCAAAACTACATGGGAGCGTGAGGAAGATCTCAAGGCAGAATTCCCTCCTCTATTCTCCACTCTATCGAATCTCGAGGGCGAGATTCAGTTTAATGGGGATAGGTTTGTAACACCCTCAAATTCATTTCCATGCATTGCATAGATTTTTCATGTAAAGAAACATTATAAAAGAAGTAGAAATGGAGAAAGAACTATAGAAATGGAGAAAGAACTATAGAAATGGAGAAAGAACCATAGAAATGGAGAAAAGAACCATAGAAATGGAGAACGAACCATAGAAATGGAGGAAGGAACCATAGAAATGGAGAAAGAACCATAGTAATGGAGGAATGAACCATAGAAATGGAGGAAAAACCACAGAAATGGAGAAGGGAATATAGAAATGGAGAATGGGGCATAGAAATGGAGAAGGGCAATGTAGAAATGGAGAATTGGACATAGAAATGGAGAGGGGAATGTAGAAATGGAGAATGGGACATAGAAATGGAGAGGGGAATGTAGAAATGGAGAATGGAACATAGAAATGGAGAGGGGAATGGAGAAATGGAATAAGTGACATAGAAATGGTGAGGAATGGGAAAAGATAGCTGAAATGAGCCATTCCCAAATTTCCCAAATTTCCTCCAAAATTTGTAAATTCCCCAATTCCCAAGAAGGGAATTTTCCCCACATTTTGGGGATAAAATCCCCAAGGCTGCCGCACCACAAGAGATAAGTTTGTTAAGATCCAAAAAAAATGAATAGGACTCTTATTTGAGCTCCAATTGGAGTAGGACTCCAATTTTCCCCCCTTATAAATATAACCCCCACCCCCTTGGCCGACCCCTCTCTCTTTTGGTCATCCCCCCCTGCTGTGAAGCCCCTGGTGACCCCCCCCTTGCTGGAATTTGGCCGCCGTCGAGCCCCGCCGTCGCCGGAGAAGAAGCCTGACGATCTGTCCTGTCCTAATCTTCCATAGAAAAATTCCCCACTGCTGCCATTGCTAGGAGGAAGGCCCTGCCACCGAAAGGAAGTGCAGTAGGTCACAATTACCCATCTTAGGACGTCGCCGCAGTTTCTACGCATCCGTTTTCTTCGCCCCCTTCGAGCAGAAACTTTTACGTGTGGACAGATCGCGTTTTGATCGGTTTTTGATGGTGGAATTGATCTAGATCTTGAGTCAAGATCATCGCCACGTCCACACTTGATCCCTACACCCTTTTCCATCCTAAAATCCCATGAAAGCCCATTAAAACATGCAAGAACACGTACAAACTGGTTTAATCAAACAGCACCATAGGATTTGCATCCATCTACTCAATTGCATCTTGAGTAAAGTTTGTGCATGATGATTGATTGCTGTGAATTTTGTATGTGCATGGTCGTGAGTAGAAGGACAAGCTCAAGAGGTCATCTACGAGGACCTAAACCACCAAGACTTCGAGACGCTTGAGCAAAAAGAGCCACGGGAACAAGGCAAGTGCCCCTTGACCATATTGATCCCATGTTTTGAAACTGTTTTGTTTGCGAAAACGTGTAGGCTTTAGTCAATTTGATGGGACACACTTTTATAGGAGTTTACTAGTTTGGTTAAACCATCCTTGTCGCCGGGAAAGTTGATGAGTCAGGTATGGTTGTTTGTCCTTTTTTGCTTCGTTTAACTTACGGGATATGGGAAGCTGAAATAAAACATGTCTAGCTACTGCACTCATATGAATAATGATGATGAGAACTTGATGATGTTAATGAGCATGGAATGGGGAGATCTAGTTAAGCTTGGTTCATGGATGTTGCTGAATGAGATGGTGGTTTACTTGCCGTAGATCTAAGGACCGGTTCATGCCAGCACATGCCAGGAAAACAGTGCCACCACAAGGCCAAATATGAGTGCGGCTTAGCTGATTAATTAGGTGTGTTGCTAGCTTGTTATGCACCGTGGATGGCGCGAGGAATGGGAGTCGAGAGGGACTGCCCTGGGAACTGCATGGCACAAGAGAGGGCCCGTGGGTGGGAGAATAGTGATTCGAGCCTACCGGTGAAACCTCAGTGAGTCCATACATCTAGTAGCCCCTTTGTAAAGGCTATTTTGTGATCTCTTGGCCATACACCGAAGGTTGTGTACTGGTATAATGTAGGTTCTGCAGTCGCCGACGGGTGACGAAATCACGAACTTGTGGGTAAAGTGGTGCCACCTCTGCAGAGTGTAAAACTATCATGATAGCCGTGCTTCCGGTCACAAGCACCTGGCCAACTCACATGATTAGAGGCAAAATTTGGGATGTTTATTCGGTATGGTTATGGTATGGTCACTGGGATTGGTTTTGAGATTGTTTTGAGTCATGACATGAATTTGGTTTCGGTTATATGAATATGAGATGGTTATGAATATTTATGAGCATGAGATGAACTTGAGAAAGATTAATGGCTGGTTGATACTTGATAAATGGTGAATTATGGTGAAGGAATATTGTTGTTTTACTTGGTTATATTGGGATTTAATTCACCTAGAAATAGTTGTTGTTTTGCCATGTTTATGAAATAAAACTTAATTGCTGCAATGAGCCTTTTTATTGCCTACCTTGTTGTAAGCTACATGTCATACTTCTCCCGCACTTGCTGAGTACGACATGTACTCACCCTTACATTACCACATAAACATCAGCTACAGGAGATGAGTACTTCGAGGACCATGTGGAGTACTAGGCGTGTGAACTACCGTCAACATGCCTATGGAGTTGAAGACTGGAGCCTGCTGTTTAGTTATTTCAGCTTCGATTAGAGACTTCCGCTGCAAGAATAAGTTAGAGATTCATGAGTGAGACATTGATTTATTGTAATAAAGTCCTTAAACACTATTTATTCGTGGTTATATTCTGAATTCAGTTTGTGGATTACATGTGTATGTGTGATGAACATCCTGGGCACACATATGCATTCACTTGGTTCTATTTTCGGAACTGGGTGTCACAGAGTTGCTGAAGAAGGGCACTAAATACATGTGGAATGCAGCATGTAAAACCGCGTTCAAAACTCTGGTGAAACATCTCACAACAGCTCTAGTTCTTGCTCAGCCGGACACGACGAAGCCATTTGATGTATGTTGTGATGCATCTGGCATCGGTCTCGGCTGTGTTTTGATGCAAGAAGGGTGTGTAGTCGCCAATGGGTCTCATTATCTGCGGAACCACGAGAAGCATTATCCAACTCATGATCTCGAGCTTGCTACTGTGGTGTTAGCGTTAAAGATGTGGAGGCATTATCTACTTGGCAATCTTGTCCACCTCTACACCGACCATAAAAGCTTGAAGTATATCTTCACGCAGAAGGAGCTGAATATGAGACAACGGAGATGGATGGAGCTCATAAAAGATTATGAAATTGAGATCCACTACCATCCAGGAAAAAGCGAACATGGTTGCCGACGCGCTTAGTTAGAAAGCACACGTTCACAACTTGGCGATTGCTGAGTTGGAAGATGAAGAACCAAGTCTCCGTGTCATTCCGTATGGCGCGCTTTATAATCTTGCGCTCATTCCAACTATACGTGAAGAGATTGTTGAGGCTCAAAGAAGAGACAAAGGTATGTCTCACATACGGAGAAGACTAGACAACGGAGAGGTGAAGTGTTTCCGGAAGGATAATGACAGTACGATATGGTTTAATGACCGTATAGTGGTACCGCGTAATATAAAACTCTGGAAGAAGATCTTGCATGAAGCCCACCTTTCGAAGTTTTCCATTCATCCCGGCAGTATCAAGATGTACAAAGATTTGAAACAAAAATATTGGTGGACGCGGATGAAGAGGGAAGTCGCTAAATATGTATCCGAATGTGATACGTGTAGACGGGTCAAGGCTGATCATATGCGGAAAGCCGGACCGCTACCACCACTGAAGATACTGGCCTGGAAATGTGAGGATGTGAGTATGAATTTCATCGTCGGATTACCACTCACATCCCAGAAGCATGACTCAATATGGGTGATCATCGACCGGTTGACAAAGTCAGCTCATTTCATACCGGTGAACACTCATTATCGAGCAAGGCAATATTCGGAGTTGTATATCTCCAGAATTATATGCTCACATTGTGTTCCGAAGACCATCATTTCAGATCGGGGTGCGCTGTTTGTTGCTCGGTTTTGGGAGCAGCTGCATGCCTCGTTGGGCACCAAGATGATTAGGAACTCCGCATATCACCCTCAAACCGATGGACAAACTGAGAGGGTGAACCAAGTGCTGGAAGATATGTTGAGGGCGTGTGCCATCCACCATGGTAAGAATTGGGATGATCACTTACCGTTGGCGGAGTTTTCATACAACAACGGGTATCAAGCTGAGTATAGAAATGGCACCGTATGAAGCTCTCTACGGCCGGAAGTATCGCACACCGTTGAATTGGTGTGAGTCCGGCGAAAGAGTTCTGTTTGGGGCTGATCTTGTCAACGAAGCCGAAGACCGAGTTCGGTTGATACAAGAAAATTTGAAGGCTGCACAATCCCGACAGAAGAGATACGCTAATCAAAGGCGTAGGCCATTGAAGTTTGACGCCAGAGAGCACGTTTACCTTCGTGTATCTCTGATGAAGGGAATTCACCGGTTCGGTGTAAAGAGGAAACTCGCTCCCTGCTTTATAGGTCCTTTTGCTATCACGGAAAGTTCGTACCCGTAGCCTACCGTCTGGATCTACCGGCAAGTCTTGCGGGTGTTCATGATGTATTTCATGTGTCACAGCTGCGGAAGTGCCTCAATTTTACCGCTGCTCTCCGCACCAAAGAAATTGACGAGTTGAAACCGGACCTTACCTACACCGAGCGACCGGTTCAGATTATGGATGAAAAGACCCGGGTAACCCGGAACCGGACGATAAAATTTTACAAGGTGCTGTGGAGTAATCATACCGCGGAAGAGGCGACGTGGGAAAGTGAAGATTATCTCCGCACCAACTATCTGGAACTTTTGGCTTTATACAGTTTGTAATTACCTCTTCCGTCTCGTTCTTCTTTTATAATCTCGAGACGAGATTTTTTAAGGGGGGAGAAATGTAAAAGTCCCAAAAATGTATATGAATAAAACGAGGTCCGAATTCATATGTGTGGTAAAGTCATGGAAAATGGGACTTGCTAAAACTTTTCTTTATGCGAAGTGCTACATGGATGATCATCCAAAAATGAGGCTCACATTTTTATTTGAAGGTGTTGAACCAATAAGGATTTAAATAACTCTTTGCATGAAGGATTAAAAATTCAGATTTCAAATTCAAAGTTCACACAAATTGCGGTCAAAAACTTTGAATACTCATGCAGCCCATACTTTGGAATTTGAGGCAATTTAGTGTGGCAAACTTTCATTTTTAGGGTGGGCTCAAAAGGAATTTAATAGGCGCATTTCAAATTCAAACCAAATTCAAATTTGTTATGCAAATTCAAACTGAATTTGGTGGAATTCAAATGCTAGCCCACTTTTCAAATTCAAAACATGTAAATGGAAGAGATGAACATGAGAAGATATTTTGGGAGGAAATTTGGGGTGGACCCCACATGTCATTGGTACACTGCGCCTTGCAACCAAAGTATCTTTTCTCTGCCTTTCATTCGAATAGCCCGAGGGCTCACAGTGCACCACCGAGAGAGTGGCTGCCGCCACCTCCTGCTCCCCTCTCTCGCGTTGGCACCAGTGTGTGGATGTCCTCGGTGTGATCCTCTCTTCTCAGACCGAGCGAACGTCCTTTTGCTTCGTCCTCCTCGCAAGCAACCGCACAAACAGAGAACTCACCACCGTGCCTCGGGAGCAACTGGGAAACCAGGAAAATTACTCGCGCCCACTGCCCCCGAGCTGCAAAACAGCATGGTGCACCCGTTGTCATCTCCCCGACCCAAGAGCTAGCGAGCTCCGACCTCCTTTGCCCTAGAACATCTCTCTCCGCGGTGACCTAGAGTGAAACGACGACCGGGGCGCACGTGGACAGCCCTCCACAGAGGCTTTCACCCCCTAAGCAAGAACGGCCACGGGAGCGCGCTACGGTGGTGCTTCTCTCCTCCAAACCTTGGAGAAAACCGTGGATTGTCGCCGGCTAATTTGGAGATTTTGCTCCAGCGGCTGCAAACCGAGCGTCCGGTACTTAACTAAAAAATCCCAACTCTTTTATTCTCTATAGGTCATCAAACTGTGCACATAGATGCTGGACAAGCCGGCGAGCATATTCCCTTTAGCAACCCTAGCATGAAATCACCTCGGAGCAGAGGATTTTGCAGTCTTCCGCGCGTGTTCATGGCGGGACCGATCGGGCGCACGGTGCCGACACATTTGCGGCCGTTCCCGACCCATTTGGAGGTCCTGCCGAGCTTTGCGATCACCCACTGGTGCTGTAGAGCTAGTTGGTCGATTTTTTTGCGCTGTAAGAAGGTCGGCCGACGACGCCAAAGTCCATCCGAGGTCGCCACACGTCGCCGACCGTTTTTCGAGCACCGGCAGCCCTTGCAAACCCCACAGGTATGTCCCTCGACATCCCAAACTCACTGGCGGCGAGCCTCAGCTCGGGCGGTGGACGGAAACGGTGAACCGGCAAACTCCGGCGTCGGGCTGGCGAGCTGGGTGGCGCACGCGAGAAACAGAGAGCGGGAGGTAGGAGAAGGGGCGGGCCCCGGCTATCAGTGACCGAAAAATTTAAATGTCTGATCGGCTGTGGCTCAGGGATCTTCTGTGGCTGCACGCCAAAACCCTGTGAACCCGGTGTGGGCCGATTCCTATTGGTGAGTTTAAAACAGTGGGTCCAGCAGACTTTTCAATAGCAAAATAATTCCAGAGTGGGTTCCAACTTTGGAAAATCATATCTCTGTATAGAAACCTCCAATTTGAGTGATTACAATTGGGTTGGATTCATTTTGCAAAGATCTATCCAAATATGAACTCCAATTTGTATGGAAGTCAATATTAAATTCAGGAAAATTCTTTGAATATTTTATGAAAAAAATTATTGAGGGAGTTTGGTTCATCCAAAAATCCTCAAATTTTGCCAGAATATTTTTTAGCATATTGTTGACCTTCTAGAAAGTTTGCAGCTCATTTGAAGACCATTTGAGTAGGAATTTACTAAATACAAACTGCTGTGTTCATAAGAGTCCAGAAACATTTTCAGAAATTGTTGCCCACTTGTAAAATCCATTCTAGGAAATTCATAACTCCAAAAATCATAGGAAAATTTAGGCAAGGTCTCAGAGACATACTTGAAATTGTAGTTCACTAAATTGGGCATGAAAATGCACATTACTCCAGAAAAATTCTTTGGAGTAGAAATGCTTATGGAATTGTTCTGGAAAAACTACTAAAGTAAAAGGTCTAGATTTTGGATCAAATTACTTTCAGGTGACCAGTTACTCACATGTAAATTATCAGCTCAATTTGATCATTAGAACTCGCTGTTATTGTTCTACATACTTATGTATATGGGGAAATACATAAGAGACATTGTAGGAATTATGGAGAACATAATTTTACTCCACATTAGCTGCAATTTGGCAAGCTAAATCCCTAGTTAGTATAGAACATGCTGTAAAAGTTTTGAAGTCATTGAAGTTTTTGTTCTTCAGATGCGTTTAAATCTTTTCAGCTTATCTCTTATGGTCATTAGGAAACTTAGTGAGTTAGAAACAAGAACACTAAGACAAATTTAGTTCATTCATAATTCTTTGCACAACAGAGGCAAACCAAGCCATTCTTGGCATTTCCACACCGCCTCTGTTCTTAAGAAAATCCAGTCTTTTATTTGTTACATTGCATTCTATAAAAATTGTGCATATACATTTCAATAGGAATCACTACGAAGCGGATTTGAAGGAGCGATTCATTGAAGTGGATCATACTCCGGAGAATCAAGGGTTGATCAGCAAGGATCACTAACTACTTATATACGACTACTCTGCAAAATAGGCAAGCTCCGGTTTGCATTTAACAGCTGTTAAGTCTTTATTTTGTATTCACTCTTTGATTAGGATATGATATGTGCATTAGGTCTAGTGCTTTGATACTCTCCTTGCATGACCAAATGAACCCATGGAGTATTGGGTAGTTGTCTTTTCATTGTGTAGGACTGCCATGCTTAAGTAAGGTTCGGTAGAAGTCGAGTGGTGAGATACTACTCGCATGATCAGGACAACAGGGGCATATGGGATTGGTTCAGAAAATGTATAGCAAGTTAAAGTTGAGACCGGAAGGTTGTAGAGGCAGCAGGATATAGGAGCCTGGGTGCTATAGACCTGTCCGTGTCGGTCAAGGACCGATCCGTATGCGGCCTTGTTGAATAAGTTTGAGTTGTGTACCGGACTCATGCTGGCTATATGGGACCCAGCAAACCGATGTACCTCGAGAAGCTTGCGTTGAGCCTTTTCGGGTTGCCTCATGCGAGACGGCTGGTGTGCAGTATGTGGGTAATATTCTCATGATATCTCATGTCGGTAGGTGCACCATGAGAGCGGCTACTGTACGGGGCGATTTGATCGATTCAACGGGGGTGAAACGGGGGAAAGGCTGCCACGTACGACGTCGGTGATGGTTGCTGTAGGCAACGTCGAGTACGGGCGTATGTGTCGTGTAGTCTGGGTGTTATTGATTCGAATCACTGTCGCTCATAGAAAAGGACCGAGCATACTTGTTCTCGCAGTCGTGACGTAGTAAGAACATACATGAGAAAGGAACTAATCATTATGATTTGAAGTTTTCATTTTAGCTTGGTGATGAATCTTTTATTATAGTTAGAGCAAACTCGATTCATTTCCACCGTGAGCAAATTACATCGGGGGAAAGCGTTTCTTGTTTGATTGTGGACTCCCGATGTGGCGTGCCAAAGGTTATTCTTAAATTGCTTCTAATAACACTTGAAAGTAAGGGTTCACATTTCGGCCAGTTTATTATGCATTATGCCATCCTACTTTATGTTTATAACCTCATGTAGAGTTTCATGGCTAGGGTGACGGTTAAGTCTTGTTGAGCGTTATGCTCACGGAAACCTCCGAGTTGTTACTTTACAGGATTGACTTCATGCTTATAAGAAGGGATGCCGATGAGACTCGGAAACCTCCGAGTTGTTACTCAACAGCATCCTCGTCGCTGCAGTTTGTTCTTCGTGTTGCTAGTAAGAAACGTCCGCGGGCTGGACTGTTTCTTTGATGCTAAGATAGAAATGAGTCGTGAGAGTTGTAGTCTTCCGCTGTAGTTTATTTTGATATAAGTATTTGTAAAAATACTCTTGTACGCTTCAGCAAATGCATGATTTATGTAATGTGATGTGTTTCCTCGACCCGTGTGCTATTGGGTGCCGCATATCACGACACCACCCGACGAGGTCCTGCCGGGGCCGCGTTCGTGCCCCACATTTGTAGCTTATGTGATGTTTCAGTTCGTCTTTATTGGTGCATCTGTCATGATTTAATCTCTATAATTTTTCAAGATATTGACTAAACTTTCAACAGGAAGGCTGTATATTGGTCTAACCCGATGGAGATCGGTGATTTACATTTCAACAATTAGTAATATTATTATATACGCTGGACCGTGTCCGTGAGATGTAGATCCCTGACGTCAGACAAAATGCCAACGAGGCTTGATTCTTCCTAACTATTTGCATTTTTAAATTGTAAATTAAGAGGCTCCATTGTTTTGATCAGTTAAGAGCTTTTTAACTGTAGAAAATATGAAATTTTATCGTGTCGTCAGGACTGACGCTTTAATACTGTCTTTGAGATCAGAACTTGATCATCTGGAATAGACAACAACAATATTGCTAAACTTAAAGATTTTAAAACTTTTGCACCGTGATGGAGAAAGCAGTACGTGGAGCGGGAAATGATAAAATTCTTCCGGCATATCTTCTAGACAGAGGGATGTAGGACGAAGGTGTAGCTTTTGCACACGCTACTGTTTTGTTTATCAGAGCAGACGCTACTGTTGATGACACACAAAAGACGTCAGAAAACAAAACTGTCTTTAAGAGAACTGCTGCGAGGTAGCAAAGGTCTGCCCGAACCCCCAGTTGGCCGGGGCAACGTCAATGAAGGTCTGAATCTGCCCATCGCTGGTGGTAACCTGGAATGACAGACTTTGCCCGTTCAGGTACGCGTTGGACTGCCAGTTGACGCCCCAGTTCCTCGACATGGCCATCCACCCGGTCCTCGAGCCCTTGACCGACACTGACTGGATGGATCCGCAGCCGCCAACATTGGTGATCAGCACCAGCTCGAAGTAGTCGCGGCCGCTAATTGTGAACCGGACCCCTCCTTGCTTCACGCATGGCACCCTACATACACATGTTGTACTTGTATGTCAATAGCGTTATCAATCGAACCAAATCATATAATAGAAGTATGTACTGACTTCAGTGACATGAAAGATGTGTATTTAGCTCCCATCACCTTTGGTAGAGCACCGGCACGATGCCTCCACGGTAGATGCCGATCTTGAGCCAGGCGGGCTCAGCCATATCAAAGTGCTGGCGGGGCGGGTTGCACCAGCCACCGGCGTCGTTGGACAGCGCGTAGTTGGGCGGGCAGAAATTGGTCGCCGTGATCGTCACCGACGTGCCGGGGATGCAGAACTGCGGGTCCGCCTGGTAGTCGCACACGATGCGGAAGCACTGCCCGCACGACAAGCCGTCGTTGAACAGGGCCGTGCTCAGCGCCGCCGTGTTCGTCCCGTACCCTGTCGAGTAAAGGTTCCCGTAGCCACAGGCCCCTCCTACATATACACACAAGAGACAGATGCATGGATAAGTTAGTTCTGGACTAGACATTTTGTACTAGACCAGGAATAAATACTAATAGCAGCAGTTAGGGACTTCTGATCTTACCCATCGTTCCGGAAGCGTCTCTATCACCATAGAAAGTGGCGAACGCCTTGTTCAGGCCGGACGCCGTGAAGCCCGCGGCTTCCTGCCAAAGGAAGCATGCTGTAGCAAGCAACAAAAGAACGCGAGTGACTGACCCCGTTGCCTCCATGTTACTCCGGCGAGATTGAACGACGCTAATGGCCAAATGCAAGGAGGAGCGTTGTTTAAATAGGCATCGCAATGAGACGCTGGCGTTTCTGGATTGGATCAGAGGGCAGGTCCGCATGCAGTCGCCCGGCCACGGGAGAGGTCGTGCGTGCATGTGGGTTGTGCATACAGAAGTGCTATTTGGAGCTGACAAGGACACGAGCAATCAGTCGCTATATTATTGCTCTGGATCGTCGGCCGCATGGGACGTTCTAGCTAGCCGCGAGAACCCATGTTCGGATCAATAAACACAGCTAGCTTGGGTGTCTCTGACGAGTGTCCGGTCAGGACATGAGATGCTGCACAACCTATCTGTCGGCGCTAGTCCCAATGTAGATCTGGACTAGCGCTTCATTTATGCACAGTGAATTCCGGTACTTGTTTTGTCGGTGCTCACGTCGAAAGCACTCTTCTGGAATACAACTTGATGTGTGTTGGCACCGAAATTGGATCTTTGGGCCAACAATCCGACCACGACCGCTCTTTATAGACACTCTCTCCACTCACTGGGAGTTTATCTCCGTAGTTGACCAAAGTCAAATTAATATAACCATAACTAACATTATAGAAAAAATATTATTTTTATAAAATCACATTAGTATCATTAGATTAATCATGAATTATATTTTCATAATATGTTTATTTTTGTGTAGTATATGCTAATTTTTTCTGTACATTTGGTCAAAACTAGATTAGTTTGACTTTTACCAACTCTATAAATAAAGTTACAATATGACAGAGGGGGTATTACACTTACACAACAATAAACCACTAATTTTTAAACAAACTAGCAAATGATAAAGGCCTCAACTGTTGAAATTTGGCCCATGTGGTCAAGCCCCAAGTAAAATTTCTAATAAATCTCAAACGTTCATCTATGGTAAGAGGTGTTTGCTAATTTCAGTACCGCATTGAGAGTGAAAGGAGACTGAGACTCATTTATAAGTGCAGGTGTTCTAGCAGTTCTCAAGTGAGTGATAATAGGACGTGGTACACTTGCGCTCCTACTCTTCCTCGTCGTCCTCCTCGCACGCCACGCTTAGCACACGTGCGTTTTATGAATTCCTGTTAAGTCAACTTTATTTTTTTTTCTAACCGGGAAACTGAGTCATAGATGGACGCGTCACAAACAGCTTAGACGGTTTGGAACGTAGCTCGGAGTCTTCCTGATTTGTTAGAAATAAAAGTGTCTGCAGTATTCATCAGATAATAGAACAAATAGGTTTTTGCCTCCCTCACTATTAGAGCCATCATTGTAGTCTATTTCATCCCGAGCGTACACAAACAATCGAGGGAGCAGGCCTCTAGAACCACTCGTCTTTGCGTCTTCATAAGGTTTTTGAGAAGAAATCCAGGCGAGTGCTCAAGTTCTTTATCATAAATCGTCTTTCGTCCAAGTCAGATGTTGATGCTTATTTGCCATCTGCATCGATCAATCTGCGAGATCCGGCCGCTTGATCCAGCTGACCAAGATTGTGATGAAGAGCCCCTCAAAGGCATTGCCTTAGTCGAGTCAACCAATTCATTGATTATGGTAAACCTACAAAAAAGCAAAAATTAAGAGTAAGATTTCGTAGCTCTGATTGATAAATATAAAAAATGTTAACATATCACCGTCCATGGGCTTTTTTGGCTCCACTCGCTATATATGGGTGGGCGTGGTTAACTGAAAACTGCAAAACCAAATCGTACCCCACCGAACTAAAATTTGCGGTTAATCAAATTTTTTGATTAAATTCAGTTTTCATTTTTTGTTATTTTAGTTAACTGAATTTAATTTGGTTGTCACATCATATTAACCGAATCTAATTTGGGTGTCACATCGTATTAACCGAATTAAACGATTTACACGAATATTTAAGTAACCCATAAAATCAAAGCTTAATAATATTAATCTTCATTCTCATCGGAAATTTTCACGTTGTCCAACCCAATCTTAATAATCTTCACCCATCACCTGTGCATACATATTATTTTTATATATTTTTTGTATTTTTTATGTGTTTATTGTAACATATAATCGTTTATGGGCTTTTCTGGCTCCACTTGCTAGGGGGTGGACGCGGTTGATCGCAAACCGCAAAATCAAACTGAACCGCACCAAACCAAACCGAAATTTGCTGTTAATTAATTTTTTTGGTTAAATTCGATTTTCATTTTTGGTTACTTCGGGTAACGGAATTTAATCCAGTTTTCACATTCTATTAACTGAATTAACCAATTTAACCGGATATTTAAACTACACTGCCCCATATCCCATAAAAATAAAGCTTAATAGTATTAATCTTCATTCTCATCGGAATTTTTCACGTAGTCCAGCCGATCGTAATAATCTTCAACCATCATCAGTGCATGCATGCTTTTTTGTATATTTTTTCTAGTTTTTATGTGTTTATTGTTATTTTTGTCCTATAAATTATACTACAAGTTAAAATGCAGTTAATAGCAAAACCGAACCGACTTACACTACTACAAAAATCATTATCACAGGCGCCTTGTTATTCATACCCAAGCGGTCCGTAAAAAGATGCGCCTATGATGAATAAATGTCATAGACGGCTCACAATGGCAAACCGCCTGTGTAAACATATCAATTTTCACAGGCGGACCATGGAGTAGGAACCACCTGCAATATGGGCCATTAATACGGGCGGCTGAAGCGACCGGGAGTAGGAGCCTCCTGCAATATTGGCCATTAATACCGAGGGGAACGAGCCTTTGAATTTAATTCAAAGCCGCATTAATACAGGCGGTTGAAATGACTGGGAGTAGGGAGCCACCTACAATATTGGCCATTAATACCGAGGGGATCAATCAACCAATTCGAAGCCACCAAATGTTGTGGCCCGGTATACATCAACCACATTTAGCACCAAACAAAAAGAAAACAAACAATTCGATAATCAATAACAAACATTCATCATCAAACACATGTTCATTAAAAACTAAACTTTTACAAACAACAAAAGAAAACAACAGACGATCGCCTAGTCCTCCGGTGGCGGAGAAACCCCAAATTTGTCGGCGATCGTCTCCACCAACTTCCTGCTGCCTTCCACCCCAAGCACCTCACCGACCGTCTCCCGCATCGCGTCAATACGACCGGCCACTGCGCTTAACCCGAAGAGGTAGTGGGCTATGGTGCCCATTCCAATACATTCTAGAAGGCGACCAAAACCAAGAAGAACCATGGCATCATATGTACTGTTGAATACATACTTAGCCATCTGCCGGCGCAACGGTGATAGGTCATCGTCGTCCGCCTATGCCTTGAGGGCAACCAAACTATGCTCTAGGAAAGCGACTTTCCTAAGCAGGTGCACTCTCTCTTCCGCCCAGAAAGGCGGCGGAGGTGCGGTTGGAGACGGGGACGGAGGTACGGTTGGATCCTGGGATGGAGGCGCGGTTGGAGCCGGGGATGGAGGTGCGGTTGGAGCCAGGGATGGAGGCGCGGCGAGTGGAGAGCATGGTCGGGAGCGCTTCGTCGGTGGTTCCATTGAGATTAGGGCTACGCTGCGGCAGGGAAGACGAAGAGTAGAGGGAAGAGGAGGACTTTGATGGTGGTGCAGACCGCGGAGAAGGGGAAGGTGCAAGTTATAATAGTGCGAAGAAGGAGATGTCGGATCGCTTTGAATTCTGCACGCGAATGGCAATGACCGTACGATACAGGCGGACCGTGGAGTAGGAGTCGCTTGCAATATGGTCATTAATATAGGCGGCTGAAGCGATCGGGCATGCGAGCCTTACCTTTTTGGTTACCGCGCGTGAAGGGAATGCGCCACGCACGCAGTACATGCGTCCTTAGAGTTACACAGGCGGATAATATTACGTTACAAACCGCCTGTGGTAAACATTCTTCACAGGCGGACAGCCAGAGATAAAGAACCCCTTGCGATAAAGATTCTTCATAGGCGGATACTCTTCACATTACAAACCACCTATGATAAATATTCTTCACAGGCGGCTAGTCGTAGGTATAGAACCGCCTACGAAAATTATAGCGAACAGAGGAAAAACAGAGCTCAGACATACACATAGAGACGAAGCAGCACTCAGCCGGCCATGACTGCAAGCGCAGTGTATTTCACTGTATGAAGCAGCACTCAGCCGACCCCAACATGCTTGGGGTAAAGGCTTGGGTGTTGTTGTTAATACATACATACATACATACATACATACATACATACATACATACATACATACATACATACATACATACATACATACATACATACATACATACATACATACATACATACATACATACATACATACATACATACATACATACATACATACATACATACATACATACATACATACATACATACATACATACATACATACATACATACATACATACATACATACATACATACATACATACATACATACATACATACATACATACATACATACATACATACATACTGTCGAAGTGTGTGATCGACACTTCCCCCGGACCTGCTCTGGGCAGCCCGCGGAGGTTCTTTTTCGAAGGGGCTAGTCGCTTGCGGAGAGCTTAAGCGTAAGGGAAGAGTGAAGGAGGAGCTTGACACGGCGAGTTTTACGTGGTTCGGGCCGCCGGAGCGTAAAACCCTACGTCCACGGTGAGCAGAGGTGTTCGCTGCATTGCTTGTTGCTCAGAACCGGAGTCCTGAGCTTGAGGGTGAGTTATGCCTAGGGTGTGAGTTGCTGGAGTGCGAACCCACCCTAACGTTGCCTACCCGAGCCTTTTATAGTCCAAGGCCCGAGCGGCTTACAAGGGGGCCCGGGACCCGACAGGTGGTCCCGGGGAGATTGCCTGCCGACTATCGTATCTGCAGTTATGTCGGTAGTTGTCTCTAACGAGGGCTTCCGAGTCTTTGTTCTGCCGCCCTGCAAATGCCGCAAGCTAGTCGTAGTGGTTGATGACAGCGGGGCCGGCAGGGGATGTTTGTCGCTGTGTTTATTGGCTGGCAGGTTCTGACACTGCGCGCCAGTCTACGATGCGACTGGTCACAGCGCCTCCTGACAGGCGTGCGCTACGCCTCTTCGTCTCGGGATGGCGTGGGTCTTGAATGCTTTGTACGGTAAAGGCATGGTGGGCCTTTACTCCCGCCGCATACCGCGCTGGGCGGCAGCACTGCTCTGCTGGCCACATGTCGGACCCGGAGCTCTCCTCTGAGGAGAGGGGGAGCTCCGGCTCCACTGGGCGCGTGGAGCCTTCGGAGCTCACCCCCGCGGAGGGGGCGAGCTCCGGTCTTCCGGGCCACTTGGCAGGCTCGGAGCTATCCTTTGAGGAGAGGAGAGCCCCGGCCCTCCTGGACACGTGGCGCTTTCAGAGCTCGCCCTTGCGGAGGGGGCGAGGTCCGGCATCCTGGGCCACGTGGCACGCCCGGAGCTATCCTCCGAGGGTAGGAGAACTCCGGCCCCGCTGGACACGTGGCGCCTTCGGAGCTCGCCCCTCCAGAGGGGGTGAGGTCTGGCCTCCTGGGCCACGTGGCAGGCTCGGAGCTATCCTTCGTGGGGAGGGGAGCTCCGGCTCCGCTGGACACGTGGCGCCTTCAAACCTCGCCCCTGTAGAGGGAGCGAGGTCCTTAGGAAGTTTTACCCTGTGCGCGGGGGTACCCGGTATTGAGGGTACCGACAGTGGCCCCCGGGCTCACCTCGGGGGAGGTAACGAGCCCGAGGTGGGGCCTTCTCATGCCCGCGCACTTTCTTGTCTTGAGTACTCCCTGTGCTGGCAGGGTCTTGACGGCTTCGGAGTTCAGCGTCTGAGGAGAGGGTGAAGCCTGGCATCGGAGCTCGGCCCTTGTGAAAGGGGGAGGTCCGGCTTCGGAGCTCGCCTCTGAGAAGAGGGGTGGTCTGGGAAGTCATCGGATCTCAGGCCCACCGAGGGCGTGAGGTCCGGCATCAGGGCTCGCCTCTGAGAAGAGAGCGAGGGCTGGCATCGGAGCTCGGCCCAGCTGTGGGGGCGGAGGTCCGGAAGTCATCGGAGCTCAGGCCCACGGAGGGCGTGAGGTTCGGCATCAGGGCTCGCCTCTGAAAGGAGGGCGACGGCTGGCATCGGAACTTGGCCCGGCTGTGGGGGCGGAGGTCTGGAAGTCATCGGAGCTCAGGCCCACGAAGGGCGTGAGGTCCGGCATCAGAGCTCGCCTCTGAAAGGAGGGCAAGGGCTGGCCTCGGAGCTCGGCCCAGCTATGGGGGCGGAGGTCCGGAAGTCATCGGAGCTCAGGCCCACAAATGGCATGAGGTCTCGCATCAGCGCTCGCCTCTGAAAGGAGGGCGAGGGCTGGCCTCGGAGCTCGGCCCAGCTGTGGGGGCGGAGGTCCGGAAGTCATCGGAGCTCTGGCCCACAAAGGGCGTGAGGTCCGGCATCGGCGCTCGCCTCTGAAAGGAGGGCGAGAGCTGGCATCGGAGCTCAGCCCAACTATGGGGGCGGAGGTCCGGAAGTCATCGGAGCTCAGGCCCACGAAGGGCGTGAGGTCCGGCATCAGGGCTCGCCTCTGAAAGGAGGGCGAGGGCTAGCATCGGAGCTCAGCCTAGCTGTGGGGACGGAGGTCCGGAAGTCATCGGAGCTCAGACCCACAAAGGGCGTGAGGTCCGGCATCAGCGCTCGCCTCTGAAAGAAGGGCGAGGGCTGGCCTCGGAGCTCGGCCCAGCTGTGGGGGCGGAGTCCGGTACTGCTCAGAGGTCCTCCCTTGCCTGTCCCTTAGTCTCATTTGGCTTACTGTCCCGAGCCGGAATACGAAGCTTGGATAATCCAACGCACTTGGTCCCAGAGGTCTAGCCCCCAACCCTAGTCAGGGTGTAACCGTCTGGCCCCCTAGTACTCAGACTGTAGCGCCGGGGGGCAGAGTGCACATGCTTTGGGCGCAGGACCGGGCAAAGCAAGGCTCCTGACCCCCCGGTCTACCGTAGGTCTTTTCTTGGAGGAGACCAACTGGCGGTACAGTACCCTTACAGGGGGAGGTCCAAAAGGCCCCCGGGCCTCTGGCAGGTACCCCAAGTACTACCGCCTTCGACAGGATGGCAAATATCGACTATGCATGAGAGCAGGAAAGAGGAACCGGGTGTACAATGGGTTCACACTGTCTAGAGCGTGGGGAGGTGGTCATATAAATTAATGCGTAATTTAAATGAACACCTAAGTAAGCATGGTGAACTTACTAAGGTAGCGTCGGAGCGCCATGTCTTCACGCAGAGCGGGTCATGCGTGGCTTCGTCGTACGCTCGGACACGGGGGGACCCCCATGGTGATCTCAGGGGGAAGCATGGCTTCGGCCCCGCATACCATGTAGAAGGGTAGTTCCCGTGACCCGGCCCTGGGAAGTCCGGCTGGCCCTCGACATAGAGGAGCCGGTATCCCCCGACGGCTCTGGGTGCGGCGTCTGCACCGGTTGTGTTGGTCTGCTTGGTGTGGACCTGGCATGCATTGCATCTTCTAACCGGTTTGACGGCGTCCAGGTGGCTCTCGGTCAGTAGGAGCCTTGCTGGATGGCTTAACCGACCAGCGTGCAGGACGATGAGCGTTCCCAGCACTCGCCTCCGTGGACTACTGCGAACTGGTCGCAGCCTTCCTCCTGGGTTATGCACCGCAATAGGATGCCGTGGCGCCACGCCAGTAAAGATACCAGCGCGTAGCACTTAGCCATCCACACAATCCGTTCAGCGAATGCACGTTCATCAGGAAGGATGTCCTTCAAGGAGTCCCGGACCTCCGTGGTCCATGCATCGGGACTACTTGAGCTTCTGGATCTTGAGCGCTGGGTTGCACGGAGTCCCCAGTGACGCTTACGATCCTTGGCGGCATCCATGGTTGCAGGGCCGCCGGGACCGCCAGCTTCGAGGTGCTGGTCCACCCCCCTTCGTCCGGCTCGGCAGCCGGGCTGTGGGCCGCAGCAGCGTCCTCTCGAAGACTCCTTCGGGCACAGGGGCCCCGGTGGAGGCCTTCGTTGAGAGGTCATCAGCTGCGGCATTGCCAGCGCGCGGTATATGGCGCAGGTCCAAGGCGAGGAAGTCTTTCTCCAGCATCTGCACGTGGGGCAGATAAGCAGCTAGTTGCGGGTCACTGCAGGAGCATTCGCCCTTAACTTGCTTGATAACCAGCTGGGAGTCGCCCTGTGCCAACAACTGGCGAGCGCCCAGAGACAGGGCTGTCTGTAGGCCAAAGATGAGTGCTTCATACTCTGCCATGTTGTTGGTTGCCTTGAAATTGAAATGCACCATGTACCCAAACTGATCCCCCGATGGCATGAGAAGCAGTACACCGGCACCGGCCACCTGCTTTCGCGGGGAGCCGTCGAAGAAGAGCGTCCCCAGTGAGGCTCCATGAAGACCGGGGCTCGGTGCTCTAGTTCACCGTCTTCGTGGCCACCTGGGTCAGCCTTCATTGGTGTCCACTCAGCCACGAAGTCAGCCAGCTCTTGGCTTTTGACTGCATGGCGAGGAAGGAAGTCCAGCTCAAACTCCGCCAGCTCCGCTGCCTAGTTAGCGACGTTGCCAGTCGCATGGGGGCTGTGAAGGATCGTCTTCAGTGGATAGGAGGTGACTACCGAGACCCGGTGGACCAGAAAGTAGTGGCAGAGCTTCCTGGATGCCTCGAGCACTGCATACAACAGCTTGTTGACCTCTAGGTACCTTGTCTTGGCGTCATGGAGGACTTCGCTGATGTAGTAGGCAGGCCTCTCTTAGGTCAGAGAGGTCCTGGTTTTCTGGGGCCTCCAGGAGGTCCCGCTGGATCTCCGGGAGGTTCCGTTGGGCCTCCGGGGGGTCCAGCTGGACACCCGAGAGGTTGTCTTAGAGGTCCGGGAGGGCGTCTTGGACCTCCGGGGTTTCCTGGCATCTGTCTCCTGCTACCGGAGCAGGCTATGATGACGAGAGGTCTGGCCGCTTCGCGACGAGGACCATACTCACCACTTCGGTTGTCGCCACGATGTAGAGCAACAAATGCTCCCCGGGCTCGGAGGCTACCATGATAGGTGGGGTCACCAGGAGCTGCTTCAACTCCTGGAAAGCTTCTTCTGCTTTGTCAGTCCAGGCAAACGGACCGGATTTGCGTAGGAGCTTAAAGAAGGGGAGCGCCTGCTCTGCTAGCCTCGGCATAAACCGACTCAGCGTGGCTAGGCATCCCGTGAGTTTCTGGACTTCTTTGATGCGGGCAGGAGGCTGCATCAAGTCGATGGCCTTGATCTTCTCTGGGTTGGCCTCAATTCCTCGGTGGCTGGCAGGGAGTGCCAGTTCCGCCCTTCTGCAGCTCTGGCGCATTTGTCTGCCATGCTGAAGAGCTCTGAGACGTCGCAAACCTCTTTGGTCGTGAGCTTCTCAAGCATCTTCTCGTCACAGACACCCTGGAACGCCACCACCACTGAAGCACTTTGAATGTGCGGAATGGTCTTGCGTACCTGGGAGAACTGTTGCATGAAGGAGCACAGCGACTCCCCAGGTTGTTGCTGGATGGCGTGGAGGTCGAGCTCCGTGCCAGGCCGGGTGTAGGAGCTGCCGAAGTTGGTGGTGAACTGCCGGCAGAGCTCTCCCAGGAAGTTATGGAACCCTGGGGGGGGCGGGGGGGGGGGGGGGGGGGGGGGGGGTTCATGAGCCAGGACCGGGCTGGGCCGGTCAAGGCGACAGGGAAGTAGTTGGCCATGACGGCCTCGTCCCCTCCTGCAGCAAGGACGGCGGTGGAGTAGATCTAGAGGAACTCCGCCGGGTTGACGCTGCCGTCGTACTTCTCGGGCAAGTGCGGCCGAAACTTGCGCGGCCACCTCGCGAAGCGAAGGTGGGGTGCCAGTGCCGCACATCCTGCCCCTGTTGCTGCAGGCGTTGGTGCCGCGAACGCTTGGTTCGCTGCTGGCACAGTGTATCCCGGTATGGGCAAGGCTGCGCCATAGACCGGGGGCGCTGTTTGCAGGGCATATGGCTGTGGCATATGCTGCGTGGCGTATGCCTGGGGCAGAGTTCGCGTGGCGAAAGTCTGCGCCTCAGGCAGGGTTGAGGCAGACGTCATGCTAACGCCGGCCTCTTGGCTGCGACGCCTTTCTCGTCGTCGCTCGAGGAACACTTGGGCATCTTGGCCCAAGTGGCATCGTTCCAGCTCTGTCCTCAAGTCCGTCGACGGAAGCCTGGTGGAGCTGGAATCCACCGTCTGTCCGTCAACCATCGGCGTGCGCGTCAGCGACACAGCCGGTTGGTCGGGGCGTCGTCCCCGCCGAAGTCGAGGGTTTGCGGTGGCGACGACGAGACGGTCTACCTCGTGAATCCACTGCTGGGTCGCTGACTGGGGCGCGTCCCCAGCAGGTGGATTGTGCAGTAGCGCTCTTGCTGCAGCTAGCGCGCCCCCGTGGGGGACGCTCAGCGCCGCAGAAGATCTGACGCTCGCTGGAGCCTGCGTTGCCGGAGTCGGCGTTGCCGGAGTCGGCTGCTGGCTTCCAGCTTGCGCCGAGACACTCCGTCCCGAGTGTGTAGACACGTATTCCCCGCTGGTCACGGTCCGCCGTGAATGCGGGGGAGGAGAGCTTGCCGCTGAAGGAAGCTTCGTCATCTTCGTCGGCAAAAACTCGTCGGGCAAGGGAAAAGCCCCCTACCTGGCGCGCCAAATGTCAAAGTGTGTGGTCGACACTTCTCCCGGACCTGCTCTGGGCAGCCCGCGGAGGTTCTTTTTCGAAGGGGCTAGTCGCTTGCGGAGAGCTTAAGCGTAAGGGACGAGTGAGGGAGGAGCTTGACACGGCGAGTTTTACGTGGTTCGAGCCGCCGGAGCATAAAACCCTACGTCCACGGTGAGCAGAGGTGCTCACTGTATTGCTTGTTGCTCAAAACCGGAGTCCTGAGCTTGAGGGTGAGTTATGCCTAGGGTGTGAGTTGCTGGAGTGCGAACCCACGCTAACGTTGCCTACTCGAGCCTTTTATAGTCCAAGGCCCCAGCGGCTTACAAGGGGGCCCGGGACCCGACAGGTGGTCCCGGGGAGATTGCCTGCCGACTATCGTATCTGCAGTTATGTCGGTAGTTGTCTCTAACGAGGGCTTCCGAGTCTTCGTTCTGCCTCCCTGCCCATGCCGCAAGCTAGTCGTAGTGGTTGATGACGGCGGGGGCGGCAGGGGATGTCTTGTCGCTGTGTTTATTGGCTGACAGGTTCTGACACTGCGCGCCAGTCTGCGATGTGACTGGTCACAGCGCCTCCTGACAGGTGTGCGCTGCGCCTCTTCGTCTCAGGAAGGCGCGGGTCTTGAATGCTTTGTACGGTAAAGGCATGGTGCGCCTTTACTCCCGCCGCCTACCGCACCGGGCGGCAACACTGCTCTACTGGCCACGTGTCGGACCCGGAGCTCTCCTCTGAGGAGAGGGGGAGCTCCGGCTCCGCTGGGCGCGTGGAGCCTTCGGAGCTCACCCCCGCGGAGGGGGCGAGGTCCGGTCTTCCGGGCCACGTGGTAGGCTCGGAGCTATCCTTTGAGGAGAGGAGAGCCCTGGCCCTGCTGGACACGTGGCGCCTTTGAAACTCGCCTTTGAGGAGGGGGCGAGGTCCGGCCTCCTGGGCCACGTGGCAGGTCCGGAGCTATCCTCTGAGGGGAGGGGAGCTCTGGCCCCGCTGGACACGTGGCGCCTTCGGAGCTTGTCCCTGCAGAGGGGGTGAGGTCCGGCCTCCTGGGCCACGTGGCAGGCTCGGAGCTATCCTCCGTGGGGAGGGGAGCTTCGGCTCCGCTGGACACGTGGCGCCTTCAAACCTCGCCCCTGTAGAGGGAGCGAGGTCCTTAGGAAGTTTTACCCTGTGCGCGGGGGTACCCGGTATTGAGGGTACCGACACATACATACATACATACATACATACATACATACATACATACATACATACATACATACATACATACATACATACATACATACATACATACATACATACATACATACATACATACATACATACATACATACATACATACATACATACATACATACATACATACATACATACATACATACATACATACATACATACATACATACATACATACATACATACATACATACATACATACATACATACATACATACATACATACATACATACATACATACATACATACATACATACATACATACATACATACATACATACATACATACATCATTTGTTTGGTTTATGATATGTTGATTTCATAGTCATGTTGAATTGTTGTCCTCTGTTATTAAATTGTTGTAGTTCTGAAAAAAATAATTTAATTTTGAACTAGATTCGTTGTCCTCTCGAGGTGTATATGCAACTGTCATTGGGGTATTCCGTTTTTGTGGGTATAGTTTGCCATCTTTGACGTACTCTTATATGGCCTCAAGCATGTCCTCGTGCTTGGTTTCAACACTTTGCTTCTATGGTTAGTGCTCATGATCCTGTCCTTTCTGTTAATACTTCTCCTCAATGTTGGACTCTTCTCCTTTGACAATGACGGATGATATGATCATCAAAGGAGATGATTCTCAGTAATAGCCTTTTTGAAGGTGCTTCTCAATCAAATCACCAAAAAGGGAGAGACTGAAAGTGCATCTGGGCTAGTTCCCTGTGGGTTTTAATGATTAATGACAATACTTAAGGGACTAATGAGATTTGCAAGTGTGAGTACAGGTGATTAAGAAATTACAAAGACGGATACACTCAAAAAAGAAGAGAGGAAAAAAGGAAAATGCACTAGAGTAATAGAATTTAGGGTTTTATTTCTTTTGTGTTGAGTTTGGCCTTTGAGCATGAGTGTGATCATTGAGTAAAGTGCTGAGAATCATCTAAGAGTTCATAGTTCGAGTTTAGGTTGAGTAGAGTGGAGATTTGAGATAAGCCCTGGGAATAGGGTCAGACTTGTCCGGGCTGGGAGCGGGCTAGTCTGGCACATCGGACTGATCCGATGTAGAACGGAACAAGTGGTTCTGTGTGAGTTTGGACTTTTCCGGGGTGGAAGGCCGGACTTGTCCAGGGTGGAAGGCCGGACTAATCTGATATAGAATGGAACAAGAGTTTCTGTGTGACTTCGTACTTGTCCGTTTTGGGACGGACTAGTCCGTGGAGAGAGTGTATGGGCTCTTCAGGAGCTAAGTCTTGAAGGACGGACTAATCCCCTCTGTGAGGCCAAACTAGTCCGTGGGTTTAGACTAGTCCGTTTCCGATGGGAATAGGAGGTTCTGTGTGACATCGGACTAGTCCTCTGTGTGTCAGACTAGTCCATTTAGAACTAGGAAGTAGCTGCAAGGACTAAGTCTAGGATGGTCGGACTTGTCCGTCCATGGAGGTCGGACTAGTCCGGTGGACCAGACCTGTCCATTCTCAACCGGAACAATAGATTCTGTGTGAGATCAGACTAGTCCGTTGTGGACCGAACTAGTCCGTGGTATGTGACCGTTTAGTTGGTGGAATCCGATCGTTTAGTTGGTGAGATCCGACCGTTTAGTAGGTGAAGAGTGATGTCATCGGTCCCCACAGGCCGGACTAGTCCGGAGTCAAAGGGTGGACTAGTCCGGTGTTTGGCAGTTGGCAACGGCTAGTCCCCGAGACCTCTATAAAAAGAGATTGCCCGGGTCTCAAAGAGAACAACAAGCACCCTAATGACAAAATATCCTTCCTAGAGCTTTTCTAGTCCCCTCTCTTCAAATTCTTTGAGCCCTAAGAGTGTTTCTTTAGGGTTTGTGAGTTTTGGGAAGAGGAGAAGAAGGGGGGTGTGCACTGTAGAGCTCTTGGTTGATTCTCTAGCACTGAGTGAGAAGTGTGCTGTTGAAGAGAATTGGTTTGTAAGTGCTTTGAGCTGAGTTCTCATGGGAGCCTCAAGTTGTGAGTTGCCCCACGATATATTGTGAAGCATTTGTGATACAGTTAAAAACAAGCTGACCTTGGTGCTGGCTTGTGAGCAAAAAGGTTGAGAGCAACCTAGTCCTTGGTGGACTCCTCAACATGGATGTAGGCTTCTTTATGGAGCTGAACCACGGGATAAATATTGTGTCTATGTCTTTTTGAGCTAAAATCCTCTGTGACCGGACTAGTCCGCCCTCAGGACCGGACTAGTCTAGACTCTGTGAACTAATCATTTTATTAAGCCGTATTTCAGATTTTCCGCCTATTCACCCCCTCTAGGAAACTTTCAATTGGTATCAGAGCCTATCTCTCCTAAAAGCTTAACCGCCTAGAGAGGAGATGGGGGAAAACGTCAAGAAGGACTTACCGCCCGTCGGCACCACCGGCGCCGGCGAGAACAGCACCCACATCAGTGAAGGGCTCAAGTTCTCACCTCACAAGGGTCAACCCAATCAAGGACATGCCAAGGCTCCCTCCCTTCGACTTATAGACTGACGACGAAGATGAAGAAGTGAGGCGTCTCGCCGATCTTCTTCAAAAGGCAAAAGATAAAGCTAGAAGAAGGAGGAGGCTTGAGAAAGAAAAAAAACTCAAGAAGCCCGAAGAAGACTACACTCGATATCCTTTTAACTATGAGCATTTAAATTCGCACACAAATTATTTATCTATTCCTTTAGGCAAACCTCCACACTTTGATGGCACAAACTATACAATTTGGAAACACAATATTAAGTTGCACCTTATTTCTCAAAACCCCACACTTTGGCACATTGTTTGCACAGGTGTAGATATCCCCGTGGATGATGAAGAACTTACACCGGAGCAAGAGCAACTCATCCACCGCAATGCTCAAGCAGCAGCCGTGCTCAACTCTTCTTTAAGCCAAGAAGAATTCAACAAGGTGGATGGGTTGGAACAAGCCAAAGAAATTTGGGATACACTAAAAAATGCTCATGAAGGCAACCACTCTATCCGAGAAGCAAAGATTGAGATGATTGAGGGGGAGCTTGAGCGATTTGCCATGGAAGATGATGAGACCCCTCAAGAGATGTACAACCAACTCAATACTCTTATAAACAATAGTCGAGCGTACGGTTGTAAGAAATGGACAGTACATGAGGTAGTCAAAAGGATGATAAGAGCCTTCATGCCTCTCTATGTGACGCTTTGAACACTCATCCGAGAGAGTCCAAACTTCCACAAAATGACTTCGGATGAGGTGCTTGGCAAGATCATCAATCATGAGATGATGGAAATGGAAGCACGTTATGTCAACGATCTTGCCAAGGTTACATCCAACAAGAAAAAGGGGATTGCTCTCAACGCATCATCCAAAGCCAAGAACAAAGAAGTACAAATCTCAAGTGATGCTGAGGAAAGTGAAGAAGAGAGCTCCGATATGGACGATAAGGAATTGGCCTTCTTCATCAATAAATTCAGCAGGATAATGAAGAGAAGAAGAGAACCAAGCTATGAGAGCAGAAGCAAGGATAAAGGCAAGTCAAGAAGCAAGAAAGCTTGCTACAACTGCGGCGAGTATGAGCATTACATTGTTAATTGCCCATATTAAAGGGAAGACGACAAGAAGAAAAGGAATAAGGAAGATAAGCCACAAGAAAAGAGGATGTTCAAGAAGAAGAAGAAACATGGGCATGCTCATGAGTAAAGAATGGGACTCCAATGTTGAGTCCTCCTCCGATGATGAAGAAGAGGTGGCAACCGTCGCCATCAAGAAGCCAACAATGAAGAAGACTCTCCTACCCAACAAGGGTGAATGGAAAAGCTCAAATCACACATGTCTCACGGCAAAGGACGGAAAGCAAAAGGTAAAAACTAAACTCTCCTTACATTCTATTGAGGATGAAGACTTTGATAGTGATAGTGAAAATGAATATTTGTTCGAAGGATTAAGTAAAAATGCACTAGCTAAAATGAAAAAACTATTTGATGAAATCTTAGATAAGGAGGAACTTCTTGAGAGACAACAGGATTTGCTTATCGAGGAGATGCAAAAGAATCTTGACCTTGAGAAGCTCCTTTAGCTTGAGAGGGAGAAAAACATGGCACTTAAACTTGAACTTGCGGAATGCAAGGAGACCTCCTCAAGTCTCAAGATTTCGAATGTTGTGCTCCAAGATGAGCTTGTGAGTTTGAGCAACGCTCAGAAGAACCTTGAAGCACAATTCGCAACTCTCAAGTCAAATGTTATCTCTCTCCCCTCAATAAGCTCAAACTTGTCTAGTTTAGAGTTAAACACTAAAAACTGCAAATGTGCAAAACCTGAACCTAATTTAAAAAAGTAACTTAACATAGCAAAGAGTGCACCTAAGAGTAGCATCTTTGACAAGGAGAAGATTAAGTATGCACATAGTGCATACCCAATTGCAAGGTCTCCTTTGATCAAAGATGGTCTTGGATATTTAAGAAAAGCAATGCAAAATACAAACATATCTAAAAGTGACAATAGGCATATAGCCTTTGTGAAGGAAGGATTATACAAAACTATGAATGAATGTCATACTTCTACTAAAATGACAAAATTTGATAAATATACTAAACATGCTAAGAATAACAACCTAAAACTATTCCATGATTTTAATGCATCTTATGTGCTAATGAGACGCAAATTTGGATATGTTTATGCAAAATATGTTGGGCCACTCCGCAAGAGCCCAAAGCCTTGTGTATGGGTACCCAAAACTCTTGTCACTAACCTTAAAGGACTCAACCAAGCTTGGGTACCTAAAATTAAAGCCTAAACTTGTTTTGTAGGCATACTCCTCCGGCGGCACAAAGTGGGTGTTAGATAGTGGCTGAACCAACCACATGACCGGAGCGAGAAAAATGTTTGCCGAGTATGAAGAAACCAATGATCCAAGTCAAGGTATTTATTTTGGTGAGAATAGCCAAGGAAGGGTACTAGGTATGGGTAAAATCTCCATTTCTCCACAACACACCATTTCAAATGTCATGCATGTGGAGTCACTAGATTATAATCTTTTATCCATATCTCAATTATGTGTCATGGGTTTTAATTGCTTATTCACTAATGAAGGCGTGATTGTCACTAGAAGAATAGATAACTCAATTGCCTTCAAAGGTGTCCTTAAAGGAAAGCTTTATCTTGTAGACCTTTCTGCGGATAAAATTTAACTTGACACATGTTTGATGGCAAAGACTAACATGGGTTGGCTATGGCATCGTAGGCTCGCCCATGTTGGTATGATAAATCTCCAAAAACTTCTAAAAGGTAATCACGTCCGAGGTCTTAAGAATGTCATTTTTGAGAAAGATAGACCTTGTAGCGCATGCCAAGTCGAGAAACAACTTGGAGTAGCTCATCCCACCAAGAATGTCATGACGACAACAAGATCACTAGAGATGCTTCACATGGACCTCTTTGGTCCTATTGCTTACATAAGCATTGGCGGTAACAAATATGGTCTAGTAATTGTCGATGATTTTTCTCGCTTCTTTTGGGTGTTTTTCTTGCATGATAAGTGTGAAACTCAAGGTGTCCTTAAGAGTTTCTTAAGGAGAGGTCAAAATGAGTTCTCCTTGAGAATCAGGAAGATAAGAAGCAACAACGACACCAAATTCAAACACACCCATGTAGAAGAGTACTTGGACGAGGAGGGCATCAAGCACGAGTTTTTGGCACCATAAACACCCGAACAAAATGGAGTGTCCGAAAGGAAGAACCGAACTCGAATAGAGATGTCAAGGACAATGCTTGATGAGTACAAGACATCCGACCAGTTTTGGGCAGAAGCCGTGAATACCGCTTGCCATGCCACAAACCGTCTCTACCTCCATCGTCTCTTGAAAAAGCCTTCTTATGAGCTCCTAACGGGTAACAAACCAAATATATCATACTTTAGAGTTTTTGGTAGCAAGTGCTATACTCTCAACAAGAAACCTCAAGTTTTGAAGTTTGCCTCAAAATCAGATGAAGGTTTCTTGCTTGGTTATGATTCAAACACTTACGCCTATTGTGTATTCAACAAAAACTCCGGTTGTGTTGAAATCACACGTGACGTAGTGTTTGATGAAACTAATGGCTCCCAAAGGGAGAAAGTTGATCATTGTGCATTAGATGAAGAAGAGGCACCATGTGTGGCATTGAGGAGGATGGCACTTGGTGACATACGACCACAAGAGATAGAAGACCCAAGTGACCCATCCTCATCACAAGAAGTGACCCAAACACATGATCAAGCACTAAATCTCCTAAATGAAGAACAAGATCAAGATCACCATGTTCAAGACATCGAAGACAACAATGGTGGCAATGATCAAGGGGGAGATGAATAGGAAGAGGAAATTGACTCAAGACCAAGTGTGCCACACCCAAGAGTCCATCAATGTGTACAACGGGATCATCCCGTTGACAATATAATTGGAGATATCTCTAAGGGGGTAATGACTCGCTCTCGTATGGCTAACTTTTGTGGTCACTACTCTTTTGTATCTTCTTTAGAGCCTTTCAAGGTTGAAGATGACCTACGAGATCCGGATTGGGTGATGGCAATGCAAGAGGAGATTAACAACTTCAAAAGAAACAAAGTGTGGGAGCTTGTGGAAAGACCAAATGCAAATATAGTGGGCACCAAGTGGGTCTTTCGCAACAAGTAAGATGAACATGGAGTAGTAACCAGAAACAAAGCTAGACTTGTGGTGAAGGGATACTCGCAAGTCAAAGTTTTGTACTTCGATGAAACTTTTGCTCCCGTAGCTAGACTTGAATCAATTCGTATATTATTAGCATATGCTACTCACAATAATTTCAAGTTACTCACATTATTAGCATATGCTACTCACAAAAGACAATCATCTCTCTCAATTTTTCTATCAAATTATTTTCTATTATCATCTCCTTGAATCATGGCCATTATTGTTTGGTTGTGTGCTCTACTGGTCATGATTCACTGAGAATACGTGTGAAAAATTAGTCTACGTGAATCAATTCCTACAGATCTCATCATATATATAAGAATGTGATGTCAAGGACCGCACTAATCCGGCCCAGGGGCCAGACAAGTCCGGAATACCAGATAAGTCCGACTGGTTTTAGAGAAGTCCATAACGGACTAGTCCTCTACTGACCGGACTAGTCCGCACCATCAAAGAAGTCGGGACCTAATTCGGCCACCGGACTTGTCCGGTATCTACGACCGGACTAGTCTGGACAGTTAGGACTTAACCCAACCGCCGGGGGTCGAGACCCACCTCACTCGACACAACACCCAAAACATGCGCCCACACTCATAAATTGCCCGGTTGGTGATTTTTGAATATCTCCACCAAAAACTTCAAAGGATCCAAGTCATATACTCCTTAGGGCCTTGGAAAGTCAGTTCTCGGACTTCTTCGCACTTTGATCCGGCGATTTCATCGGAATTAAGGAATCAAGGTGTGTTCTTGGGGCAAAACCTAATCTTCGAAAATCTCTCAATTCTAGGATGTTTTCTCCATAAGCTAGGATGCCTAGTCCTTCATAGTCTTGATGCGCCTCTTTCTTAAGATTATTGCAAACTATCAATCAAATTTGCAGAAAATCCGCTTAGTTAGGGTTTAACCCCAGGCTGTCCGGACTAGTCCAGACAGAAGGCGGACAAGTCCACTCTTGACCGGACTAATAAGATCAGGGACCGGACAAATCCGGCCAAACCTTGAGTTAACCCCTAATTTAGTGTGTTTGCTGCACCTCGGTGCGACAATCTTTTGCTTTCAACTCATATCCTTGATCATTCATTCCTCCAGCATGTCTCACAAAGAAAACTCTCCACCCCTCTCCGACCGGAGCGTGAAGCAGCTCGACAAGAGCACTATCGCCGTCATGAGGAGGAGGACGCTGCACTTGCACAAGAGCTCGCCCGTCGTGAAGCTCGAACTAAGAAGCGGCACGAAAGAGAGGCAACTCAAGCTCAAGCTGAAGAAGAGCGCTCTAGTCGGAGGAAAAAGATTGTTTCCTTAGGAGAAAAGAAAAGGGGCCAAGAAGATGACAAAGGCAAGCGACCCATGAATGAAGGAGAAGGGGCAAAGAGAAAAGGGAAAGCCCCGGTTCAGAAGGTGCCCATCAAGAAGGCAGCACCAAGAAGAAGGGCCCCTGCTAGTGAAGGGATTGTCATTCAAGATCGTCCCATGGGGTCAAGTGCTACCCCACAGGGTCCCATTGGACTTTAGTCATGACACCACCTATGAACAATCCCAACCAACAACCAGAGCTTTCAAGCAATATCTTTCATGGGAAAGGCTCTAAAAAGGCAAGGAGGTTTAGAGAGAAGGATCCCTACAAGTATGAGAAGGCCACACCGGATCATCACTTTTGGTGTGACTTCCACTGCGATTACTATCGCCTAGTCTATTTGAAGATGAAGACACCGGTTGCTGGTGCTCAATGGGTTGATTGGCCCTATATGGAGAAGAAAAACCATCAAGCCTTCAATGCAGTCATTCAAGCCGCAGAGCATCACAGGTTGAAGGATATTCTAGCCTTCCAATATGACTGGAACACAGAGGTGGTCGCTCAGTTCTACATCACATGCTATTGCTCCACCTTCGGAGATAGAAAGATTTCATTGATGACGGACGGACTCCAATACTCCGTTCTCTATAGTGAGTTTGCACGGATCCTTGGCCTCGAGAAATTTCTGAACTATGAGCTGACTATTCACAACCTCACAGTGTTAGACTTGGGGTAGATGGAGTTCATGTATGAGGTTGGCTTTTATAACCCTCCTACTACCAAAATCCTCCGTCCCTTCTTTAGCGTGCTCAATCGTATCTTGACAAAAACTTTAGCACCTAAAGACAGGGATGCGGGAATGATCCAAGGCCACCTCCGCCATTTGTTGAAGCTAATCTATGAAGAAGAAAAGTTCAATGTGTTTGACTACATCTACAACGACATCTTCAACATATCCGACACCCCAATTGCTCATGTGGGTATGCTCCTTTTATCATGTGCCTTATTGAGAAAGTGTCGGGACTAGAGTTTGTGAAGGATGTCAAGCATACACCCCTTCACCCTCAAATCCCCCCTATTGTGCCAAAGCTTGGAGGAGCTTCTAGGAGGAGTGTTCCTGAGGCACCTCCTCCTCCAGCTGCTCCTACCTCTTCCTGTTTCGGGGACTCCTCCAGTGCCATCTTCAAATTCTTAAAGTCTATCTTCACATCTTGCCGCAGAAAATGGCTAAAAGGCAAGAAAAGTACTTGAAGAAGCTCTGTGAGAAGGCGGACGTCGCTATGTCTCCGGAAGCCTCCAACGACGAGGAAATCACACCCTTCCCGGATCCCACTGCAGCGAAGGCTGCATTCCTCAGGGGAGGTACCTCTAGTGCTGCTCCCGCCGTCGAGGAAGAAGAGGACAACAAAGATGATGAGGAGGACGACGATGAAGCAACCTAAAGCGATGAAGATCGCGAGGAGGAGAGTGAGAGCGATGACGACTAGACTTAGGCTCTATTCTTTTCCATTTTGGTGTCTTGATGTCAAAGGGGGAGATATTGAGGGGCTCTTTTAAGTTGTAATATTGCTACACTTTCATATTTTTCTATTTGGGTTGTAATAACTGTAAAGGTCCCAAAATTTTGAATACAAATGAACTGAAGTTGGAACACCATTTGGTTTCAAGTTTGTAAAAATTGGGACTTGTTTAAATTTTTCCACATGTGATGACACACATGAGTGTCCCACCACTCTAGCCTAGGATCAAGTGGGTGTTTGGGGGACAAAGTTAAGTTAAAACCCATGTGTAAGCTCTCATGTGCAAGGAGGAATAAAAAAATTCAGAGTGTGAACTCAAATTGTCCAATTCAAATTTCAAATGAGGGCAACAAATTGGAATGCAAACTGTTGTGCTCAAAACCTCATTTGCAGCAGCCAAAAAAATCATATTTCATATTTGAATTCCATAGGTCCAAATTAGGCGGTAGGCACAGTTTCATGAATTTTGGAAATGTTTCCTACCCATTTTCCTAATGGACTTTAAATTTCATAGGAATTCAAATTCAAATGTGAATTTGGATGAAACTTGTCCAATTCTTCAAACTCAGTTTGGATTCAACTTCCCACAATTGAATGGAGTCATTTTGCAACTTTGAGAAGAATTGAGGGGATAAGGGGGACAGTGGGGCCCACATGTCATTGAGCAAAAATTTTGACTTGCACCCTAAGCAACTCTTCTCTGTTTCCACTGAAGCAACTGACGTCCTCTGTTCAGACTCAAGCTGCCGAACGCTCAACAGGCGCCACCGAGGGCTGCTGCCGAGCCACCTCCCGTGAGTGTTCCCTCACGCTGGCGACCGGTTGGCTGTGTCATCCCCCTCTCCACGTGATCTTCTCCTCACTGACCGAAGCAAACGCACTTTGCTTCCTCCTCCTCGTGAGCAACACACGAACAGAGCGTTCCCCACACCGCCGCTCCTCGGTGCTCAATCGGAACCCGGCAAAATCCGTACACAGCTCCTCTCCGAGCTGCTGAACAGCACCGCGTGCTCGCTCTTCACTTCCCCGACACAAAAACAGCCGAGTTCTGCCCTCCCTAACCCCTAGAACGGTTTCCCGGGTGGTGACCTAAAACAAGCCGGCGATCAGGCGCCCGTTGACAGCCCACACCGGAGGTTTTCACACCCGAGAAAGCACCGTTGGAAAGGCTATGAAATGTGAAACATTGTTGTAGTTCAAAGTTTGTTCAGATTCTTATTGCATTTGCATATACAACTGTGATAAAAATAGCCACATACAAAGGAGATGCTGGCAAATTTTGTCCAGGAATTCAGTCAACTTTGAGCAATCATAACTTTTGATCCAGAAATTATCTAGAGGCATATGAGTACTCGCTGGAAATATACTGAAGTTAAGTTTAACTTTGGTATTCAACTTGAGTTATGAAATGCTATTAAACGGATCAAAATCTGGATTAGGACAGACGGGTCTGTTCTGTACAGCAAAGAGGGCTAGTTAGGCCTACCACACGGAAGTGACTAAACCCGAGGGTATTCTGGTAGTATGTGAATACCGATGTGTTTCCGATGAGTTACCAGGCAGACCGCCCAAACTGGACGTCAAGTTCAAGATTGAACTGGCGCCGGAAACAACACTGATTTCATGGAAGCCATACAAGATGGCACCTAATGAACTGGCGGAGTTGAAGGAGCAACTAAGTGAACCCATGAGCAAAGGTTTTATACGACCAAGCTCATCAACTTAGGGTTGCTCTGTGCTGTTCGTTAAGAATAACGATGAAACACTAAGAGTAAGTGTTGATTATCGTTCGCTCAATGCCGTCACTACAAGGAACAGGTACCCTGCCCCGCATCAATAGTTTACTCGATCAACTAGTTGGTGCAAGGGTATTCTCGAATATGGTTGGAGCTCATAAGAGATTATGACATCAAGATCCATTACCATGCGGGAAAAGAGAACGTGGTTGCCGACGCGCTTAGTCGGAAAACCCACATTCACAACTTGGCGATTGCTGAGTGGAAGGAGAATAACAAAGTCTCTGTGTCATTCCGTATGGAGCACTCTATAACATTGCTCTCGTTCCAACAATCTAAGGAGAGATTGCTGAGGTTAAAAGGAGAGATAAGGGTAGGTCTCGCATATAGAGAAAAATAGACAATAGAGAGATGAGGTGTTTCAGGAAGGAAAGTGAGAGTACTCTATGGTTTAAAGACCGTATAATTATACCTCGTGATATGAAGCTCTCTACTGCCGGAAATGTCGCACACTGCTGAAGTGGTGTGAGTACGGCGGAAGGGTACTGTTCAGGGTTGATTAGTCAACAAAGCCGATGACCGAGTTCGGACAATAGAAGTGAACTTGAAGGCTGAATAATCCCGACAGAAAAGCTACGAGGATCAAAGGCGTAGACCATTGCATTTCGACGTCGGAGAACACGTTTATCTTCGTGTGTCTCCGATGAAAGGAATTCACCGGTTCAATGTAAAGGGGAGATTTTACTCCCCGAGCTTTAGATCCATTTGCCATCACGAAGAAGTGTGGACCCGTAGCCTACCCGCTGGAACTACCGGCAAGCCTTTCTGGTGTTCACGACATCTTTCTTGTCTCACAGCTTCGGAAGTACCCCGAATTTACCGCTGCTGTCCGCACCGAAGTAATCGACGAGTTGAAGCCGGTTCGTGCCTACACCGAGCGACCAGTTCAGACTATCGATGAAAGGCTCCAGAACACCTGGAACCAGACATTAGGATTTTACAAGGTGCTGTGGAGTAATCATACCACGGAAGAAACAACTTGGGAAGAGAAGATTACCTCCGCATGAACTATCCAGAACTTTTCTCATCGAACCGCTTGGCATTATATCTCCTACCTCTTTTTTCTTTTGGAATTTCGGGACGAGATTCTTTTAGGGGGGGGGAATGTAAAGGTCCCAAAATTTTGAATACAAATGAACTAAAGTTGGAACATCATTTGGTTTCAAGTATGTAAAAATTAGGACTTGTTTAATTTTTTCCACATGTGATGACACAAATGAGTGTCCCACCACTCTAGCCTAGGATCAAGTGAGTGTTTGGGGGAAAAGTTAAGTTAAAACCCATGTGTAAGATCTCATGTGCAAGGGGGAATAAAAAATTCAGAGTGTGAACTCAAATTGTTCAATTCAAATTTCAAATGAGGGCAAAAAATTAGAATGCAAACTTCTGTGCTCAAAACCTCATTTGCAGCAGCCAAAAAAATCATATTTCATATTTGAATTCCTTAGGTCCAATTAGGTGGTAGGCACAGTTTCATGAATATTTTGGAAATGTTTCCTACCCATTTTCAAATGGACTTTAAATTGCATAGGAATTCAAATTCAAATGTGAATTTGGATGAAACTTGTCCAATTCTTCAAATTCAGTTCGGATTCAAACTTCCCACAATTGATTGAAGTCATTTTCCAACATTGAGAAGAATTGAGGGGATAAGGGGGACAGTGGGGTCCACATGTCGTTGAGCAAAAAAATTGACTTGCACCCTAAGCAACTATTGTCTGTTTCCACTGAAGCGACCGACGTTCTCTGTTCAGACTCGAGCAGCTGAACGCTCAACACGCGCCACTGAGGGCTGCTGCCGAGCCACCTCCCGTTGGTTCCCTCGCGCTGGCGATCGGTTGGTTGTATCATCCCCATCTCCACGTGATCTTCTCCTCACTGACCGAAGCAAACACACTTTGCTTCCTCCTCCTCGCGAGCAATGCACGAACAGTGCCTCCCCCACACCGTCGCTCCTCAGTGCTCAAACGGAACCTGGAAAAACCCGTATACAGCTCCTTTCTGAGCTGCTGAACCTCGGTGCTCGCTCTTCACTTCCCCGACACAAAAACAGCCGAGCTCCGGCCTCCCTAACCCCTAGAACGGTTCCCCGCGCGGCGACCTAAAACAAGCCGACGATCGGGCACCCATGGACAGCCCACACCAGAGATTTTCACACCCGAGCAAGCACGGCCATGGGAGCGCCCTAACTTGGTACTGCTTCCATCAGAAACTTGGATCAAGCCGTGAACCCTAGCGGCTGAATTTGCCGTTCTTCTCCCGGAGCACATCCACGGACCTTTCAGTATGAAATTCCAAAATTCGCACTCAATTCTTACTTAGAGTTTATAAAATCATGCACAAAGGAGGTAGAGTAGTCGGCGACCGATTTTTCTTCACAACCCTAGCCTTAAACGCAATATAGACCAAAAATTTCCATCTTTTCTGAGCTCAACCATGGCGGCATCGATCGGGCACATGGTGAGAACCCATTTGGAGGTGTTTTCACGCGCCGGTTCTTACATGCCGTGCTTCCCTAGCATGCACTGGTGCTTTAGAGCGGATTGGCCGAGCTTTTGGCGGCTTAGGTTGGCCGGCCAACAGTGCCGAAGTGCTCTCTAGGCTGCCACACATCGCCTACGGTATTCCGGATACCGGCAGCCCGAGCCAACCCCGCAGACGTGTTCCCCAACCTCCCAAACTCACAGGCGGCGAGTCTCCGGCCGGGAGATGGCCGGAAACGCCGGTCCAGCGAGCTCCGGTTGAGGTCCGGCGAGGGAGCAGCGTGGGAGCGGGAAATGGCCCGAGGAGGAAGAATACCCGGGCGGGTCCCACGTGTCAGCGACCGAAAGTTTAAAAAGATGATCAGCTGTGGCACTGGGATCCATTGTGGCTGCACGTCAAAATGGTGTCGCCCCGTGTGGCTCGAATCCCAGTGACTGAGATTTAAAACGTGGGCCCAAGTCCATTTTCAATAGCAAAACAATTCCAGTTTTAGCTCCAACTTTAAAAATTCATAACTTTGTGTAGGAAACTCCAAATTGAGTGATTCAATTGGGTTGGATTCATTTTGCAAAGATATATCCAAATATGAACCCCAATTTGTATTAAAGTCAATATTGAATTCTGGATAATTCTTTTAATTTTTTCTGTAAAAGAATTATGGAGCGAGTTTGAATGAGCCAAAAAATTCCCAAATTTTGCCAGAATATTACTTAGGATGTTATTGAACTTCTAGCAAAATTCCACATCATTTGGAGTTTATCTGAGTAGGAATTTGCTGAGTACAATCTGCTGTGCTAAAAAATTATCCAGAAACTTTTTCAGAAAATGATCTTCCTTTGTAAAATCAGTTCTGGGAAATCCTTAGCTCAAAAAATCATAGGAAAATTCAGAAGTTCTCTATGAGCCATACTTGAAATAGTAGTTCACTTGATTGGGAATGAAAATGCACACTACTTCCGAATTAATTCCTTGTAGCATAACTGCCTATAGAATTATTCTGGAGGATCTACTCAATGAAAAGTCCTTAATTTTGGACCAAATTAATTTCATGTGACCAGGAACCTACATGTAAAGTTTCAGCTCAAATTGAGCCTTAGATCTTACTATTCTTGTTCTCCATGCTTATGTATGTGAGCAACACATAGATAATTATGGTGGGAATTATGGGGACACAATTTTCCACCCACATTAGGTGCAATTTGGCAAGCTAAGTCTCTGTGTAGTGTATGACTTCATGTAAAAACTTTGAAGTCATTGGAGATCAGGACCTTTAGTTCCTTTCAAACCATTTCAACTTGTGTCACATGTCCATTAGGAACCATATAACATGTTAATGGAACTCCTTATGGACAGGTGGTTTTTCCTCTAATTCCTCTGCACAACAGGGACAACAACTTCATTATTAGTACTCCCACACAGTTCCCTGTTATTAACAAGTCAATTCTTTACTTCTTTAAATTGCATTATAAGAACATGTGCATATACATGTCAATAGGACTTACGACGGAGGCAATCAATAGAGAAGTTCGACGGAGTGGATCCATTGAAGTGGGTCAGTTGATCAAGCCTCAAGGGAGACAAGACTCTAACTGAATTATATACTATTAGACCCTGCAAAACAGGCAAGCCCCGGTTTGCATTTAACTGCTATTAAGTTTTTACATTGTATACACTACATCGGTTAGGAATGAATTGTGCATTAAGTATAGATGTTTGATACTACTCTTGCATGAACAGAAAACCTATGGAGTATTTGGGGTAGATGTCCTTCCACCGTGTAGAAACTGCCATTCTGAAGTAGGACTCGATAGAAGTCGAGTGGTTGGACGCTACTCGCGAGTATAGGAAATTGGGAGCACAGGGGATTGGTTCAAAAAGTTGTTAGTAAGTTGAAATGAGACCGGGCAGGGTATAGGGGCAACAGGACATGGGGTCCTGGGTGCTTAGACCTGTCCGTGTCGGTTGAGAACCGATCCATGTGCGGCCCACGGTGATCAAGTTTGAACGTATCGAAGGCATATCGGATATATGGGACCCGATAAACCGATGTAACCTATACCTCCAGGCGTCGAGGCATAACGCACCGATCTATCGATGTAGGTTGAGGGCAGCAAGGTGGAAATCTGCTAACGGGCATAGAGAGATGCTCCGTGTAGGGAACCTCCTGTCTGTTTGGGTGTGACCGGTTTGACGTTTCGGCTGTTTGGTGAAAGGTTGTCCCGTACGACATCAGTGGAGCGTGCTGTGCAGCTCCGAGTATGGGCGTGTGTGACGTGCTGTTCGGGTATCCCTGCAGGTGTATATCGAGTTGATTCACCGTCCCTCACGGTTATGAGTACCACTTGGTCACTGAGTCGTGACGTAGAGGTAACATGCACTGAGATAAGAATTAATCACCATTGGTTTTGAGTTGATACTAGTAATGGAATGTTGTCTTGTATGAATAGGTTCGTGCAAATTCGATTCTTTTTTACCATGAGAAAGTCACATCGGAAGAAAGCGTTTCTTGTTTGATTGTGGACTTCCGATGTGAGGTGCCCAAGGTTATGCTTAATTTGATGCTAATAATACCTGAAAGCAAGGATCCATATTTAGGCGAGTTCATATGCAATGTACTATCCTATGTTATGTCTTTACCAGCATGTAGAGTTTCATGATTAGGTTCGACGGTAAGTCTTGCTGAGCGTTATGCTCACGGATACTATACGAGTTGTTTTGCAGGTAATAACACTACGCTAATGAGTACGGTTGTCCGATGGGGCTCGGAATTCTCCGAGTGGTAACTCATGGAAACCCCTACCGCTGCTACTGTGATCGTGTTGCTAGTGAGAAGGGTCCGCGGGCTGGACGTCTTCTGTGTTGCTTAGCATAGATAAGAGACGTGAGTTGTATTAATCTTCCGCTGTAGATTATTTTGAGAAGTATTTGTAAAAGTAACACTTTGTAAGATTCCACTTGATTTATGTAATATGATGCTTTATTATGTGTGTTGTTGGGTGCCGCATCGCACGGAACCACCCAATGCGATTGCCAGGCGAGAGGCACGACCTGTGATCGGGTTCGGGCGCTCACAGCGTGATATCAGAGCCGCATTGGTAATAGCGCACGGAATAAGGATTGTATTACGATAAAATTTAGGATACGGTGAGGAAACGGTATTAGGCCTGCATAAGGACTACTATATTAGCCTAATATGAAGGTGGCAATCTAACTTATGCGTTATGTCAGAAAATCGTGCATCTCGGGACTTCATATGTCTTGGGGGTACACGTAAGCGCTGTCCACCAGTGCGCACAAGCTGAAGGGTGGAGCCTCACGGGTGTTAGGTAACCCGGCCCGCTTTAGTATCCTCTACGACTATTCATGTCGTTTGGGGTATTCGAGCAACGCCCTTCCCTGGCGTGCTATGGGCGAGTATGGGAGACCCCGTCACATGGTTAGTAACGTGAACACGTAGCTCAAGGCGTGTTTGCCTTGAGAACACTCGGGCGAGTGGTGACGGACGGGTGTATGAAACTGTATTGGGACCGGGTTCGGTGTGCAGCCGGACCTGACGATTGTGTGGAATTTATGCAGGTACTAACCACGAAACCGTAGTCCGAGTAGAACACGTTTGTGAGTGACCATTTTAGTGCCACCTAAGATACGTGTATGCCGGGATAATCAGGTTAGGTTTTCTTTGGTGAGGCTATGTAGTACCAACATGATTCTTACGGTGCAAGGACACCGTACTAAACTTAATAACCTTTTCTCTATAAAGAAATGACTCATGATTTAAATTTCAATTAAAAATGGAAGTTTGAAACAAATATTAGTTACTGAACTCTTATTTTGAGCTAAGATTCAAATGAGAGGATGATTAGGCTTCAAAGATTTCAAAAACAGAGTGCTCTGTTTTTGGCAGGAATTCTTGCTGGAACTTTGGCAGAGCATAAATCTGGGTACCTTTAACCAATCAGGGTTTATGATACAGTTCTGGAAAGATGTTTAAGTGCTCTACAACTTCTCTTAGACTTCCAGAGCAGAATCACAAACTAAATCGGTAGAAAGTTCAGATGAAGGTAAACTGTCCAGAACCAGGACAGCAGCAAAACCTCTCTGGACCTTTCTGTTTTAAAGCCATAATTTTCTGTATAAAAATCTCTAAGGAGCCTATGCTACACCGTTGGAAAGTTTATGAAATGTGCAACATTGTTGTAGTTCAAAGTTTGTTCAGATTCTTATTGTATCTGCATATACAACTGTGATAAAAATAGCCACATACAAAGGAGATGCTGGCAAATTTTGTCCAGGAATTCTGTCAAATTCGAGAAATCATAACTTTTGATCCAGAAATTATCTAGAGGCATATGAGTAATCGCTGGAAATATACTAAAGTTAAGTTTAACTTTGGTATTCAACTTGAGTTATGAAATGCTATTAAACGGATAAAAATCTGGGTTAGGACAGACGGGTCTGTTCTGTACAGCAAAGAGGGCTAGTTAGGCCTACCACACGAAAGTGACTAAACCCGATGGTATTCTGGTGGTATGTGAATACCAATGTGTTTCCGATGAGTTACCAGGCAGACCACCCAAACAGGACGTCAAGTTCAAGATTGAACTGGCACCGGAAACAACACTGATTTCACGGAAGCCGTACAAGATGGCACCTAATGAACTGGCGGAGTTGAAGGAGAAACTAAGTGAACCCATGAGCAAGGGTTTTATACGACCAAGCTCATCACCTTAGGGTTGCTCTGCGCTGTTCGTTAAGAATAACGACAAAACACTAAGAGTAAGTGTTGATTATCGTTCGATCAATGCCATCACTATAAGGAACAGGTACCCTGCCCCGCATCAATAGTTTACTCGATCAACTAGTTGGTGCAAGGGTATTCTCAAAGATTTTTGGAGCTCATAAGAGATTATGATATCAAGATCCATTACAATCCGAGAAAAGAGAACGTGGTTCCGATGCGCTTAGTCGGAAAACCCACATTCACAACTTGGCGATTTCTGAGTGGAAGGAGAAAAACAAAGTCTCTGTGTCATTCCGTATGGAGCACTCTATAACATTGCTCTCATTCCAACAATCTAAGTAGAGATTGCTGAGGTTAAAAGGACATACAAGGGTATGTCTCGCATACGGAGAAGAATAGACATCAGAGAGATGAGGTGTTCCAGGAAGGAAAGTGAGAGTACTCTATGGTTTAAAGACCGTATAGTTATACCTCGTGATATGAAGCTCTCTACTGCCGGAAATGTCACACACCACTGAAGTGGTGTGAGTACGGCGGAAGGGTACTGTTCGGGGTTTATTAGTCAACAAAACCCATGACCGAGTTCGGACAATAGAAGCGAACTTGAAGTCTGAATAATCCCGAAAGAAAAGCTACGACGATCAAAGGCGTAGACCGTTGCATTTCGACGTCGGAGAACACGTTTATCTTCGTGTGTCTCCGATGAAAGGAATTCACCGGTTCGATGTAAAGGGGAGATTTTACTCCCCGAGCTTTAGATCCATTTGCCATCACGAAGAAGTGCAGACCCATAGCCTACCGGCATGAACTACCGGCAAGCCTTTCTGGTGTTCACGGCATCTTTCATGTGTCACAGCTTCGGAAGTATCCCGAATTTACCGCTGCTGTCCGCACCGAAGTAATCGATGAGTTGAAGCCGGATTGTGCCTACACCGAGCGACCGGTTCAGACTATCATGAAAGGCTCCGGAACACCTGGAACCAGACATTAGGATTTTTACAAGGTGCTGTGGAGTAATCACACCACGGAAGAAGCAACGTGGGAAGCGAAGATTACCTGCGCATGAACTATCCGGAACTTTTATCGTCGAACCGCTTGGCATTATCTCTCCTATCTCGTTTTTCTTTTGGAATATCGGGACAAGATTCTTTTAAGGGGGGAGGAATGTAAAGGTCCCAAAATTTTGAATACAAATGAACTGAAGTTGGAACACCATTTGGTTTCAAGATTGTAAAAACTGGGACTTGTTTAAATTTTTCCACATGTGATGACACACATGAGTGTCCCACCACTCTAGCCTAGGATCAAGTGAGTGTTTGGGGGACAAAGTTAAGTTCAAACCCATGTGTAAGCTCTCATGTGCAAGGGGAATAAAAAAACTCAGAGTGTGAACTCAAATTGTTCAATTCAAATTTCAAATGAGGGCAACAAATTGGAATGCTAACTGTTGTGCTCAAAACCTCATTTGCAGCAGCCAAAAAATAATCAGATTTCATATTTGAATTCCTTAGGTCCAAATTAGGAGGTAGGCACAGTTTCATGAATTTTGGAAATATTTCCTACCCATTTTTCAAATGGACTTTAAATTGCATAGGAATTCAAATTCAAATGTGAATTTGGATGAAACTTGTCCAATTCTTCAAATTCAGTTCGGATTCAAACTTCCCACAATTAAATGGAGTCATTTTCCAACTTTGAGAAGAATTGAGGGGATAAGGGTGACAGTGGGGCCCACATGTCATTGAGCAAAAAATTTGACTTGCACCCTAAGCAACTCTTCTCTGTTTCCACAGAAGCAAACGATGTTCTCTGTTCAGACTTGAGCAGCCGAATGCTCAACAGGCGCCACCAAGGGCTGCTGCCGATCCACCTCCCGTGAATGTTCCCTCGCGCTGGCGACCGGTTGGCTGTTTCATCTCCCTCTCCACGTGATCTTCTCCTCACTGACCGAAGCAAACGCACTTTGCTTCCTCCTCCTCGCGAGCAACGCAGAAACCGAGCCTCCCCCACACCGCCGCTCCTCGGTGCTTAATCAGAACCCGGCAAAACCCATACACAGCTCCTCTCCGAGCTGATGAATAGCACCGCATGCTCGCTCGCTCTTCACTTTCCCAACACAAAAACAGTCGAGTTCCGGCCTCCCTAACCCCTTGAACGGTTTCCCGCGCGGCGACCTAAAACAAGCCGGCGATCGGGCACCCAAGGACAGCCCACACCGGAGGTTTTCACACCCGAGGAAGCACGGCCATGGGAGTGCCCTACCTTGGTACTTCTTCCATCCAAAACTTGGATCAAGCCGTGAACCCTAGCGGCTGAATTTGCCGTTCTTCTCCCGGAGCACGTCCACGGACCTATCGGTATGAAATTCCAAAATTCGCACTCAATTCTTACTTAGAGTTCATCAAATCGTGCACAAAGGAGCTAGAGTAGTCAGCGACCGATTTCTCTTCACAACCCTAGCCTTAAACGCCATATAGACCGAAAATTTCCATCTTTTCTGAGCTCAACCATGGCGGCATCGATCGGGCACACGGTGAGAACCCATTTGGAGGTGTTTTCACGCGCCGGTTCTTACTTGCCGTGCTTCCCTAGCATGAACTGGTGCTTTAGAGTGGATTGGCCGAGCTTTTGGCAGGTTAGGTTTGCCGGCCGACGGTGCCGAAGTGCTCCCGAGGCCGCCACACGTCGCCGACGGTATTCCCGCCACCGGCAGCCCAAGCCAACCCCGCAGACGTGTTCCTTGACCTCCCAAACTCACAGGCGGCGAGTATCCGGCCAGGAGATGGCCGGAAATGCCAGTACGGCGAGCTTCGGTTGAGGTCCGGCGAGTGAGCAGCGCAGGAGCCGGAAATAGCCCGAGGAGGAAGAAGATCCGGGTGGGTCCCACGTGTCAGGGACCGAAAGTTTAAAAAGCTGATCAGCTGTGGCTCTGGGATCCCTTGTGGCTGCACGCCAAAATGGTGTGGCCCGGTGTGGCTGGAATCCCAGTGGCTGAGATTTAAAACGTGGGCCCAAGTCCATTTTCAATAGCAAAACAATTCCAGTTTTAGCTCCAACTTTGAAAATTCATAACTGTGTGTAGGAAACTCCAAATTGAGTGATTCAAATTGGTTTGGATTCATTTTGCAAAGATCTATCCAAATATGAACCCCAATTTGTATTAATGTCAATAATAAATTCTGTATAATTCTTTTAATTTTTTCTGTAAAAGAATTATGGAGGAAGTTTGGATAAGCCAAAAATTCCCAAATTTTGCCCGAATATTGATTTGGATGTTATTGAACTTATAGCAAAATTTCATATCATTTCGAGTTAATCTGAGCTGGAATTTCCTGAGTACAATCTGCTGTGCTAAAAAATTGTCCAGAAACTTTTTCAGAAAATGATCTTCCTTTGTAAAATCAGTTGTGGGCAATCCTTAGCTACAAAAATCATAGGAAAATTCAGACATGCTCTAGGAGCCATACTTGAAATGGTAGTTCGCTTGATTGGGCATGAAAATGCACATTACATCAGAATTAATTCCTTGTAGCATAACTGCTTACAGAATTATTCTGGAGGAACTACTCAATGAAAAGTCCTGAATTTTGGACCAAATTACTTTCATGTGACCAGGAACTCACAAGTAAAGATTCAGCTAAAATTGAGCTTTAGATCTTCCTGTTATTGTTCTCCATGCTTATGTATGTGAGCAACACATAGAGACTTATGGTGGGAATTATGGGAAACACAATTTTCCACCCACATCAGCTGCAATTTGGCAAGCTAAGTCTCTGTGTAGTGTATGACTTCATGTAAAAACTTTGAAGTCATCGGAGATCAGGACTTTTAGTTCCTTTAAAACCATTTCAACTCATGTCACATGTCCATTAGGAACCATAGAAAATGTTAATAGAACTCCTTATGGACAGTGGTTTTTCCTCTAATTCCTCTGCACAACAGGGACAAGAACTTCATTCTTAGTACTCCCACACAGTTCCCTGTTATTAACGAGTCATGTCTTTACTTCTTTAAATTGCATTATAACAACATGTGCATATACATGTCAATAGGACTTACGACGGAGGCAATCAATGGAGAAGTTCGACGGAGTGGATCCATTGAAGTGGGTCAGTTGATCATTTTTCTTGCCGTGTGTTCCATTTGCTATCTTTACCCGAGTAGTGTGCCTCTATCCTATTCTCGCAGGCAGTTCCAACTACTCGACTTGTACCGAATCCTACAATATCTTAGCATTGCAGTAGCTATTCGAGGTTTAAAAAAACCTAAGCCCACAATCCCTGGTTTTCTTGGCTATGCAGTTGGATTTCCAAACAATACTCTAATGCATAAATAAGGTGGATACTCAATGTAAGTTTTCAAAACAATAAAGTTTATAAAAGGCTAATGCAAACCGGAACTTGCCTTGCTGCTGTTGGTCGTAGGCTAGCATTTCCTATGGAGATATGAAGTCTTAGACTTCTGGCTCCTCCTCAACCTTAGCGACTACACAAGATAAATATATATATATATATATATATGTATATATATATATGTATGTCAATTTGAATGCATTTAAATTTGAAGTTGAATTTGTTAAGACCATAAGTACGGCTAGACATGCTCAATGACTCTGAAATTTTTACTGTGGTTTGGATATAACATAAACAGAGACTTGGCCAAGTTTCATTTGCAGCAAAACTCATTTGGGCTCTCCACAAATAAATGTGTATTTGGAATTAATTGGATATCTTAGGGTGTTCTAGGGATTTCCATGGAGCAAGCCATGACTTTCTGAAAACTAGATTTTCAGAGGGTTCTAATAGAGTTGGTTTCACTATATTTGAAGATACCTAGCGAAAGATATGAGCTAAACAAGTTCATAGAAAATCTGAAAAAATGTTTCTGGACATTTTCCATTTTCTCTGGAACAGTTTCATTAATCACACCATTAGGAGGGTCAAATGAGATCAAATGGATCTTATTTTTTATGGTGGCTCACGTATATTATGGTGAACATTCTGGCAAAATTTCAGAATTTTCCTCCAAAGGGTTCTCCAGTTAAAATTCTAAAGATTTTAAAATTTGAAGAATTAATTCTGGAGAAATACGGATTTTCATAAAGTGAAAATTAATTTGTTGGAAAGTAATCATAGAGATGAATCCAACAAAATTTGGTTCACTCGATTTGGAGTTTCCTAGCCAAAGTTGTGTGGGTTTGAATTTTGAACTAAAAACTAAAATTTGGGGAATGTTTAAATCCCTGCCGGTGGGCCCCATGACACAGAGCTTCTTCAACCTCGCGCCAACTGAGTCCCCCGGCGGCGCCCTCTGGCGAGACTCGCCGGAATCAGTTTCCTGGACACCTACTCGCCGCCCCCCCCTCATATTTAGACCCTCTGAGCTCATTGGTAGGGTCGCCGGCGGCCAAAGATCGCCGGAAAGGGTGCGCGACGGTGGCAGTGGAGGTTAGGGTTCCGGTGACGTCGGAAACCCTCATTTCCCCACTAAAGCTTCATTTCTTTATCCCTAGATGATCAGAACATGAAATGAAGACGCTTTGGGGCTGAAAACGTCGGCAACTACATCCTCGACGGTGAGCTGAGGTGACTTTTGCCGGCGGTGAGAAAAACAGCTCTCACATAGCTGATCCTCCACGGTTTCTGTTAATTCTTCTTCGAGGATGACCGCTAGGACGTGAGGAAGGTGCTGGAAAGCTTGTTCGGTCTTTGGTTAATCGGTTAACCCAAATTTTGGTTGAGACCGAGCCTTCCCCGGGTGAATTATGTTTTGGTAAACGGTAAAATTTGTGCTACCGGTGCTAGAAAACGGTAAACCGCCACCGGATACGTTATCAGGACATGCAAGCTCACCTCTTTCGTGTAGAGAAGTGGCGGCGAAGAGGCTCGTAGCTCGCTGTGCACGGTGGACCGAAACGACTTCCGTCGGTTTCTCTTCGGTGCTCCGCGGCAATCGTTGCTTTGCAAGCAACACAAGCTAAGAACGCCGGAGGGGTGGTGATAGCACGGTAGAGAACGTGTGGGCGAAGCTTTTTCGTGTGGACAGCTCGAGCAACCGAGGCTTGGCTAGCGTGTGCGATTGGAAATGGAGAGTGGTGGTGTTCGGGTGTGTTTATCCACAATAGCTCATGTCAAGATTAAGTCCAAATGGAGTGAAAATTGTTGTGTGAGCTCACAAAAATGTGCTGAGTGTGAATATGAATCCCACTTTTGAATTCATGGGATGAAAGGAAGTTGAATTTGAATTTAAGTTCAAACTAGCCTCTTTCTAATTATACTTAGAAGTATCTCAAAAGGTTTTGGATTTGGGTGAAACTTGGCATGAGCATCCCTAGCAAGGTGTAGAAGTTTTTCATATTCTCAGCCCCTATGTGATGCATGTGGGAAGTACCACTTTTGCATTTTGTGAGTTTATCATCTAATGACTATGTTGATGGTATTTACATGCTCTTCAAATGTGTTCATAAGTTTTCCTCAAATGAGGTGTGTTTGGTGTGATGAACACTTTGAATGTGTGCAAAAACTTAGGCCCTTACAATGGCATGCTGCCAGAGTCGGAAGGAGAGTAGAAGGGTTCTAGACGGACCTTTAGGCGTTTAAAGTTCTGCGGGAGAATGCTTCTTGCGGCTGGGCGACGAGTTCTTGTCGCGGCGGCTTGACACGGCGCCGGGGATAAAATTTGCTCTCGATTCCGATGTTTCCCATGGGGTGGCGCCTTGTTCTCACTGTGGGCTCGTTGATGGAGCTTCAGAGCTGCTGTGGGTGAGATCAACTCGGCGGGAAAGTCGACGGGGCGTGCGGGCGCCGGTGGACCGAAAAGTTCACTCCATGCGGCGAGAGCTCGGCGAGGAGAAAGCGTGAGGAGGAAGAACAGCCCAAAGAGTTGGTTTGTGGGGTGAAAAGATCCCGGTATGAGTCGATAGGGGAAAAGAATACGAGCCCCGAGCTGCTCGGGAGCTGGCAGCAACGCTGCCTCGGTTGCGCTCCTCTGCAGTTCAGCGGCTACCAGTGGAAAAGAGAGCAGAGAAACATGACTTCGTTTGTAAGTCTTCCCTTCAGTGACAAGTGGGTCCCACTGCTCTTCTCCCCCAAAGTATCTCCAATTTGGCACATTGCAAACTTCAGTCATGAGGAGTTCAAATTTGACATCCATTTGGATAATAAACACGGTTTACTTCACTTTTGAATTTGAATTCAAATTTCAAGGAAATTCAAAGCCTCTTTGACATGATTATCAAAGTACATCCAAATCTTCTCAAAATTTGGGAATTTTTGGCTTAACCAAACTCCCTCCATAATTCTTTTACAGAAAATTTTAAAAGAATTATACAGAATTTATCATTGACTTTCATACAAATTGGGGTACAAATTTGAATAGATCATTGCAAACTGAATCTAACCCAATTTAAATCACCCAATTTCGAGTTTACTACACAAAGTTATGAATTTTCAAAGTTCGAACATTTTCTGGAACCTAATACTGGCTGAGTGGGGTCCACAGGTCAGACCCTTCTTCTACCTCGGGACAGAGCCCGCGTGCACGGCGGAACAGGGGGATGGCGCGCCCCGTTCTCCCTCATTTCTCCACCATTTTTGCTCCGGTTTTGCCCTACACGGCTGTTGGAACGTGGCGCAGCTGCAGGACAAGGTCTCACTGCTTGAAAACGGACGGAATGGGTCGACACCGATGGAGGCGCTCGGCGGCACGGCATTGACGCGTTCCGGCATGTCCCAAGCCGATTTCAGCAGCCCAATCTGCCCTAAAGCATCCCTAGTGGTCGTAGAACATGGAACGCAAACCCATTCTTGCAGCAAACGGTGGAAAGAGGACGGTCACCGGAGGACCGACCCGTTTTTGGCCGCCGGCGTGAATTCTCGTCGCCCGGGGCGTCTGGTGGTCGGTTTTCTTTGGAATTCAGCGTGGGAGGGCGCTAGGGTCCGAGGTTGCTATGGTTTGAACCGCATTAGAAATGATCAACCCGTTTGGATGAATTTCCCGACTTAATCACGCTCGGTTTTTCATGTTCGCCGGCGCCAAAACACAAATTCCGGAAAGCCGGCAGTGGGGACGAGCAAGGGGACTACGGGAGCATAACCTAGACATCATGGCGCACCTTAGGGTGGTGCTGGTCGTGCAGGAGAGGCGCTGGACCGGCCGGAAGACGAGGAACTGCGGTGGCGACTTTGTGCTCAACCGAGAGGAAAGAATTTGCTTGGCACCGGCCGGAGGACGATGGACACGAGCTGTGGAGGTTCGAGCGATGTCGAGTGGAGGCCGGCGCATCCTATGGTCGGCTCAGCTAGGCGCCACAGTGGCTGGAGGTTGATCGGGGGTGAGAGCCGAGAGCGGCGGCGCATTTTTTCTTTTCTTCTTTGCGCGCGTGTGAGCAACGAAGCAAGGAGGAACGTCCTTGGTTGATTGTGTGAGCAGAGAAGGTGCAATAGACTTTTGCACTGCTCTGGCTATCGACCATCCCCACATAAGTTGGCTGCCTTCGGAAGCAAGGCACAAGCAGCAGCTCGGTGGCTGCCTCGGTGGCGCGCGCACACAGAAACAAATTTGATTCTTGTCTCTGTTCACTGACATGCGGGTCCCGCCAAAGTTTCCCCCTCCAAACAACAGTGGCTCCACGATGCAAATTCAATATTTGCGGCAATTCCCACAAACTGAATTTGATTACCGGGATTTAACCTTCCGTTAGTTTCCAAACTTTAAATTTGGAGCTCTAGGATCAGTTCCTGTGCGAGGGGGGAATAACGCCTGGGGTTGCCTTTTTTTGTGAGCAAAAGATCACAGAGAGCTATTCAATCACTTGAGCTGGTCGCCAGCGCGATGAAAAACAGAAAGGAGGCGGCCTCCACTTGCAGCTCGGTTGGTTAGTGAGAGGATCACGCCGTGAGGTGTTGAAGCCACGAACAGGTCGCCAGCTCGACGCAAGAAGCTGGAGGTGGCTGCCCTTGGTGGCGCTCTGAGGAAGCTCGGGTGGTGTTCGACACCGAACAGAGGAAAGTCTTCGGGAGCAAGTTAAAGCGGCCCAATGACATGTGGGGTCTACCCCCTTTACTCCTCTTCTTATCCTCCAAATGTTTCCAAAAGATCTTCATTCATGTAAATCCCCTCAATCTGATATTTTGGGAGTTTAAACGTGCGCGGAAATTTTAATAAACCAAATCCAGTGTGAAGTTCACTTTCAAATTCAAATTTAGCTCACATTTGGAAATGATCATGTTTAACTCCATTTTAGCCCACTCTGAAATCATAATGTGGCCACCATGAATTTCCTCAAATTCAATGATATATCTCATGAACTCTGTGTTCATGCTGGATTTAGACAAGTTCGTCGTGTTTTTCATCGACGACATGTTGGTCAATTCAAAGTCAGAAGAAGAACACGCTGAACATTTGCGTATTGTACTCCAACGCTGATAGATACAAGCTTTATGCATAGTTCAGTAAATGTGAGTTTTGGATTAGCAAAGTGCCATTTCTTGGGCATATTATCTCAGCGGAAGGCATCACTGTGGACCCAAGTAAAGTCGAGCAAGTACTGAATTGGAAATCTCCAACATATGTTCATGAAGTGCAGAGTTTCCTAGGTTTAGCGGGTTATTACCGGATATTCATTCCAAACTTCTCCAAGGTCGCTAAACCTATGAGAGAGCTGTTGAAGAAAAACACTAAATATGATTGGAGCAATTCATGTGAACAAGCTTTTCAAACTTTAGTGAAGCATCTCACCACAGCTCCAGTTTTGGCCCAGCCGGACACCATGAAGCCATTTGATGTTTATTGTGATGCATCCGGCAATGTTTTGGGTTGTGTGTTGATGCAAGAAGGACGTGTGGTCGCGTATGGATCCCGAAAACTCAGGGGTCATGAGCAGAATTACCCGACGCACAACCTTGAACTAGCTGCAGTGGTCCTTGCATTGAAAATGTGGAGACATTATTTACTAGGCAATCTAGTGCATCTCTACACTGACCACAAAAGCTTGAAGTACATCTTCACATAGAAAGAACTGAATATGAGGCAGCAAAGATGGCTCGAATTGATCAAGGACTATGAACTTGAGATTCATTACCATCCGGGCAAGGCGAATGTTGTTGCCGACGCACTTAGTCGGAAAGCCCACGTTCACCATTTAGCCATGGCTGCACAGAAAGAAGGAGAACCAGGCCTGCGCTTAGTTCCCTACGGATCACTGTTAAATCTTGCTCTTATTCCTACAATCTGAGATGAGATTGTAGAGGCTCAGAAGAGGGACATGGGTATGTCTCACATCCAGAGAAGAGTGTACAGCGGTGAGTTGAAAATGTTCCGCAAGGATGAAGATGGTATGCTCTGGTTTAACAACCACATAGTGGTACCCCGGAATATGAAATTGCGAGGAAGATATTGGATGCAGCTCATTCATCCAAGTACTCCATTCATCCGGGAAGCAATAAGATGTACCAGGACTTGAAATCTATGTTTTGGTGGACACGGATGAAAAGAGATATTGCTAAATACGTATCCGAGTGTGATACATGTCGGCGGGTTAAAGCCGACCACATGCGGAAAGCAGGACCACTTCAACTGCTGAAGGTTCCAGCATGGAAGTGGGAAGACATAAGTATGGACTTCATCGTCGGATTACCCATGACCAGCAACAAGCATGATTCTATTTGGGTAATCGTCGACCGTTTGACCAAGACAGCTCATTTTACTCCAGCCCATACGAAATATGTGGCAAAGAAATATGTGGAGCTGTTCATCGCAAGAATCGTGTGTTTACACGGGGTTGCCCGCACCATTGTTTCTGACCGTGGTGCGTTATTCATATCCAGATTTTGGGAGCAACTACATGCTTCACTGGGAACCAAGCTAACTCGGAGTTCAGCTTATCATCCGCAAATGGATGGTCAAACTGAAAGGGTAAATCAGATTATGGAGGATATGCTACGGGCATGTGTCATCAATCATGGGAAGAATTGGGATGATTATCTACCGTTAGCAGAATTCTCATATAATTACGGTTATCAATCCAGCATCAAAATGACCCCTTATGAAGCTCTTTATGGACGGAAGTGTCGCACACCGCTGAATTGGTGTGAGTCCGGCGAGAGAGTGGTCTACAGGATTGATCTTGTGAATGAAGCCGAGGAACGAGTGCGAGTGATTCAAGCCAACTTAAAGGCTGCTCAATCTCGGCAGAAGATCTATGCATACAAATGACGTCGACCTCTCCATTTCGACATCGGGGACCACGTGTATCTTTGTGTCTCTCCGATGAAAGGGGTTCATCACTTCGGAGTGAAGGGAACACTAGCTCCGCGATTCATCGGGCCGTTTGCTGTCCCTGAATTATGCTGACATGTAGCTTATCGGCTGGAGTTACCGGCGTCACTTTCGGGTATTCACGATGTTTTCCACGTCTCTCAGCTGCGGAAATGTCTTAAATATCCAGCCGCAGTTCGTATGGAGAACATTGAGGATATTCAACCGGATCTCAAGTATTTTGAGTATCTGATCCAAATTATCGATGAGAAGACTCGCACAACAAGAAATCGGACATTGCGATTTTACAAAGTCTTGTGGAGTAACCACACTGCTGATGAAGCCACGTGGGAAAGCGAGGATTTTCTCCGTTTAAATTTTCCTGACTTGTTTGTACCATATGTCCAGTAGTCATCCTCCCTTCTTCTTTCATTTTGTAATCTCGGAACGAGATTCTTTTAAGGGGGGAGGTACTACAGGAATCCCGGCGATTTGCGATGGCCGGGGCTATCGAAAATAAGTGTAAAACCGTCGCAAATAATCAAATTGCGACGGCTTTACTTTTTTGCGACGGTTTCTGGCCGTCGCTTGTTTTTCATCGCAATTAACTTTATTTGCGATGACCACCGTCGCAAATAACCTTGTTTGCGATGGCTTAGACCCGCCGTCGCAAACAAGGGCCCGGGCCAGCTGATGGGCCCGACTTGACAATTTACGACGGCCAGCCGTGGCCGTCGCAAGTAAGTACTTAATTTGCGACGGCCACCGCCGGCCGTCGCAAACTACGTAGGTTAATTTGTGACAGGCTGGAAACTTATTTGCGACGGTACTGTATAAAAAGCCGTCGCAAATAAGGTTTTTTATTTTTTTTAAAAAACTGAACATTCTGCCCGGCTCGATGGCTAGAAACGCAATAGACATAACAGCAGATAAATAAGGAATAGAAAAATACAACATCCTCGCCGCTCCATCGATCACAACACAAAAGTCTCACATCTCATCACAAGAATACAAAAATAAGGAAGAGGCTCTCTGCTAGCGTCCACTTCCACCAGATCTGCCAACATCCTCGCCACGCGTCAGTCCAGGCGCCGGTATAGACGGCGACGGAGTTTGAGCCTCCGTCGCCGATCCCTTCAACACATAGAAGTTGTTGGACATATTAATTTGTTTAGAACTTTGTTTTTGACTAGAATTGATTAAACAAGCTAGAATTGATCATATTGAACTTATTTGATTACCTGAACACCCGGAGAAACATGCACCGGCGGCGGTAGCTCCAGTTCCGGCGGTGGAATCGGCGGTGGCAGTGGAGGAAGCTGGAGGTGCAACCCCTGGACATCGCAGCCTTGAAAGAAACTATGTGGTTGCAAAAGTTGCTGGTTATTACATATTATTAAGAATGCGCTAAATTCGAATTACTTTAGCTTACCGTCATCGCCTGTCGCTGCATCTCCATCATCTGTCGCATCTGCTCCATGCAGGCTCGCAGGTAGGAGATGGTGGCCTCCATCGCCGCCCTCTGCGCCTCAAGGTCCGACTGAAACTGCTCGCGACTCTCCTGGACCTGACGGGCGAGAGTCTCCACCTGCGAGACACGGCGACTCGGGCCCACCAACGAAGAATGTGTGGAGCTGCCTCTGGCAGGTCTCGCCGCCCTCGAGTCGACAACTCCGTCGAATATGGCGAGCCTATAAAAACAGAATCAGTAATATGGAATTGAAATATCTTTAATATTTTGAAATGAAAACGATAAAATGACTTATGAACTCATCTTCCGTGGGCTTTTCCACCTCCGGATGCATACGCGGCTTGAGGATCGGTTGGTTCATGTTCCCAATCGAAATCTGCACCGTGTATCCTCCTAGCCTGAAAAACAAGAAAACCGTGTAAGTTCATCAATCCATATAGTTATATTTACTATGAATGATTTCTATGCTTACCAACCGCTCGGCTGCGGCCTGACTGCGCCCCTGGGGCTGCGAAGGGTGCCTGTGACCTCTCTTCCAGATCTCGGCAGGAGTCAGCGGCACCCCTGTCTCGCGCTCTTGTCAATACGTGTTAGTACGAACAATATATGATGAATACATAAACATAAGTTGGACACACTTACCATGCGTTTAGCTAAACACAAGTGGTTATCTTGACCGTGTTTGTGCTTCCCCTCGACCCATCTGCACCCTTGAGCCCTCTGGGACTTAGCCTTGAACTCATCGCTAGCCCAGTACCGACAAAGGGCCTGGTATGCATCGGACCGACCCTGCAACCAGCTCACGTGGCCCTGCACATAGTTGTAGGTCGCTAAAAATATCATTGATGTATTTGCTCCATGCTCAGAAAAAAATATTTACTACACCTCACGTACCTGCGCGTACTCTTCCTCCGTCAGGTGTCTCTCGCTCTCCTGCCGAAAGTGTAGCACGTGGTGCTGGTTTGCCTTCAAGTGCTCGTTGATAACTTGAATACGAGCGTTCGACAAAGCTTGCCGAACCGCCTTCGCAGTGTTGACGTGAAACACTTTCCTCGCATCCTCCAACATGCGAGGGTCGTCCGGGTCCTCTAAAATATACCTTTCCCGTGATAAATACTGAAAGAGATGTACATTAAAAGAGTTTCAGAGTTAAAACTTAGGAACTTTATTTAACATACTTACCATAAAATCAGCCCATACGGCCTCCTGAACGTTGTCGTGCTCCTGGTGATGGGCGCGTGTGTAATCCTCCCAGGAAGTAGCAGGCACCCCGTCGATGGTGTCTCTCACCGGTGAAAGACGCGTCGTATCAAGCGCTGCAAGACATTTATTAATTCATTACTTAAGTAACAAAAAGAAACCAGAATTTAACACTATGATTTTATTACCTGTCTCCGACCGGATGAATCACGATCCTCTGTGAAGGGACCGCAGGAGGACTGACAAAGTGAGTCCTCCTCGTCCTCCGCGTGTTAACAACTTTGACATACCTCGGTTTACCACATTTCAAGCACGTGTTCTCGTTGGCGTGCTCTTTCCATAATAGCATGCAGTTGTCTCGGCACGCATCGATTTTCTCATAATTCATACCAAGACCAGATATCTGGATCTTCGACTGATACATATCTTTAGGCGCTTGGTGAGGTTGTGGAAGGATATCGCGTATCATTTTCATGATATCATTGTAGCAGTTGATAGAAAAAATACTTAGACTTAATTTCCATAAATCTGGTCAAAAAAGCAAGGACGGTCACATCCGTGTGTTCATGCAACGGCGGTTGTGATTTCTTGAGCTCCTCGGAGAAATCGTCTGCCTCCTTTGTAAGAGGATCCTCCACTTCCAGAGCTTCTAGCATCTCATCCATCCTATCAACCCCCATTATATCATCATCCTCATCCACTTCTACTATGTCTCGATGTTTAGTCTCGCCGTGGAAGGTCCGCACCTCATAACTTGGCGTGAAACCGTTTCGACATAAGTGAAACGATAGTTCCAATCTGCTAAAAAACTTGGTGTTCCGGCATTTCGTACATGAGCACCGCACCTTATCATCAGTTGATAATGAAAATGCTCGATCCAAGAATTTATCTAACTTGATGTACCACTCATCTGAGTGACCACCAGTTCTGTTCTTACAGCTAGTATACATCCAACTGCGGTCTTCACCCATGTTTGACTCTGCAGTTTAAAGCCGAAGAAATTATCGTTAATATATGCAGGATTTATCCTGCTTCTGATGAGGCACAATACCTAAAGCCCAACAAAATTTTGACAACATAACCTCGCTTGTTTTACACTGCACCCCCAAAAATGATGCAGTTCTTCAAGCTTTGGGGTCAAATGTCCAACAACAAGGGTGGAGGCGAGGAAACAACGTAAGAGGAGGAATGAACGGGAGAAAACCACCCGTCGGGAGGAAGGGGCGGCGGGGGCGGCGGGAGGGAGGAGGCGAGAGGCGGGAGGCATGTGTGGCGGGAGGTGCGCATGGCAGAAGGCGGGCGCGGCGGCGACGGTAGGCGGGCGCGGCGAGGCGCAGTGGCGGGAGGCGGGGCGTGGTGGCGGGAGGGGAGGCGGGTAAGCCGTCCCTCCTTAATTTATTCATGACGGTCGGCCGTCATAAATAATCCTAGCCGTCGCAAATCATCACGTTTCCTGTAGTGGGGACGGGTCCTAAATGGACCGTGTCGAGCCGGACCCTAAATAGCTTGTGCCAGGCTGGGACGGCCTGACTATTTGTATAATAATTTAGCACTTCATCAATCAAAGTAATATTTAAACAATTACGCTACTAATCAAATAATTAATATATAAAACTACAAATTAAACAAGAAATCAACTAATTAAACGATTTGAACAACTAGTGGTTCCATTGCTGAAACTAATTTAACAACTATTTAAATCGACAAATTAAACTAATGAAACTACAAATTTAACAACAAATCAACAACTAATCAATAATTCAATATAAAATTATTTGATATTTTATATAACGTTGTCAAAATATAAATCAGAGCGGGGGGAGGGGGCGGGCGCAAGCAAAGGAAATGGAAGCGGAATCACAAGTCCGAACTAATAACTTGCCAGACGCGGCCCTGAATCCCCCGATGTCGGCATGGTCGTCATCGTAGTGGCATGCGTTGGCCTCGGCGTTGTCGAGGGGCAGCTGGACCTGCACGAGCAACAGGTAGTTGGGCTCGTTGTCGAAAGTGTGCGTGCCGAGCACAATCTTCTGGACGAAGTGGTCCTTGCCGGGCGGCTTGACGAGGTCGGGGAGCCATTGCATGGTGAGGGAGGACCACTCGAGCACGTCCATGATGACGAGATCGTAGAGGAAGGGTGTGTTCTTGTAACAGATCTTGTACTCCTTGTTGATGAGGCGCTCCTCCACCTCCGCGCGGAAGTCATCCTCGTCCACCGCGCCACCACCGCCGGCCTTCGGCATCTCATTGGTCGGTCGGCTAGGGTTTGGGTTCAATTGAGGGGGGAGGGTTTGGATCGGTGCTCGGGGGTGAAATGGCGGGAGGGGTGCGGTACAGTGCAGAGCAGAAGAGAAATTCAGCAAGGGACTTGGAACTATATAGCCTTGTAGGGAAGAGAGCGTGGCTGGGCCTATTGTTAACTGCTGTATCTGGTGGCCCAAGTGTCAGCCCATGGGAACAAGCGAAATAGCAGCATGTGATGTTGTCAACTGTCAAGGACCATTAGATCCTCGCCACAGCGGCGGGAGGCGGGGGAGGCAGGGCGCGGTGGCGGGAGGCGGGGGCGGCGGGGCGCAGCGGCTGGAGGCGGGGCCGACGGGAGGAAGGAGGTGAGGAGGCGCGTGTGGCGGGAGGCGCGCGCAGCGTAAGGCGGCGCGCCGGGGCACGACGGGCCGGTCGTCACAATTAACTAGGGACGACCGGCCTGCCGTGCCCCGCCACGCCGCCTTTTGCTGCAAATCAAACTAATTACCAACTTAAACTATAAACACCCTAGTTAATTGTCAACTTAAACTACAACTACAAAACTTTAAACTAACTACAAAAAACAATTTAATTGCCAAATTAATTACAAATTACTCTAAAAGAATATTCAATTAACTCTACTCTAACTAAATCTAACTAACAACAAGAAAAAAATTAAAAAATGCATGAAAATAGGTTACCGAGAGGCGCAGGGCGCCAGAGGTGGGAGACGGCGGCGGCCGGGCGCGGGAGCCGGGAGGCAGGGGGTGGCCGTGCGCCAGAGCAGGGAGGCGGGTGGCCGGGCGCCGGAGCCAGAGCAGGGAGGCGACGGCGATGGTGGCGGGCGCGGCGGGAGGCTGCAGGAGGCAGCGTGCACGACGGGCGGTGAGAGCCGGGCTGCAAGACGCTGGGCGGTGGACGCGGGCGGACGGGCGCTGGGCGGCGGCCGGCGGCCGGTGCGCGGCCGCCGCGGTGGCGGCGGCGGCCGAGCGTGGGCGTACGGGCGCGGGGCGGCGGCCGGTGGCCGGTGCGCAGGCGGACGGGCGCGGGGCGGCGGCTGGTCGCGGGTGCGCAGGTGGACGGGCGCGGGGCGGCGGCCGGTGCGCGGCGCCGGGCGGGGGCGACGGGCGCGGGGCTGCGGCAGTTGTGTGAACCGGGAGGTGCCCGGTCGACTATATTGAGGTCATTTGCGATGGCTTGCTTAATTGCGATGGCATTTCCTTTGGCCGTCGCAAACAAGCTTTTAATTGCGGCGGTTGCTTAATTTACGAAGGCCACAGGTCTGGCCGTCGCAAATTAATGCTATTTGTGATGGCTACAGTCGCAGCCATCGCAAATAGGACGCAATTTGCGACGGCTCCTGTATTTGCGACGGCCTAGGGTTAGCCATCGCAATTTAATTTATTTGCGACGGTGTCCCATCGCAAATAACTCTAGCCGTCGCAAATGATCGGGTTTCCTGTAGTGAGGAATGTAATAGCCCTAACTTTTGTAAAGTTGTATTTCACTTTATGAAGCAAAGTTAAGGAGCGAAAATGGGGCATTATGTGTCACATGAAATAATAAATCCAAAAATGGGCGTGTGAGGGAGTTAAAAATTTTCTTCAACTCATGATTAGCACATGTTAACATGAGCTGGGAACTTCACTCCCTGATTTTGAATTCATGCCAACCCTCACTACGAAGAGGATGGGGGGAGATTTAAACATAATTTGAATCTTTTAAAAGGATTCATGTCCAGATTGTCCAAATGCTCAGAAGTGAATTCACTAGTGCATTTCTTATGTATCAAGGAGCTCATAATCCAAATTTGGACATTTTTGGACCTCGTATACTAATTATTCCGAGGAATAATCGAGGGAGAGTTCAAATTCAAATTTGAATTTGAAAACTGGACCAAACATGCTCAATTTTGAAATCTGAGTGTAGATTCAAATTCCTCATATTTTGTTTGGGCTGCCATACAATTTTGGCGTAATTCGAACAAAGGCGGTGCAGGAATGTTAAAGCACAGAGGGGGGAGATATTTGAGATGTGGGGGACCCACATGTCATAGACTCTGTGCAGGGAACCGACTCCCTCGCCTCCTCAGCGCGTGACAGCTCCCAGCAAAAACCTGTTACCGATGAGCTCTCGGTGTCTGCTCCTGCTAGACCGACGGTCGACTCGGTGTCCACCCTCCACGCACGAGCACAACCCCAGTTTGTTTCCTCTCTCGCTCACTCGGCCGCTGTTCTGCTCCCACGCGCGAAAGCTAGCTGCCGGTGTCGCTTCTGTTTTTCTCGATCGCACACCGGCGCTGATCCTCCTTGGCTCGAGTGGTACACAGCAAAAGTGAGCGCCAACACGTGCTTTAGCTATTCCCCTCTCTACTCCGAAGCTTCGTCACTTTTGTTGATCACAATTCAACGGTCGCCGCCGAGGAGCGAGAAGAAACCGGCGGATGCCACTTCGGGTCACCATGGACAGAGCGCCACGGCCAGCCTATCCTCCATCTTTCTGCACAAGAAATGTGCGCTGTGCTTCATAGATTTTGTATCTGAAACCCTCTTACCAAATGATCAATCGGTTGATGAGAATTCCACCATTTTCTGAACCTTAGTGTACAATAGCCGAGCTCGGTGGAGACTCAAATTCGAGTTGCACGATCCACCAAATCTCGAGTAAGCTTGCACGTAGCTTGTACACCTCCTAGCGACCCTCCTCGATGAAGAACCGAGCAAAAACATCAAGAATTGTCAAAGTTCTATCCGTTTTCTTAGCCGCCGGTGCGAAAGTGCCTCGGGTCACCGTGGAGCCCTCGGTTGCCGGCCTTTTCAGGGTGTTTGGAGTCCATTTTCAGCATCCTCGAGCTGTCACGGTGCTCTCCGAGCAATCCCCGACCGAATTCGTGCTGTGTAGAGCCTCCCCAACCTCGCCGGAACCCTAGCAAGCGCTGTGGCCGGTGCGCGCTGGTTTCCGGTGGTCGCCGGCCGCCGGCGACCCCACCAATGGCTCAGCATGTCGGAAAATGGAGGGGCGGCGAGTAGGAGGCCGGGAGGCGGCCAGGAAGGCCGTTCCGGTGACCCTCTCCGGATGGCGCCGCCACCGGGTCTGTTGGCGTGAGGTTGAAGATGAGTGCTGACGTGTGGGGCCCGCCGGCTGTGTTTAAACATTTTCAGGATTTCCAGAGAACAGTTCAAACTTTAAATAACCACAACTTTGTGTAGGAGTGTGCAAAAATTGTCAAATAAATTTTGTCGGGTTCCTCTCAGAGACTACTATCCAGGGGTGCAGCCCAATATTTATGAAAATCACTGGCTTTGGTTTATTAATTCATTTAAAGAAAATTTTGTAAGATTTATTCCAGGAGGTCTATTATTTGGAAAATTCCCAAATTTGGGCAGGACATCCTTCCACATATACTTGAACTCCAGTAAAGATTTTAGAGGCATCAGACCTCATTTGCTTGGTCAAATGATGTGTTAATTATTTATGTCTCTGAAAAATAGGAAAATGAACAGAGCCATTTTTGGACTTTTACCCAAGCTTGTAAAATTCATATATCCATTTAGGAAACTCCAAAAATGGTAAAACCAATTCCTATGGACTAAGTACATTTTGTACTTCACAAAAAGTCTACTTTGCAGCAGAGGAAAGCTTAAGATCCAGGAGGTAAAGGCAGATTAGCTAAAAAAACATAAGGATTTGTTGTGATCATATTATGCCATTTCATGAGCTCAATTTTTGCACACTGACTAAATACCTTCCCTAGAAGCTGTGGTTAAATTTTCAGCTTCATTGGACCCCTGGATCTCGAGCTACCATTCTTTAGGTTTAAGTGTTCATATGAGGGATTAATCACATGGTGGTTAATTTTTCCTTAGTTTCACCTAGCATTCTTTGTCTCCAATATTGTAGATCGAACAACAGAAACCCTACTGTTGTTCTTCCCTCTTAGTTATAATTAACTTGAACAACAGCTTTGAAACAGTTTCTAAATTGCTTTTGAAACATATGTGCATTGCAATATAATAGCTCACGTGACGTCGACGTTCGACGAGGACTCAACTCCGCAGCGAGGATCTCCATCTCGTGATGAGTTTGGCGGATTCTCCAAAGGAAGACTAACTCCTAGCTTCTAAGAAAACCGTTGAGCAAGGCAAGCCCCGGTTTGCATATAATTACCGTTTTCAATTTTGCTTTACTTCACCTCATGTTTATTAGACTTGATATTGCGCATTATGTCTAGGATGCTTGAAACCCACTTGCATGGCTATTACATTCCCGAGTAGAAGCTTTAGTGTAGGCTTTGCCTCGTCGTAGATGCTAGGCTAATGTTGTAGCTAGCTCGGTAGAAGTCGAGTAGTAAAGAGCTACTCGCGAGAAAGGTCGAGTAATGGAGTTTACTCACGAGAGGTTGATGATAAGAGCACCCTCATGAAAATGAGATGGGGATGGGGAAATTCCTGTATGATGGAGCACTCAAGGTTGTCTCGACCTGCGATGGGTGTGATAATGCTTGAGACCACATTGGGCCTGGACGGGATGGTAAGGCAAATGTGGAGGTCGGTTGTAGCCACGTCCGTGTCGGTTAAGGACCACGCGTATGGGGCCCTGCTGGACAAGATTGAGCTGTACCGGATATATAGTGGGGTATGGGACCCATGAAACCGATGTAACTCGATGGACCGTGATATATAAACTCATCCTTCGCGTGGGAATGGCGTTGAGAAGGCGGGAGGTGTAAATCCTTTAGCGGGCAACTTCGACGTGTCCACATAGAGGACCATCCTTCTCAGTGTGAAACGTTTTTCTATGTCGGGGTGTGGTGTGAAAGGTTGCTGCATACAATGTAAGAAAGAGCTCTTGTGAGAGTCTTTCGAGGCGGGTGTCTGTGTCGTGTATTCTGGGTTGTTATTGATTCGAATCATCGTCGCTCGCGGGAGAGGATTGAGCATACTTGCCCACTGCGCCGTGACGTAGTAAGAAGAGGAACTAAGTCTCTTAACATGTGGTTTATGGTTTAATCATTGTATTGGAACCTTGACTGAAGTAGATATAGTGCCAACTAAATTTCATTTCCACCTTAGGCTAGCAATTCTTGTTTGATTGTGGACTTTCGGTGTTGTGAGGCATGAGGAGCACTAAAAGGAATGCTATGAAAATCTGAATATACGGATAAAGTTTAGTCAAGCTTCTTGATGCAGATTCATGTTCCTACTGTCTTACTACCCCTGCATGTACAGTTACATGTTTAGGACTGACGGTTAAGACTTGCTGAGCCTTAGTGCTCACGGTTGCTTCTGAGTTGTTTTACGGTAGCAGGATGCCTGCTATGAAGATGGTTGTTCGATGAGACGACGAACCTCACAGTTCGTTTAACTCACCGGAAACCTAGACGCTGCCTTACTTGGTGAAGCTAGTAGGAAGCGTTCACAGGCTGAACGACTTCTCTTTGGCGTAGTTTGGATCGAGAGTGAGTAGATGTCCAGTATTAAATTCCGCTGTGTGTGTACAACTTATGTACATTATGTTATAAAAGATCTTATCTTGAGTAATAAATGGTTTCATATGTTCTTACCGTCTTTTCGTGCATGCTGTTGGGTGCCGCACTGCACGGCACCACCCAGTGCGATTCCCGGGCGAGCGGCATGACCCCGTCGAGGTCGGGGGCGAGTGCCCTCACAGCGCCTTCCTAAGGAACCTCACATCTATCTAAGTTTCGGTGATTAACGCTGAGATTTACCACAGCGTTGGTGACTCACGAGCGTAGACTAAGAAAAAAGGTTCATGTTTAGCCCGTGAACATGTTCCTACTAGAAACACATATAGCACTCAATACGGCGGCGTGCACGGCTCCCATTCAATGATAGAACCCCCTGAGGAACCCATCTCCTCATCGGGAACCTCTTCCTCTACGTCCTCACCTACAGCAAGACTTCAACAACAAGCAGTGAGCACGAAGGCTCAGCAAGTCTGACCCATGCCACTAGGTCATGCAACTCTATATGCTGGAATTTAAACATACAACGAAAGGTAGTTTTGCAAAAAGACTCCCCATATTACTTGAATCTTACTTTCAGATTTTAGCATCACATTAATAACCTTGCGCCGAGCAACATAGGAAATCTACAATCAGACAAGAAACGCTTCATTCCCATGCTACTTGCCAAGGTGGAAAAATAACTTTAATTTGCTCTACTCAACAACACATGCTTAACATCACACGTCATTAATCAAACAGCACTTTATTTCAGGAAAACAATCTCCATTATCTACGGGATGATACAGTGAACAAGTGGTACTCACTGACCGCGAGGGATGGCGATTACAATCGATTTACAACTGCAGGGTTCACCCGAAAAACACGTCACATACGCTCTCTATGTCCCCATGGCACACATCCTGGACGTCGCACGGGGCAACCTTTCACCTGTTAGACAAACGTTGACCGGTCCTACCGTCCTGGACAGGAGGTCCCTACACGGAGCAACCACGTGCCCGCTAGTGGCTTTACACCTTTCTGTCCTCAACGAACCCCTCTGGACGGCAAGCAGTGCCTCAACCCCCAGCTACCTGAATTACATCGGTTTACCAGTTCCCATAATACCGGTATGTCTTCGGTACATGTCAAGCATGTTCAACAGGGCCGCACACGACTCGGTCCTCAACCGGAACAAGCTGAGCTTTGGCTCACAGGCCACCAAAGTCCTGCTGATCCTACCCTCTGCTTGGTCTCAAATTCATGTCATGTTTCTCATATTTTGTCTCTGTCCGAGTGGTGAACCCCTTAAGCCTAAACCTCGTGAGTAGTTCCGACTACTAGACTTGTACTGAATCCTATGCAATTTAGAGCATGGCAGTGTCTACTCGAGGGTTCTAAACTAGACTCAAACCACCTGGGATTTATAAGCTATGCATTTGGGTTATCATACAACGACCTAATGCACATTTCATATGTAATCTATTCGATGTGAAAGTAAAACTTTATGAAAATGGTGTTAATGCAAACCGGTGCTTCCCTTGCTGCGAGTCGTTGACTAAGTTAACTACCGGAGGGATGCTGTTGAGGATCTCCAGGGCTTCGTCGATCTCGGTGACTACACGTAATGAAATCAACAATGCATGTCAAATTAAAATGCAATTGCATTCATTGAAGATGTAAAGACTCTAACTGATGCTAAATACCAGTATTGACTTTGAAATTTTTACTGTGAATTGGTTAAGACATGAACAGAGGATGGAACAAATTTCCTTGGATCCAAGATAATTTTCTTTGTATAGAATAAAATGTATGAGAAGCCCTTTTAGAGCCTCTCACTAATTCTGTGGATTTTCATGAAGCAAATTTATACTTTATAGAAACTAGAATTTATACCGAGACTAATGGAAGTGGCATCATGTTTTTCTAATCATCCTAGAGAAAGTTATGGCCTTAGGAAAATTTGGGAAATTCTGAAAATGTTTCTGTACATTTTCCATTTTCCCAAGAGCAGTTCACCTTAATCCTACAATTAAGTGGCGTTAATGAACTCGGACTGATCTGAAATTTGGCATGTGAGTCAAGGATATTAAAGGAAGTTCCTGACAAAATTACAGAATTTTCTACCAAGTGGATCTCCAATTATTAATTATAACAGTTTAAAGTTTTAGAATTTAATTGTGTAAAATATGGAATTTCAAGGAATGAAACTGGTACTGCTGGATAGTACTCAGAGAGATGAATCCAAAAAAAATTTATTTGACTAAATTTGGACCATTATTTCAGATGTTATGGATTTCTAAAGATTGGACTCAAATCTGATTTATTTTCCTAAAGGAAATCCATTTCCTGCGCTACCGTCCCACTGATACCGGGCCTGACCCGTTTAATTTAAATTAAACCGCCACGCTCGAGCTGGCTGAGGCTGACATCTGGGCCCCACAGCTTCATCTACCTCGGACTGGTGCCGCCCCGAGCCGCCAGAACTCAGGCGAGCTCGATGTTCCTGGTGACATAGCTCGTCGGCGACGGCGAGACTCGCCGCCCCCACATACTTTTCAATCCTGAACACGTTGGGCAAGGTGGCACCGACGGTAAATGGCCGTAGCTCGCCAGCAAAGAGAGCAATGCCACCGAGCCACTTCAGTGACGTGTTCCTGATGATATGGCCACCCAAATCATGTGCCAAACACATCACCACAACCAGTGAACCCAAGGGAAGCTTGGCATGGCCTCGGTTTGGACCTGAAAGCATGGGAAACCTGACCTCAACGACGACCCCCCTTCCGCCGAGCTGTTCACCGATGATTCTAGGGTTCCTGTGGGGTTTTGTTGATGGGGTTTGATGGAGGAGGTGCGCAAGTACGTGTAGGAGCTAGTTCTAAACCAAGTTTAGCCGAAGATGCAAAGAAGAGTTGGAATTTCCACGAACCCTAAATCGACCTCGAAATGATAGCATGGAGAAGATCGGGAAATTCTCGATGTAGGAAGAATGGATCGATTAGCGGTTTTCACCGTGAGCTCGAGGAGAGGCTGGTGCACAATCCGTCTCTTGGCGTCGAGGCCGGAGAAGGACCGGAGCGGGCCATCCGCGGCGGCGGCGGTTTGCGGGAGCGAAGGAAAGGAGCTCGACCGACGCCGCTGCTGCCCATTTTATAGCCAAAGGAGGCCGAAGGAGAGAGCTACACCTGGTTCTCTATGTCTTACAGCCGAAGCAGGAGGTTCCAAGAAACCCCTCGGTGGAATTCGCCGAGAAACGCCGGCGCCATTTTCCACTGAACACGTGAGAGCACTGGAGAGGCTTACAGGTGGGTCCACAGTTCAAATATTTGTCCTCAAAAACTGAATTTGTACTGCTCCAGATATTTGGGACCCTAATGCCCTTTTGATGTGCTTAAATATCTGAATTGGTCTTTGGGAATTAAAATGAATCAAATTGTAAACTGGTTTGGCTGAATTTGAATCAAACTTGAATCTGAAATTCAAATTCAGTTTTGAATGGGCAAAAATTAGCTACTGTCATATCAACTCCAAATGAGATGAAAATTGGAGGAGTCGCTCAGAAAATTGTGCTCAGTTTGAATCTGAATAAATCTTTTGAATCCATATGATAGAAGTTGATTGAATTTGAATCTGAATTTAAACTGTCCCGTTTAATAATTGTATCCAAAAGTACTCCAAACATGCTGTGATGTGCATGAAACTTAGCATGAGCATTCCTAAGGAGGTTTGTAACTTGGGAGCTCAGCCTCTAAAGATGATATGTTGGAATTACCACTTTTGGATTGTGTTTATTCTTCCTCTATGTATTCTATTGATGGTTGTTACTTGCTCTTCAATCATGTTTATTAGATTTCTACAATTTGAGCCGTGGGTTGTGAGTTGGTGAAAATTTAGCAAGCCCAAATTTGTGTCCTTTGCATTCCTCCCCCCTTAAAAGAATCTCGTCCCGAGATTACAATGTGAAAATAGAGAGAGGGTGGTGGGGATTTACCGGAGATACGATGCTATAAATTCTGGGTAGTTGGTGCCAAGAAAATCTTCACTCTCCCACGTACCTTCTTCTTTGAAATAATTACTCCACATTATTTTATAGAACCACAGCATCCGGTTGCGTGTGGTCCGAGATTTCTCGTCGATGATCTGAACCGGTTCCTCACGATACGTAAGATCCAGTTTCAGTTCCTCGATGTCTCCCGCTGGACCGTGGTTGAAAACTTGAGGCACATTCTCAGCTGAGATATGTGGAATATATTGTGCACGCCCGTGAGTGATGCTGGTAATTCCAGCCGGTATGCAACAGTCCGCACTTCCTTAAAATATCGAAAGGATCTATGAATTGGGGTGCGAATTTTGCTTTGACCCCGAATCTATTAGCACCCTTCATCGGAGACACGTGTAGATAAACGTGATCCCTGATATCAAACTGCAGAGGGCGTCTCCTACAATCTGTATAGTGCTTTTGTCGGGATTGGGTTGCTTCCAAGTTTGACTGGATAATCCGAACTTGCTCTTCCGCGTTGTTGACAAGATCAATCCCGAAGGTGACCATCTCGCCGGACTCACACCAATTTAGCGGTATGTGACATTTTCTTCCATACAGCGCCTCGTAGGGCGCAATCTTGATGCTGACCTGGTACGCATTATTGTACGAGAACTCAGCTAACGGTAATTGTTCATCCCAGTTCTTACCGTGATCAATAGTGCAAGCTCGTAGCATATCTTTCAGGATTTGATTTACCCGCTCAGTTTGCCCATCCGTCTGCGGGTGGTAAGCTGAACTCCGGATCAGTTTCGTACCCAACGCTGCGTGTAATTGTTCCAATAAACGAGACACAAAAAGAGTGCCTCGATCCGAGATGATGTTGCAGGGTACTCCGTGTAAACACAGGATCCGTGATATGTATTGTTCAGCATACCTCTTGGCGTTGTAGTTGATATTAACCAGGATAAAATGGGAAGACTTCGTGAGCCGGTCGACAATTATGTAACACCCCAAAAATCTTGTTAAGACCCTAAATCATGTTAAGAGGGGAATTTAAAATTTTTTAGACGTGTTGCATGTTTTGCAACAATTTAAATTCAAACTGGAATTCAATTTAAATTCAAAACAGAAAAGAGATAGAAAAAAAAAAGAAAACAGAAAAAAACCGGCCAGTGGGCCGAAACCCACCAGCCGGCCCAACCAGCACGCGCGCCAGCCTGCAGCCGCCCGCGCCTCTTCCTCCCACTGACAGGCGGGGCCCGCCAGCCTTCTTCTTCCTCGCGCCCGCGCCGGGACTCTCTCACCCGAATCAAAACCGATCGGGAATTCTCGCGTATCCCAGCCGAATTTCGATCGGGGGCGACGCAAACTCGATCTAAACCACCCCGTCGCCCCTCCCCGTCTATAAAAACCCCGGCCTCGTTCTGTTTTTCCCACGCGATCCGCCGATTTTACTCCAGTGAGAAACCGAGCCCCTCCGGCGAATTCTGGCCGATCTACGCTCGGAAATTCCGATCTAACTTGCTGGTCTTGATCCACCGCCTCCGGGGAACCCTGCAGGTGCAGAAAACTCGGTGACTTGCGGTTCAAACACAGCGCCGACGAGCCTCACCGTGGTTTCACTTTGGACCTCGTTGCCGACCGCCTACCAGGACCTCCGAGCTCAAGAAAACCCCCGAGGTGAGATCCCCGACCTCCCCTCCACCGATCTATGCCATAAAATCACAGTTCTAGGAAGAATTCCCGAAGATCCGAAACTCTCCGGTGAGATCGCCGCTTCCCGCCGCCGTGCGCCGCCGGGCAGCGCCGCCCGCGCTCGGTTAGAGCGACGTGGCCGATTGTGCGCCGTCTATTTTAAATCGCACGGTAGACTTTAAATCCCCCCGTACCGGTTCGACGTTATAATCTCAGCCATCTGTTATAAATCGGACGGTCCACATCAGCCCCGCGTTATAAAGACTGGAAATCTTACGTGCTACCCCCTGGGGTTCTCGGGAAATAAGAGCTAGCCCCGGAAACTTCTGATCTAGCCCCTGGAACTTCAGAAAATCATGTAAATTCATTTAAAATCAGTTTTAGCCCCTGGACTTAACAAAAATTAGGAAACACTCCTCTGTTATGTATAGCTAGACCCCTGAAAATTGTTAAAATAATATTATAGACCCTGTAGTGGGGTGAGTTTACCTTTTTAGCCCTGTTTAATATTTAATTTAGGAAATTGAATATGTGGCTAGTGTTTAAAATTTAAAAAGTGGGACAAACATATTGTCAAAATTAAATTAAAAACTTTCTCAGTATTTAGAAAAACTTTGGAGTGAGATAAAAATATATTTTGGGCTGAAATGAATCTGTTTAATTTATTATTCACATTTAGGGATACATTTTTAAGTAAAGAATAGTTCTGGAAAATAGGGAAAATAATTGTAAAATAGTTTACATCAGAGGAAAAGGTCAAAAATATATTAGTAAATATTTTAGATCAGAACCTATTCTGTTTAGATTATGTGTCTTGTTATTTTCATAATAAAGTTCACATTTAGGCATAGGAAATAAATCTGAAAATATAGAAACTAGTAAATGATAAATGGAGTTCTAAAATCCAAAGAATTCAGTTTAGGATTGGTAGAAATTCTGAAGACACATATGGAGAAGGAAAATACCTTTCATGCATACTTGGTAGCTAAAAGGTGTAGTAATTGAATATAAGGAATTTATTTAAATTGGAAACTCATATATATAGTATGTAAGTATAAATGTGAACACAAAAGTAGGAATCATATACACATGATTAAAAGTGCATGCAAGCCACAAATCAACACACATAGAGTAACCACAACACATATTATGGTGAATGACTTTCATAAATATGAATGTGTGGTTTGTATGAAGTGGAAGTGTGAACTATGTCTTATGGATTGTTGTTTTTCTTTTGCTATATGTGATGGTATGATGTAGAACCTGCTCAAGAGCAAGTTATTCCTTTCCAAGATCAGGACTACCCATTTCAAGAGCAGCAGGAAGGAGGCAAGTGTCCTTGACCACTTTGATCCTATACTAAGATGCGTAGGTAGAATTATTTGCATTGTCAATTGAAATATGAAACCCATGCTAGGATGTTTCCCTAGAATTGCATTACCTTGTTTCCTTGTAGCTTGGGTTGGGATTTATTTTATCATGTCATTTATTATTTTGCATATGCTTAGCCATGCTTAGAATGGGATATTTGGGATATGAGATCATCAGTTTATTTTACCATACTCTTTAATGAGACGTTGTGAGTTATGTGGAGGTAGGGATCAAGGCAAGTTGGATGTTTTGGTTGTGTGCTGGGTGCACGAGACTCGGGTTTGTGTTTAGTACTTGCCTGGATCCTAAGGACCGGTTCATGGAGCATGTAACCTGGCTTTACAGTGCCAACCACATGCTGAGATGGGGCAGCTTGGCCAATTAATTAGGTGTATCCCCGGCGTAGTATGGGTGTGTTGGATGGTGCGGGGAGTAGGTGTCAGCTGGACTACCATATGAACCGCAAGGCTCAAGAGGGGGCCACTGCAGCGGGGTTGGCGCCTCTTGTATGCTGTTAGGGGTGAAACCTCAGTGGGCCCACGCTCGTCGGGAATCCCTTTGTAAAGGCTTCGTAGTGATCTCCTGGCTACACACCTGGGAAGTGTGAATGTGGTTCGTAGCCACTGGCATAATGGAGGTTCTTTTAGTCCACCCGGCAACGGGGGATGAAATCACTACATGTGGGTACAGTGGTACAAACTCTGCAGAGTCAAAACTGTCATGACAGCCGTGCTCACGGTCAAGAGCGGCTTGGACTTATTCATGATTAGAGGATTGATGGTTTTGGAAGTTGTGGATGTTAAGCGGGGAGCTTAACATTGGAAATGATGTTATGGTTATTGGATTATGATGATGGGATGGGAGATTGGGACCATTTCACCTGTGTAGTAATGTAGGTGCTTAATAAGCTAAGGTGATAGGTATTAATTGCGTAGTGCTTTAACCATGAGTTCAACCTCTCCTTGTTCTAGCCATGCATGATATAATTTTCTCACACTTGCTGAGTACCATTGGTACTCAACCTTGCATATTTTGTTGGTTTATATTGCTGCTCAGGTCAAGATAATGAGGTGGTGTATAATGACCAAGACTTTGGACCCGAAGAAGGTTTCTATGTTCATGTAGACCCCCGGGCAACGCCTGTGACGGAGCCCTCAAGAATAATATTCCGCTGCTAGTTTATTTACTTGTGATGAACTTTTTATTGTCCAATGAGACATTTGCTATGTAAGACTTATTTATATTCGACACCTGGCTTGTAATAAATGATGCTTCACTATTTGTCATGACATGTATGAGAAAATGATTCTTGCATACATGTGATATTCACTTGGTTGTTCTTCGGAAAAACCGGGTGTGACAGAAGTGGTATCAGAGCCAAGGTTGCCTGTAGGAACGTGGACCTAGGTAGAAATGGACGTATTTAAGGGCCTTATTTTCTTAAAAACTATTTTTACATGGTGTGTGTTGAAAAGTGTTATTTAATGAGTCACTTTCTTCATCTTACCCCAATTTTCATTCAAAATAGGATTTTGTTTAAAAGTTTATCTAACCTAAGTTTAAATGCTTTTTGTTTTAGATGGTTCGCATGATTCGCACCGCTCGCAAGTCCATAGGAGGGAGAGTTCTCGTAGTTGCCCTTGCCCAAAGAGAGGAGAGCCGTCCGGTGACGTACCTTTCCTACGGATTGGCAGTAGGAGGCTTGTTGCGCCGTCTTCGACGTATGCTCGAAGCCGCCGGCAATACGGGCAAGCTAATCATCCACTATAACTCCACCAGGACCATCCGTGAGAAGAGGGAAGAATGGAGTTCAGAGATGAGGATTATACACGAAAATCAGCTGCTTAAGATCCACCGCTCTCCAGCCTGTAGAGCGACACAGGTCGATGCGGAGAAGGATGTCACCTGGGAGGCCATCACCTGCCAGAGTCACATCTATCGTCGCCACCTGGACAGGACTGAGTACATGTATGTCCTCCAGCGTGAGAGTGGTACCACGGAGTACAAGTACCCGTCAGTGCAGCAAGGGACTTCCCATGAGCACATGGACTTGTGCTTGTAGGATGCTTCTATGCTCAGCACTCGACTGCAGGAGTGTCAGCAAGAGCTTCAGGATGTTCGGGACACCCTGAAGGAAACGGAGGCATTGCTGTGAGCCTGCTTGAGGGCGAGAGAAAGAGGAGATGGGAATGAACTGTGTGTCACCGTGAATGATACATGGACTCCTGACTCCCCAGATCGCCGAGCGATCAGGCGCCGTCACACTTCTCCACCAGCAGCCTCCCCACCCAAAGCAGAGTCAGAAGACAGCCGAAATGATGAGGAAGATCCCGAGGAGCCAGCTCAAGAAAATGAGTAGTGTAGAGTCCTTCCCTTAGTTAGCAAGATGTCGAATAGTCGAGTCGTTACGTTAAGTTAATGGTATGTTAATGCTTGGTGTGTGACGTGAGTTGTGGAAGCCATGAGCAATTGTCCACAGCCTCGTCTTTAGATTGTTTTGCTTTGGTGTGTGAACCCACATGAAATAATATTGCATTTATTTTTGTGTGAGAAATGAACCCTCAGAAAAGTATAACAAAGCCTCAACACTTCAAAGTACAAACAAATGAAAGTAGTAAGATGATACTAAATGCTTTCAAATTAACATTGGTTGATTCTGCCAGATGGCCGGAAGAGGAAAACGACGTGCTGCAACCCCGCCAACAACAACGATGAGGCATGCAACCCTCATCTTTCTGGAGGCCAGGATCGGGGTGGTCGCCGTGAAGGAGTTGATCCCCTCCACCAAATGCTGGAGAATCAGAATCAGCTCATCTAGAACTTGACTCAAGTGGTGGCCAACTTGCATCAAGTTCCACCTCCACATGTTGCACCACGCCAACCAAGGTTGAGTGAGTTTCTAGGAACTCAAACTCCAAAGTTTGCAAGTGCTGCTGAACCTCTGGAGGCAGATGATTGGCTTAAGACCATTGAGAGCAAGATGAGGATCATACAGTGCCAAGGGTATGAGAGGGTGCTGTTTGCCTCTCATCAATTGCATGGACCTGCTGCTGATTGGTGGACCGCCTACGTGGCTGCCCATCATGACCCTGAGAACATCACTTGGGAAGAGTTCAAGCGTAGCTTCCGCAACCATTACATCCCAAGAGGTGAACTCAAAAACAAGAGGAAGGAGTTTTGGAACTGCAGCAGGGAAACATGACGGTGAGGGAATACCTCACTAAATTTACTCAACTATCCCGTTATGCCCCACGGGACATAGAGACTGATGAGCAGAAACAAGATTGTTTCGTGGAAGGACTTACCGCAGAGATGCAGTGTGCAATGTCCTCAAATGAGTATGAAAGCTTCCAAAAGATGGTGGACAGAGCATTTGTGGTAGAAAGGAAGCTAAAGGCCTTGGAAAATGAGAATAAGAGGAAGGTCGGGTGGTCACATCAAGCCTCAGGGAGCAACACCCGCCCACGTCTGATGCAGCAACCTACAGGGCAGACGAACCATGCTGCGGTACCCTACTCAGCACCAAGAGGGTACAACCCGAACTACAGGCCTCCCGCAGCACCAGCACAGCCACAACGTCAGTTTGTACAGAAGCCTCGCCCCGCATATCCACCTCGACCAGCAGTACAGGGACCTCTAAACCAACCCCAAGACAGCAAAGGCCAGGCACCTAAGGTTGGGGTGCAATGTTTTAGCTGCGGTGAAGTGGGGCACTACGCCCATAAATGCCCAAAGAAGAAGCCCGCACAGCCACAACAGCAGAATGTGATGCGAGGACGGGTGAACCACGTCACTATGGAGGAAGCGCAAGAGGCACCCGACGTTGTAGTTGGTAAGTTTCCTGCCAATTTACACCTTGCAACCCTGCTGTTTGATTCTGGTGCTACCCACTCGTTCATTGCTCAAGGGTTTGTTAAGAAGCATGATCTAGCAACAACACAAATGAACCATATGCTAGCCGTAAACTCTCCACGTGGAGAAATAAGGACAAGACAATTGTGTCCCAAAGTGAACCTAGACATTAATGGGGTGGTATTTACTGCTAACCTCATAGTGATAGATTCAGAAGGGATAGATATTATCTTGGGTATGGATTGGTTGACAAAACATAAAGGAATCATCCATTGTTCGACCAGAACGGTCGAACTAACCCACCCTAGTGGCACAAGAGTAAAGTTCATAATAATACACGAGCCTGGGAGGGACGTTAAATTAAATTAAGTTGAGGTGAAAGTTGAGGAAATCAGGACCATCAGGGAATCCCTTTGTAAAGGCTTCATAGTGATCTCCTGGCTACACACTTGGGAAGTGTGAATGTGGTTCGTAGCCACTGGCATAATGGAGGTTCTTTTAGTCCACCCGGCAACGGGGGATGAAATCACTACATGTGGGTACAGTGGTACAAACTCTGCAGAGTCAAAACTGTCATGACAGCCGTGCTCACGGTCAAGAGCGGCTTGGACTTATTCATGATTAGAGGATTGATGGTTTTGGACGTTGTGGATGTTAAGCGGGGAGCTTAACATTGGAAATGATGTTATGGTTATTGGATTATGATGATGGGATGGGAGATTGGGACCATTTCACCTGTGTAGTAATGTAGGTGCTTAATAAGCTAAGGTGATAGGTATTAATTGCGTAGTGCTTTAACCATGAGTTCAACCTCTCCTTGTTCTAGCCATGCATGATATAATTTTCTCACACTTGCTGAGTACCATTGGTACTCAACCTTTCATATTTTTTTGGTTTATATTGCTGCTCAGGTCAAGATAATGAGGTGGTGTATAATGACCAAGACTTTGGACCTGAAGAAGGTTTCTAGGTTCATGGAGACCCCCGGGCAACGCCTGTGACGGAGCCCTCAAGAATAATATTTCGCTGCTAGTTTATTTACTTGTGATGAACTTTTTATTGTCCAACGAGACATTTGCTATGTAAGACTTATTTATATTCGACACATGGCTTGTAATAAATGACGCTTCACTATTTGTCATCACATGTATGAGAAAATGATCCTGGCATACATGTGATATTCACTTGGTTGTTCTTCGGAAAAACTAGGTGTGACAAATTACCCAAATTGAATCATGTTTTTGGAACATCATGGGTAAGCCCACAATAGAATTCATGGTCATGTCCTCCCATTTCCAAGCAGGTATGCTTCATGGTTGTAGCAGTCCCGGTTTCTTCTCGTGATATGCCTTCACCCTCCGGCATATGTCACACTCGGACACGTATCTAACGATCTCTCGCTTCATCCGTGTCCATCAAAATTTGCTTTTCAACTTCTGATACATCTTGTTGCTGCTGGGGTGAATAGAAATTTTTGACAAGTGAGTCTCATCAAAAAATTTCTTCTGTAGCTCCGGGTTACAGGGTACGGCGATTCTGTTCTTGAACCACAGCACATCGTCTCCGTCTTTCCAGAAACATTTCAGCTCTCCTCTGTCAACTCGTCTCCGCAAATGTGACATACCCTTGTCATGTTTCCGGGCTGCCGCTATTTTTCCGCAAATGTGACATACAAATTTGGTTCGCTCTCTTCCAACGGTGTGATGGTCAGATTATTAACGTGTGACTTGCAACTCAGAGCGTCGGCCACCACGTTTGCTTTCCCAGGATGATAATGGATCTCAATTTCGTAGTCCTTTATCAGATCTAACCATCTTCGCTGCCTCATGTTTAACTCCTTCTGAGTGAATATGTATTTTAGGCTCTTGTGGTCGGTATAAAGATGCACGAGGTTTCCAAGCAAGCAAAATTTGAGGATTTTTGGATCAACCAAATTACCTCTAAAATTCTTTTACTGAAAAGCTCCAAACAATTTTCCAGAATTTATTATTGACGTTCATACAAATTGGGTTGCACATTAAGATAGAGTTTTTCAATCTGAACCTAACCCAATCAGAATCACCTAATTTGGAGTTTCCTAGCAAAAGTTATGCTTTTCTAAAGTTTTGAACCAAATCTGAAAATTCAATTAAAATCCGGAAATTTTTAAATCCTGACAGTTGGGTCCGGGCTACATGGCGCAACCGCAGATGAAGACACACGGGGTTACAGATTCTTTTGCGCGTTGTCACACGTTGATCCGGCGCCACAGAAGATCCAGCTCCTTTTAAAACTGAGGCTGACGCATTGGGCCCGCGCCCATATTCTTCCTCCTCCCGCTCCCGTGCGCGCCAACGCCAAAGCTTGCCGGAGCTCGCCGGAACTCACTCGGCTGGCCACCTCCAGTGCTCCTACATGCCGCCAGGCCCTCAACCGACGTGAGAAACACGTTGGTTCCTTTCCCCTGAACCGGCGAGACCTCCAACATAGCCTGTGACGGCGCAGTTGCTCGGTTTCACTCCGGCAGCGTCGACCCGATGGACTAACCCCTCAAACCTTTGGTTTCCAAGCCCTAGAGCACCGGTGCGACATGCAGAAGTTAGATCTAAATGCCACATAGCTCAGGAGAGGCTCTAAAGGTGATCTCACTGTGCACCCGAGTTGAAAATGATGGTGCGCCATCGGAAAACTTCCAAATAGGGAAGCTACGCATGATTGGATGCTAGGGTTCCAAATGAAATTTGTTCCCTATAAAGTCTAGCTTGTGTGTGTGCTATTTGGGGAACTACAAACGAATAACGATCGAAAATTTAACGAGTTCATACCCGCAGTTCGGTTTACACCCGAAATTCGCCGGCGACGATCCACAGTTTGGGCTAAGATTTGGAGGAGAGCAGCACGGGGTCTTGGCGCGTCCAAGGATGCCTTTTCTTGGTCGTAACAAGCTCTGGGTTGATCTGTCCACGGGAGCCTCCTCCTTTGGTTGCTCTCGGCCGCTGCATGAACCATTCATTTTCGGTGTGGGGAGGCCCGAACTCGCTCGGTGGCGTGTCGAGGAAGTAGAGGGAAGGTCCCCGGTGCGGTCTTGCAGTTGAGGGGGCTCTGTTCGCAAGCAAAATCTCCTGTGCCCTATCGACCGAGGAGTAGCGATGGCGGCATGTTCAGTTCGTGCGCGAGGGGAGAAACAGAGCACTATGCTTCTGTTGTGGCCAAAAGGAACACGACGAAATTTGATGAGGTGCCGAGCAGGTCGCCAGCGCAAGAAAAAATGGCGAGGATGTGTCCTCTGCGTGTCTCGGTGTCACCCGGGAAGCTTCGGTCTGCCTTGGTGGCTTTGGATGCTTTGTGTGGGAGAACAGAGGAACCGACTGCATTGGATATTTAGGATGCACTGACACCTGGGTCCCACAGACCCCTTATCCCCTCTCAAAAGTTCTCAAATTTGGCCAATGACCAAATTCAGTTGTTTGGAACTACAATCTAACATTCATTTGGATAATTAAGCAAGTTTCATCCAAATTCAACTTTGTATTTGAATTCCTATGCAATTTAAAGTCCTATTTTAAATGGATAGCAAAACATCTCCAAGATTCATTGAACTTTGCATACCCACTAATTTGGGTCTGAGGAATTCAATATGAAATCTGATTGTCAATTTAGCTGCTGCAAATGGGACTTCTACTACAACAGTTTGCATTTCTATTGTGTTACCCCATTTGAAATTTGAGTTGAACAAATTAAGTTCAAAATCTGATTTGAAACTTTCTCTTGCACATGATAACTTCACATCCGTGGTTCTAAATTCACCTTGGTTCCAAGCATGCAAATAAACATTTGAGCTTGTGTGGAGAGAGCTCTCATGAGCATCATCACATGTGAAAAAGTTTTATGTCGCACCAGGATTTCCATAAAGAACAACCGAGCATATTCTCACATGTATGCCAGGATCAGTTAACTCATACGTGTGCCGACAAGAGTGAAATATCAATATATTACAAGCCAGGTTTAACATGTAACATAACTTTACAACATATGTCGTAAAAGACTAAATAAGAGTACAATTACACTAATATCACAACAGCGGAAAACTATAGCATGGTGCTCCAGATCATAGACGTTGCCCAGGGGTTTCGCCATCCTAGAACAACTCATTGGGATCAAAGTCTTCTTCATTGAAGTCTATGTCTTCATTTGCACCTGAGCAGCCTATGAAATCCAACAAAAGTAAGTTTGAGTACCACTGGGTACTCAACAACTGTAGGAGAAGATGTCATGAAGGCCAATAGAAAGGAGAGGCTGACATTGTTAAGCACTATGCATTAACTCTAGTCCTTAGCTTTGATTAGCAACCTATATTACTAAGTGATCAATCCCACCATCTTCATAAATAAGTTATTAAAGTTAGGTTACACCACCCAACAACCTTTTCCAACTCATATCCATGTTTCTCTAATCATGGACAAGTCCAAACCGCTCTTGACCGTGAGCATGACTGTCATGATAGTTTGGTTCTCTGCAACGATTGTACCACTTTACCCACAAGTAGTGATTTCATCCCCTGTTGCTAGATGGACTAAGAACCTCCCTGATATCCGTTGTTGCAAGCCACATTACACACTTCCTTTGGTGTTCGATAAGGAGGTCACTACATTGCCTTTACAAAGGGTGTACCGGCAAGTACGAGACCACTAAGGTTTCACTGCTGCAGTACCTGGGAATAAACCCTCCCCTGCAGAAGCCCCCTCTTGAGCCTTGCAGTTTCCGGGGTAGTAAAAAATTGACTCCCATTCCCCGCACCATCGAAACACTCATACTACACCGGCAAACTCCAAATTAATTGGCCAAGCTGCCCCATCTCAGTCTTGTGGTGGCACTGTAAAGCCGTGTTAACTGTTCTATGAACTGGTCCTTAAAATCTAAGACAGGCACTAACACTATCCCGAGGCTCGTGCATGAAGCACCATCCAAAACAATCAGCCTGTCTAGATTCCTAACACTATGACACACTCTTGTGTCTCTCATATATTCCACAAGACTAGTAATAACTATGTTTCATCCATTTTCTATGTTCTAAGCATGGCTAAGCACAAAAAATGACATTTACATCTTCTAACCAAATCCCACCATGGTTTCAAGGAAAGATATGGAAAACTAGTCATATATCCTAAACTGGGTTTCAAATTAAAGACATCATGCAAATAATCTAACTAATATCCCTAGATTAGGATCAAAGTGGTCAAGGAACACTTGCCTTTTTCTTGCTGCTCAGAAATGTCAAAATTTTGATGTTGAAGATCAACAACTGGTATTGGGGTTGGATCTAAATCCAACTATTACGAGAGGGAGGTATCATCCCGGCCGTGATCGACAGAGGTGCGCGGTGTTGTTCGGCAACAATGATGACATTCTTTTCGGAGAAACTTGAGCACAGGAAAAACTCACTAATTCTCAACTTTTTCTACAAAATTCAGAGGATGGAGACACGAGAAACTGACTAGTGCGGTTTCTTTGATAAGAACATCCCCTAAATGTGTTAGTGATGGTGAACGGCGGTGGTGATCATCGGGCCTCGTCGCAAGAGCGCTAGAATCAAGGATCTTCAATTATTTTCTTGCTGTATAGTTTTCCTACGATGAACCAAAGCCGAAGAGACGATCTGGGAGAGAAGAGAGCAAGAATTATGTCGGGACGATAAAGATCAGCGGCGATACTCACCGAGGAAATCAGGGCGCAATCAGTGAGGGAAATTTGGCGGTCTTCGCTTGTTTAAATAGAAGGGAAAGGGGTGACAAATTTTTTGATGCGAAGAGACTCAAGGCAGGATGTGTGGCCGATCGGTGCAGCGTGCGCACGGGTGAAGAAGCGTGAGTGGCGGTTGCAGGGGCCGGAGTGCAGCAGTTTTTTTATTTTCCCTCTTCTCTATCTCTCTTGTTTATATGGGATGCGACATTTTAGCAAGTCCCGATTTTCACAAACTTGAAACCAAATGGCATTCAAACTTTGTTTATTGCATTATATTTTTGGGACCTTTACAATGACCAGTTTGTCTTTCAGTTGTGGATTGAAGCCCTGAAAGAAACACCCTCGCCTCTTCTCATCCATGTCAGCATGATGCCATGCGTACAAGGCGAAATCATTGAACACATGAGAATACTAAAGTGTGTTCCTTCCTCCTTGTTGCAGGTGTAATTACTCCTGCGTCTTCCTCTTCATTAACCCGGGCGGAATATGATAGGCACGAAATGCCGTCCGGAATTCCGTCCAGGATAGAACACGCTCGGTAGGTTGGGAGGGAGTGAAGTTCACCCACCAAGCGCTGGTGGACCCCATAAGTTGCTGGGTCGCAACCAATGTCTTCTGCTGCTCGCTAACTCGGAGCAGACCAAGCTTCATCACCATCGTGCGGAGCCAATTGTCCGCATCGATGTGTTCTTTGGCCCGCGAGAATACTGGGGGATGTGTTGCCAGAATGTCCAAGTATGAACTTTGCTGACGTTCGCCCCTGTCTTGACGTCCCTCTGGCTGAGACGTATTCTCGATCAATGTCCTCAGCAGCTCGGTGTGCTGCTGCTGCGAGCCCGCCATGGAAGCAATGATATCCGCCAGTGTAATCATCAGTGGTAGTGGTTTCTGTTGTCCCGAGGATGTCTCGAGCTTCTGGGAGGCATCCCCCCCCTTACTAGACCCACCAACTTCCGGGTTTGCGCGGGTGTGAGTCATTCTACAATCTGTACCGTATAAAGTCAGCACATGTCATACTTGAAAAATTCCCATAAAAACAGTACATATTACAGTGATGATTGAGAAATTTGCTCAACATTCACATATATTGATAAAGCAAAAACACTACACAAGATATATTTCCTAGGGGTCCAAAATTATAGCAACATCTTTTGATTACCCAAGGAGTTGTGTTCATGTCGTCACTACATACTCACACGTTACTGTTTTTCTAACATGATATGCCACTGTTACAAAAGTCACTACGTAAGACTACCCTCGCTGCCCTATCTGGCAACGGAAACTCTCTAGTCGGAGTAGAAGTCGACCTCCTCTGGGTCTTCCTCCTCCGCTGGCTCTTCCGGTTCTACTGGTGGCTCCGGATCCATTACCTCCTCCAAGGGTTCAGGCTCCGGTGCTACAGGAATACCGAGAACCACAAGTACGGCACCAGCAAATGGCATGGCCATTACCGAAGGTACTAGATCCTGCAGAGCATTGAATTCATCCATAGCCTGATTATAGTCCATCTCCAAGTTTTGTCTTACCTCAATCGCTTCGTCACATTCTTGGGTGAGGACTTGGTTCGGCTCGGTCAAGGCTTGGATTTGCTGCTGCATTGCCATTATGTCGGCACGATTTTTCTTTACAGCCTGCCTCAAACGATGCAACTGATTCTCCCGTTGATTCAGCCTTTGCATCGTCGGTGCGAGTACATCATGAAGTGCATCATAGGCATATTCGTAATGCTCGCTACGGCCTGTGCTGTCCTTGAGCTCCAAAGCAAGATGAGCCACATTGACAGCTAGGCTGTCCATTACGCTTTGTCCTGCCTTAGCATAGAGCCTAAGATTTGCCTCTGCCGGGTTGTACCATGGGCAGCACATATCGCTAGCCTCAAAGTACCTCCACCATACGCGATTAGCTTGTCCCTCCACTGGAGTGCTCTCCATATCTCGCACATGAAGCTGGAAAAAGCGCGACATGGCATCACGGGCTGCCAAGTGCCACACATCCTCCCGGTATCCACCTTTCACCCTGACGGTGAACGGTGGCCACCCTGATGGAGTCGGCCCTGCCGGAACATCGACATGTATCACACATGTCATGTTCTCCTCCTCTCTTTCTTCTATTGCAATAAAGCACGGAACCTCAGTATACCCGAAATATTGATGCTTGAGCCTCAACATATCCGGATAACCTCGACGTTGAGAACAGTGGGAAACTATCCACCCGTTCTCCAACTGCCTATCGTCTTCCATCTGTGGAAAAGTTTTAGAAAGTGTCAAATAATTATTTCAACAGTCAAATAACTAGTTATAACATAAAAACATGCCATTAAACTCATAGAATTTGGAAACATGAATCAACTTATAAACAAGTTGGTTTCTGGTACACTGCCAAGATTTTTCAGTGCTGACCAGTTTCCCTTCTTCCAGAATTAGACGACACTAAGTACAAAATCATCTATGGAGTTCAATACCAAAGTTAGATTTAACTTCAATAGGTTTTCAAAATGTATTTTTATTCCCTCAGATCTGCTCTGGTTCAAAAGTTATGAGATGTCAAAGTTAACAGAATTCTGGAGCAAATTCGACAGCACCTCCCTGCTTTGAGGTACTGATTTGATCCTACAATTCCAATTAATTTTGTACCGAATTTGACAAAACTATAAACTACAAAGTTGTAAATTATCTCATGAAATTTTCATAAATGTCTCATTTACTATTTTTGGATTTTATGCAGGAAGTTATGGTCAATTTATAGAGATTTCCAGAGAGTTTTTATTCTGCTCTGTTTTCTGGACAGTTTCAACTTTACTGGATATTCCGACAAGTTAATGGAGGAAAAATTTCTGGATTTCTATATAAAAGTTTTTTCACTATTCAAGAGCTTTCCAGAAATGTATAATACCACCCCAATGTCGAAGAGACTCAACGGCTACACTCTGTCCACTTCAGCATTGTTTCAGCTGAAAACAGAGGAGTATGTTTCTAGTGTTCTATAAGTTAAAACTTGCTTAATTTTGAAATCCAGATCAAGATAAGAAGTTTTAATCCACCTTTTAGTTCTCTGGATAAAAATTATTCAATATTTCACAATGAGGTTGTTGTAGAAGCCCAAGATTTCACTTGCTAGAGTGTTCATCACATCACCACAACCCAGCACATTTGTGGAGATCTCATGAACACATGTTAAGAGCAAGTAACTACCATCAATAGGTTAATTAGAGGAAAAACTAACAAATCCAAAAATAGGATTTACCACGTGTAAACATGAGGGGCTGAGCTACCAATTAGGCCCTAAACATTCTTAGGAATGCTCCTGCCAAGTTTCATGTAAATCCAAACCATTTTGAGGCACTTTCTGATACAATTGCAAAAAGGGCTAATTTGAATGCAAATTCAAATTTTAGCTACTTTCATCACTTGGATTCAAAATGTGACTTCACGTTCAAACTCAGCATATTTTTCTGAGTTAGTCCACCAATTTTCATCCTCATTGGAGTTCATCTTGTCGGGAGCTATATTTGAATTAATTCAAAACTGAATTTGAAATTCAAATTCGTGTGAATAAAATTTAGCTAAACCAACTCCAATTTGAGGAATTGAAATTCATTTCATGATTTTGTGGCTAAGTCTACAATTTAATTGTGAGTAGATGAGATATTTGCAGCAAAAACAAAAGAAAAGAATTAGAGGTGAGAAGTGGGCCCACATGTCAGTCATACTCACTGAGTGAATCAACTCACATGCGCGCTCTGTTCTTCGGGCCTCTTCAGCGGACGCCATCGAGCCGTTCCGATCGCCACCTCCTCTGTTTACTGTCGTTCTGGCGACCAGTTTTGGTGCCTCCTTGCTCACGAAGGAACCCCAGCGCTGCACACACAACAGCCGTGCTCTGCTCTTACCCGCTCGACAGCAAAACCAGTCAGCACGGCTGCGCCTCTGCCTCTCTCAGAGATCACCAACTCCGGTGGTTTTCAAACTCGACTGATCTGCTCAGAGGTTGCACCCACAGTCCCTCGACGTCCCGGAAGCGAGAAATCGGAGGTAGCTGCCCTAGACCGCAGTACCGAGCTCGGTTTTCTTCTTCGACGCCGTGAGTCGCCGCCGCTACGCAAACTCGTCGCCCAGCCACGAGCGTCTTCCTTCCTTTGAGTTTGGCGCGCTAAAAGGTTCGCCTAGGATCACTCTTCCTCTTGCACAACCCCGGTCGCATGCCACAGTGTGTGCTCGCCGGAATTTCAGTTCTTGCCGAAGGCATGCGATATAGACCACGGATTTCCAACCCAAAATTCGTGCTAACCGGTCAAGCAATCCTTCTCCAACTTAGAAAACTGTCCGTAAATGTACGTGCGAATCCATACGATCAATAACCACGAGAAACCATCGAGAAACCACCGAGTTCTTTGGGTTTTCCGTTCTTCATCGGATTTACACCTAGGTCGCATGGTGAAGTCCTATTTGCCGCCACCTTTAGCAAGATCAGGGTCTTGATCGTTGCTCCTTAGGTCGTGGTGGTGCTGTAGGAGCCAACAGCAGAGGTTTTGAGGCACTACAGCGCCATAGCGAACTTGCCAAACTTGCCACGGAGGCTGTCGCCGTCGCACGGCCATTTCCGGTGATCGCCGGGCGGCGACAAGGTCGGCAATGTATTCCCTGAGCAATTTTAGGTGGAGGCGGCGAGTTTGGTTGAGTTCCGAGCATGGGAACCCTCTCCCGGCGAGTGCTCCGGAGAGGTGCGCGGTGGGTGGATAATCTCTGTGGCCTCGTGTGTTCTGCTCTCTGATGGCGCCATGTCACCCCGGGACCCAGCTGTCAGAATTTGAATATTTTCTCAGATTATTTGAATTCCAGATTATCCTCAATCTTTAGAAGCCCATAGCTTTTGCTAGGATTGTCCAAATTGAGTGAACCAAATTTTGTAGGATTTAACTCATCGAGTACTTTCCAGAAACAAGTTTCGGTCGATGAAACTTATTCTTTTTTTCATAATTAATTCTCCAAAATTCTAAAATGTTGGGAATTTTATCTGGAGATTCCCGTTATGGAAAATTCCGAAATTTGACTGGGATGTTCATTTTAAAATCCGTGAGTCACATGAAAATTTTCAGATCCGAGTTCATTATTCTCCCTAATGGTGTGATTAAATGAACTGCTCTGAGAAATAGAAAAATGTACAGAAACATTTTCGGAATTTTCTCAAATCTTTATTAGGGCATAACTTTCTCTAGGTTTCTTCAAATTACATGAAACCAACTCTATTAGAACCATCTCAAATTCTGGTTCCATAAAGTATTGGTTTGATCCATGAAAAGCCCTGGAAATCCTAACAAGTTCTAGTAATGGCCATTTAGACCTTTGTTTGTGCATGGCTCAAATGAGCTTGGTTTCAAATGAAATTTAGCCAAGTCTCTGGTTAGATTCTTACCAAGCCACAGTAAAAAATTCAGAGCCAAAATGGATATCTAGCGTGGGGGACCACCTTGTGGTTCGCCTACTCCAGGATCGTAGAGGGTGGTGCCGTGTGATGCGGCACCCAACAGCACACAGGTAAAGATTAAAAACAACATACAAACTTTTATTTCTCATAAAACAAAGCGGAAGACTTTTACAGAAGTAATATACAGCAGAAATATACATAACTATACTCTCATACTAACTAAGCAAAAAGTGTAGCCGTCCAGCCCGGGGACGCTACACGCTAGCAGCACTCGAACAATGGTCACGGCGACGTGCAGGGCTCCAACTCGGCCGTGTACCACGATGGGGGCATCACCTCATCCTTGGACCCTTCCTCATAACTCTCACCTGCACACAGCTCAAATATTGCAACTGTGAGCACAATGGCTCAGCAAGGCTTAATCGACACTCCTAATCATGAAAATCTACATGCATGGATTAGTAAAATAGGGAAAAGATGTTGCAATAAAGACACGCTTACACACCCACAATCAAACAAGAAAATCATTCCTCCGTTGTGGTTATGCCAAAGCGGAAGATAAACTTAATGAGCTCTACATCTACAGCATACATGGTATCAAGACAGTATTAACTCAATGCATCATATTCTTCTGGCTTCTTTCAGTTATTACTACATCACAGCACAGTGAACAAGCGGTACTCAAATAACCGCGATGAACGGTGATTGCAATCAGTAGACACCCGGATAACACGTTACATAGACCCACTTTCAGAAGTGTGGTGCTTCACACCTCCCTACTCTGTTGTATGCAACAACCTTTCAAAGGAAATCCAAATGCCGAACCGGTCCATTCGTAACGGGCAGAGGTCCCCGCGTGGAGCATGTCTGTGCCCACCGGCGGATTTACACCTTGCTACCCTCAACCCACTCCTATAAAACGGTTGGGTAAGCCTCGGCACCCAGGTTAGCCAATTACATCGGTTTCCTGCCTATGTCAGTATGCCATCTGGTATTGTTCAAAACTTGTCCAGCAGGTCCGCACACGGCTCGGTCCTCAATCAACTCCAACAGGGCTGCGTATGTGAAACCTCTGCTCACTGCATCCTATCCCGCCTGCTGGGTCTCAGTTTCACATTCTTAAGCCATTCTCTACGATTTTCCAACCCGTGTGATAAAATCTTACCTCGCGAGTAGATTCCAACTACTCGACTTCTACCGAGATCCTAAGAACATTAGCATGGCATTCTCTACTCATCGAGTTGTAAACTACCCAACCCTCCATAGGATTTAAAGGTCATGCAAGTGGGGTTTCAATCACCCTAACTCTAACGCAACCATTTCAACCTAGACATAAGTGATATAAATGAAAACTTTACAAAAGCTAATTAAATGCAAACCGGGGCTTGCTTGGTTGCGAGTTATACGGAAAGTTAACGTCTGGTGGGATGACTTCCAACGACTCTGGCGTGTCCTCAGCTTTGGTCACTATATGAAATGTAGCAAAATATATGTAAAGTGCAAGTGAAGTATAAGAATTGAACTTCTATTCATAGCTCCTGCTATTTAGGTTACTTAATTGGCTTTGGGATTTTTCCAACGGATACTAGACTCTCTGAGGATGATTTGAGAAAAATTTGGAGAAGTTTCATGGAAGCTTGTGGTCCCCAAGATTCCCACAAGTACAAGAATTCTCTGAATTTTGATCCCATATCTGAAGTTTGGACATGCCTAACAGTTGATGATCTAATTAAAGCAGGTATCCCTGGTTCTAGCAAAATTTGTTTCACAATTTTTGGAGCTACCTACAGGAAAAAATGGAATTTACAAGATTGGCAAAATCTCTGAAGAAGTATCTGTTATTTTTGCTATTTTTCAGAGACATAGAGGAGGGAAACAACATTTGGCCAAGCAAATGAGGTCAAATGCTTCTGAAACTTTTACTGGAGTTTAAGCATATTTATAGGAAGGTTCTTACCGAAATTGGGAATTTTCCAATATACATAACTCCAGTAATTAATTCCCTAATATTTTCATTAATTCAATTAATGAGATAATTGTAAAAGCCCAAGAAAAGGGACTTGCAAAAACTTTTCATCACCTCACAACACCACAGTTTTTGTTGTGGATATATTGTGGAGACTTGTGAAGAGCATGTAATCTCCATCAAAAGGATGATTAGAGGGGAAAGCCCTAAATTTCACAAAGTGGGATTTCTACACATGAACATGAGAGGTTGAGCTCACCCCTAGAACATAAAAAGTCTGGAAAGGTTCAAGCTAAATTTCATGTAAATCCAACACTTTTTGAGGCACTTCTGGAGACAATTCAAAAGGAGGCCAATTCGAATGCAAATTCAAATTGCAGCAACGTTCAGCACTTGGATTCAAAAGTTGGCTTCATATTCAAACTCAGCACATTTTTCTGAGTTAGTCCACCAATTTTCATCCCCATTGGACTTCATCTTCTCGGGAGCTAAAATTGTAATCATTCAAACTGAATTTGGAATTTTAAATTCAAATATCGAGGGAATGTGGCCGAACCAGTTTCAAACTGGTGAATTCAAATTCCTCCTGTGAATTGGTGGCTAAGTCTCCTTTTCAAGTCTGAGTAGGTGGGATATTTGCACAACAGAGAGGATTATGGGGAAGAAGAGGGCCCACTTGTCAGTATACTTAGCACAGAAGCATCCTCAGCCAACTCTCTCTCAACCGAGCATGCTCGCCAGCCAGCCACGGCGTCGGCGCCCGACCGCCTCAGCCGGCCAGCTCCTGCTTCAGCGTGGGAGGTGGCACAACAGGTGTCGTGCCCTCCACCGCCCTCAGTGGCCTATAAAAGGCACGAGACCGCCGGTGAGTTTCTGTTTTTGCGAGTTTCCGCAACCAGCCGCCTAATCGCCCGAGCTCCGGTCGCTTGCCACCCGAGCTGTCATCACCCTCCGGCCTCGACGTCCATAAGAAAGTGGAGCGCTAGCTTGTCCTCGAGACCACCGCGCAAACCGTTCCAAGCTTCGTCCTTTGTGCGCGGAGAATTTTCCAGTTTAGGGCAGGGAGCTCATTTCGGGACCTGATTAGGTTTAGGAGAAATTTGGGAAGATTGTCGGGTGGGAGGTCGAATGGAGCTGTGAGAGAGCATCTAGAGGTTCTTGCGACTCTTCTCGCTCAAAACCCGGAAGGAAACCACCACCGGAACCCTAGGTTCACCATAGAACAGTTTGGCGGAGGAGGGGGTCGCCGGTGAGGTCCGGGTTGCCGGCCGTTTCGGTTCCAACCGAGGTCATGCCGAGCTTTCCGAGGTACCCCTGAATGTGGTGACGCGATTAGCGCGCGAAGGAGATGGTCAGGAGGGCGGGAACACGTTGCCGAGGTAGCACAGAGGCATAGAGCTCATCGCCGGCGAGCTACGGCGGTTAGCCAGCGGCGTGTTCAGCGTCTGAAATTACGTGGGGGCGGCGAGTCTCACCACCGCCGGCGAGCTAGATCGCCAGGAGCACCGACTCGCCGGAGCTCCGGCGGCTCGGGGCGGCGGCGTCGGGAGGTAGACGAAGGGCGGGGTCCCACGTGTCAGCCGCTGTGCTAATCGCGCGAGCATACGGTAGTTCAAATTAAATGGGCGGGCCCCGCTGTCAGCCTCTGGTTTAGCGTGGGAGAGGATTTTCTGTAGGAAAATAATTCAGAGATCCACCCAAACTTTAGAAATTCATAAGTTTGTGTAGGAAGCTCCAAATTCATTGAACCAAATTTTGCTGAACTCAGAATTCTAGGTGCTTTCCAGCAATACCAATTTAAGCTCACGAAACCTAATAGTTTTCCAGAATTAATTCCCTAAATTTTAAACTGTTGGGAATTTTACCTGGAGAATTACTTTATGAAACGTTCTGAAATTTGGCTGAGGGTTCATTGGAAAATCCTTGAGTCACAGTAAAATTAAGAGAACTGCCCTAACGCGGTGATTAAGAGAACTGCCCTGAGAAAATAGAAAAATATACAGAAACATTTTTCAGATTTTATCAAACCTTGTGTAGGGCATAACTTCATCTAGAATTCTTCAAATTACATGAAACCAATTCCATTAGAACCATATTAAATTATAGTTTCCAGAAAGTAATGGTTGGAGCCATGAAAACCCCTGGAATTACTTAGAGGCTCAAATATTGACCAAATGGGCTTTTATTTGTACAAGTCTCAAACGAACTTTGTTTCAAATGAAACTTGGTCAAGACTCTGGTTAGGACCCTACCAAGCCACCATAAAAATTTCAGAACCAAAGGGGGAGGTCTAGCTAGAGTTATTAGTAATTACTCATTCAAGTTTACACATTGCATTTGAATTGACATGTAATATCTCATTAACGTGTAGTCGCTGAAGGCAAGGAGACTCCGGAAGTGCTCGAATTCCTCCTTCCGGACGAAGACCTAACCACTGACCAGCAGCAACAAGGCAAGCCCCGGTTTGCATTAACTCTTTTATAAAGTTTTGCTTTGTTCACATGTCTAGTGTGAAGTATGAATGTGCATTAGGTTTAGGATGGATGGAACCCCACTTGCATAACTAGAATTTTTCCTATAAGAGTGAGGGTAGTGTTTAAGACCTCGAGTAGACAGGCTATGCTTAATGATTCATAGGACTTCAGTACAAGTCGAGTTGTTGGAATCTTCTCGCAAGTTAGGGTTGGGACACACGGGTTTGGTTCGAGTGATGTGAGATCACTTTAGAAATGAAAATGAGACTAGGCAGGGGCTAGGGCGCAGCAAGAGGAAGTATTGTGTGCGCAGCCCTATCCGTGTCGATTGAGGACCGATCCGTGTACGACCCTGCTGAACAAGTATTGAACGTACCGAAGGCATATCGGATATATGGATCCCGATAAACCGATGTAACCTAAACCTCCGGGCGTCGTGGAATAACGCACCAATTTTATAGGTGTAGGCTGAGGGCAGTAAGGTGGAAATCTGCTAACGGGCATAGAGAGATGCTTTGTCTAGGGAACCTCCTGCTCGTTTCGGTGCGAACGGTTCGACGTTTGGGCTGTTGGGTGAAAGGTTGTCCCGTACGACATCGAGTGGGCGTGCGGTGCAGCTCCACGGGTGGGCGTACGTGACGTGCTCTTTTGGTATCCCCGCATGTGTATATCGAGTCGATTCGCCGTCCCTCGCGGTGACGAGTACCGCTTGTTCACTGCATCATAACGTAGATAACTTATGGAATGTTATGATTAAATTCTGCTGTATGATATAATTGTACTGTTACATGTGTGCCACCAAATAGTGCTCACTAAATTTCAGATTCCTGAACAGTTAACTTGTGGCTAAAAGATGAACTAAGGATGAACTTGTAGGCGTGTGCATTTGCTGAAATGTTACTATCCTATGTTCATTGTACACCTCATGTAGAGTTTCATGCCTGGTGAGTCGGTTAAGTCTTGTTGAGCCATCGTGCTCATGGTTGCTGCTTAAGTGTTTTCCAGGATAGGAGCAACCCACGGACACGGGTTACAAGTCCACCGGCGAGGGTTACCCTCCGTCGGGGACCACGGCTGAGTGGGAGCCGTACACGCCGCGCTGAGATGAGGAGTGCAGCTAGTGTGGGTTGCCCTAGGGCTGGGCAACTGACTTTTGCTAGATAGGCGGGCGTGAGTTATATAAATTAGACTTCCGCTGTGTAATAAAGACACTAGTTTGTAACTGAGTATTGTACTAGTTTGTACAGTTTCAGTTGGTTTTCCATGTAATAAAAATGTGTCCTTATGACGTGTGCTGTTGGTGTCGCATTGCGCGGCACCACCCTCTGCGATCCTAGATGAGCGGATTCCGGTCCGCCACAATAATTCCAAGGATTTTTATAAATATTGGGATGCACCTCTGGATAGTACTAACTAAGAGGAATCCAATGAAGTTTATTTGACCATTTTTGGAGGTTTCTACAGAAAGTTATGAGCTTGCAAAGATTGATGAACATCTGAACCAAAAAATGAAAAAAATTCAAATTGCTGACAGTGGGGCCCACAGTCTTCTTCTCCCTGGCGCGCGGCAGAGCCTGAGCGGCAGCGCTCTCCGGCGAGAGTCGTCGTACCGAGGATTCAGCCATGTCCAGGCCTGAAACTTGCGGCTACTGCCTGTTGGAGCACGGGAAGACCATTTTGGGGTCTGCAGCGGCCACCGGCCACCGGAAACCCGCCGGCGACGTGCAGCGGTGACGGCACAACTTCATCAAGGTTGAACTCAACCTACAAGGACTTAACCACTTCGGGTTTTCTTCCTACAGCACCATAGTGTAACCCTAATCATCGATATGTGTTCAAATCAGCTCCAAACGGGCTGCAAACACGAGTTCATCCATGACCGAGGGTAGAATCCATCGGCAGCCCGAAATTTTTGAAGAACCGAGCCTCTACCCCATGGTTTGTGATGATTCTTGATCCTAGATGAACGTGGGACAGTCAAGAACATGTGGGTAGCTCGGCATGAGCTGTGAGAGACTAGACTTCATGAATTTCAGAATTTTGATCATCTCGGTTCTATGGACGCACATGCGATATAAAGGAAAATTCCTTCTCGGTCGTGCATGAGAAGAAGGAGGTTTGCACTGGCATGTCACGCACCTTATGGCGGTCGTTTTTGCTGTAGACCGTCGGCCATGAGAGGGCTTGTATCGTCCGGACGCCGAGGAACCATGAGGGGCAGCTTTGCTTAACATGCGGAATAAAAATGGCTCGGCAACATCGAAGGGAACCCAATCACCGGCTGGTGAGGGATCGGGGACGTCAGGGAGTCGTCGGTGTAGCTATTGGGTGGCTCGGCTGGACGCGCAAGTCACTGGTGCGTGATCGGCGAGGAGGGCTGAGAGGAGCGGCACGTGCTCTTTTTCCCGGTTGATTGCTCGAGCAAAGGAATAAGGCTTCGGTGGGATTTGTAGGCAGAGAAGAGAAATTGAGTTGTGCAGCTGCTACCTCTACGGATCAACCACGCAAGAGTTGCTGCCGTCGGGAAAAACGCTCAAGCAGCTCGGTGGAGGCTGCACCCTTGGTGGCAAGCTCACAGAGAAGAATCTTCTTTACTGCTTTTTATGTCTCACTGCCATATGGGTCCCACCCCAGCTAATAGCTCTGATATTTTCCTCCAGATTATATCCTTTGCTTCCTCCCAAAGTCATGGTTTGAAATGTTGAATTCAACTGAATTTATTTGAGGTCAAGACATTGGAATGGCAATTGGGTTTTTGAATTTGAATCAACATTTGAATATCTCCCTTTTATTGACCCAAAGTCCTAGCAAACTAAACCAAAATAATCTAAACTTCGGCATGGATGCTAATTCAATTGTGGGGAAAACATTTGTGGAACCAAATTCACAGTTGGGGAAATTGATATTTGAAACTGAAATTTGAATTCATCTTTGAGGCTTTGTCTTTTATTACCAAACAAATAGTAAAACCCTTCCAAATGAGCTGAAATTTGGGAGCTCTAATATTTGAAGTATGGAGAACTATAATTTCAGTTTAGCTCCTCATGTTTGGAAATTTTGAGAGATTTGAATCAGCACTTCGAACTCACACCTTTATAATTCAAAGTTTTAATTCCCCTTATTTCTTCTAAGTGTGAATGTGCTGAATTCCTTGCTAGCACTTTTGGGGATTTTACATCCCTCCCACCTTAAAAAGAATCTCATCCTGGGATTCCAAAAGAACAGCAAAGTGGTGAAGACTCATGTAGAGACGATGATAGCAAATCCGGATAATTTTCTTGTAGATAGTCCTCGCTTTCCCATGTCGCCTCATTAGTGGTATGGTTACTCCACAAGACCTTGTAAAACCATAAGGTCCGGTTTCTTGTGGCGCGAGTCTTTTCATCGATAATCCGGATCAGATACTTCGAGTAGGTGAGGTCCGGTTGAAGTACTTCTATGTCTTCGGTGCGGATTTCAGCCGAGGGTTTGAGACATTTCCTAAGCTGAGATATGTGGAATATATTGTGAATTCCCGCGAGCAACGCTGGTAACTCCAAGCGATAGGCCACATGTCCGCATTTTTCAATGACGGTGAACGGACCGATGAATCACGGCACAAGTTTGCCCTTCACTCCTAAATGATGAACTCTCTTCAGCGGAGACACATGGACATAAACATGGTCTTTTGATGAGATTGAGAAGCCTTAAGATTGGCTTGTATTACTCGCACTCGTTCTTCAGCTTCATTCACAAGCTCGATACCGTATATGACTCTCTCGCCGGACTCACACCAGTTAAGTGGTCTGCGACATTTCCGGCCGTAGAGAGCTTCATACGGCGCTATCTTGATGCTAGCTTGATAGCCATTTTTATATGAAAACTCCGCCAACGGTAAATGATCGTCCCAGTTTTTACCGTGGTGGATGGCACAAGCGCATAGCATGTCTTCAAGCACTTGATTCACCCATTCAGTTTGACCATCCGTTTGCAGGTGATATGCAGAGCTTCGGATCAGTTTGGTCCCCAATGACACGTGCAGCTGTTCTGAAAACCGAGCGACGAACAGCACACCGCGATCTGAAATAATGGAGCGGGGAACATCGTCCAAGCACAAGATCCTTGCAATATACAGCTCCACATATTGCTTGGCCATGTAACTTGTATGTACAGGGATAAAATGAGCCGACTTGGTTAGTCAATCGACTATCACCCTAATCAAATCATGTTTGTAGGAGGTGAGAGGTAACCTGACTATGAAGTCCATGCTGATATCCTCCCACTTCCACGCCGGAATGTTCAATGGTTGCAGCTGTTCGGCTTTATGCATATGGTCGTCTTTTACACACCGACACGTATCGCATTGGGATACGTACTTTGCGATTTCCCTTTTCATCCGTGTCCACCAAAACCTGGTTTTCAGATCTTGGTACATCTTGTTGTTGCACGGATGAATAGAATACTTAGACAAATGAGGTTCGTCCAAGATTTTCTTCCGAAGCTTCATGTCACGGGGCACCACTATACGGTCTTTAAACCATAGAGTACCATGTTCATCCATTCGGAAGCATTTCATTTTGCCATTCTTCATTCTTCTCTGAATGTGCAACATTCCTATGTATTCCTTCTGAGCTTCCGTAATCTCCTCTCGTATGGTAGAGACGAGAGCAAGATTATATAATGCCCCATACGGAACCAAGTATAAACTCGGCTCCTCCTTTTCAAGTGGAGTGATGGACAGATTGTTGACGTGAGATTTGCGGCTTAAGGCATCAGCAACCACATTTGCCTTACCGTAAGGGTAGTGAATCTCGATCTCATAGTATTTGATCATCTCTAGCCATCTCCGTTGCCGCATATTCAACTCCTTTTGAGTAAATATATATTTTAGACTTTTGTGGTCGGTGTAGAGGTGCACTAAGTTCTCAAGTAAATAGTGCCTCCGCATTTTCAATGCCAGCACCACAGCAGCGAGCTCAAGATCATGAGTCGATACTGCTGCTCGTGGTTACGAAGTTGACGTGAGCCATAGGCGACCACTCTTCCTCCTTGCATCAATACGCAGCCAAGCCCGATACCGGGCGCATCACAGTATACGTTGAAGGGCTTGGTCGCATCCTGTTGAGCAAACACCAGGGCTGTTGTATGATGCTTCACCAATGGTTGGAAAGCTCCTTCAACTGCTGAGCTCCAAATTTGATCCCATTCTTCAACAATTCAGTCATCGGCTTAGCAAGCTTAGATAAGCTTGGGATGAATCTCCGATAATATCTCGCTAAACCGAGGAAACTCCTGACTTCATGGACAGAGGTGGTGGACTTCCATTTCAGCACTTGTTCCATTTTGCTTGGATAAACTGCAATGCCTTTTGCAGAAATAATATGACCAAGAAATGGCACTTGGCTGATCCAAAACTCACACTTGATGAACTTGGCATACAACTTATGGTCCCGCAATCGTTGAAGCACGATATGCAAGTGTTCGGCGTGTTCTTCTTCAGACTTGGAACAAACCAAGATGTCATCGATAAACACCACCAGGAACTTGTCCAACTCCGGCATGAACACTGAGTTCATGAGGTACATGAAATGTGCCGGAGCGTTGGTGAGACCAAAAGACATGATGAGATATTCATACAACCCATATCTCATCGAGAAGGCCGTCTTCGGAATATCCTCTGCTCGGATCTTGATTCGGTGATATCCGGAGCGAAGATCCATCTTCAAAAATACACTCACACCCACAAGTTGATTGAATAAGATATTGATGTGGGGCAGTGGATATTTATTTTTGATTGTGACGGTGTTGAGAGGTCGGTGATCCACACACAACCTCAAGGTTTCATCCTTTTTCTTCACAAACAGCGCCGAGCATCCCCGTGGCGAGGAACTCGGTCCAATGAAACCCTTACTCATCAGATCCTTGAGCTGCTCCTTCAGTTCAGCTAACTCATTCGGAGCCATCTTGCATGGTATTTGTGATATTGGTGTTGTCCCGGGTACAAATTCGATCTTGAACTCGACATCCCTTTCGGGTGGCATGCCAGGGAGATCATTCGGAAATACATCCGGGTATTCACGGACCACACGAATATCCTCAAGTTTTGTGGCTTCCGTGTCATATTGTAAGGGCCTGAGTTTTTGCACACATCCAAAGTGTCCATCACACTACACACACCTCATTTAAGGAAAACTTATGAACACCTTTGAAGAGCAAGTAAACACCATCAACATGGTCATTAGAGAATAAGCTCACAAAATGCAAAAGTGGCATTTCCCACATGCATCTTATAGGGGCTGAGAATATGAAAAACTCCTACACCTTGCTAGGGATGCTCATGCTAAAGTTCACTCAAATTCAAAACCTTTTTGAGATATTTTTGGGTATAATTGAAAAGAGGCTAGTTTGAACTCAAATTCAAACTACTTTTATCCCATGAATTCAAAATTGGGAGGCATACTCATACTCAGCAAATTTTTGTGAGCTCACACACCAATTTTTAACTCCATTTGGAGTTGATCTTGACTTGAGCTATTTGGCTAAATTCAAATCAAATTTGAATTTTAACTAAACCTTTGCTGAAAATTTGATCAAATCAAATTCCATTTTGAATTATTCAAAGTCCAGTAGCCATTTGGAAATTTGATCACATCACCAAGGGTATTTGGGTCTCTACTATTTAGAGCAGTGAGGAAAATTGAATTTAGGAGGTTAAAATTGGAGTGAGACCCATGTCAGCCTCACTAGCTGTTTAACCGACTGAAGAACAGGGCACTCGGTTTCTCGGGCCCGGGCTGCAGTCGCCACCGAGCTGATCGACGGTGCCAGCTCCTGCTCGGCCTGAGCCGTGTCAACCAACGTCGCCCCCCCTCTTATCCCCGATGCCGAGCCAGCTAGAGGCAAAGCCGCTCAGTTCCCTGCTCCCTCGCGCAAGAAACTGACCGTAGCCGCCACTACTCTTCCGATCCCTCGGCCATCCGCCAAACTTGCATGTGAGCCTCGGCTGAGAAGCAAAACGGCACCACAGGACTCCCCACAACCTCCTCAAACCATCACCGAGTGAGCTCGTGCTCCCTACACCGAGAAACACACTCTCCCGCGGCGGCCGATACAAAACCGATAGAGGGTGCTCTCGTGGGCAGCCTTACCCCGGGCTTGTCACGGCCAAGCAAAGCCTCTTATGGACGCGCACGACATCCATGCAGCTCACCTCCAAAGCTCAGGTCCGACCGCGGTCCGTTGACGGTGAATTTTGAGATTCTCTTCTGATCGGTGCTAACTGACCTTCGGGTATGAATTTATGAAATTCCTGATTTGTTTAGAGGCCACAAAACTTCACACACGAGAGCTAGACTTGAGGGCGCACCAGTTTGTTTTGCGAACCTAGCATGGAACTACATATAGCCGGTGTAGTTTGAGCTTTTCCGATGACGGAAATATCAGGCAGCTTCAGGCGCACGGTGAGAGTATAGTTAGAGCTATTCCCGGTCTCTTTTGCCACCATGTCGAGCTTCTCCAGCCCTCACTGGTGCTGTAAGGTCCTTCCAGAGAGCTTTTGGCGGGATAACACAGTGGCGAGTGGCAGCTCAAGAGAGGGCCGGGAAGTCGGAAACCGGTGAGCTCCGGCGAGCTCTGGCGGCGCTATCGCGCGGGGACGAGAGGTAGACAAAGGACTCACCGGGCCCGCGTGTCAGGGGCTCTGGAGAGGGAGGCCGGATCGTCTGTGGACTCGGATCAGCTGTGACAGCGCGGGAATTAAATCTGTGACCCCGTGTGGTGCTGTCCCGACACTAGACACGTGTCCCCTGGACCCACCGTCAGTGTTTTGAATTTTCCACAATTAATTCAAATTCCAGATTTTCCCCAAACTTTAGAAGAGCGTAACTTTTGCTAGAAAACTCTAAAACTTAAAATTCCATATGAAACAGCTGGTATTGAGGTGACACATGAATAATTTGCACAACATTCACATATATTGATAAAGCATAAACTTTATACAAGATACATTATTCTCGGGTCTCCGAGAAGTCATGCTCATGTCGTCACTACCTATACATACCCTACTGTCTACACGATATGTCACCGATTACAAAAAAAATTCTTCTACCACCCTCACCGCCCTACTTGGCAACGGTAACGTACTACTCGGAGTAGAACTCAACCTCCTGCAGGTCGTCCTCCTCCGCTACCTCTGCTGGTCGCTCCGGGTCCATGACCTCCTCTTCCGATTCAGGTTCCCCCATTGCCGGAAGACCCAAAACCACAGGTATGGCACCCACCATTGGTATGCCCAATACTAGAGGTACGAGGTCCTGCAACACGTGCACCTCATCCATGGCCTGGTTATAGTCCTCTTCCCAGCCTTGCCCCTCCTCAATAGCGTCATCACGCTCTTGAGTGTGGACCTCATTCTGCTGGGTCAAGGCTTGCACTTGCTGTTGTAAAGCCGTGATGTCGATGTGGCTTTTCTTCTTTGCCTTCTTCAGATGATGCAACTGATTGTGTTGTTCGTTCAGTTGCTTGATCGTCGGAAGGAGAACATTGCAGAGTGTGCTGTGAGCACTCAAAATGATCTCCACGGCTTATGCTTTCTTTGAGCTTTGCAGTAAGACAATCCGTATGAACAGCTTGGCTGTCCATCACGACCTTTCCCGCTCTCAAATGGAGGCTGAGATTCGCCTCCACGGGAATGTACCCTGGGCAACCCGGATTGGTTGCCTCTATGTACCTTCCCTCCCACACATGATTAGCTCGTCCCTCCACCGGAACAAGCGCATATGGAGTGCCCTCCATAGCTCTCACGTGTAGTCGGAAGAAACGCGACATGGTGTCGCGGGCTGCCACTTGCCACATTTCCTCCGGCTGTCTACCTCTCACCGTGACGGTGAACGGTGCCCAACCGGGTGGCGGAGGTCCTGAAGGAACTTCGACATGGATCGTCCATGTCTTGTTCCCCTCCTCGCCTTCTTCCTTGGAAAAGTACTGCAGCATCTTGCTGTACCTGAAATATTGAAGCATTTGCCTCAACGTCTCCGGATAGCCGCCACGGTGAGAACAATGGGATTCCACCCATCCGTTCTCCAACTGTCTATCCACTGTCATCTTTAAAAACATATTTGAGAAATGTAAAATATTTATTTGAACAGTAAACCATTGAGTTCTAACATAAAACATGTCATTGAACCCATAAAACTTGGAAGCATAGTTCAAACTTAAACAAGTTTGACTGCTGATCTGCTGTCCACTATCACAGCCCTGACCAGTTTCCATTTCAACCTGATTTAGACCGTCCTAAAAACAAAAATCAATTCTGGAGCTCAACATCAAAGTTAAATATAACTTCAACAGCTTTCCAGAAAGTATTTGCTTGGCCTAAGATCTGTCTTGGTTCAAAAGTTATGAGATGTTAAATTTAACAGAATTTCTGGAGAAAATTGTACAGCACCTCCCTGCGTGAGGTACTGATTTGATCCAAGAATTCCAGTTAATTCTACACCAAATTTGACAAAACTTTCTGTTACAAAGTTGTAACCCATCTAATTAACTTTCCAGAACTACCTCAGTTTCTATTTTTGGATTTTAATGCAGGAAGTTGTGCTCAATTTACAGAGAGTTACAGAGAGTATTTGCTCTGCCCTGTTTTCTGGACAGTTTCAACTCTACTGCATTTTTGTATTGGTTAGGTGATGAAACATCTCTGGAGATCAACAGAAAAGTTGTAAAGCTCTTCCAAAGCTTTCCATAAATGTATCATATGACCCCAACCTCGAAATAACTAAACCTCTAACCTCTGATTAACTTCAGCCTTAATTCAGCTGAAAACAGGGGACTCTGTCCTTAGTATCCTGTAAGTTAAAAACTTGTTAACTTTGAATATCCTGATTAAGGGAAGGAGTTACATCAAGTTTTAGTAATCTGGATTAAAACTTTCAAGTTTTACAATGCAGTTGCTCATTTAGTGCGGTGTAACATCGATGCGTCACCAGATCATGTCGGTACTACATTCCTCACAAAGAAAAACCTATACTGGACTTAGCCGGCTTCGTTAGTTCAGTGGCACTAAGCGTCTCTCGCACACGGATACTACCGTCTACTGTTTCATGGTTAGACTACCTGCAAATAACTCATACAATCGTCAGATTCGGCTGCACACCGAGCCCGGTATCCATACAGTTCATACACCCGGCCGTCATCACTCCCCCGGATGTTCTCAAGCCAAACATGCCTTGAGCTACGTGTTCACATTACAGACCACGTGACGGAGTCTCCCAAATTGCCCAAAGCATGCCAGAGACAGACACTGCTCGAATACCCCAAACGACACGAAGAGTCGTAGAGGATATTAAAGCGGGTCGGGTTACCTGCCACCCGTGGGCTCCACCCTTCAGCTTGTGCGCACTGGTGGACAGCGCTTACATGCACCACCGAAGACATAAAACGTTCCGAGATGCACGATTTTCCGACATAAGCAAATAGGTTAGTATTCCACTTTCTATACACTAATAACATCCTTATATGGGATACTCACTCGTTCCTCACCGAATTTTTGAAAAGATGACCTTTGTAGTGCTTTAAACCTCAAGCGAGCTCTAATACCACGCTGACACGGCCCCAACGGCCTTGTCGAGCCAGGATCACGCTGAGGGGTGCTGCGTTGCACAGCACCGGATAACGCACATCAAAGATACAAAGCTTCAAACACAAGCAGTGAGCACGATGGCTCAGCAAGACTGACCCGTCTCTCCTATACATGAAACTTCTACATGGTGGGTATAGGGTACATGAGGTAAATAATTTGCAAAGGACTCGCCTAATTATCTGAACCTTACTTTCAATGTTTTAGCAGCAGGTTGTGGAGAACCTTACACTAAGGCACATGAGAGAGCCACAATCAAACAAGAAACGCATTTCTCTCATGTACTTTGCCCAAAGTTGAAAAGAACTTTAATTAGCTCTAAACTACAACAAGACATTAACAAGCAAGGTATTTCTTTCAAATCAGCAAACTTTTAACAAGAATCTAGCCTGTTCTTTCTACGTCATGGTACAGTAAAAAAGTGGTACTCACTGACCGCGAAGGACGGCGATTATAATCGATTTACACCTGCAGGGTTATCCGAATAACCCGTCACATACGCCCGTACTCGATGTTGCCTACAGCAACCATCATGGACGTCGTACGCAACCACCTTTCACCCGTCAGCCAAATATTGAACCGGTCCTATCGTCCTGAGCAAGAGGTCTCTACGCGCGCATCTGCAGTGCCGCCAGCCGATTTGCACCTCGAGCTCTCAACCTACCCTCTGAACGACATGCAATGCCTCAATAACCAGCTACCCGAATTACATCGGTTTCCCGCTTCCCATATAGCTGGTAGGTCTTCGGTATTGTTCTAGCTTGTTCAACAGGCCCACACACGGCTCGGTCCTCAATCGACACAAGCGGAGCTATAGCACCCAGGCCCCAAAGTCCTGCTGCCCTTACTCTCCGCCCGGTCTCATTTTTCTTGACATGTGTTTCATTTGCTATACCCGAGCAATGTGTCTCTAGCCTATTCTCGCGAGTAGTTCCAACTACTCGACTTGTACAAAATCCTACACTATCTTAGCATTGCTTCTTGGCTATGCATTTGGGTTTCAAACAAGACTCTAATGCAAGAATTAAGTGGGTGCTCAAAGTAAGTTCTCAAAACAGTAAAAATAAGGGTTATTGCAAACCGGAGCTTGCCTTGCTGCTCTTGGTCATAGGCTAGCTGCTCTTCCGGAGTGATGAAGTCTAAGACTTCGGGTTCCTCCTCAACCATAGCGACTACATGAGATAACATGGATATGTATCAATTTAAATGCATTTGAATTGAATTTAAACTTGTGAAGATTATAAGTCTTACTAGTCAAACCCAATGACCCTGAAAATTTTACTGTGGTTTGATTACAACCTAAACAGAGACTTGGCCAAGTTTCATTTGCAGCAAAGCTCATTTGAGCTCTCCACAAATAATTATGTACTTGACATTAATTGGAGCTCCTAGGGTGTTCTAGGGATTTTCATGGAGCAAGCCATGACTTTCTGAAAACTAGATTTTCAGAGGGTTCTAATGCAGTTGGTTTCACTTAATTTGAAGGTTCATAGCTAAAGATATGAGATAAACAATTTCAGAGAATTTCTGAAAATGTTTCTGGACATTTTCTATTTTCTCTGGAACAGTTTTATTAATCACACCATTAGGTGAATCAAATTATCTCAAATGCATCTGAAATTTCTATGGTAGATCAGAGACATTTTGGTGAACATCTCAGCAAAATTTCAGAATTTTCCTCCAAAGGGTTCTCCAATTAAAATTCCAAACAGTTTAAATCTGAAGAATTGATTCTGGAGAACTAAGGACTTTGATGAAGTGAAACTTGAATTCTTGGAAAGTACTCACAGAGCTTAATCCAACAAAATTTGGTCCACTTGATTTGGAGTTTCCTAGCCAAAGTTATGTGGGTTTGAAGTTTGAACTAAAACTGAAAATCGGGAAATGTTTAAAACACTGCACGTGGGTCCCACGCACAGTGCCTTCTTCTACCTTCCGCCGGCGCCCGAGCGCGCGACGTCCAGATATGGTGGCGCGGTTCGTTCTCGGTCGCTAATGCCTAATTTTCGACCCGGTTTCTTCCTACGTGACCCTTGGAGCATGGCGCACACGCCAGGCATCTTCTCAGACCTCGACATCACCGGAAACCTAGTCGGCGACGGTGGAGGCGGAAGATGAGCTCGGGTCCGACGGTGCTAGCTCGTATCGGCGGTGTAAACGATCGACCAATGGGTCGCAAAGCACCACTGGGGCACGGGGAAGCTAACCCTGCCCTCCTCTTGGCCGGAGATCGCTGGGAAAGTAGACTTCACCGGCGACCCGAGCCGTTTTCACCGGCGATGGCTAAACTCAGGTGCTCTGCTCACTTGGTCGATCATCGCCGCTAGGATCTGGCTGAGCTGACCGTGAGATGCTATCCTAGCTTCAGCTCGACCAAGATTACCAGTGATCAAGTGATCGAGATGAATTTTGAGTTTTGGTCCTCGGTGTTCTATACGGTGATCATCGGGAAAAATGGAAATTCCGGTTAACCGGCACTAAGAGGGACCTAGGGAGTTCGGAGAGATCTACTAGACTTGGATGCTAACCTCAGAGACACGTTGGTCGCGCTGGAGAAGCTTAGAGCTGCTCTGGAGACGGCGTCGAGTTGGAGGAGCTCTCGGGTTGACAGAGCGACGGAAGATCGGCTCGGACAGGCTCAACCGAAGCTGATCACGAGCAGTTCAGGGCTGTAATACGTCGAGCAAGGACCGGTGGTGCCGATTGTGGCCTCAGCTCACGGTGGAACGAAATGTGTTGGCCGGTCGACGGCGAGGGGGTGCGGTGGAGCTGTGCGGCGATCATCTCGGGTTTCTCAGCGCTGGAAACGTTGAGGCGGTGTGAAAACTGGTTGTGCCGGCGGCAGCTCGAAGATATATAGCTTGGAATGTCGGTTCGTGGCTCTGATCAGCGACCAGGAGGTGGAAGCGGTTGGCAATCGCCGTGGCGCTCGCGCGGTCACGCGCAAGAACCGAGCTGCAGTGACTTAAGTTGGTTAAAACACTGGTGAGGCTGACATGTGGGTCCCACTCCGGTTTTAACCTCTGAAATTGAATTTTCCCCACTGCTCTAAAGAGTAGAGACCCAAATAACCTTGGTCATTTGAAATATATACCCTCTGGCCATTTGAGTTGGATAGAATTCAAATTTGAGATTGTTTGGATATATTTTCAGCACATATGCAGTTTGAAATTCAAATAAAGTTTGAATTTGCTAAACTAGCTCATGTCAAGATCAACTCCAAATGGAGTGAAAATTGGTGTGTGAGCTCAAAAAAATGTGCTGAGCAAGAATATGCCTCCCACTTTTGAATTTATGGGATGGAAATAGTTTGAATTTGAATTTGAGTTCAAACCACCCTCTTTCTAGTTATACCCAAAAGGACTTCAAAAAGGTTTTGAATTTGGGTGAAATTTCGCATGGACATTCGTAGCAAGGTGTAAGGGTTTTTCATATGCCCAGCCCTTATATGATGCATGTGGGAAATGTCACATTTGCATCTTGTGAGTTTATTCTCTAATGAGCATGTTGATGGTGTTTACTTGCTCTTCAAATGTATTCATCAAGTTTCTTCAAATGAAGTGTGTGTGTGGTGATGAACACTTTGAATATGTGCCAAAAACTTAGACCCTTACATCCTTGATGATCCCGAAGCGAGAAATTGGAGGTAGCTGCCCTAGACCGCGGTTGTAAAAGTCCCAAAAACGTGAATGCAAAGAAACAGATGTTTGAACATCATTATGTTTCAGGTTCATAGAAAATGGGACTTACAAAAACTTTCTTACATGGGATGGTATACGTGGGGTTCAACAACACGGGTTCAAGCATTCATTGGAATGTGTTGGACTAAGGTGGAGTTAAACCCATGTGTAAATCATACATGTGCATGAGAAAGAATTAAAAGAAGATCTTTAGACTCACAGGCTCAACTCAAATCGCCGCCAAACTATTGGATACACATGGAACCTCATACATTTGAAATTGAGGAGATTATGGTGGCAAACTTCTGATTTGAGGGTGAGCTAAAAAGAAGTGGATTATGATCATGTTTGAATTCATGCTGAATTCAGACATGTTAAGGCAAGGGAATGACTTGAGTTATGTTACATGAAATGATAAACTCAAACATGGACATGTGGGGAAAGCTAAAATTTTCTTTAGCTCATGCTGAACACAAGTTACCCAGGGAAAGAATTTCACTTCCAAAAATATAACTCATGTGCACATCCTCTATGAGTAGAGGGGAGGGAAATTTAAACCTAATTTTGAATCTTTGCAAGGGATTCATGTTCAGATTGTCCAAAGGCATATATGTGAGATGACCATTGCAGTCCTCAGGTATTAAAGAGCTTAAGTTCCAAATTTGGAGAAATTTTGAGCTCATATACCATTTGTTCAAAGCATCATTTGAGATCACCTTCGAAATCAAATTTGAGGGGCATATTCAAACTGAACTTGTGGGGTTCAGATTACGACCAAGATTGATCAAGCATGGGCTAGGAGCAAACCAAAGTTTTTCGCCCAAATTCAAATGGGTCATCACAAAAGAAGACTTAAAATTCAGTTTGAACTAAATGGTTCACTTCAAGGAAAAGGAGGCCATGTCCAAAAAGGAAATTCAAACTGTTGGTTAAAAATTTGTATTTGCAATGGCCAACTCAAAGATCAGAAGGCATATTCAAATTCTTCAGGTTTGAATCAGTGAGAATGCAAATTTTGAGAAAGTTTGGAGTTGCTTTGATATGTATATCAAGGAGGCTTGTGAGTTTCCTTGAAATTTGAAGTCAAATTTGAAACTGAAGTGCACCTTGTTAAATCTTCCAAATGGCTTTCAAATCTGAGCTCTTCAGGATTTAAATTTGCACTATGCCAAATTTGGAAGGTCCTTTGGGAATAGAGCAGTGGGACCCAATTGTCATTGAGAGGAGGAAACTTGCAACCGAAGTCTCTGTTGATTTTGATCGGTTTGCACTCGAACTCATCGAAGTGACTGCGGGCGCCACTGAGACTTCACGGGGAGGACACCTCCTGGTTCTACTCTCGCGCTGGCGACCTGCTTGGCGTTCCACTCACTTCTCAGCGTGTTCAGTTTGCCCCTAACCCGAGCTGCAGTGCCCGGCCTCTTCCTCGAGCAACAACCGAACAGAACTTTGCTACCGCCTCTGTGCTCCGATCAAAAATTGGCAGAAACTTGCACACACCACCTTACCGAGCTGAAAAACGGCAAAGCCTGGTCGCCCTTCACCTCCTCTGCACGCAAACCGCAGCTCCCTGCGTTCCCCACCCTAGAACAGGGGTTGTGGCGGCAAGCCGAGGGTAACCGACGAGCAAGCTCACGTGGACTGCTCACCACAGTGGGTTTCACGCTCAAGAAAAGACGCTCAGAGGTGCGCTGGACCACTGTAGTGCTTATCCCCGAAGCTCAGCTCAAGTGGTGATCTCTAGCGGCCAAATTCGAAGTTTTTTTTTCGGTGCACAACCATGGACCCTCCGGTAAGGATCTCCAAAATTCACGCTTAATTCTCACTCAGAGATCACCAAATCGTGCTAAAATGATCTAGACTTGATGGCGATCCAATCCCCTTCACAACCCTAGCTTGAAAATGTAAAGGTCCCAAAAGTGTGAATACAAAGAAACATGAGTTTGCACAAATGTTGGTGTCATGTGTATGAAAAGGGGGCTAGTTTCAACTTTTTACACATATGATAACACATGATAGATTTTTCTAAAACCAACTTAGGGTTACTTGCATGTTTGGACCCTAGGTGGATTAAGACCACAGAGTTGGAGTACTCAAGTGCAATGGGAGGGTTTAAAAGTCAGAATTTAAACTAAATGTTCAACTCAAATTTCAAATGAGGGGAGGACACAATGGTAATTCAAACTGTTGTGTTCAAACTCTTGTTTGCAGCAGCTAACACAAGAATCAAATTGCATATTTGGATTCCTTAGGTCCAAATTAGTTGGTGGAAAAAGTTTCATTAATTTTTGAAAAGGTTTGGTACCCATTTTTCCAAAAAGGATTTAAATGTGCAAAGAATTCAAATATACATTTGAATTTGGATGGATTTTGTCCAACTATCCAAATGCAGCTCAGTTTTTAAACTCCCAATATTTGAATTGGTCACTTGCCAAGTTTTGGAGATCTTTTGAGGGATGAGGAGGGACTGCCGGTGAAGCCCCCATGTCATAGGGATAAGTAGACTTACACCCTAAGTTTTTCCCCTCTGTCCCTCACTCAACCGAGGAATTGCTCCCGAGCGACACCAGCTGCTTCGTGCTACCTCCTGCTCCTCACCACGCTCTGGCACCAGGGTGTGAGTTTCCTCTCGACGTTATCCTCCTTCCCAGACCGAAGCAAACGCAGTTTTCCTTCTCCTCGCTCACAAAACGCAAAGAACAGAGCCACCACGCCTCCAGCCCCTCGGTTGATCGCGCTGTGCATTTCCAACGAGTTGGACGCCTGGCTGAGCATCTCAGTGGCTGCAGCAATCCCTTCCCAACGTGTTCTGACCATCCCCAGGCCGTGGCCGGCCGCCTACAACCAGTGCCGAGCAGTTCGTCGCCGGAAAAACAGAGCCGGCGTCGCCCGCCTCGGCTACACGTCGCCCGGCCGATTCCGCGCCTCCCCGACGTGATCAATAGCTCCCAGAGGTGCGCCATGAGATCTTGATCCTCCTCCCGGGGTCCTTTTGCTCTCCCCCGACGCCGGCTCGCCGGAATTCGATTTTTGGCACCAGTGCACGTGTAGAACAGACCCTAGAAAAATCTTGAAATTTGCCCAAACCGCTTGATCATCCCTCCTACAATTCAAACCACAGCAACTAGATGCCCTAGCGCCCTCCCATGCCGAGAACCAAAGAAAACCGATCACCACACGCCCCGGGTGATGAGAAATCGTTGCCGCCGGCGAAAACACGTCGGTCCACCATCGAGCTCATGTTTCCTGCCAATTGCTGCACTAATTGAGATGCGTTCCATGCTCCACGAGCTCTGGGGATGCTTTAGAACAACATAGCTCGCCGGGAGAAGCTTCAGACACGCCAGAACGCGTTGATGATGAGCTTCCGAGCCGCCCCGCCGATGCCAACCCATCTACGGCCGTTTTCATGCGGAGAAAACTTGCCCGGCTGCTAGGCCACGGTGTGAGGAGTATGTAGGGAAAAACCGGAGCAAAACTGGTGGACAAATGAGGGAGAACGGGGCGCGCCACCCTTCTGTCTGGCGAGCACCGCGGGCTCTGGCGAGAGGTTGAAGAAACAACTGACCCGTGGGCCCCACTTTTGAATTGTACTGTGTAGAATTCAAACAGAAAGTTGTTCAAACTTTAGAACCCCGTAACTTTTGCTAGGAAGCTCCAAATTTAGTGATTCAAATTGGGTTGGATTCATCTTGAATATCTCTATCAATATATGTAACCCAATTTGTACGAAACCCATTATTTAATTCTGGAAAATTCTTTAAAGCTTTTCAGTAAAAGAATTTTTGAGGGAGTTTGGTTTACCCAAAAATCCTCCAATTTTGCCAGAATATTCTATAGGATGTTGGTGAACTCCTGTAACAGTTTCAGCTCATTTGGAGTTTATTTGGTTAGGGGAATTCAGATTTGAAGTTGCTGTGTTCAAATGAGTACAGAAACAATTTCAGAAAATTTCCAAAACTTGGAAATTCAGTCCTAGGAATCCTTAGCTCCAAAAATCCTAGGAACATTCATGCAAGCTCTATGACCTATAATTGAAATTGTAGTTCACTAAGTTTGGCATGAACATGTGAGTTATTTCAGAATTAATTCCTTTTTGCTTAATTGCTTAGAGAATTGTTCTGAACAAACCACTCAAGGAAAAGTTCTAATTTTTGGTCCAGAGGACTTTATTTTGACAAGGAACTCACACAAAAATTCTCAGCTATATTGGAGCTCTGGATCACCCCTGTTCTGTTTAACCTTTTAAGGTGATTAATGTAGAAGAGGGGAAAAACACTTAGCACGTCATCATGTTGCTTAGACCCAAACCCAAACCACTGGCACCAGTGTCATTTTAAATTCTTAAACAGAGTTCCAGTTTTTAAAATTTGTCATTAGAACTTGTAGCAAAATCTTTACAATTGAACATATGTGCATATTCATTACGTGTAGCATCTAAGTGAAGGATTTGAAGTCATCGAAGTGGAGATCAAGGAAGGAGGAAAACAATTAATCAAGCCAAGTGGTCTCCACTAACTGAACTTCATATATATAAGTCCCCTGCAAAACAAAGGCAAGCCCCGGTTTGCATCAAAACATACAAGTTTTTATTTGTATTCACTTTATATTGTCTAGCATTTAGTTTCTTGCATTAAGTCTAGATGGTATGAAACTCCAAATGCATGACCCAGAAAACCCTAGAGTACATTGTAGAGTAGGTTATCAATTGATTATAACTGCTGATCTCAAATTAACAAAAGTGGATTAAAAGAGGCAAAACTCGAGCGGGCGGTTTCCTACTCTTGAAACGGGGTTAAGGGGGATCAATCGGAAGAGTTGGGAATTGATCCTCATAGTTGGGAACGGAGACCTGGCAGTGGATGGAAGGATCAAGGACGCGGTCCTGTGAACCTAGTCTATGTCTGAGTCGATTAAGGCCCGTTCTCGTGTGCGGCCCGTTGGACAAGTTTGAGTTGTGTACCGGATGCATACTGGCTATATGGGACCTAGGAAACTGATGTAACATGTTAACCCGGGTGTCAAGGCATACCTCACCGTCTGATGCCGATGCTGAAAAGATAGAGAAGTCGGCTCTACGAGGGTTTGCCGTAGAGAGACTTAATCTCAGTCGGTGGGACTGGTTCGACATTTGGGTGTCGTGTGAAAGGTTGCCACGTACGACGTCAGTGACGGTTGATGTGTGCAACGTCGAGTACGGGTGTATGTGTCATGTCAACCGGGTGTTTTTGATTGCAATCACCGTCGCTCGCGGAAGGGACCGAGCATACTTGTTCTCTGCGTCGTGACGTAGTAATAAGCTGGGAAAAGTTAATAATGCTTCGTGAGTAGTCCTCATAATGGAGATGAGGAATGATCAACACTTTCACTAAATTTATTTTCCACCTTGGGCTAGAAGTGTCAAGGCAAAGCATTTCTTGTTTGATTGTGGAGTCTCGGCGTTGATGGCGCAAGGTCTGTATGAGTCTAGGGTAGCTCACTAAAGTTATTTTCACATCGGGCAAGTGACATCGAGATGAAGCGTTTCTTGTTTGATTGTTGAGTCTCGATGTAAATTGCGCGAGGGTTATAAAAGTGGATCAAAACTTGAAGTAAGGACCTTCCTTTAGCTCAAGAACATCTTTTGTGCAAACTGCTATATTCAGCCCTCTATTTTCAACATGTAGAGTTTCATGGCTAGGGTGACGGTTAAGTCTTGCTGAGCTTCGGGCTCACAGATACTACATAAGTTGTTTTGCGGGTAATAACTGTACGCTGATATGTAAGGGTGTCCGATAAGACTCGGAGCCCTCCGAGTGGTGAACTCATGGCAACCCCTACCGCTGCTATTGTGATTGTGTTGCTAGCAAGAAGGGTCCGCGGGCTGGACACCTTCTCTGTTGCTTAGCATAAGTATGAGACGTGAGTTGTAATAGTATTCCGCTGTAGAATATTTTGAGAAGTATTTGTAAAATTTACACTTTGTAAGCTTCCGCTTGATTTATGTAATATGATGCTTTATTATGTGTGCTGTTGGGTGCCGCATCCCACGGCACCACCCAATGCGATTCCCGGGCGAGCGGCACGGCCCCGTGATTAGGATCTGGCCCTCACAGCGTGGTATCAGAGTCACATTGGTAATAGCGCATGGAATAAGGATCGTATTACGACAAAAAACTTAGGATACGGTGAGGAAACGGTATTAGGCCCACATAAGGACTATAGTAGTATAGTTACTAAAGTGGCATGACTAACATATTTGTTATAATTCTGAATTTTGATTACGTAACGACGCACCTACGCTCAGGTAAGCATGGTATGAAACGCCACCGAAAGCGCGGTTAGCTCCCCTGACGAGGAAAGTGGTTCAGGGATAGGTCTCACAGCTTGGTGTGAGACGTTAATGTGAAACTCTTGGACTCTTCATGTTCCTGAGTTCATATGAAATGCTGATCCCTAGCGTGCATTAGGCAAGTAAGTGGAGACCCCATCGTGTGGTCAGTAACGCGATAGTGTGTTCTTCTGGAAATAGTCTTGGAGGACATACGCAACGCTTGCCATCGGCGTGCCCTGCAGGGCAGTAGGTGCTATCCGTTAGGTTGATAACATTCCCAACCGTGAAGACCCGTTCATGATATACTCAGGTTCCCCGTCGTGTGGTGTAAAAACATGATCACGTACCTTGAGACGTGGCTTAACTCAAGGTCGGTCGTGTGGCAATGATACGGGTGTTTGTATTTACTTTCAACTATGGAACTGCCTGAAATGAAACAACCTTTGAGTGCACCACTATTGAGTGTTCTTCTGCAGGTACCAACCACGTACTTATCCCGTGTAGTACATGTGCGCGAGTGACTGTCTTAGTGCCACAATTGAGACGTATATACCGGTATAAGCCGGTTTAGGATTTTCTATTGTGAGGCTACGTAGTACCGACATGCTTCTTACGGTGCATCAACACCGTACTACACTAATAATCCTCTTCCCTATGAAGAAATGATTCATGAGCTAACTTTCAACTAAAATGGGGAGGTTTGAAACAAATATTAGTTACTGGACTCTTATTTTGAGCTAAGATTCAAATGAGAGAAGGTCTAGGTTTCAAAGGTTTCAAAAACAGAGTGCTCTGTTCTGGCAGAAATTCTTGCTGGGCTTCGACAGAGCATAACTCTGAGTATATTTAACTAATTAATGTGTATGATAGAGCTCTGAAAATATTTTCAAGTGCTCTAAAACTTTCTTGTAGACCCCCCGAGAAAAATCACATCCTAAGTTGGTGAAAAGTCCAGTTGAAGGCAAACTGTCCAAAACCAGGACAGCAGAAAAACCTCTCTGGACCTTTCTGTTTTTAAGCCATAACTTCCTGTAAAAAATCCGTAAGGAATCTGTGGTACACCGTTGGAAAGGTTATGAGATATGCAACATTTTTGTAGTTCAAACTTTGTTCATATTCATATTCTATCTGCGTATACAACTGTGATAAAGTCAGCCACCTACAAAGGAGATGCTGGCAAATTTTATCCAGAAATTCTGTCAACTTTGAGCAATCATAACTGTTGATCCAGAAGTGATATGGAGGCATTTGAATACTCGTTGGAAATATATCGAAGTTAACTTTAACTTTGATATTCAACATGAGTTATGAAAGTGCTTTTAACTGGATCAAAAATCTGGTTTGTTTGAGGACCGATCAATCTGCTTTTAAATCCATGCTGTTAGTACATCAGTTTGCGCTTAAATCATTTTGCTTACATGTTAAGATTTCATTATCAATGTTGCACTACTTTGTTTATGGAATAAATCAAGTGATAGTGTTGAACTGATAATGAACTCATGCAATTTTAGAATGGTGCGAACTCGTTCCATGGGTGAGGTGGGTGGTTCCAGTGGTGGTGGTGATTATAACTCTCCACAGCGGGAGCTGCGAGCTCCGCAACAGCAACCGCCACAAGAACCTTCACCTACGGTCACAATGGCGGACATTCTGGCTGCCATGACAGGTGCAAGCGATGAGCGAACCGACTTGCTCCACACCCTGGTGATGAATACATCCCGTCAAGGGGGATGTCAAGATGAAGACTTGCGCCAACCTCAAATGAATTCCTATGTTGAGTGCTTGGCAACTCAACCACCGGTTTTCATTGAAGCTGAGGATCCTCTGGTGGCGGATAGCTGGATCCGTACCATTGAGTCTAAGTTCGGGTTGCTCCAATGCACCGAACATCAGAAGGTTTTATATGCGGCGCAACAACTTCACGGGTCCGCCAGTGCCTGGTGGCCAAATCAAATCGCCTCCCTACCAGCTGGACATGATTTTACATGGACAGAATTCCGGAAGGCATTTCTTGCATATCATGTTCCTTCCGGAATAATTCAGCGGAAACTCGAGGAGTTTCTGGTGTTAAAACAAGGAGGGAGGGATGCATACGAGCATTCGCGAGTGTTCAACAAGCTGGCACAGTATGTGCCTCAACATGTGAACACTGAGGCACAAAAGTGTGAATGGTTCTTCCGCAGCCTCAATCCCAAGTTAAAGGAAAGACTCGTTTTAGCGGATCGAAAGAACTTCAACGAATTGATGAGTGCTGCCATCATGGTTGAAGATGCTCAGCGGGAAGTTCAGGCTGAGAAAAGAAAGAACATACCACCTGAGAGTAGCACTAGTGCTCCTCATAAATACAGGGTGGTGGACAGTACCTTGAACTGTCAGCTGATGCAGCCGGCTTGACGACTCCAGCAATATTCAGGTCGTTCGTCCCAATACTCTGAATTCGGACAGCTGCAACTACGGTATATGCAGCCACGTTATTCTGTTCCTCAAGTGTTCTTGCCGCAGCAGAATACAACCAGCATCCATACTCAGAGCAACCAGGAACCGGCTGAGAAACCGTGCTTCGCGTGCGGGTACTTGGGTCACATCAGCAGGAAGTGTCCAGAAAGGATACGCCGCAGAGAAACTACACCGGAGCAGGGTATAAATCAACCCCGTGCTCAGCTTCAATGAACAGCACCAAAATCCGGGTGCATTTACCATACAGCTCTAGAGGATGTGCCGGACGGGGCACCTGTGCTAGCGGGAATGTTCACCTTCACTGGACTGCCCGTGTTAATTTTATTTGACTCTGGAGCTACACACAATTTCATCAGCAGGTTATTTGTGTGCAAAGCTGAGCTCTCCAGCATTACACCGAAAGATCACTATCTTATCCGCTCACCCGGTGGAAACATAGCTGGTAATGAAGTGGTGATCAAAGCACCCTTGTGCCTAGGTGGAAAATTATACCCTACAACCCTCATAGCATTAGAGGGGCAGAAGATCGATGTGATCTTAGGAATGGCGTGGATGAACTACCAAGGGGCTGTTCTTGACATCGGTCCACGGATTGTTAGTTTGGACTCTCCGATCTACGGTCTCCAAACACTCATACTTGAAGCCGTGGATTCTAAAAATCCAGTGGTGTACCACAGTGTGACCACGAAACTGGAGATCCGGTGGTCTGTGAGTACCCAGATGTTTTTCCCGACGATCTTCCAGGGATGCCGCCTGAAAGGGACGTGGTATTCAAGATCGAGTTAGCACCGGGAACCACGCCGATATCTCGGAGACCGTACAAAATGTCTCCAAAGGAATTAGCTGAACTGAAAGAACAGCTAAAGGACTTAATGGATAAAGGGTTCATCCGACCTAGCTCATCGCCATGGCGCTGTTCAGCCCTCTTTGTGAAGAAAAAGGATGAGTCACTTCAGTTATGTGTGGATTATCGGCCGCTGAATGCAGTGACGATCAAAAATAAATATCCACTACCGCGGATTGATATATTATTTGATCTGTTGGTGGGTGCCAAGGTATTCTCCAAGATGGACCTATGGTCCGGTTATCATCAGATAAAAATCAGAGCGGAGGATATACCGAAGACGGCTTTTTCGACTAGATACGGGCTCTATGAGTATCTAGTCATGTCTTTCGGGCTAACAAATGCACCCGCACACTTCATGTATCTCATGAATTCTGTATTCATGCCTGAGTTGGATCAATTCGTCATGGTTTTCATCGACGACATTCTGGTATACTCCAAATCGGAGGAGGAGCACACCAAACATCTCCATATTGTGCTCCAACGCTTACGGGAATATAAGCTGTATGCCAAATTCAGCAAGTGTGAATTTTGGATCAGCAAGGTACCATTCTTAGGCCACATTATTTCAGCGTACGGTGTGGCCATAAATCCAACTAAAAATGAGCAAGTCTTGAAGTGGGAGTCTCCAACATCTGTTCATCAAATCCGCAGTTTTCTTGGGCTGGCGGGTTACTATCAGAGATTTATTCCCAGCTTCTCGAAGGTGGCTAAACCAATGACAGAACTATTGAAGAAGAGCAGGAAGTATGTATGGACGGAAGCCTGTGAAGAGGCATTTCAAACTTTGAAGAAACATCTCACAATGGCACCGGTTTTAGCCAAACCAGACACAACAAAGCCATTTGATGTTTATTGTGATGCCTCAGGCATTGGACTTGGCTGCGTCTTAATGCAAGATAGACGCGTGATCGCGTATGGGTCTCGTCAACTACGCAACCACGAGCAGCACTACCCTACTCATGATCTAGAAATCGCTGCGGTGGTGCTTGCATTGAAGATGTGGAGGCATTACTTACTTGGAAATTTAGTGCACCTCTACACCGACCATAAGAGCCTCAAATATATATTCATTAAGAAGGATATTAATATGAGGCAGCGGAGATGGCTGGAATTAATCAAAGACTATGAGCTCGAGATCCATTACAATCTGGGCAAAGCTAACGTGGTGGCTGATGCACTCAGTCACAAGTCCCATGTGAATAACTTGTCAGTTGTTACGGATGAGGATGAAGAACCAAGATTGCGGGTGATTCCATATGGGGCGTTGTATAATCTTGCTCTTGTGCCTACCATTAGAGAAGAGATTGTACAAGACCAGAAGAGAGATAAAGGAATGTGGAAAATCCGGGCAAGAATCAATGAGGATAAAATAAAATGTTTCTGGGAGGATGATCAAGGTGTGTTATGGTTTAACAACCGTATCGTGGTACCCCGGAACCTGAAGTTAAGAAAGAAGATCTTGGATGAAGCTCATATGTCCAAGTACTCGATACATCCAGGAAGCAATAAGATGTATCAAGACCTGAAGACAAAATTTTGGTGGACTCGGATGAAGCGAGAAATTGCCAGGTATGTATACGAGTGTGATACATGTCGGCGAGTCAAGGCTGACCATATAGAGAACGCGGGAATGCTGAAACCATTAAGCATTCCGGCATGGAAGTGGGAGGACATCAGTATGGACTTTATTGTCGGAGTGCCTCTCACATTCAGAAAGCATGACTCCATTTGGGTGATTGTTGATCGCTTAACAAAATCAGCCCACTTCATCCTAGTGAGTACAAGATTTTCAACTAAGCAATATGCAGAGTTGTATCTCTCAAGAATTGTGTGCTCACACGGAGTCCCCAAAACCATCATATCTGAACGAGGTTCAATATTTGTTGCTCGTTTCTGGGAGCAACTACATGAATATCTGGGAACAAAGTTAATCGGAAGCTCAACATACCATCCTCAGACCGACGGTCAAACGGAGAGGGTGAATCAAATTTTGGAAGATATGCTAAGAGCATGTGCCATAGATCATGGAAAGAATTGGGATGACCATTTGCCATTAGCGGAGTTCTCCTACAACAATGGTTACCAATCCAGTATTAAAATAGCACCATACGAAGCACTATATGGCAGGAAGTGCCGCACGCCACTCAATTGGTGTGAATCCGGTGAGAGGGCGATTTTCGGCATTGATCCTGTAAAAGATGCCGAAGACCGAGTCCAGCTTATTCAAGCAAATGTCAAAACCACTCAATCTCACCAGAAGAGTTATGCGGACCAGCGACGCCGACCCTTGTATTTTGAAGTCGGAGATCACGTCTATCTCCGAGTATCCCCGATGAAGGGAATTCATCGATTCGGGGTCAAGGGAAAGCTAGCTCCTCGCTTTGTGGGTCCGTTCATTATTACAGCACGGTGTGGACCTGTAGCCTACTGCCTAAAGCTGCCACCATCTTTATCGAGCGTCCACGACATCTTCCATGTCTCACACTTGAGAAAGTGTTTGAAGAAGCCGACAGAGATTCTTTCGGGAGACATGGAGATATTACAACCGGATTTTACCTACGCCGAGCACCCCATCAAGATTATCGACGAAAAGACCCGGATCACTCGAAATTGGACTTTGAAATTTTACAAAGTCCTGTGGAGTAATCATACGCCAGAAGAAGCGACTTGGGAAAGTGAAGATTACATCCACAAGAACTATCCGAAACTTTTGTCGTAGATTTTGTAATTACCTTCCGCCTCATCTTTCTTTTGTAATCTTGGGACGAGATTCCTTTTTAAGGGAGGAGGAATGTAAAGGTCCCAAAAGTGTGAATACAAAGAAACATGAGTTTGCACAAATGTTGGTGTCATGTGTATGAAAAGGGGGCTAGTTTCAACTTTTTACACATATGATAACACATGAGAGATTTTTCTAAAACCAACTTAGGGTTACTTGCATGTTTGGACCCTAGGTGGATTAAGACCACAGAGTTGGAGTACTCAAGTGCAATGGGAGGGTTTAAAAGTCAGAATTTAAACTAATTGTTCAACTCAAATTTCAAATGAGAGGAGGACACAATGGTAATTCAAACTGTTGTGTTCAAACTCTTGTTTGCAGCAGCTAACACAAGAATGCAAATTGCATATTTGGATTCCTTATGTCCAAATTAGTGGGTGGGCAAAGTTTCATTAATTTTTTAAAAGGTTTGCTACCCATTTTTCCAAAAAGGATTTAAATGTGCAAAGAATTCAAATATACATTTGAATTTGGATGGATTTTGTCCAACTATCCAAATGCAGCTCAGGTTTTAAACTGCCAACATTTGAATTGGTCACTTGCCAAGTTTTGGAGATCTTTTGAGGGATGAGGAGGGACTGCCAGTGGGGCCCACAGGTCATAGGGATAAGTAGACTTACACCCTAAGTTTTTCCCCTCTGTCCCTCACTCAACCGAGGAATTGCTCCCGAGCGACACCAGCTGCTTCGTGCCACCTCCTGCTCCTCACCACGCTCTGGCACCAGGGTGTGAGTTTCCTTTCGACGTTATCCTCCCTCCCAGACCGAAGCAAACGTAGTTTTCCTTCTCCTCGCTCACAAAATGCAAAGAACAGAGCCACCGCGCCTCCAGCTCCTTGGTTGATCGCGCTGTGCATTTCCAATGAGTTGGACGCCCGGCTGAACATCTCAGAGGCTGCAGAGATCCCTTCCCAACGTGCTCCGACCATCCCAAGGCCGTGGCCGGCCGTCTACAACCAGTGCCGAGCAGTTCGTCGCCGGAAAAACAGAGCCGACGTCGCCCGGCCGATTCTGCTCCTCCCCAACGTGATCAACAGCTCCCAGAGGTGTGCCATGAGGTCTTGATCCTCCTCCCGGGGTCCTTTTGCTCTCCCCCGATGCCGGCTCACCGGAATTCGATTTTTGGCACCGGTGCACGTGTAGAACAGACCCTAGAAAAATCTTGAAATTTGCCCAAACATCTTGATCATCCCTCCTACAATTCAAACCACAGCAACTAGATGCCCTAGCGCCCTCCCACACCGAGAACCAAAGAAGACCGATCACAACATGCCCCGGGTGACGAGAAATCGTCGCCGCCGGCGAAAACACGTCGGTCCACCGTCGAGCTCATGTTTCCCGCCAATTGCTGCACTAATTGAGGTTCGTTCCATGCTCCACGAGCTCTGGGGATGCTTTAGAGCAACATAGCTCGCCGGGAGAAGTTTCATTGATGCCAGAACGCGTTGATGACGAGCTCCCGAGCCGCCCCGCCGATGCCGACCCATCTATGGCCATTTTTATGCGGGAAAACTTGCCCGGCTGCTAGGCCACGGTGTGAGGAGCGTACAGGGAAAAACCGGAGCAAAAATGGTGGAGAAATGAGGGAGAACGGGGCGCGCCACCCTTCTGTCCGGCGAGCACCGCGGGCTCTGGCGGGAGGTTGAAGAAACAACTGACCCGTGGGCCCCACTTTTGAATTGTTCTGTGTAGAATTCAAACAGAAAGTTGTTCAAACTTTAGAACCCCATAACTTTTGCTAGGAAGCTCCAAATTTAGTGATTGAAATTGGTTTGGATTCATCTTGCATAGCTCTATCCAGATATGTAACCCAATTTGTATGAAACCCAATATTTAATTCTGGAAAATTCTTTAAAGATTTTCAGAAAAAGAATTTTTGAGGGAGTTTGGTTTATCCAAAAATCCTCCAATTTTGCCAGATTATTCTTTAGGATGTTAGTGAACTCCTGTAAACGTTTCAGCTCACTTGGAGTTGATTTGGTTAGTGGAATTCAGATTTGAAGTTGCTGTGTTCAAATGAGTACAGAAACAATTTCAGAAATTTCCAAAACTTGGAAATCCAGTTCTAGGAAATCCTTAGCTCCAAAAATCCTAGGAAAATTCATGCAAGCTCTATGACCTATAATTGAAATTATAGTTCACTAAGTTTAGCATGAACATGTGAGTTATTTCAGAATTTATTCCTTTTTGCTTAATTGCTTAGAGAATTGTTCTCAACAAATCACTCAAGGAAAATTGCTAATTTTTGGTCCAGAGGACATTCTTTTGACAAGGAACTCACAAATAATGTCTCAGCTCTATTGGAGCTCTGGATCACCCCTGTTCTGTTTAACCTTTTAAGGTGATTAATATAGAAGAGGGGGAAAACACTTAGCACTTCATACTGTTGCTTAGACCCAAACCCAAACCACTAGCACCAGTGTCATTTTAAATTCTTAAACAGAGTTCCAGTTTTTAAAACTTGTCATTAGAACTTGTAGCAAAATCTTTACAATTGAACATATGTGCATATTCATTACGTGTAGCATCTACGTGAAGGATTTGAAGTCATCGGAGTGGAGATCAAGGAAGGAGGAAAACAATTAATCAAGCCAAGTGGTCTTCACTAACTGAACTTCATATATATAAGTCCCCTATAAAACGAAGCCAAGCCCCGGTTTGCATCAAAATTTACAAGTTTTTATTTGTATTCACTTTATATTGTCTAGCATTTAGTTTCTTGCATTAAGTCTAGATGGTATGAAACTCCAAATGCATGACCCAAAAAACCCTAGAGTACATTGTAGAGTAGGTTATCAATTGATTATAACTGCTGATCTCAAATTAACAAAAGTGGATTAAAAGAAGCAAAACTCGAGTGGGCAGTTTCCTACTCTTGAAACGGAGTTAAGGGGGATCAATCGGAAGAGTTGGGAATTGATCCTCATAGTTGGGAATGGAGACCGGGCGGTGGATGGAAGGATCAAGGACGCGGTCCTGTGAACCTAGTCTATGTCTGAGTCGATTAAGGCCCGTTCTCGTGTGCGGCCCGTTGGACAAGTTTGAGTTGTGTACCGGATGCATACTGGCTATATGGGACCCAGGAAACCGATGTAACATGTTAACCCGGGTGTCGAGGCATACCTCACCGTCTGATGCCGATGCTGAAAGGATAGAGAAGTCGGCTCTACGAGGGTTTGCCGTAGAGAGACTTAATCCCAGTCGGTGGGACCGGTTCGACATTTGGGTGTCGTGTGAAAGGTTGCCACGTACGACGTCAGTGACGGTTGCTGTGTGCAACGTCGAGTACGGGCGTACGTGTCGTGTCAGCCGGGTGTTTTTGATTGCAATCACCGTCGCTCGCGGAAGGGACCGAGCATACTTGTTCTCTGCGTCGTGACGTAGTAATAAACTGGGAAAAGTTAATAATGCTTCGTGAGTAATCCTCGTAATGGAGATGAGGAATGATCAACACTTTCACTAAATTTATTTTCCACCTTGGGCTAGTAGCGTCGAGGCAAAGTGTTTCTTGTTTGATTGTGGAGTCTCGGTGTTGATGGCGCAAGGTCTGTATGAGTCTAGGGTAGCTCACTAAAGTTATTTTCACCTCGGGCAAGTGACATCGAGATGAAGCGTTTCTTGTTTGATTGTGGAGTCTCGATGTAAATTGCGCGAGGGTTATAAAAGTGACTCAAAACTTGAAGTAAGGACCTTCCTTTAGCTCAAGAACATCTTTTGTGCAAACTGCTATATTCAGCCCTCTATTTTCAGCATGTAGAGTTTCATGGCTAGGGTGACGGTTAAGTCTTGCTGGGCTTCGTGCTCATGGATACTGCATAAGTTGTTTTGCAGATAATAACTGTACGCTGATATGTACGGGTGTTCGATGAGACTCAGAGCTCTCCGAGTGGTGAACTCATGGCAACCCCTGCCGCTGCTATTTTGATAGTGTTGCTAGCGAGAAGGGTCCGTGGGCTAGACACCTTCTCTGTTGCTTAGCATAAGTATGAGACGTGAGTTGTAATAGTCTTCCGCTGTAGAATATTTTGAGAAGTATTTGTAAAATTTACACTTTGTAAGCTTCCGCTTGATTTATGTAATATGATGCTTTATTATGTGTGCTGTTGAGTGCCGCATCGCACGGCACCACCCAATGCGATTCACGGCCGAGCGGCACGGCCCCGTGATCGGGATCGGGCCCTCACAGAAAACCGGTGTTAGCGGCCCATTTCAAGTTTTGCGAGCGGTGGCCATGGCGGGAACGATCAGGCGCCCGGTGAAACCCTAGTAACCACCGTTCCCGAGCTACTTTGTCGCCATGTCGAGCTTCCTTAGGCATCACTGCTGCTGTAGAGCCGGTCACTCGTGGTTTTCGTGTGCTGAAGTAATTGGTCATCGGCGCCGAAGCTTCACCGAGGCCTTTGCACGCCACCGACCTGGTTCCGGGCTTTGAGAGCTTGTTCCGGCACCGTAGATCGTTTGCCCGTCCCCAAAACCCCCGGGTAGCTAGCACCAGGGCGAGAGGTGGCCGGGAGGCCGAAATCCGGCGATCTCCGGCGAGCCTGGCGGCGCGCGGTCGCGGGCAGCCGAAGGTTGAAGATGACCCGGGCGGGGCCCGCATGTCAGCGACAAAAAATTAATTTGCTGATCTGCTGCGGCACTGGGATCCTTTGCGACGGCGCGGGAAGAATTGAGCGGCCCCGTGTGGCTTATCCCAGTGATTGACAGGTGGTCCCCTGGACCCACACGCAAGATCTGAACAATTCCTGGTTTATTTGAATCCCCAAATTTAATTCAAACTTTAGAACCTCATAACTTTTGCTAGGAAGCTCCAAATTTAGTGATTCAAATTGGGTTGGATTCATACTGAAAAAATCTATCCAAATATTTAATCCAATTTGTATTAAAATCATTATTAAAATATGGAAAATTCTTTAAATCTTTTCAGCAAAAGAATTTTAGAGGGAGTTTGGTTTATCCAAAAATCCTCAATTTTTTCCAGAATATTCTTTCAGATGTTAAGGAACTCTTGTAGAAGTTACAGTTCATTTGGAGTTGATTTGGTTAGGATAATTCTGATTTAAAGTTTCTGTGTTCAAATGAATGCAGAAACAATTCCAGAGAATTTCCAAAACTTGGAAATTCAGTTCTGGGAAATTCTTAGCTCAATAAAACCTAGAAAACTTCATGCATGCTCCCTGAGCTATTTTTGAACTTATAGTTCACTTTAATTTGCATGAAAGTGCAAATTTATTCAGAATTAATTCCTTTTTTCCTAAATGCTTAGGGAATTGTTCTGAGTGATCTATTCATTGAAAAATTCCAAATTTTGGTCCAGATTACTTTCTTGTGACAAGGAACTCGCATGAAAAATTTCAGCTCCATTGGAGCCCTGGATCAGTACTATTCTGTTCAACCATATTAGGTGATCAACACACAAGTGATGAAACACACTTATCACTTGATCATAGTACTTAAACCCAAACCCAAGCCACTAGCACCAGTGTCATTTTAAATTCTTAAACAGATTTCCAGTTTTAAACTTCTCTTTAGAACTTGTTAGCAAAAGCTTTACAATTAAACATATATGCATACTCATAATGTGTAGTGATTAAACGTGGAAAAGTGGAGGAGAAGTGAAGCTTGGATCAAGTAGCAAGAAGGGCACGGATTAAGCTTCAAGTCATCAACAACTAACTTCATAATTATCGGACTTTAGTCACCTGCAAAACCAAGGCAAGCTCCGGTTTGCATTTAAGTTCTTTATAAAGCTTTTACTTTGTTCACTACTATGGTTCGAGTTTGTATGTGCATTAGGTCAAGGATGTTTTATACTCCACTTGCATAACCAAAATGAACCCTGGGGTCAAGGGTAGAAAGGTGTCATCGCTGTAGAATAAGGCCGTGCTAAATAGGCTAGGACATCCGGTAGAAGACATGTAGTTGGAATCTACTCGCAAGCTATAGTTAAGGATTACATAAGTGTGGTTGGAAAAGAGGCAAACTAAAGTTTACATTTCTAAAGATGAGACCGGGCAGGAGAGTAGGCAGTGACAAGATGAGGTCTTGGTCGAGTAGCTCTACCTGTGTCGGTTAAGGAGCGAAGCGTGTGCAGCTCCGTTGAGCAAGTATTGAGTTGTGTACCGGATGCTTACTGCTATATGGGAACCAGGAAACCGATGTACCAGGTTCACTGGATTGTAGAGGCATACCACATCATCTCGTTAGACCTATGAGCCCGAGACGGCGCGACCGGTTCTACAGTCAGGTGTCCTGCGAAAGGTTGCCACATACGATGTAATGAAGGACGCCAGATTTGGGTCTTCAGAGGCGGACGTATGTGTCGAGTTATCCGGGTAGTGTTTGATTCGAATCACCGTCCCTTGCGGTTATTGAGTACCGCTTGCTCACTGTGTTCTGACGTAGTAAGCAAGTTGTGTGAGAACAGTTTGCAAAGTTTTAATGGCTTCTATGATTATTGGAATTGCATGAAAACCTTGTTTGAAGTAGAGATAGAGCAAATTAAAGTCAATTTCAACCTTGGGACGAGTAACATTGGAATGAAGCGTTTCTTGTTTGATTGTGGAGTTCCAATGTTGCTTGGCGCACGGTCACTACTATGATGGCTAAAATCTGAAAGTTAAGGATGAACTCGTAGGCGAGTCTTTCTGCAACTTAAAGGTTTAGGTCTTAAGTTACTTTCATGTAGAGTTGCATGCCTTAGGAGAGACGGTTAAGTCTTGCTGAGACTTTGTGCTCACTCTTGCTATATTAGTTGTTTTGCAGGTAAACTTCGACGCTTATAAAGAGGGTTGTACGGTGAGACTCGGGGACTTACGAGTCATGTATCACAGGGAGAACTCAGCCGCTGCAATGTCTTCATGTTGCTAGTGAGAGGAGTCTGCGGGCTGGACCTCTTCTCGAGTTCTCCTTAGTTATTCAACGTGAGCTGTTTATAGACTTCCGCTGTAGGTATTTTATGTAAATTATTTGCAGAGAACATTTGTAAGCTTCCGCTTTGATTTATGTAATACAGTTTTTCCTTATATGTGTGCTGTTGGGTGCCGCATAACACGACACCACCCAATGCGATTCCCGGGCGAGGTGCCCTGTCCCCGTGACTGAACGGGCGACATCGGGTCCCCTCAGCTGTAGCGAGCTCGGTTTGCTTCGTCGTCGCCCGGCCATGAGCGTCTGTTTTCTTCTGAGTTTAGCGCGCCAAAAGGTTCGCCTAAGATCACTCTTCCTTTCCCGCAACCCCGGCCGCATGCCACAGTATGTGCTCGCCGGAATTTCAGTTCTTACCTGGAGCATGTGATATAGACCGCAGCCTTCTAACTCAAACAATTCGTGCTAACTGGTCAAGCAAACTGTCCCCAACTTAGACAACCATCCGGAAACGTCTGTGCGAATCTATACGATCAAGAACCAAGAGAAACCGTCGAGAAACCACTGAGTTCTTCGGGTTTTTCGTTCTTCATCGGATTTAGACCTAGGTCACACGGTGAAGTCTTATTTGCTGCCACCTATAGCAAGATCAGGGTCTGGATCGTTGCTCGTTAGGTCATGATGGTGCTGTAGGAGCCAACAGATGAGGTTTTGAGGCACTACAGCGCCATCCCAACCTTGCCGAACTTGCCACGGAGGCTATAGCCGTCGCACGACCATTTCCGGTGATTGCTGGGCGGCGACAAGGTCAGCAACGGGTTTCCCAAACAATTTTGGGTGGAGGCGGCAAGTTTGGTTGAGTTCCGGGCACGGTTACCCTCTTCCGGCGAGTACTCGGCGAGGGGGCGGCAGTTGGCCGCGGGATCGTGAGGAAGAAGAAGACTCTCGGGCCCCACGTGTCAGTTTCTGCTAAATCCGTGCCGGATCATCTGTGGCTCCGGATCATGTTCTGGCTACGTGAGATAATCCCTGTGGCCCCGTGTGTCCGGCTCTCGGGTGGCGCCACGTCACCCCAGGACCCAGCTGTCAGAGTTTGAAACATTTCTAATATTTTCAGATTTCAGTTCGAACTTCAAATGCCCATAACTTTTGCTAGGATGCTCCAAATTTAGTGAACCAAATTTTTTTGGATTCAGCTCTTTGAGTACTGTCCAGAAAAGAAGTTTCAGTTCATGAAACTTATTATTTTTCCACAATTAATTCCCTAAAATTTAAATTGTGGGGAATTTTATCTGGAGAATTCATTTATGGAAAATTCTGAAATTTGGCTAGGATATTCATTTGAAAATCCTTGAGTGACAGAAAAAACTTCAGAGCCATCCAAGTTCATTTAGTCCCTCTAATGGTGTGATTAAGTGAACTACCCTGAGAAAATAGAAAAATATACAGAAGCATTTTCAGAATTTTATCAAATATTGATTAGGGCATCACTTTTTCTAGGATTAATCAAATTACATGAAACCAACTCTATTAGAACCATCTCAAACTCTAGTTTCCAGAAAGTAATGGTTTGATCCATGAAAATGTCTGGAAATCCATAGAAGCTCTAGTAATGACCATTTAGACTTTTATTTGTGCAGAGCTCAAATGAGCTTTGTTTCAAATGAAATTTGGTCAGGTCTCTTATTAGGTTCTTACCAAGCCACAGTAAAAATTTTAGAGACAAATGGGATGTCAAGCTAGAGTTATGGTCTTTATATACAAAATTCAACACATTGCATTTAAATTGACATGTCCTTAAATTGCTTACATGTAGTAGCTGAACGCGAGGAGACCCTGGAGGCTATGGAATTCATACTTTTAGAAGAGACACTATCCCCAGACCAGCAGCAACAAGGCAAGCCCCGGTTTGCATTTAACAAGTTTTATAAAGTTTTGATTTATCTTCACTTAGCTTGGAGTATGTATGTGCATTAGGTGTAGGATGGATGAAAGCCCAATTGCGTACCCAGAATATTCCAAAGAGAATGAGGGTAGTGTCTAGGTCCTCGAGTAGATCATGCTGTGCCTAATGTTGATAGACTTCGGTACAAGTCGAGTAGTTAGATTCTCGCGAGTATAGGAGTTGCCACATACGGAATTGGTTCGAGATGTGAGACAACTTTAGAAAGAAAATGAGACTAGGCAGGGGCTAGGACGCAGCAAGAGGAAGTCTTGTGTGCGTAGCCCTGTCCGTGTCGATTGAGGACCGATCCGTGAGTGGTCCCGCTGAACAAGTTTGAATGTACCGAAGGCATATCAGATATATGGGGTCCTATGAACTGATGTAACCTATACCTCCGGGCGTCCAGGCATAACGCACCGATTTATAGGTATAGGTTGAGGGCAGAAAGGTGGAAATCCGTTAACGGGCATAGAGAGATGCTCCGTGTAGGGAACCTTCTGTCCGTTTGGGTGTGACCAGTTTAAAGTTTGGGCTGTTGAGTGAAAGGTTGTCCTGTACGACATCGAGTGAACGTGCTGTGCAGCTCCACGGATGGGCATACGTGACGTGCTATTCGGGTATCCCTGCAGGTGTATGATGAGTCGATTTGCCGTCCCTCGCGGTTATTAGTACCACTTGTTCACTGAGTCGTGACGTAGGTTAACATATGGAATGTCATGATTCAATTTTGCTGATATGAATAACTTATATTGTTACATGTGTGCCACCAAATATTGCTTTCTAAATTTCAGATCCATGAACTGTTAACTTGTGGCTAAAATATTTGGTGGCACACATGTAACAATACAAGTTATTCATGTGAGCAAAATTGAATCATGACATTCCATATGTTAACCTACGTCATGACTCAGTGAACAAGCGGTACTCATAACCGCGAGGGATGGCGAATCGACTCGTTATACAACTGCAGGGATACCCGAATAGCACGTCACGTACATCCTTCCTCAGAGCTGCAACGTCACACTCAACCGATGTCATACGGAACAACCTTTTACCCAACAGCCCAAATTTTGAACCGGTCGCAAATTAACAAACAGGAGGTTCCCTACACGAAGCATCTCTCTATGCCCGTTAGCAGATTTCCACCTTGCTGCCCTCAACCTACACCTATAAATCGGTGTTCTATGCCTCGAGGCCCGGAGGTTTAGGTTACATCAGTTTATTGGACCCCATATATCTGATATGCCTTCGGTACATTCAAACTTGTTCAGCGGGGCCGCACACGGATCAGTCCTCAATCGACATGGGCAGGGCTACGCACATAAGACTTCCTCTTGCTGCATCCTAGCCCCTGCCTAGTCTCATTTTCTTACTAAATTTGTCTCACATCTCGAACAATGCCCGTATGTGTTCAATCCTATACTCTGAGTAGATTCCAACTACTCGACTTGTACCGAAGTCTATAAACATTAAGCCAAGCATGGTCTGCTCGAGGACTTAGACACTACCCTCACTCTCTTTGGAATAATCTGGTTACGCAATTTGAGTTTCATCCATCCTAAACTTAATGCACAAATATACCTCAAACTAAGTGAATCTAAAGCAAAGCATGATAAACTTTCTTAAATGCAAACCGGGGCTTGCGTTGTTGCTGCTGCTCAGGGGTTAGATGTTCCTCCGGAGGTATGAAGTCCAAGATCTCCGGGGTTTCTTCGCGTTCAGCGACTACACGTAATCAAGTTAACGATATGTCAAATTAAATGTAAATGTGTTGAATTTAGCATATCAAGACCATAAGTCTAGCTAGATGTAAAATCCCCAAAAGTGCTAGCAAGGAATTCAGCATAATCACACTTAGGAAATATGAGGGGATTTAAAACTTTGAATTATAACGGTGTGAGTTCAAAGTGCTGATTCAAATCTCTCAAAATTTTGAAACATGAGGAGCTAAACTGAAAATATAGTTCTCCATACTTCAAATATTAGACCTCCCAAATTTCAGCTCATTTGGAGGGGTTTTACTATTTGTTTTGGAATAAAAGAGAAAACCTCAAAGATGAATTCAAATTTCAGTTTCAAATATCAATTTCCCCAAACTGTGACTTTTGTTCCAAAATTTGTTACCCACATTTGAATTAGCATCCATGCCGAAGTTCGGATTATTTCGTGTAACGCCCTCAAATTCATTACCATGCATTGCATACATTTTTCATGAAGAGAAGCATTTGAAAAGAAGTAGAAATGGAGAAAGAACCCTAGAAATGGAGAAAGAACCATAGAAATGGAGAATGAACCATAGAAATGGAGAGAGAACCATAAAAATGGAGAAAGAACCATAGAAATGGAGAAGGGAATATAGAAATGGAGAAAGGGACATACAAATGGAGAGGGGATTATAGAAATGGAGAAAGGGACACAGAAATGGAGAGAAATGGAAATAAGATAGCTGAAATGAGCCATTCCCAAATTTCCCCAAATTCCCCTTTCCCAAAAATTCCAAAATTCTTCTCAATTTTTCCTGATTTTCCCCAAATTCCACAGAAATTCCCCTAGGGGAATTTTCCCCCAAATTGGCCATACCAAATTAGAGGGGAGACCCCTTGGCTGCAGCCCTTGAGGGGGGAGTCCTAGTCCCCCACCTCTAGGACTCTTTGGTGAAGTTCCCCACCTCTAGGACTCTTTTGTTAAGTCCCCCACCTTTAGGACTCTTTGGTTAAGTCCCCCACCTCTAGGACTCTTTGTCCCCCACCCCTAGGACTGTTTGGTTGAGTCCTCTACCTCTAGGACTCTTTGTTTCCACCCCTAGGACTCTATGGTTGAGTCCCATACTTCTAGGACTCTTTGTTTCCACCCCTAGGACTAGTTTTCCCCCTTATAAATATAACCCCCACCCCCTGGCCGCACACCTCTCTCTCTTGGTCACCCCCCTGCTGCCAAGCCCACTTCCTTGCTGCCAAGTCGCCGAGTCCCCCCTCTTGCCGGAATTTGGCCGCTGTCGAGCCCTGTCACGCCTCCCCGTCGCCAGAAAAGAACCCTCTGACGTTCTACCCTACCCACAGCCCCATAATTATCCACGGAAAATGCTCTGATGCTGCCAATGCTAGGAGGTAGGCGCTGCCTCAAGGGAGATGTGAGGTAGGTCTTCATTACACATCTTACGACGTCGCCGCTGTTTCTATGCATCCGTTTTCTTCCCCCCCTTTTGAGCAGAAACTTTTGTGTGGACCGATCATGTTTTGATCGATTTTTGACGGTGGAATTGATCTAAATCTTGAGTCAAGATCATCACCACATCCACACTTGATCCCTACACCCTTGTTCCTCAAAAAATCACATGAAATCCCATTAAAACATGCAAGAACACGTACAAACTGGATTAATAAAACTGCACTATAGGATTTGCATTCATCTACCCATTGCATCTTGAGTAAAGTTCGTGCATGATGATTGATTGCTGTAAATCTTGTATGTGCATGGTCGTAAGTAGAAGGACAAGCTCAAGAGGCTGTCTACGAGGAACTACAGCACCATGATTTCGAGACGCTTGAGCAACACGAACCACGGGAGGCAAGGCAAGTGCCCCTTGACCATATTGATCCCATGTTTTGAAACTGTTTTGTTTGCGAAAATGTGTACGCTTGAGTCAACTTGATGGGACACCCTTTTATAGGAGTTTACTAGTTTTGTTAACCATCCTTGTCACCGAGAAAGTTGATGAGTCAGGTATGGTCGTTTTTCCTTTTTTGCCTCACTTAATTTACGGGATACGGGAAGCTGAATTAAAACATGGTTAGCTACTGCACTCATATGAATAATGATGATGAGAACTTGATGATGTTAATGAGCATGGAATCGGGGAGATCTAGGCAAGCTTGGTTCATGGATGTTGCTGAATGAGATGGTGGTTTACTTGCCGTAGATCTAAGGACCGGTTCATGCAAGAATATGTCAGGAAAACAGTGCCACCATAAGGCCAAATATGGGTGCGGCTTAGCTGACTAATTAGGTGTGTTGCTAGCTTGTTATGGACCGTTGGATGGCGTGGGGAATGGGAGTCGAGAGGGACTGCCCTGGGAACAGCATGGCACAAGAGGTGGCCCGTGGGTGGGAGAATGGTGATTCGAGCATGTAGGTGAAACCTCAGTGGGTCCGTACATCTAGTAGCCCCTTTGTAAAGGCTATTTTGTGATCTCTTGGCCATACACCGATGGTTGTGTGCTGGTATAATGGATGTTTCTCTAGTCGCCGACGGGTGACGAAATCATGAACCTGTCGGTAAAGTGGTACCACCTCTACAGAGTGCAAAACTATCATGATACCATGCTTCCGGTGACAAGCACCTGGCCAACTTCCACGATTAGAGGCAAAACTTGGGATGTTTATTCGGTATCATTATGGTATGGTCATTGGGATTGGTTTTGGGACTGTTTTGAGTCATGACAATGAGTTTGGTTTTGGTTATATGAATATGAGATGGTTATGAATATTTATGAGCATGAGATGAACTTGCGAAAGATTAATGGCTGGATGAGACTTGATAAATGGTCAATTATGATGAGAGATTGCTGCTGAATTACTTGATTATGATGGGATAAATTTCACCTAGAAATAGTTACTATTTTTATCATGTTTGTGAAATAAAATTTGCTTGCTGCAATGAGCCTTTTTATTCCATACCTTGTTGAAAGCTACAGGTGATACTTTTCCCTCACTTGCTGAGTACGACATGTACTCACCCTTGTATTCCCACATATACATCAGCTACAGGAGAAGAGTACTTCGAGGATCATGTGGAGTACTAGGCGTTCGAACTACCGTCAACATGCCTTTGGAGTTGAAGTTCGAGCCTGCTGTTTAGTTATTTCCGCTGTCGTTTAGAGACTTCCGCTGCAAGAATAAGTTAGAGATTCATCAGTGAGACATTGAGTCATTGTAACAAAGTAATTAAACTCTATTTATTTGAGGTTATATTCTGAAGTCAGTTTGTGGATTACATGTGTATGTGTGATGAACATCCTGGGCACGCGTATGCATTAACTTGGTTCTATTTTCGAAACCGGGTGTCACAGATTGGTATGAGATCCACGTTGACCATAGGACGCAAGCCTAGGTAGAATAGACACTCTAAAACACATAGGCACACCCCTCTAAACTGTTATTTTCGAAAATTGCTTGCTGCTGCACTTTACTTGTTAATTCAGCCACCGCAAATTGCTATTTTCAGCCCCTCTTTTCTCTTCTTTTGGACAGCAACACTTTTGCTCTCTTGCTCCATATCTCCTGAAGTTTTGGAGTTATTTCTTCCTTCTCTAAAGCTTCTCGTGTCTTATTTATAGATGCTGGTGATCAGGAGCACAGCACGCATAAGAACTCGTCCACCACCACCACGTGGGAGTGTACTTAACCCCATTGAGGTGTCCGATGGACCATATTGGGAGGAGGTGAAGATGGAACCTCATGATGAAGAGGAAGTCAATAGCTCTATGCATGAGGAAGACGATCCGGAAGAGGTGGAACCCGTAAAATCCCCGAAAAGTGGTAGCAAGAATTTTAAGCTCATGTACACTTAGGAAAAATGAGGGGAATTAAAACTTCGAATTATAACGGTGTACTTTCAAAGTGAGGATTCAAACTTCCCAAAACATCCAAACATGGAGATCTAAATTCATAACTTGGATCTTCATAGTCCAAATATTCACCCTTCCAAATTTCAGCTTATTTGGAGGAGTTTTAATATTTGTTTGGGATTAAAAGAGGAAGCCCTCTAATCTGAATTTCAAATTCAGTTTCAAATTCCAATTCCCCCAATTTGCAAATTTGGTTCCACAAATGTGTTCTCCACATTTGAATGAGCAGCCATGCCATAAATTGGAAACTTTGGAGCTGGTTTGCTATGTTTTTGGGACAATACAAAATGGAGAATTCAAACTCCATTTCAAATTCAAATGATCAAACACAATTCAAATTCTACACCAGAATTCAAACCATTTGAATTCAGCAAGTTCAAACCTTAACTTTGGGGTGAAGTAAGGCCTTTAATACTGAGTTGCTGGATGGAAAATATCAGAAAAAATTTGACTAGACAAAGGGGGAGGTGGGGCCCAATTTCTAGCCACACAAAGCAAACAAACCGACTGTTTTTCGCTCGGACGAGCACAGCGCGCCAGCGCTCGACTTCGACCCGCGCCCGAGGCTCCACCGAGCTGTTTCTCGCTGCCCTGACGTCGGCACGCGCGTAGGTGATCAGAGCGACTGCCCGAGCGCCCCAGCCCTATTTCTCTTCCCCCTCGGCTCGTGCAGTGCCGCAGCAGTTTCAGTTGCGCCGAACACCGCCGCTCGGTTCTCTCCGATCGACCACAGCCTTCTGAGCTCGGCTGCTCGAGCCATCCACAGCAAAGAGTAGCGCCTGGACGTGCTCTAGCCCTCTCCAAAGTTCCTCCAAGATTTACCGATCAGAGCGGCTCGTGAAACTCGGATTGGCGCCAAAGCTTTGAGGTGCACCGGACCTCGCCGTTTCGGCTCACCGTCAACAGCCTCATCAGGCCACCCTCTCCTCCGACTTCCTATACAAGAAAGGTGTGTGGGTAGCCCTGGATGTTGTAGCCACCAGCCGTATAGCAAATGATCTATCGAGTAGCTCAAATTTCACTCTTTCCCGAACCTTAGTGTAGAAGAACAAGGATCGGTTCATACCCGAATTCGGGTTGCACGATCAACCACGCCTCGAGCTCACGTGCACATAGCTTCTGCACTCTCTAGCGCCCGTCCCCGACAAAGAACCGAGGAAAAACATCAAGTGTTGGCTGTGTTCTAGTCGATTTTCGCGCCGCCATGGAAAAACATTTCGGCTCACTGTTGAAACCTAGTTTGCCGGCCGTTTCATCGAGTTAGGCAGTCTGTTCTAGCTCCCACATCTCCCATTGATGCTCTAGAGCCCGAGAGCCGATCATTTGGTGGAGGAATAAGGGTTCCCGACCTTGCCGGAGTTCAAAACCTTGCTGTCACTGGTGCACGGTGGTTTCCGGTGAGCTACGGCCACCGGCGACCCTCCCAGAGTGTTCAGCACGGTCAAATATGGGGGAGCGGCGAGTTTAGGCCCGGGAGATGGCCGGGAAAGCCGTTCCCGCCACCCTTGCCGGAGCAAACGCCGCGGACACCTCTGTTTGGCGCGAGAAAGAAGAGAGAGCTTACGTGTGGGACCCACAGACAAGATTTAAACATTTCCAGAATATTCCTAATGCAGTTCAAACTTTGGAGACCCATAACTTTGTGTAGAAAACTCCAAAAAGGGTGAGACCAATTTTGTTGGAATCCTCATGAGGAGTACTTCACAGAGAAGAAAATTGCACGCTATGAAAATGCCCAGGAATTCCTGTGGAATTGTTTTTAGTAAATCTTTAGGGATTTATTACAGGAGCAATTCTTTATGAAATATTCCCAAATTTGGGAAGCTTGTCCTTCTCATAGTAACTGATCTCCAGCAAAAATTTGAGCTTCATTGGAGTTAATTTGTAAGGCAAAATTGCCTTCCAAAGTTCAGCCTTTATTTGGAAATTCAAATTTAAACAGAAACTTATCAGAACTCCTGCCCAACTTCAAAAATTCATATCTCTCTGTTGGTAGCTCCAAAAAATGGTGAAATAATTTTGTTAGAACCATGGAGACTTACCCTAATCAGATCTTCCACTGTTAGCTATGTCAAAACTCCTGATCTAGGTTCAAAAATTCAGAGAAGCCTTGTGCTTGTGGGAATTTTGGAGAGCACTATGTGCAATGACATTTCTCCAAATTTTGCTCAGATCATCCTTAGGGAGTCTAGTATTCACTGTTAAAATACCAAAGCCAATTAAGGATCCTAAATAGCAGTAGCTATGAATAGAAGTTCAATTCTTATAAATCCTTAATGCTTACACATATATTTTGTTACATTTCATAATAGTGACCGAAGTTGAGGACGGACCGGAGCCCATGGATGTCCTTCCACCAGAAGCTAACTTCTTCTCTAACTCGCAACCAGGCAAGCCCCGGTTTGCACTTAAGTACCTTTTATAAAACTTTTCATTTGTATCACCCATGTCTAGGGTGAATGCTTGCATTAGAGTTAGGGTGATTGAAACCCCACTTGCATAACCTTTAAATCCTATGGAGGGTTGGGTAGTTTACAGACTAGACGAGTAGAGAATGCCATGCTAATGTTTAGGATCTTGGTAGAACTCAAGTGGTTGGAAGCTACTCGCGAGATAGTACTTATCACACGGGATTAGAAGAGGTAGAAAATGGCTTGAATTGTGAAAATGAGACCCAACAGGGGGATAGGATGCAGTGAGCAGAGGTATCACATGCGTAGCCCTGTTGGCGTCGGTTGAGGACCGTCCGTGTGCGGCCCTGCTGGACAAGTGTTGAACAGTAGAGGATGCATACTGGCATATGGGAACCAGTAAACCGATGTAATTGGTTAACCTGGGTGCCGAGGCTTACTCAATCGTAAATAGGAGTGGGTTGAGGATAGCAAGGTGTAAATCTGCCAGTGGGCACAGTCACGCTCCATGCGGGGACCTCCTGCCCGTTACGGATGGACCTGTTCGGCATTTGGGTTGCCTTTTAAAGGTTGTCGCATACAACAGAGTAGGAAGGGGTGTGGAATCACGCTTCTAAAAGTGGGTGTATGTGACGTGTTATCCGGGTGTGTCTTGATTGCAATCACCGTCCCTCGCGGTTATTTGAGTACCCGCTTGTTCACTGCGCTGTGACGTAGTAAGAAGTGAAATAAGCCAACTGAAAATGCTGTATTGAACTATTAATGTCTTGATTACCTTGATTGCTATAGTTATAGAGCTAATTAAGTTTATATTCCACTTTGGGCATCACCACATCGGAGGAAAGCGTTTCTTGTTTGATTGTGGACTTCCGATGTGAGGGCTGCCTAAGGCTCAATAAACTGTTGCTATAAAACTGAAAGTAAGGATCAACATGTAGGCGTATCTTTATTGCAAAGTCCTTTTTTCCTATCTTACACATCCTTGCATGTAGAGTTCCATGCCTAGGGTTGACGGTTAAGACTTGTTGAGCCATCGTGCTCACGGTTGCAATATTTGAGCTGTATGCAGGTGAGATCTACGAGGAGGGGTCTGAGGACGAGGCAATGCCCCCGTCGGGGTACACGGCCGAGCTGGAGCCCTGCACGCCGCCGTGATTCTCCGGTTCCATGCTGCTAGTGTGTAGCGTCCCCGGGCTGGACGGCTGCACTTTTGCATAGTTAGGACGAGAGGCTACTTATGTATATTACTTCCGCTGTATAAATAAGTTATGGAAAAAGACTTCTGCTGTTTTATATCAAATAAAAGTTTGTATGTTGTTCTTTAATCTTTTCGTGTGTGCTGTTGTGTGCCGCATCGCACGGCACCACCCTATGCGATCCTGGAGTGGGTGAACCACGGGGTGGTCCCCACAGTCGTGGTATCAGAGCATCATTGGGAATAGCATGCTCGAAAAGAGCCTATTTTGAAAACTTAGAAGTAGTCGAGTGAGGATTAGTCATTAAGCCCATATAAGGTCTATGATAGTAGTAGTTACTAAGGTGGAAAAGCTAACTTATGTGTTATACATTCTGTAACGATGCTCCGACGTCAGGTAAGAGGTAAGGTACGCCACCGTAGGCGGATCAATTGCGGTAACTCTCCATGTGAGCAATAGTATTGAATGGTATACCATGGCTTGGCACGGTAGTTAATATGAGTCTCCGAACCTCTCAATGGTTCTGAGAGCATATGAAAACGCTGATCTCCAGTGTGCTTTAGGCAAAAGTGAGAATATCCCATCGGGTGGTAAGCAACACGATAGTATGCAACTCTTGAACGTTCAATGTTCAAAGGGCCAGCGCTCGCCATCGGCGTGCCTCAACGGTCATGAGGCAGTAGGTGGTATCCGTTGGGTTGATAAAATTCCCAACCGTGACGACCCGTTCGCGCTCTACTCGAGTTCCCCGTCGTGTGGTGTGACGGTTAAGTCTTGCTGGGCTTCGTGCTCACAGATACTGCATAAGTTGTTTTGCAGATAATAACTGTACGCTGATATGTACGGGTGTTCGATGAGACTTAGAGCTCTCCGAGTGGTGAACTCATGGCAATCCCTGCCGCTGCTATTTTGATAGTGTTGCTAGCGAGAAGGGTCCGTGGGCTAGACACCTTCTCTGTTGCTTAGCATAAGTATGAGACGTGAGTTGTAATAGTCTTCCGCTGTAGAATATTTTGAGAAGTATTTGTAAAATTTACACTTTGTAAGCTTCCGCTTGATTTATGTAATATGATGCTTTATTATGTGTGCTGTTGAGTGCCGCATCGCACGGCACCACCCAATGCGATTCCCGGCCGAGCGGCACGGCCCCGTGATCGGGATCGGGCCCTCACAGAAAACCGGTGTTAGCGGCCCATTTCAAGTTTTGCGAGCGGCGGCCATGGCGGGAACGATCAGGCGCCCGGTGAAACCCTAGTAACCACCGTTCCCGAGCTACTTTGTCGCCATGTCGAGCTTCCTTAGGCATCACTGCTGCTGTAGAGCCGGTCACTCGTGGTTTTCGTGGGCTGAAGTAATTGGTCATCGGCGCCGAAGCTTCACCGAGGCCTTTGCACGCCACCGACCTGGTTCCGGGCTTTGAGAGCTTGTTCCGGCACCGTAGATCGTTTGCCCGTCCCCAAAACCCCCGGGTAGCTAGCACCAGGGCGAGAGGTGGCCGGGAGGCCGAAATCCGGCGATCTCCGGCGAGCCTGGCGGCGCGCGGTCGCGGGCAGCCGAAGGTTGAAGATGACCCGGGCGGGTCCCGCATGTCAGCGACAAAAAATTAATTTGCTGATCTGCTGCGGCTCTGGGATCCTTTGCGACGGCACGGGAAGAATTGAGCGGCCCCGTGTGGCTTATCCCAGTAATTGACAGGTGGTCCCCTGGACCCACACGCAAGATTTGAACAATTCCTGGTTTATTTGAATCCCCAAATTTAATTCAAACTTTAGAACCTCATAACTTTTGCTAGGAAGCTCCAAATTTAGTGATTCAAATTGGGTTGGATTCATACTGAAAAAATCTATCCAAATATTTAATCCAATTTGTATTAAAATCATTATTAAAATAAGGAAAATTCTTTAAATATTTTCAGCAAAAGAATTTTAGAGGGAGTTTGGTTTATCCAAAAATCCTCAATTTTTTCCAGAATATTATTTCGGATGTTAAGGAACTCCTGTAGAAGTTACAGTTCATTTGGAGTTGATTTGGTTAGGATAATTCTGATTTAAAGTTTCTGTGTTCAAATGAATGCAGAAACAATTCCAGAGAATTTCCAAAACTTGGAAATTCAGTTCTGGGAAATTCTTAGCTCAATAAATCCTAGAAAAATTCATGCATGCTCCCTGAGCTATTTTTGAACTTATAGTTCACTTTAATTAGCATGAAAGTGCAAATTTATTCAGAATTAATTCCTTTTCTCCTAAATGCTTAGGGAATTGTTCTGAGTGATCTATTCATTGAAAAATTCCAAATTTTGGTCCAGATTACTTTCTTGTGACAAGGAACTCGCATGAAAAATTTCAGCTCCATTGGAGCCCTGGATCAGTACTATTCTGTTCAACCATATTAGGTGATCAACACACAAGTGATGAAACACACTTATCACTTGATCATAGTACTTAAACCCAAACTCAAGCCACTAGCACCAGTGTCATTTTAAATTCTTAAACAGATTTCCAGTTTTAAACTTCTCTTTAGAACTTGTTAGCAAAAGCTTTACAATTAAACATATATGCATACTCATAATGTGTAGTGATTAAACGTGGAAAAGTGGAGAAGTGAAGCTTGGATCAAGTAGCAAGAAGGGCACGGATTAAGCTTCAAGTCATCAACAACTAACTTCATAATTATCGGACTTTAGTCACCTGCAAAACCAAGGCAAGCTCCGGTTTGCATTTAAGTTCTTTATAAAGCTTTTACTTTGTTCACTACTATGGTTCGAGTTTGTATGTGCATTAGGTCAAGGATGTTTTATACTCCACTTGCATAACCAAAATGAACCCTGGGGTCAAGGGTAGAAAGGTGTCATCGCTGTAGAATAAGGCCGTGCTAAATAGGCTAGGACATCCGGTAGAAGACATGTAGTTGGAATCTACTCGCAAGCTATAGTTAAGGATTACATAAGTGTGGTTGGAAAAGAGGCAAACTAAAGTTTACATTTCTAAAGATGAGACCGGGCAGGAGAGTAGGCAGTGACAAGATGAGGTCTTGGTCGAGTAGCTCTACCTGTGTCGGTTAAGGAGCGAAGCGTGTGCAGCTCCGTTGAGCAAGTATTGAGTTGTGTACCGGATGCTTACTGCTATATGGGAACCAGGAAACCGATGTACCAGGTTCACTGGATTGTAGAGGCATACCACATCATCTCGTTAGACCTATGAGCCCGAGACGGCGCGACCGGTTCTACAGTCAGGTGTCCTGCGAAAGGTTGCCACATACGATGTAATGAAGGACGCCAGATTTGGGTCTTCAGAGGCGGACGTATGTGTCGAGTTATCCGGGTAGTGTTTGATTCGAATCACCGTCCCTTGCGGTTATTGAGTACCGCTTGCTCACTGTGTTCTGACATAGTAAGCAAGTTGTGTGAGAACAGTTTGCAAAGTTTTAATGGCTTCTATGATTATTGGAATTGCATGAAAACCATGTTTGAAGTAGAGATAGAGCAAATTAAAGTCAATTTCAACCTTGGGACGAGTAACATTGGAATGAAGCGTTTCTTGATTGTGGAGTTCCAATGTTGCTTGGCGCACGGTCACTACTATGATGGCTAAAATCTGAAAGTTAAGGATGAACTCGTAGGCGAGTCTTTCTGCAACTTAAAGGTTTAGGTCTTAAGTTACTTTCATGTAGAGTTGCATGCCTTAGGAGAGACGGTTAAGTCTTGCTGAGACTTTGTGCTCACTCTTGCTATATTAGTTGTTTTGCAGGTAAACTTCGACGCTTATAAAGAGGGTTGTCCGGTGAGACTCGGGGACTTACGAGTCATGTATCACAGGGAGAACCCAGCCGCTGCAATGTCTTCATGTTGCTAGTGAGAGGAGTCCGCGGGCTGGACCTCTTCTCGAGTTCTCCTTAGTTATTCAACGTGAGCTGTTTATAGACTTCCGCTGTAGGTATTTTATGTAAATTATTTGCAGAGAACATTTGTAAGCTTCCGCTTTGATTTATGTAATACAGTTTTTCCTTATATGTGTGCTGTTGGGTGCCGCATAACACGGCACCACCCAATGCGATTCCCGGGCGAGGTGCCCTGTCCCCGTGACTGAACGGGCGACATCGGGTCCCCTCAGCTGTAGCGAGCTCGGTTTGCTTCGTCGTCGCCCAGCCATGAGCGTCTGTTTTCTTCTGAGTTTAGCGCGCCAAAAGGTTCGCCTAAGATCACTCTTCCTTTCCCGCAACCCCGGCCGCATGCCACAGTATGTGCTCGCCGGAATTTCAGTTCTTACCTGGAGCATGTGATATAGACCGCAGCCTTCTAACTCAAACAATTCGTGCTAACTGGTCAAGCAAACTGTCCCCAACTTAGACAACCATCCGGAAACGTCTGTGCGAATCTATACGATCAAGAACCACGAGAAACCGTCGAGAAACCACTGAGTTCTTCGGGTTTTTCGTTCTTCATCGGATTTAGACCTAGGTCACACGGTGAAGTCTTATTTGCTGCCACCTATAGCAAGATCAGGGTCTGGATCGTTGCTCGTTAGGTCATGATGGTGCTGTAGGAGCCAACAGATGAGGTTTTGAGGCACTACAGCGCCATCCCAACCTTGCCGAACTTGCCACGGAGGCTATAGCCGTCGCACGACCATTTCCGGTGATTGCTGGGCGGCGACAAGGTCAGCAACGGGTTTCCCAAACAATTTTGGGTGGAGGCGGCAAGTTTGGTTGAGTTCCGGGCACGGTTACCCTCTTCCGGCGAGTACTCGGTGAGGGGGCGGCAGTTGGCCGCGGGATCGTGAGGAAGAAGAAGACTCTCGGGCCCCACGTGTCAGTTTCTGCTAAATCCGTGCCGGATCATCTGTGGCTCCGGATCATGTTCTGGCTACGTGAGATAATCCCTGTGGCCCCGTGTGTCCGGCTCTCGGGTGGCGCCACGTCACCCCAGGACCCAGCTGTCAGAGTTTGAAACATTTCTAATATTTTCAGATTTCAGTTCGAACTTCAAATGCCCATAACTTTTGCTAGGATGCTCCAAATTTAGTGAACCAAATTTTTTTGGATTCAGCTCTTTGAGTACTGTCCAGAAAAGAAGTTTCAGTTCATGAAACTTATTATTTTTCCACAATTAATTCCCTAAAATTTAAATTGTGGGGAATTTTATCTGGAGAATTCATTTATGGAAAATTCTGAAATTTGGCTAGGATATTCATTTGAAAATCCTTGAGTGACAGAAAAAACTTCAGAGCCATCCAAGTTCATTTAGTCCCTCTAATGGTGTGATTAAGTGAACTACCCTGAGAAAATAGAAAAATATACAGAAGCATTTTCAGAATTTTATCAAATATTGATTAGGGCATCACTTTTTCTAGGATTAATCAAATTACATGAAACCAACTCTATTAGAACCATCTCAAACTCTAGTTTCCAGAAAGTAATGGTTTGATCCATGAAAATGTCTGGAAATCCATAGAAGCTCTAGTAATGACCATTTAGACTTTTATTTGTGCAGAGCTCAAATGAGCTTTGTTTCAAATGAAATTTGGTCAGGTCTCTTATTAGGTTCTTACCAAGCCACAGTAAAAATTTTAGAGACAAATGGGATGTCAAGCTAGAGTTATGGTCTTTATATACAAAATTCAACACATTGCATTTAAATTGACATGTCCTTAAATTGCTTACATGTAGTAGCTGAACGCGAGGAGACCCTGGAGGCTATGGAATTCATACTTTTAGAAGAGACACTATCCCCAGACCAGCAGCAACAAGGCAAGCCCCGGTTTGCATTTAACAAGTTTTATAAAGTTTTGATTTATCTTCACTTAGCTTGGAGTATGTATGTGCATTAGGTGTAGGATGGATGAAAGCCCAATTGCGTACCCAGAATATTCCAAAGAGAATGAGGGTAGTGTCTAGGTCCTCGAGTAGATCATGCTGTGCCTAATGTTGATAGACTTCGGTACAAGTCGAGTAGTTAGATTCTCGCGAGTATAGGAGTTGCCACATACGGAATTGGTTCGAGATGTGAGACAACTTTAGAAAGAAAATGAGACTAGGCAGGGGCTAGGACGCAGCAAGAGGAAGTCTTGTGTGCGTAGCCCTGTCCGTGTCGATTGAGGACCGATCCGTGAGTGGTCCCGCTGAACAAGTTTGAATGTACCGAAGGCATATCAGATATATGGGGTCCTATGAACTGATGTAACCTATACCTCCGGGCGTCCAGGCATAACGCACCGATTTATAGGTATAGGATGAGGGCAGAAAGGTGGAAATCCGTTAACGGGCATAGAGAGATGCTCCGTGTAGGGAACCTTCTGTCCGTTTGGGTGTGACCGGTTTAAAGTTTGGGCTGTTGAGTGAAAGGTTGTCCTGTACGACATAGAGTGAACGTGCTGTGCAGCTCCACGGATGGGCATACGTGACGTGCTATTCGGGTATCCCTGCAGGTGTATAATGAGTCAATTTGCCGTCCCTCGCGGTTATTAGTACCACATGTTCACTGAGTCGTGACGTAGGTTAACATATGGAATGTCATGATTCAATTTTGCTGATATGAATAACTAATATTGTTACATGTGTGCCACCAAATATTGATTTCTAAATTTCGGATTCATGAACTGTTAACTTGTGGCTAAAATATTTGGTGGCACACATGTAACAATACAAGTTATTCATGTGAGCAAAATTGAATCATGACATTCCATATGTTAACCTACGTCATGACTCAGTGAACAAGCGGTACTCATAACCGCGAGGGACGGCGAATCGACTTGTTATACAACTGCAGGGATACCCGAATAGCACGTCACATACGTCCTTCCTCAGAGCTGCAACGTCACACTCAACCGATGTCATACGGAACAACCTTTTACCCAACAGCCCAAATTTTGAACCGGTCGCAAATTAACAAACAGGAGGTTCCCTACACGAAGCATCTCTCTATGCCCGTTAGCAGATTTCCACCTTGCTGCCCTCAACCTACACCTATAAATCGGTGTTCTATGCCTCGAGGCCCGGAGGTTTAGGTTACATCAGTTTATTGGACCCCATATATCTGATATGCCTTCGGTACATTCAAACTTGTTCAGCGGGGCCGCACACGGATCGGTCCTCAATCGACATGGGCAGGGCTACGCACATAAGACTTCCTCTTGCTGCATCCTAGCCCCTGCCTAGTCTCATTTTCTTACTAAATTTGTCTCACATCTCGAACAATGCCCGTATGTGTTGAATCCTATACTCTGAGTAGATTCCAACTACTCGACTTGTACTGAAGTCTATAAACATTAAGCCAAGCATGGTCTGCTCGAGGACTTAGACACTACCCTCACTCTCTTTGGAATAATCTGGTTACGCAATTTGAGTTTCATCCATCCTAAACTTAATGCACAAATATACCTCAAACTAAGTGAATCTAAAGCAAAGCATGATAAACTTTCTTAAATGCAAACCGGGGCTTGCGTTGTTGCTGCTGCTCAGGGGTTAGATGTTCCTCCGGAGGTATGAAGTCCAAGATCTCCGGAGTTTCTTCGCGTTCAGAGACTACACGTAATCAAGTTAACGATATGTCAAATTAAATGCAAATGTGTTGAATTTAGCATATCAAGACCATAAGTCTAGCTAGATGTAAAATCCCCAAAAGTGCTAGCAAGGAATTCAGCATAATCACACTTAGGAAATATGAGGGGATTTAAAACTTTGAATTATAACGGTGTGAGTTCAAAGTGCTGATTCAAATCTCTCAAAATTTTGAAACATGAGGAGCTAAACTGAAAATATAGTTCTCCATACTTCAAATATTAGACCTCCCAAATTTCAGCTCATTTGGAGGGGTTTTACTATTTGTTTTGGAATAAAAGAGAAAACCTCAAAGATGAATTCAAATTTCAGTTTCAAATATCAATTTCCCCAAACTGTGACTTTTGTTCCAAAATTTGTTACCCACATTTGAATTAGCATCCATGTGGCGGACCGGAATCCGCTCATCCAGGATCGCAGAGGGTGGTGCCGCGCGATGCGACACCCGACAGCACACGTCATAAGAACACAATATATTACATGGGAAAAACCGCTGAAACTGTACAAATAAGTACAAACTTCAGTTACAATTATTGTTCTATTACACAGCGGAAGACTACACTAAACAACTCACGCCCGCCTATCTAGCAAAAGTCGGTTGCCCCGCCCTAGGGCAACCCACACTAGCTGCACGTCTCAGCTCAGCGCGGCGTGTACGGCTCCCACTCAGCCGTGGTCCCCGACGGAGGGTAACCCTCGCCGGTGGACTCGTACTCCGAGTCCGTGGGTGGCTCCTCACCTGAAAAACACTTAAGCAGCAACCGTGAGCACGAAGGCTCAGCAAGGCTTAACCGACTAACCTAAGCATGAAACTCTACATGAGGTATACCAAGACATAGGTTGGTAGCATTTCAGCAAAACGACACGCCTACAAGTTCATCCTTAGTTCATCTTTTAGCAACAAGTTAACAGTTCATGAAATCTGAAATTTAGTAAGCAGTATTTGGTGGCACACATGTAGCAATACAATTATATCAATCAGCACCATTGAATAAACATATTTCATCCATTAGTCTACGTTACGACGCAGTGAACAAGCAGTACTCGTCACCGCGAGGGACGGCGAATCGACTCGATATACACCTGCAGGGAAAACCCAAAGAGCACGTCACGTACGCCCACCCGTGGAGCTGCACAGCACGCTCACTCGATGTCGTACGGGACAACCTTTCACCCAACAGCCCAAACGTCGAACCGGTCGCACCGAAACGAGCAGGAGGTTCCCCACACGGAGCATCTCTCTATGCCCGTTGGCAGATTTCCACCTTGCTGCCCTCAACCTACACCTATAAATCGGTGTGCTATGCCTCGACGCCCGGAGGTTTAGGCTACATCGGTTTATCGGGGCCCATATATCCGATATGCCTTCGGTACGTTCAATACTTGTTCAGCAGGGCCGCACACGGATCGGTCCTCAATCGACACGGGCAGGGCTGCGCACACAAGACTCTCTCTTGCTGCGCCCTAGCCCCTGCCTAGTCTCATTTTCATTACTAAAGTGATCTCACATCACTCAACCGAACCCGTGTGTCCCACTGCCTATCTCGCGAGTAGATTCCAACTACTCGACTTGTACCGAAGTCCTATGACTCATTACGCATAGCCCGTCTACTCGAGGTCTTAGACACTACCCTCACTCTTTTAGGAACCTTTGGTTATGCAAGTGGGGTTCCATTCATCCTACACCTAATGCACAATCATACTTCACATGACTCATGTAAACAAAAGAAGACTTATAAAAAGGTTAATGCAAACCGGGGCTTGCCTTGTTGCTGCTGGTCAGGAGTTAGCTCTTCGCCCGGAAGAAGGAAGTCCAGCACTTCCGGAGTCTCTTCTTCAACGGCTACACGTTAATGAAATACTACATGTTAATTTAGATGCACAGGTGAGTTTTAGAGTAAGACTTCTACTATTAGTTCTAATACCTAGCCTCTATCACCTGGAACTTTGTTTAAGAATTTAAAGATGAACTGGTGTTGGTGGTTTGGCTTGGACTTAGTCACATGGTTAAGTGCTAAGTGGTTTTCCCCCTTTTCCATCTTAATACCTTAAGTGGGTAAACAGGACAGGGGTGATCTAGAGCTCCAATGGAGCTGAGAATTTTTATGTGAGTTCCTTGTCACAAGCAAACTCTCTGGACCAAACCTTAGCACTTTTCATGGAATGGTTTGCTCAGAGTAATTTCTTTAGCAAATAAGCAAGGAGGAATTAATTCTGAGGTCAGACCCCTGTTCATGCTCAACTTGATGATCTAGAATTTCAATTATAGCTCATAGAGTTTGCATGAATTTTCCTAGCATTTTTGGATTCAAGGTTTGCCCAGAATTGAATTTCCAAGTTTTGGAAATTCTCTGAAAATGTTTCTGCATTCAAATGAACACAGCACTTTCCAATTTGAATTGCTCTGACCAAATCGACTCCAAATGGTCTGAAACTTTTACAGGGGTTTACTAATGTCCTAAAGAACATTCTGGTGATATTTGGGGATTTTTGGATGAACCAAACTCCCTCTAAAATTCTTTTGCTGGAAAGCTTTAAAGAATTTTCCAGAATTAATTAATGGGTTTCATACAAATTGGGTTGTATCTCTGGACAGAGCTAGGCAAGATGAATCCAACCCAACTTGAATCACTAAATTTGGAGCTTCCTAGCCACGGTTATGGATTTCTAAAGTTTGAGCTAATCCCTGAATTATTTTCCTACAGAAAATCCCCTCCCGCGCTAAACCAGAGGCTGACAGCGGGGCCCGCCCATTTAAATTGAACTAACCGCGCGCTCGCGCGCGATTAACACAGGGGCTGACAGGTGGGGCCGCGCCCTTCGTCTACCTCCCGACGTCGCCGCCCCGAGCCGCCGGAGCTCCGGCGAGGTCAGCGTTCCCGGCGATCTAGCTCACCGGAGCCGACGAGACTCGCCGCCCCCACGTAATCTCGGGTGCTGAACCCGCTGGACACCATGTCGCCGCCGGCTAACCGCCATAGCTCGCCGGCGACGAGCCCTATGCCTCTGTGCTACCTCGGCAATGTGTTCCCGCCCTTCTGACCGTTTTCTTCGTGCGCTAATCGCGTCGCCACACTCAGGGAAACCTCGGGAAACTCGGCATGAGCTCTGTTGGCCCCTAAACGGCCGGCAACCCAGACCTCACCGGCGACCCCCTCCTCCGCCATACTGTCCTAGGGTGAACTTAGGGTTCCGGCGGTGATTTCCTTCCGGTTTTCGAACGAGAAGGGTCGCCAGAACCTCTAGATACTCTCTCACAGCTCCGTTCGGCCTCCCACCCACTATGCTTCCCAAATTTCTGCTAAACCTAATTGGGTCCCGAAAGGAGCTACTCGCCCTAAACTGAGAAATTCTCCGCGCACAGAGGTCGAACCTTGGAACGGTTTGCGCGGTGGTCTTGAGGACGATCTAGCGCTCCACTTTCCTATGGAGGTCGAAGCCGGAAGATGATCACAGCTGGGGTGGCACACGATCGGAGCTCGGGCGACTAGGCTGCTGGTTACAGAACTTCGCGAGAATCAGTAACTCGCCGGCGGTCTCGGGCCTTTTATAGGCTCCTGAGGCCAGGGGAGAGCGCGACACCTGCTGTGCCACCTCCTCTGCCGAAGCAGGAGCTGGCCGGCCGAGGTGGTCGGTCGCCGCCGCTGGCTGCAGCTGGCGAGCGCGCTCGGTCGAGGGGTCGGCTGAAGAGACTTCGGTGCTAAGTCTACTGATCAGTGGGCCTCCCCTCTAACTCTTTTGTTTTTTCCAATTTTCTGAATTCTGTTGTGCCAAAATATCCTCAGCTACTCACAATTTAATGTGAGACTTAGTCACCAAGCCTTTGTTTGAATTTGAATTCTCAAATTCAAACTTTGTTTGGTTAAATTTGCTTCATATTCAAACTGAAATTCAAATTCAGTTTTGAATTCTTGCAAATTTAGCTCTTGACAAGATGAGCTCCAATGGAGATGAAAGTTGGTGGGTTCACTCAGAAAAATGTGCTGAGTATAGATATGGAGCTAACTTTTGAATTTGGGTGATGAAAGTTGCTGCAATTTGAATTTACATTCAAATTGGCCTCCTTTTGAAATAACCCAAAAGTGCCTCAAAAATTGTTGAATTTGCATGAGCTTTGGACTGAACCTTCCCAAGACTTTTTAAATTCTAGGGGTGAGCTCAACCTCTCATGCTCATTTGTAGAAACCCTATATTATGAAAGTGAAGGCTTTCCCCTCTAATCATTCTTTTGATGGAGGTTACTTGCTCTTCACAACATTTCCTATGGTGTCCACAATAAAAACTGTGGTGTTGTGAGGTGAAGAAAAGTTTTTGCAAGTCCCTTTTCTTGGGCTTTTACATCCCTCCCCCCTTAAAAGAATCTCGTCCCGAGATTATAAAAGAAGAGATACCGATGTAATAGGGATTTACCCGTGTTGAGAAGCCATAAACTCCGGGTAATTTGAGCGAAGGAACTCCTCGCTCTCCCACGTCGCTTCTTCGGCGGTGTGGTTGCTCCAGAGTATTTTGTAGAACCACAATGTTCTGCTGCGTGTGGTCCTGGCTTTCTCATCAAGAATTCCCACCGGATATTCATCATAGGTTAAATCCGGTTTCAGCTCGCCGATGTCTTCGGTAGGAACAGCAGCTGTATGCTTCAAGCATTTTCGCAGTTGCGAAACATGGAAAATATCATGGACACCAGCCAGAGATGCCGGTAGCTCCAATCGATACGCTGCTGGTCCACACTTCTCGGTGATAGCGTAGGGTCCAATGAAACGGGGAGCGAGCTTCCCCTTCACACCGAATCGGTGCACGCCCTTCATTGGAGACACGCGGAGGTACACGTGTTCCCCAACGTCAAAGTGCAACGGCCTACGCCTCTTGTCAGCGTAGCTCTTTTGTCGGGATTGAGCGGCCTTCAAATTGGCTTGAATTGTCCGAACGCGCTCCTCGGCGTCGTTCACCACATCAACCCCGAATGTGACCCTTTCACCGGACTCGCACCAATTTAATGGGGTGCGGCATTTACGACCGTAGAGAGCTTCATAGGGTGCCATTTTGATACTCGCCTGATAACCGTTGTTGTACGAGAATTCCGCCAATGGTAGGTGATCATCCCAGTTCCTACCATGGTGGATGGCACACGCTCTCAACATGTCTTCCAGGACTTGATTCACCCTTTCAGTCTGACCATCTGTTTGAGGGTGATAAGCGGAGCTCCTGATCAACTTAGTACCCAATGCAGCGTGTAGCTGCTCCCAAAAGCGAGATACAAATAATGCACCTCGATCTGAGACAATGGTCTTGGGTACCCCGTATAGGCATAGAATCTTCGCTATGTATAGCTCCGCATATTTGCCGGCATTGTAACGTGTATTCACCGGAATGAAGTGAGCCGTCTTGGTTAACCGATCAACGATTACCCATATGGAATCATGCTTGTTGGCTGTTAGGGGTAATCCCACAATGAAATCCATGCTCACATCTTCCCATTTCCATGCCGGGATCTTCAGGGGTTGCAGCAGCCCTGATTTCTTCATATGATCAGCTTTCACTCGTCTACACGTATCACACTCGGATACGTACTTAGCTACCTCCCGCTTCATCCGTGTCCACCAAAATTTCTTTTTCAAATCTTGGTACATTTTGTTGCTGCCCGGATGAATGGAGTATTTAGACAAGTGAGCTTCATCGAGGATCTTTTTCCTCAACTCCATATCCCGGGGTACGACTATGCGGTCATTGAACCACAGAGTCCCCTCATCATCTTTCCGGAAACATTTAATTTCTCCATTGTCTATCCGTCTCCGGAGATGTGCCATGCCTTTATCCGTTTTCTGAGCTGCAATGATGTCCTCCCTAATAGTAGGAATGAGGGCAAGGTTGTACAGCGATCCATAAGGAACCAAGTATAAACTTGGCTCTTCCTCCTCCACCGGTGTAATGGTGAGGTGATGGACATGTGATTTCCGACTCAGCGCGTCGGCAACCACATTCGCCTTGCCGGGGTGGTAATGGATCTCAATCTCATAATCATTGATCAGTTCTAACCACCTCCTCTGCCTCATGTTCAGCTCCTTCTGGGTGAAAATGTATTTCAAGCTCTTGTGGTCGGTGTAGAGATGCACCAAGTTCCCCAGGAGATAGTGCCTCCACATTTTCAGCGCCAACACCACGGCAGCAAGTTCAAGATCGTGAGTCGGGTAGTGCTGCTCATGGTTCCGGAGTTGGCGTGAGCCATAAGCGACCACACGTCCTTCCTGCATCAACACGCAGCCAAGCCCAATACCGGACGCGTCACAATACACGTCGAAGGGCTTTGTTGTATCCGGCTGAGCTAACACCGGGGCTGTGGTGAGATGCTTCACCAATGTTCGGAACGCTCCTTCACACGCGGTGTTCCAAACATATTTTGTCCCTTTTTTCAGCAACTCTGTCATCGGCTTAGCGAGCTTGGAGAAGCTTGGAATGAATCTCCGGTAGTATCCCGCTAACCCGAGGAAGCTTCTGACTTCATGGACTGAAGTGGGAGCTTTCCATTTCAACACTTGCTCGATTTTACTTGGGTCAACCGCAATGCCTTCAGCTGAGATGATATGTCCCAAGAATGGCACTTGGCTGATCCAAAATTCGCATTTGCTGAACTTGGCGTAGAGTTTGTGGTCTCGCAATCGTTGAAGAACGATCCGCAAGTGTTCGGCATGTTCAGCTTCGGTCTTGGAGTAAACCAAGATGTCGTCGATGAACACTACCACGAACTTGTCCAGCTCCGGCATGAACACCGAGTTCATGAGATACATGAAATGGGCTGGAGCATTTGTGAGACCAAAGGACATGACGAGATATTCGTATAAGCCGTATCTCGTCGAGAACGCCGTCTTCGGGATATCCTCCACCCGGATCTTGATCTGGTGATATCCAGAGCGAAGGTCCATCTTTGAGAATACACTTGCCCCCACAAGTTGATCAAACAAGATATCAATACGGGGCAGTGGGTACTTATTCTTGATGGTGACAGCGTTGAGCGGCCGGTAATCCACACACAGCCTCAGGGTCTCATCCTTCTTCTTCACGAACAGCGCCGAGCATCCCCAAGGCGAGGAACTCGGCCGAATGAAACCCTTGCTCAACAGATCATTGAGCTGTTCTTTTAGTTCAGCCAGCTCATTTGGAGCCATCTTGTATGGTCTCCGTGAGATGGGCGTAGTCCCGGGTGCAAGTTCAATCTTGAACTCGACATCCCGCTCAGGTGGCATGCCCGGAAGATCATCCGGGAACACATCAGGATACTCCCGGACTACGGGGATGTCTTCTAACTTGAGAACTTCAGCATTATTGATTGCTAAAACTTCCCGGACTGGCGTGTCTAACATCATGGAATGCGGACGGTGGAATGGAGAATTCAAGTGGACCGTCCGGGTCCGAGTCTCTAGGACAGCGCCATGGTATTGCAGCCATGACATCCCTAAGATTGCATCAATCTTTTGTCCCATAAGGATTATCAAGGTGGTGGGATATAGCTTCCCGCCTAAGCACAGAGGTGCCTTTGGAATCATCATATTAGCTGAAATCTTCCCTCCCGGTGAGCATATCATATAAGTGCAGTCGGTTGGGAAGACTTGCAATTGATGTTTAGCCACATAAGATGCACTTATAAAGCTGTGGGTTGCACCAGAATCAAATAATATGACGATGGCTTGATGGTTGAGAGTAAACGTACCCGCCAGCACGTTGTCTCCCTCTGGGGCGTCCTCATTGTCGAGGTTGCGGACACCCCCAGTCCGCTGACCAACCTTCTTCGCCGGAGGTCGGCCTCGAGCACCGCCCTGAAACTGGGCTTGTCCGCTGCTCTGCTGCCCCTGGGGACAGTCCTTCGCAAAGTGGCCCGCCTGGCCACACGTGAAGCAGGTGAAACGGGGCGGTCCCCCGCTGATCGGTGGGCGGAAACCTGGGGCGCGTTGTGGCGGTGGAAACGCCCGGGGTACCGTCTGCTGTTGCTGCTGTCTTGGTGGTGGCATCGGCGGACGGAACGGAGGTGCCTGAAAGGGACGTCCCCCGAACCGTTGCGGTCGCGCCGGTGGTTGCCACTGCTGCCCGGATGGTGTCCGATACACCATACGGTACTTCTGGGGAGCGCCACTCCCACTGCTGCTAGGTGGAGCGCTGCGCTTCTTCTGCTCAGCTGCTAACTCCCGCTGAGCGTCCTCTTGCATGATGGCGGCATTGACTAGGTCGTTGAATGTGCCGCGGTTCCATTGTACGAGGTGGGTCTTCATTTCGGGATGTAACCCCCGATAGAAGTGCTCCCTCTTCTTCTCCTCCGTGGAGATGTAGTCTGACGCATACTGCGCCAGATGGTTGAAGGCACGGGAGTAGTCGTGGGCACTCCTCCCGCCCTGCTTTAGTTCCAAAAATTCTTGGAACTTTCTCTTCATTATTCCGGGAGGAATGTGATAGGCGCGGAACGCCTCCCGGAACTCTTGCCATTCCACGGCATGGCCAGCCGGACGTGAGGCGACATAATTCGCCCACCACGCACCAGCGGCACCGTGGAGCTGCTGTGCTGCGAACAGTGTCTTCTGCCGCCCCGTACACTGGAGCAGCCCGAACTTGGACTCGATAGTCCGCAGCCAGTTGTCCGCCTCCAGTGGTTCTTCAGCTTCGGTGAACACTGGAGGGTGCGTACTCATGAAATCCGAGTACGACACTTCGCGGGGCTCACGAGGCCCTCGCTCTTGACGTCCTCCCGCCTGGGACGTATTCTGCACGATCGTGCGGAGCAGGTCGGTCTGCTCCTCACGACCTCCCACCAATGCCGCTATCACATCCGCTAGAGTAAGCGGAGGCGGCGGTGGTGGCTGCTGCTGCGGGGTGCTGTCGTAGGCCGGTGGCTGGGAGTCATCGCCTCCACCTTGGCTAGAGCCACCAACCTCGTGCGTGGTCCTAGTACGAACCATCTGCAACCATACGACATTAACCATCAGTTCCGCAACATTTTGCATGCAGTCCAATAGAACTGGGGGTAAAAACCTTATGACAACCAAAACATGCAAAATATCTCGTAAGTAGATGATGTAATAACTTTGCACAAGCTACCCCATTACCAGACCAAACACAAGTTAGCTTAATCCAACTTGATGAACCCCCTCTTTGGAAGCTCACCATAACTGGGTTTGGTCTCTACGAGACATTATTATTGCGTTGTCATCACGTATAACACCCTTTTCAATGAGTTCAACCGTCATTCTTCTGTCAGAATGACCAGTTGCTACCTATTCCAAGTTTTGATCTGGTTCTGTGCATTTTCATGACTCAATATGAATACCAAAGTTAAAGTTAACTTCAGTATCCTTCCAACAAGTACTCATTTGCCCCCATATTAGCCTTGATTAAAAAGTTATGCTAATTCAAAGTTAGCAGAATTTCTGGAAGAATTTTAACAGCACCTCCCCTGGAGGTGGCTGTTTTCAACCCTGATTTCCACTAAATTCTGTGCTGAAATTTCAGGAACTTTGAATTGCAAAGATGTCACACATCTTCTACTCTTTCTAAGGATGTATTATATGAAAATTTTAGATTTTTCTACTGGGAGTTTATCCTTGAAAAACAGAACAGTCCAGAGAATGTTTTAACACTGTCCTAGTTCTGGATAGTTACATGTCTCTGGGATTTAAGCCATCTTAAGGTGAGTTTCAGCTCTGGAAGTCTACAACAAAGTTGTAGAGTACTTGAATACCTTTCCAGAACTATATAGCACACCTCGCTGGCTAAAAGACCTGTGAGTTATGCCCTGTTGAAGATCAGCAAACTTGCTGTCCCAAAACAGAGCACTCTGTTTTTCAATCTTTTTAGAACTACAATCATCACTATCCCATTCTTATACCCAGCCAGGGTCCTAAATGTTAAACCTATAGATTTTTAATTCTTAGTTATCATTATACTCATGCATATGCCTACAATGTCTCGGTACTACGTTCCTCACAAAAGAAAATCCTAACCGGATCATACCGGTATATACGTCTCAAGTGTGGCACTAAACGGTCTCTCGCACACGTTTTCTACACGGATACATACGTGGTTAGTACCTGCAGAAGACCACACAATGATGGTGCACTCAAAGTTCGTTCATTTCAGGCAGTTCCATATCTAAAAGTAAATACAAACGCCCGTATCATTTCCATATGGCCGTCCTTGAGCTAAGTCACGTCTCAAGGCACGTGATCGTGTTTCAACACCACACGACGGGGAACCCGAGTATGTCATGAACGGGTCGTCACGGTTGGGAATGTTATCAACCCAACAGATACCACCTACTGCCCTGCAGGGCACGCCGATGGCAAGCGCTGCGTATGTCCTCCTGGGCTATTTCCAGACGAACACACTCTCGCGTTACTGACCACGCGATGGGGTCTCCACTTACTTGCCTAATGCACGCTAGGGATCAGCGTTTCATATGAACTCAGGGACATGAAGAGTCCAAGAGCTTCATATTGACATCTCACACCAAGCTGTGAGATCAATCCCTGAACCACGTTCCTCGTCAGGGAGAGCTAACCGAAATTGAACCGCTTTCGGTGGCGTTCCTTACCATACTTACCAGAGCGTAGGTGCGTCGTTACATAATTGAAATTCAGAATTATAACACATAAGTTAGTCTTTGCCACTTTAAGTAACTAGGCTAATATAGTCCTTACTTGGGCAACTACCGATTCCTCACCGTATACCTAAGTTTTTTCCCATAATGCAGTCCTTAAGTACTGTGCTATCCCCACTGCAGCTCTGATACCAGGCTGTGGCGGACCGGAATCCGCTCATCCAGGATCGCAGAGGGTGGTGCCGCGCGATGCGACACCCGACAGCACACGTCATAAGAACACAATATATTACATGGGAAAAACCGCTGAAACTGTACAAATAAGTACAAACTTCAGTTACAATTATTGTTCTATTACACAGCGGAAGACTACACTAAACAACTCACGCCCGCCTATCTAGCAAAAGTCGGTTGCCCCGCCCTAGGGCAACCCACACTAGCTGCACGTCTCAGCTCAGCGCGGCGTGTACGGCTCCCACTCAGCCGTGGTCCCCGACGGAGGGTAACCCTCGCCGGTGGACTCGTACTCCGAGTCCGTGGGTGGCTCCTCACCTGAAAAACACTTAAGCAGCAACCGTGAGCACGAAGGCTCAGCAAGGCTTAACCGACTAACCTAAGCATGAAACTCTACATGAGGTATACCAAGACATAGGTTGGTAGCATTTCAGCAAAACGACACGCCTACAAGTTCATCCTTAGTTCATCTTTTAGCAACAAGTTAACAGTTCATGAAATCTGAAATTTAGTAAGCAGTATTTGGTGGCACACATGTAGCAATACAATTATATCAATCAGCACCATTGAATAAACATATTTCATCCATTAGTCTACGTTACGACGCAGTGAACAAGCAGTACTCGTCACCGCGAGGGACGGCGAATCGACTCGATATACACCTGCAGGGAAAACCCAAAGAGCACGTCACGTACGCCCACCCGTGGAGCTGCACAGCACGCTCACTCGATGTCGTACGGGACAACCTTTCACCCAACAGCCCAAACGTCGAACCGGTCGCACCGAAACGAGCAGGAGGTTCCCCACACGGAGCATCTCTCTATGCCCGTTGGCAGATTTCCACCTTGCTGCCCTCAACCTACACCTATAAATCGGTGTGCTATGCCTCGACGCCCGGAGGTTTAGGCTACATCGGTTTATCGGGGCCCATATATCCGATATGCCTTCGGTACGTTCAATACTTGTTCAGCAGGGCCGCACACGGATCGGTCCTCAATCGACACGGGCAGGGCTGCGCACACAAGACTCTCTCTTGCTGCGCCCTAGCCCCTGCCTAGTCTCATTTTCATTACTAAAGTGATCTCACATCACTCAACCGAACCCGTGTGTCCCACTGCCTATCTCGCGAGTAGATTCCAACTACTCGACTTGTACCGAAGTCCTATGACTCATTACGCATAGCCCGTCTACTCGAGGTCTTAGACACTACCCTCACTCTTTTAGGAACCTTTGGTTATGCAAGTGGGGTTCCATTCATCCTACACCTAATGCACAATCATACTTCACATGACTCATGTAAACAAAAGAAGACTTATAAAAAGGTTAATGCAAACCGGGGCTTGCCTTGTTGCTGCTGGTCAGGAGTTAGCTCTTCGCCCGGAAGAAGGAAGTCCAGCACTTCCGGAGTCTCTTCTTCAACGGCTACACGTTAATGAAATACTACATGTTAATTTAGATGCACAGGTGAGTTTTAGAGTAAGACTTCTACTATTAGTTCTAATACCTAGCCTCTATCACCTGGAACTTTGTTTAAGAATTTAAAGATGAACTGGTGTTGGTGGTTTGGCTTGGACTTAGTCACATGGTTAAGTGCTAAGTGGTTTTCCCCCTTTTCCATCTTAATACCTTAAGTGGGTAAACAGGACAGGGGTGATCTAGAGCTCCAATGGAGCTGAGAATTTTTATGTGAGTTCCTTGTCACAAGCAAACTCTCTGGACCAAACCTTAGCACTTTTCATGGAATGGTTTGCTCAGAGTAATTTCTTTAGCAAATAAGCAAGGAGGAATTAATTCTGAGGTCAGACCCCTGTTCATGCTCAACTTGATGATCTAGAATTTCAATTATAGCTCATAGAGTTTGCATGAATTTTCCTAGCATTTTTGGATTCAAGGTTTGCCCAGAATTGAATTTCCAAGTTTTGGAAATTCTCTGAAAATGTTTCTGCATTCAAATGAACACAGCACTTTCCAATTTGAATTGCTCTGACCAAATCGACTCCAAATGGTCTGAAACTTTTACAGGGGTTTACTAATGTCCTAAAGAACATTCTGGTGATATTTGGGGATTTTTGGATGAACCAAACTCCCTCTAAAATTCTTTTGCTGAAAATCTTTAAAGAATTTTCCAGAATTAATTAATGGGTTTCATACAAATTGGGTTGTATCTCTGGACAGAGCTAGGCAAGATGAATCCAACCCAACTTGAATCACTAAATTTGGAGCTTCCTAGCCACGGTTATGGATTTCTAAAGTTTGAGCTAATCCCTGAATTATTTTCCTACAGAAAATCCCCTCCCGCGCTAAACCAGAGGCTGACAGCGGGGCCCGCCCATTTAAATTGAACTAACCGCGCGCTCGCGCGCGATTAACACAGGGGCTGACAGGTGGGGCCGCGCCCTTCGTCTACCTCCCGACGTCGCCGCCCCGAGCCGCCGGAGCTCCGGCGAGGTCAGCGTTCCCGGCGATCTAGCTCACCGGAGCCGACGAGACTCGCCGCCCCCACGTAATCTCGGGTGCTGAACCCGCTGGACACCATGTCGCCGCCGGCTAACCGCCATAGCTCGCCGGCGACGAGCCCTATGCCTCTGTGCTACCTCGGCAATGTGTTCCCGCCCTTCTGACCGTTTTCTTCGTGCGCTAATCGCGTCGCCACACTCAGGGAAACCTCGGGAAACTCGGCATGAGCTCTGTTGGCCCCTAAACGGCCGGCAACCCAGACCTCACCGGCGACCCCCTCCTCCGCCATACTGTCCTAGGGTGAACTTAGGGTTCCGGCGGTGATTTCCTTCCGGTTTTCGAACGAGAAGGGTCGCCAGAACCTCTAGATACTCTCTCACAGCTCCGTTCGGCCTCCCACCCACTATGCTTCCCAAATTTCTGCTAAACCTAATTGGGTCCCGAAAGGAGCTACTCGCCCTAAACTGAGAAATTCTCCGCGCACAGAGGTCGAACCTTGGAACGGTTTGCGCGGTGGTCTTGAGGACGATCTAGCGCTCCACTTTCCTATGGAGGTCGAAGCCGGAAGATGATCACAGCTGGGGTGGCACACGATCGGAGCTCGGGCGACTAGGCTGCTGGTTACAGAACTTCGCGAGAATCAGTAACTCGCCGGCGGTCTCGGGCCTTTTATAGGCTCCTGAGGCCAGGGGAGAGCGCGACACCTGCTGTGCCACCTCCTCTGCCGAAGCAGGAGCTGGCCGGCCGAGGTGGTCGGTCGCCGCCGCTGGCTGCAGCTGGCGAGCGCGCTCGGTCGAGGGGTCGGCTGAAGAGACTTCGGTGCTAAGTCTACTGATCAGTGGGCCTCCCCTCTAACTCTTTTGTTTTTTCCAATTTTCTGAATTCTGTTGTGCCAAAATATCCTCAGCTACTCACAATTTAATGTGAGACTTAGTCACCAAGCCTTTGTTTGAATTTGAATTCTCAAATTCAAACTTTGTTTGGTTAAATTTGCTTCATATTCAAACTGAAATTCAAATTCAGTTTTGAATTCTTGCAAATTTAGCTCTTGACAAGATGAGCTCCAATGGAGATGAAAGTTGGTGGGTTCACTCAGAAAAATGTGCTGAGTATAGATATGGAGCTAACTTTTGAATTTGGGTGATGAAAGTTGCTGCAATTTGAATTTACATTCAAATTGGCCTCCTTTTGAAATAACCCAAAAGTGCCTCAAAAATTGTTGAATTTGCATGAGCTTTGGACTGAACCTTCCCAAGACTTTTTAAATTCTAGGGGTGAGCTCAACCTCTCATGCTCATTTGTAGAAACCCTATATTATGAAAGTGAAGGCTTTCCCCTCTAATCATTCTTTTGATGAAGGTTACTTGCTCTTCACAACATTTCCTATGGTGTCCACAATAAAAACTGTGGTGTTGTGAGGTGAAGAAAAGTTTTTGCAAGTCCCTTTTCTTGGGCTTTTACAATCCATGCCGAAGTTCGGATTATTTCGTGTAACGCCCTCAAATTCATTACCATGCATTGCATACATTTTTCATGAAGAGAAGCATTTGAAAAGAAGTAGAAATGGAGAAAGAACCCTAGAAATGGAGAAAGAACCATAGAAATGGAGAATGAACCATAGAAATGGAGAGAGAACCATAAAAATGGAGAAAGAACCATAGAAATGGAGAAGGGAATATAGAAATGGAGAAAGGGACATACAAATGGAGAGGGGATTATAGAAATGGAGAAAGGGACACAGAAATGGAGAGAAATGGAAATAAGATAGCTGAAATGAGCCATTCCCAAATTTCCCCAAATTCCCCTTTCCCAAAAATTCCAAAATTCTTCTCAATTTTTCCTGATTTTCCCCAAATTCCACAGAAATTCCCCTAGGGGAATTTTCCCCCAAATTGGCCATACCAAATTAGAGGGGAGACCCCTTGGCTGCAGCCCTTGAGGGGGGAGTCCTAGTCCCCCACCTCTAGGACTCTTTGGTGAAGTTCCCCACCTCTAGGACTCTTTTGTTAAGTCCCCCACCTTTAGGACTCTTTGGTTAAGTCCCCCACCTCTAGGACTCTTTGTCCCCCACCCCTAGGACTGTTTGGTTGAGTCCTCTACCTCTAGGACTCTTTGTTTCCACCCCTAGGACTCTATGGTTGAGTCCCATACTTCTAGGACTCTTTGTTTCCACCCCTAGGACTAGTTTTCCCCCTTATAAATATAACCCCCACCCCCTGGCCGCACACCTCTCTCTTTTGGGTACCCCCCTGCTGCCAAGCCCACTTCCTTGCTGCCAAGTCGCCGAGTCCCCCCTCTTGCCGGAATTTGGCCGCTGTCGAGCCCTGTCACGCCTCCCCGTCGCCAGAAAAGAACCCTCTGACGTTCTACCCTACCCGCAGCCCCATAATTATCCATGGAAAATGCTCTGATGCTGCCAATGCTAGGAGGTAGGCGCTGCCTCAAGGGAGATGTGAGGTAGGTCTTCATTACACATCTTACGACGTCGCCGCTGTTTCTATGCATCCGTTTTCTTCACCCCCTTTGAGCAGGAACTTTTGTGTGGACCGATCATGTTTTGATCGATTTTTGACGGTGGAATTGATCTAAATCTTGAGTCAAGATCATCACCACATCCACACTTGATCCCTACACCCTTGTTCCTAAAAAAATCACATGAAATCCCATTAAAACATGCAAGAACACGTACAAACTGGATTAATAAAACTGCACTATAGGATTTGCATTCATCTACCCATTGCATCTTGAGTAAAGTTCGTGCATGATGATTGATTGCTGTAAATCTTGTATGTGCGTGGTCGTAAGTAGAAGGACAAGCTCAAGAGGCTGTCTACGAGGAACTACAGCACCATGATTTCGAGACGCTTGAGCAACACGAACCACGGGAGGCAAGGCAAGTGCCCCTTGACCATATTGATCCCATGTTTTGAAACTGTTTTGTTTGCGAAAATGTGTACGCTTGAGTCAACTTGATGGGACACCCTTTTATAGGAGTTTACTAGTTTTGTTAACCATCCTTGTCACCGAGAAAGTTGATGAGTCAGGTATGGTCGTTTTTCCTTTTTTGCCTCACTTAATTTACGGGATACGGGAAGCTGAATTAAAACATGGTTAGCTACTGCACTCATATGAATAATGATGATGAGAACTTGATGATGTTAATGAGCATGGAATCGGGGAGATCTAGGCAAGCTTGGTTCGTGGATGTTGCTGAATGAGATGGTGGTTTACTTGCCGTAGATCTAAGGACCGGTTCATGCGAGAATATGCCAGGAAAACAGTGCCAACATAAGGCCAAATATGGGTGCGGCTTAGCTGACTAATTAGGTGTGTTGCTAGCTTGTTATGGACCGTTGGATGGCGTGGGGAATGGGAGTCGAGAGGGACTGCCCTGGGAACAGCATGGCACAAGAGGTGGCCCGTGGGTGGGAGAATGGTGATTCGAGCATGTAGGTGAAACCTCAGTGGGTCCGTACATCTAGTAGCCCCTTTGTAAAGGCTATTTTGTGATCTCTTGGCCATACACCGATGGTTGTGTGCTGGTATAATGGATGTTTCTCTAGTCGCCGACGGGTGACGAAATCATGAACTTGTCGGTAAAGTGGTGCCACCTCTACAGAGTGCAAAACTATCATGATACCATGCTTCCGGTGACAAGCACCTGGCCAACTTCCACGATTAGAGGCAAAACTTGGGATGTTTATTCGGTATCATTATGGTATGGTCATTGGGATTGGTTTTGGGACTGTTTTGAGTCATGACAATGAGTTTGGTTTTGGTTATATGAATATGAGATGGTTATGAATATTTATGAGCATGAGATGAACTTGCGAAAGATTAATGGCTGGATGAGACTTGATAAATGGTGAATTATGATGAGAGATTGCTGCTGAATTACTTGATTATGATGGGATAAATTTCACCTAGAAATAGTTACTATTTTTATCATGTTTGTGAAATAAAATTTGCTTGCTGCAATGAGCCTTTTTATTCCATACCTTGTTGAAAGCTACAGGTGATACTTTTCCCTCACTTGCTGAGTACGACATGTACTCACCCTTGTATTCCCACATATACATCAGCTACAGGAGAAGAGTACTTCGAGGATCATGTGGAGTACTAGGCATTCGAACTACCGTCAACATGCCTTTGGAGTTGAAGTTCGAGCCTGCTGTTTAGTTATTTCCGCTGACGTTTAGAGACTTCCGCTGCAAGAATAAGTTAGAGATTCATCAGTGAGACATTGAGTCATTGTAACAAAGTAATTAAACTCTATTTATTTGAGGTTATATTCTGAAGTCAGTTTGTGGATTACATGTGTATGTGTGATGAACATCCTGGGCACGCGTATGCATTAACTTGGTTCTATTTTCGAAACCGGGTGTCACAGATTGGTATGAGATCCACGTTGACCATAGGACACAAGCCTAGGTAGAATGGACACTCTAAAACACATAGGCACACCCCTCTAAACTGTTATTTTCGAAAATTGCTTGCTGCTGCACTTTACTTGTTAATTCAGCCACCGCAAATTGCTATTTTCAGCCCCTCTTTTCTCTTCTTTTGGACAGCAACACTTTTGCTCTCTTGCTCCATATCTCCTGAAGTTTTGGAGTTATTTCTTCCTTCTCTAAAGCTTCTCGTGTCTTATTTATAGATGCTGGTGATCAGGAGCACAGCACGCATAAGAACTTGTCCACCACCACCACGTGGGAGTGTACTTAACCCCATTGAGGTGTCCGATGGACCATATTGGGAGGAGGTGAAGACGGAACCTCATGATGAAGAGGAAGTCAATAGCTCTATGCATGAGGAAGACGATCCGGAAGAGGTGGAACCCGTAAAATCCCCGAAAAGTGGTAGCAAGAATTTTAAGCTCATGTACACTTAGGAAAGATGAGGGGAATTAAAACTTTGAATTATAACGGTGTACTTTCAAAGTGAGGGTTCAAAATTCCCAAAACATCCAAACATGGAGATCTAAATTCATAACTTGGATCTTCATAGTCCAAATATTCACCCTTCCAAATTTCAGCTTATTTGGAGGAGTTTTAATATTTGTTTGGGATTAAAAGAGGAAGCCCTCTAATCTGAATTTCAAATTCAGTTTCAAATTCCAATTCCCTCAATTTGCAAATTTGGTTCCACAAATGTGTTCTCCACATTTGAATGAGCAGCCATGCCATAAATTGGAAACTTTAGAGCTGGTTTGCTATGTTTTTGGGACAATACAAAATGGAGAATTCAAACTCCATTTCAAATTCAAATGATCAAACACAATTCAAATTCTACACCAGAATTCAAACCATTTGAATTCAGCAAGTTCAAACCTTAACTTTGGGGTGAAGTAAGGCCTTTAATACTGAGTTGCTGGATGGAAAATATCAGAAAAAATTTGACTAGACAAAGGGGGAGGTGGGGCCCAATTTCCAGCCACACAAAGCAAACAAACCGACTGTTTTTCGCTCGGACGAGCACAGCGCGCCAGCGCTCGACTTCGGCCCGCGCCCGAGGCTCCACCGAGCTGTTTCTCGCTGCCCTGACGTCGGCACGCACGTAGGTGATCAGAGCGACTGCCCGAGCACCCCAGCCCTATTTCTCTTCCCCCTCGGCTCGTGCAGTGCCGCAGCAGTTTCAGTTGCGCCGAACACCGCCGCTCGGTTCTCTCCGATCGACCACAGCCTTCTGAGCTCGGCTGCTCGAGCCATCCACAGCAAAGAGTAGCGCCTGGACGTGCTCTAGCCCTCTCCAAAGTTCCTCCAAGGTTTACCGATCAGAGCGGCTCGTGAAACTCGGATTGGCGCCAAAGCTTTGAGGTGCACCGGACCTCGCTGTTTCGGCTCACTGTCAACAGCCTCATCAGGCCACCCTCTCCTCCGACTTCCTATACAAGAAAGGTGTGTGGGTAGCCCTGGATGTTGTAGCCACCAGCCGTATAGCAAATGATCTATCGAGTAGCTCAAATTTCACTCTTTCCCGAACCTTAGTGTAGAAGAACAAGGATCGGTTCATACCCGAATTCGGGTTGCACGATCAACCACGCCTCGAGCTCACGTGCACATAGCTTCTGCACTCTCTAGCGCCCGTCCCTGACAAAGAACCGAGGAAAACCATCAAGTGTTGGCTGTGTTCTAGTCGATTTTCGCGCCGCCATGGAAAAACATTTCGGCTCACTGTTGAAACCTAGTTTGCCGCCCGTTTCATCGAGTTAGGCAGTCTGTTCTAGCTCCCACATCTCCCATTGATGCTCTAGAGCCCGAGAGCCGATCATTTGGTGGAGGAATAAGGGTTCCCGACCTTGCCGGAGCTCAAAACCTTGCTGTCACTGGTGCGCGGTGGTTTCCGGTGAGCTACGGCCGCCGGCGACCCTCCCAGAGTGTTCAGCACGGTCAAATATGGGGGAGCGGCGAGTTTAGGCCCGGGAGATGGCCGGGAAAGCCGTTCCCGCCACCCTTGCCAGAGCAAACGCCGCGGACACCTCTGTTTGGCGCGAGAAAGAAGAGAGAGCTTACGTGTGGGACCCACAGACAAGATTTAAACATTTCCAGAATATTCCTAATGCAGTTCAAACTTTGGAGACCCATAACTTTGTGTAGAAAACTCCAAAAAGGGTGAGACCAATTTTGTTGGAATCCTCATGAGGAGTACTTCACAGAGAAGAAAATTGCACGCTATGAAAATGCCCAGGAATTCCTGTGGAATTGTTTTTAGTAAATCTTTAGGGATTTATTACAGGAGCAATTCTTTATGAAATATTCCCAAATTTGGGAAGCTTGTCCTTCTCATAGTAACTGATCTCCAGCAAAAATTTGAGCTTCATTGGAGTTAATTTGTTAGGCAAAATTGCCTTCCAAAGTTCAGCCTTTATTTGGAAATTCAAATTTAAACAGAAACTTATCAGAACTCCTGCCCAACTTCAAAAATTCATATCTCTCTGTTGGTAGCTCCAAAAAATGGTGAAATAATTTTGTTAGAACCATGGAGACTTACCCTAATCAGATCTTCCACTGTTAGCTATGTCAAAACTCCTGATCTAGGCTCAAAAATTCAGAGAAGCCTTGTGCTTGTGGGAATTTTGGAGAGCACTATGTGCAATGACATTTCTCCAAATTTTGCTCAGATCATCCTTAGGGAGTCTAGTATTCACTGTTAAAATACCAAAGCCAATTAAGGATCCTAAATAGCAGTAGCTATGAATAGAAGTTCAATTCTTATAAATCCTTAATGCTTACACATATATTTTGTTACATTTCATAATAGTGACCGAAGTTGAGGACGGACCGGAGCCCATGGATGTCCTTCCACCAGAAGCTAACTTCTTCTCTAACTCGCAACCAGGCAAGCCCCGGTTTGCACTTAAGTACCTTTTATAAAGCTTTTCATTTGTATCACCCATGTCTAGGGTGAATGCTTGCATTAGAGTTAGGGTGATTGAAACCCCACTTGCATAACCTTTAAATCCTATGGAGGGTTGGGTAGTTTACAGACTCGACGAGTAGAGAATGCCATGCTAATGTTTAGGATCTTGGTAGAACTCGAGTGGTTGGAAGCTACTCGCGAGATAGTACTTATCACACGGGATGAGAAGAGGTAGAAAATGGCTTGAATTGTGAAAATGAGACCCAATAGGGGGATAGGATGCAGTGAGCAGAGGTATCACATGCGTAGCCCTGTTGGCGTCGGTTGAGGACCGTCCGTGTGCGGCCCTGCTGGACAAGTGTTGAACAGTACAGGATGCATACTGGCATATGGGAACCAGTAAACCGATGTAATTGGTTAACCTGGGTGCCGAGGCTTACTCAATCGTAAATAGGAGTGGGTTGAGGATAGCAAGGTGTAAATCTGCCAGTGGGCACAGTCACGCTCCATGCGGGGACCTCCTGCCCGTTACGGATGGACCTGTTCGGCATTTGGGTTGCCTTTGAAAGGTTGTCGCATACAACAGAGTAGGAAGGGGTGTGGAATCACGCTTCTAAAAGTGGGTGTATGTGACGTGTTATCCGGGTGTGTCTTGATTGCAATCACCGTCCCTCGCGGTTATTTGAGTACCCGCTTGTTCACTGCGCTGTGACGTAGTAAGAAGTGAAATAAGCCAACTGAAAATGTTGTATTGAACTATTAATGTCTTGATTACCTTGATTGCTATAGTTATAGAGCTAATTAAGTTTATATTCCACTTTGGGCATCACCACATCGGAGGAAAGCGTTTCTTGTTTGATTGTGGACTTCCGATGTGAGGGCCGCCTAAGGCTCAATAAACTGATGCTATAAAACTGAAAGTAAGGATCAACATGTAGGCGTATCTTTATTGCAAAGTCCTTTTTTCCTATCTTACACATCCTTGCATGTAGAGTTCCATGCCTAGGGTTGACGGTTAAGACTTGTTGAGCCATCGTGCTCACGGTTGCAATATTTGAGCTGTATGCAGGTGAGATCTACGAGGAGGGGTCTGAGGACGAGGCAATGCCCCCGTCAGGGTACACGGCCGAGCTGGAGCCCTGCACGCCGCCGTGATTCTCCGGTTCCATGCTGCTAGTGTGTAGCGTCCCCGGGCTGGACGGCTGCACTTTTGCATAGTTAGGACGAGAGGCTACTTATGTATATTACTTCCGCTGTATAAATGAGTTATGGAAAAAGACTTCCGCTGTTTTATATCAAATAAAAGTTTGTATGTTGTTCTTTAATCTTTTCGCGTGTGCTGTTGTGTGCCGCATCGCACGGCACCACCCTATGCGATCCTGGAGTGGGTGAACCACGGGGTGGTCCCCACAGTCGTTGTATCAGAGCATCATTGGGAATAGCATGCTCGAAAAGAGCCTATTTTGAAAACTTAGAAGTAGTCGAGTGAGGATTAGTCATTAAGCCCATATAAGGTCTATGATAGTAGTAGTTACTAAGGTGGAAAAGCTAACTTATGTGTTATACATTCTGTAACGATGCTCCGACGTCAGGTAAGAGGTAAGGTACGCCACCGTAGGCGGATCAATTGCGGTAACTCTCCATGTGAGCAATAGTATTGAATGGTATACCATGGCTTGGCACGGTAGTTAATATGATTCTCCGAACCTCTCAATGGTTCTGAGAGCATATGAAAACGCTGATCTCCAGTGTGCTTTAGGCAAAAGTGAGAATATCCCATCGGGTGGTAAGCAACACGATAGTATGCAACTCTTGAACGTTCAATGTTCAAAGGGCCATACGCAGCGCTCGCCATCGGCGTGCCTCAACGGTCATGAGGCAGTAGGTGGTATCCGTTGGGTTGATAAAATTCCCAACCGTGACGACCCGTTCGCGCTCTACTCGGGTTCCCCGTCGTGTGTTGTGAAAACACGACCATGTACCTTGAGATGTGGCTTGACTCAAGGACGATCTGTATGGCAATGATACAAACCGTATGCTTTTACTATGATATGGAACTGCCTGCAATGTTAAAACCTTTGTGTGCACCATTATTGGGTGTTCTTCTGCAGGTACACTAACCACGTTAGTGCATGACGTGTAGAAACTGTTTCTGAGTGTCGTTCTTAGTTCCACCATTTGACACGTATATGCCGGAATACCGGTTTAGGATTTTTCTTGGGTGAGGAAACGTAGTACCGAGACTGCATAAAAGTTTATTTTCAAAGAAAAGAGTCCAAAATGAAGTTTAGGATTTCATTTAGGGGTTAGTAAACTCCTATATTGTACTAAGAGTCAATTGGGAGTATAGATTCAATCTCAAAAACTTATGAACAATCTCCCCTGTTTTGGCAGAAATTTTTCTGAACTTGAACAGGGCATAACATAGGATTGGTTGAACCAATGGAGATGTGGGATACCACTCTGGAAAGGTTTTGAAGTCCTCTACAACTTTTCTGTAGAGTTACAGAACAAAATCTCCCTCCAAGGGGATGAAAATCTCAGATGAGTAGGTACTGTCAAGAAACAGGGCAGACCAAAATGCTCTCTGGAATTTTTCTTTATTTCAACCAAAACATTTAGTTTCACCTTTCGATATCCAGCGGCTGTTGTAAAACAACGAGTGGAGTCGAAAAGTTTATGCATTTGACATATCATTTCGAGTTAGGACATGTTTGGGTCCAGTACAATAGCGAGGAATTACGCATGCTAACACACTTAATATCCCGTGGTGACCCGATGGTTGAAATGAACTTTTAACCCATAAAATTCAATACTTTGGAACTCGATCGTGTGACACGGTCCAGGGATGTATATGTTGCATAAAGTTTATACTTTATCCATATGTGCGACTGTTGTGCGTACTGTTTATTCCATTCTCGCATTACTATTGTATAGACTGGATGAAGTAAACCAACATGTGCTGATCGTTTGAATGGTCTGAATGCAGAATGGTGCGGACACGTTCCACACAAGAGGAGGGAGGTCCGAGTCAGGTTCGTGGTGATGAGTCTCCACCTCCGGAGCAAACCACGACGCAACAGCAACCACCTCCTCCACCGCCAGAGCTTCCATGGAATCTTGCGGAGGTTCTTGCCGCAGTGCTCGGCTCACGCAACGAGCAAACCGAGTTGCTGCGGATGCTAGTCCAGCAGAATGCGTTCCCTCATGGAGGACACCAAGACAATGGGCAACGCCAGCCCCAACAAAGTTCTTATTCAGAATTCCTGGCGACCCATCCACCGGTCTTTATGGAGGCCGAAGAGCCGTTGGAGCCGGACAGCTTTATCCGCACTCTGGAGGCGAAGTTCGGGCTGCTAGGTTGCACCAAACACCATAAGGTGCTGTATGCAGTGCAACAGCTTCAGGGAGAAGCCGGTACCTGGTCGGCGAACTACACCGCCTCCTTACCGGCTGGCCATGCCGTCACGTGGGTGGAGTTCCGGGAGGCATTCCGCGCCTATCACATACCTTCCGGGGTTATGGAAATGAAGCTCCAGGAGTTCCTGGCGCTGAAACAAGGCGAGAGGAGTGCTCATGAGTACTCCAGGTTATTCAACCGACTGGCGCAGTATGCGCCAGGATTTGTGGGGACGGAAGACAACAAGCGCAACGCGTTCTTCTGGGGCCTGAATTCAAAGATGAAGGTCCATCTCGCCCAAAGAAATCGCGGCACCTTCAACAATCTCGTTAATGCCGCGGTCCTAGAAGAGAATGCTCAGCGCGAGCGCGGTTCTGATAACAGGAAACGCAGCGCGCTGACGAGCAGCAGTGGTGGGACGCCACAAAAATACCGTGTAGTGTACCGCTCACCATCCGGTCAGAGATGGCAGCCACCGGCGCGACCGCCTCAGTTTCGCAGTCGGCAATATAATGCGCCGGGCTTTCGACCGACGTATCCACCACAGCAACAGCAGCAGCAAAGGATGGTTCCGCGTGCACCTCCATTTCAGCAGCCGGGATTCCGTCCTCAAGTCGGCGGGACCCCGACACCTTACACGTGCTTCACGTGCGGTCGTGTCGGGCACATTTCAAGAGACTGCCCTGAGCCTCGACAGGGCAGGGGTGCAGCACCGTATCAGGGTGCTAATCAGCCCCGTAATCAGCCCAAGAAACCAGCACCAAAACCCGGCAACGTCCACCACTTAGCCATCGAAGACGTGCCAGAAGGTGAACCCGTCCTCGTTGGTACGTTCTCTTACCTAGATCATCCCGTAGTCATACTTTTTGACTCCGGTGCCACCCATAATTTCATAAGTCAGTCTTATGTTATTAAACATCAACTGCCTATCATTCCCACAAATAGTTCATACTTGATATGCTCTCCGGGTGGAAAATAACAGCTGATAGAATGGTCTATAGATCACCACTAGAATTGGGTGGGAATCTATATCCGACTTCTCTGATTATGTTAGAGAGTCAGAAACTTGATGTCATTTTAGGAATGTCATGGCTACATCACCATGGTGCTGTTCTTGACATCATTCCACGTGTGGTTCGTTTAAACTCTCCACTTCATGAACCACATGTTCTTATTCTTGACCGTTCGGTTCAAGAAGCTCCAGCCACATATAATACGGAAGCCACAAAACTTGAGGATATTCATGTGGCCGTGAATATCCGGATGTCTTTCCGGATGATCTCCCGGGCATTCCACCCAAAAGGGATGTCGAGTTCAAGATTGAACATGTACCTGGGACGACACCGGTCTCACGGAGACCGTACAAGATGGCTCCAAATGAGCTGGTTGAACTGAAGGAGCAGCTCAATGACTTAATAAAGAAGGGTTTCATTCGACCGAGTTCCTCGCCATGGGGATACTCGGTGCTGTTTGTGAAGAAAAAGGATGAAACCTTGAGGTTGCGTGTGGACTACCGGCCTCTCAACACCGTCGCCATCAAGAATAAATATCCACTGCCCCGCATCGATATCTTATTCGATCAACTTGTGGGTGCAAGTGTATTTTAAAAGATGGATCTTCGCTCTGGATATCATCAAATCAAGATCCGAGCAGAGGATATTCCAAAGACGGCCTTCTCGACGAGATATGGGTTGTATGAATACCTCGTCATGTCCTTTGCTCTCACCAACGCCCCGGCACATTTCATTTATCTCGTTAACTCAGTGTTCATGCCGGAATTGGACAAGTTTGTGGTGGTGTTCATAGACGACATCTTAGTTTACTCCAAGTCTGAGGAAGAACACGCCAAACACTTGCATATCGTTCTTCAACGATTGCGAGACCATAAGCTTTATGCCAAATTCAGCAAGTGCGAATTTTGGATCAGCCAAGTGCCATTTCTGGGTCACATTATTTCTGCAGATGGCATTGCAGTTGATCCAAGCAAAATCGAACAAGTGCTGAATTGGAAGTCCCCAACATCAGTCCACGAAGTCAGAAGTTTCCTCGGGTTAGCAGGATATTATCGGAGATTCATACCAAACTTCTCCAAGCTTGCTAAGCCGATGACTGAACTGTTGAAAAAGGGGATCAAATATGTTTGGAGCTCAGCTTGTGAAGAAGCTTTCCAAGCATTAGTGAAGCATCTTACAACAGCCCCGGTGTTAGCTCAACCGTATACAACCAAGCCCTTCGACATATATTGATGCGTCCGGTATCGGGCTTGGCTGTGTATTGATGCAAGGAGGAAGAGTGGTCGCCTATGGCTCACTTCAACTTCGTAACCACGAGCAGCACTATCCGACTCATGATCTTGAGCTCGCTGCTGTGGTGTTGGCATTGAAAATGTGGAGGCACTATTTACTTGGGAACTTAGTGCACCTCTACACCGACCAAAAGAGTTTAAAGTATATATTCACTCAAAAGGAGCTGAATATGTGGCAACGGAGATGGCTAGAACTGATCAAAGACTATGAGATCGAGATTCACTACCATCCCGGAAAGGCAAACGTGGTTGCCGATGCCTTGAGCCGCAAATCCCATGTAAACAGTCTGTCCATCACCCCACTTGAAGAGGAGGAGCCGAGTCTGTACTTGGTTCCATATGGGGCGTTATATAATCTTTCTCTCGTCCCGACCATAAGAGAGGAGATTATGGAAGCTCAGAAGAAAGACATGGGAATGTCGCACATTGGGAGAAGGATGAAGAATGGTGAAATGAAATGCTTCCGAAGAGATGCACATGACACTCTATGGTTTAAAGACCATATAGTGGTACCCCGTGATATGAAGCTTCGGAAGAAAATCTTGGATGAAGCTTATCTATCCAAGTATTCTATTCATCCAGGCAGCAACAAGATGTACCAGGATCTGAAAACGAGGTTTTGGTGGACACAGATGAAAAGAGAAATCGCAAAGTACGTATCTGAATGTGATACGTGTCGCCGTTTGAAAGCCGACCATATGCGTAAAGCCGGACAGCTGCAACCATTGAACATTCCGCCGTGGAAGTGGGAGGATATCAGCATGGATTCCATTGTTGGTTTACCTCTCACGTCTCACAAGCATGACTCGATTTGGGTAATAGTCGATCGACTAACCAAGTCTGCTCATTTTATCCACGTACATACAAAGTAAGTGGCCAAGCAATATGCGGAGCTATATATTGCAAAGATCTTGGGCTTGCACGGCGTCCCGCGCTCCATTATTTCAGATCGCGGTGCGCTGTTCGTCTCTAGGTTTTGGGAACAGCTGCACGCATCGTTGGGGACCAAACTGATCCGCAGCTCCGCGTATCACCCGCAGACGGATGGTCAAACTGAACGGGTGAATCAAGTGCTTGAAGGCATGTTACATGCTTGTGCCATCCACCACGGCAAGAAGTGGGACGATCATTTGCCGTTGGCGGAGTTTTCTTACAACAATGGCTATCAAGCGAGCATCAAGATGGTGCCGTATGAAGCTCTCTACGGCCGGAAATGCCGCACACCTCTCAACTGGTGCGAGTCTGGCGAGCGAGTTATCTACGGCATTGAACTTGTGAATGAAGCTGAAGAACGAGTGCTAGTAATACAAGCCAACCTCAATGCTTCTCAATCTCGTCAGAAGAGCTATGCGGACAAAAGACGCCACCCTCTCCACTTCGACATCGGGGACCATGTTTATGTCCGTGTGTCTCTGATGAAGGGAGTTCATCGTTTTGGAGTGAAGGGTAAACTTGCACCGCGGTTCATTGGTACGTTCACCGTCATTGAAAGATGCGGATCCGTGGCATATCGCTTGGAGTTACCGACGTCACTCGCAGGGATTCACAATGTCTTCCACATCTCTCAGCTGAGGAAGTGCCTCAAACCCTCCGCTGAAATCCGCACTGAAGACATAGAAGTTCTTCAACCGGACCTCACGTACACGGAGTATCCAATCCGTATTATTGATGAAAAGATTTGCGCCACAAGAAACTGGACCTTATGGTTCTAAAGGTCTTGTGGAGCAACCATAGCGCTGATGAGGCAACATGGGAAAGCGAGGAATATCTACGAACGAATTATCCGGACTTGCTATCATCATATACACGGTAAAGTTTCCCAACATTGCTTTTCCTTTGGAATCTCGGGACGAGATTCTTTTTAAGGGGGGAGGGATGTAAAATCCCGAAAAAGTGGTAGCAAGAATTTTCAGCTCATGTACACTTAGGAAAAATGAGGGGAATTAAAACTTTGAATTATAACGGTGTACGTCCAAAGTGAGGATTCAAACTTCCTAAAACTTCCAAACATGGAGATCTAAATTCATAACTTGGATCTTCATAGTCCAAATATTCACCCTTCCAAATTTCAGCTTATTTGGAGGAGTTTTAATATTTGTTTGGGATTAAAAGAGGAAGCCCTCTAATCTGAATTTCAAATTAAGTTTCAATTCCAATTCTCCCAATTTGCAAATTTGGTTCCACAAATGTGTTCTCCACATTTGAATGAGCAGCCATGCCAAAAATTGGAAACTCTTGAGCTGGTTTGCTATGTTTTTGGGACAATACAAAATGGAGAATTCAAACTCCATTTCAAATTCAAATGATCAAACACAATTCAAATTCTACACCAGAACTCAAACCATTTGAATTCAGCAATTCAAACCTTAACTTTGGGGTGAAGTAAGGCCTTTAGTTCTGAGTTGCTGGATGGAAAATATCAGAGAAAAATTTGACTAGACAAATGGGGAGGTGGGGCCCAATTGTCAGCCACACAAACCAAACAAACCGACTGTTTTTCCCTCGGACGAGCACAGCGCGCCAGCGCTCGACTTCGACCCGCGCCCGAGGTTCCACCGAGCTGTTTCTCGCTGCCCCGACGTTGGCGCGCGGGTGATCAGAGCGACCGCCCGAGCACCCCAGCCCTATTTCTCTTCCCCCTCGGCTCGCGCAGCGCCGCAGCAGTTTCCGTTGCGCCGAACACTGCCGCTCGGTTCTCTCTGATCGACCACAGCCTTCTGAGCTCGGCTGCTTGAGCCATCCACAGAAAAGAGTGGCGCCTGGACATGCTCTAGCCCTCTCCAAAGTTCCTCCAAGGTTTACCGATCCGAGCCGCTCGTGAAACTCGGATTGGCGCCAAAGCTCTGAGGTGCACCGGACTTCGCCGTTTTGGCTCACCGTCGACAGCCTCATCCGGCCACCCTCTCCTCCGACTTCCTATAAAAGAAATGTGCGTGGGTATCCCTGGATGGTGTAGCCACCAGCCGTGTAGCAAATGATCTATCGAGTAGCTCAAATTTCACTCTTTCCCGAACACTAGTGTAGAAGAACGAGGCTCGGTTCATACCCAAATTTGGGTTGCATGATCAACCACGCCTCGAGCTCACGTGCACATAGCTTCTGCACTCTCTAGCGCCCGTCCCTGACAAAGAACCGAGGAAAACCATCAAGTGTTGGCCGTGTTCTAGTCCATTTTCACGCCGCCATGGGAAAATGTTTCGGCTCACCGTTGAAACCTAGTTTGCCGGCCGTTTCATCGAGTTAGGCAGTCTGCTCTAGCTCCCACATCGCCCACTGGTGCTCTTGAGCCCGAGAGCCGATCATTTGGTGGAGGAATAAGGGTTCCCGACCTCGCCGGAGTTCAAAACCTTGCTGTCACCGGTGCGCGTTGGTTTCCGGTGAGCTACGGCCGCCGGCGACCCTCCCAGAGTGTTCAGCACGGTGAAATATGGGGGAGCGGCGAGTTTAGGCCCGTGAGATGGCCGAGAAAACCGTTCCCGACACCCTCACCGGAGCAAACTCCGCGGACTCCTCTGCTTCACGCGAGGAAGAAGAGAGAGCTGACGGGTGGGACCCACAGACAAGTTTAAACATTTCCAGATTTTTCCTAATGCAGTTCAAACTTTGGAGACTCATAACTTTGTGTAGAAAACTCCAAAAAGGGTGAGACCAATTTTGCTGGAATCCTCATGAGGAGTACTTCATAGAGAAACAAATTGCATGCTATGAAAATGCTCAGGAATTTCTGTGAAATTGTTTCTAATAAATCCTTTAGGGATTTATTACAGGAGCAATTCTTTATGAAATATTCCCAAATTTGGGTAGCTTGTCTTTCACATAGTAACTGATCTCCAGTAAAAATTTGAACTTTATTGGAGTTAATTTGTTAGGCTAAATTTCCTTCCAAATTTCAGCCTTTATTTAGAAATTCAAATTTAAACAGAAACTTTTCAGAACTCCTGCCCAACTTCAAAAATTCATATCTCTCTGTTGGTAGATCCAAAAAATGGTGAAACAAATTTTGTTAGAACCATGGAGACTTACCCTAATCAGATCTTCCACTGTTAGCTATGTCAAAGCTCCTGGTCTAGGCTCAAAAATTCAGAGAAGCCTTGTGCTTGTGGGAATTTTGGAGACCACTATGTGCAATGACATTTCTCCAAATTTTGCTCCAATCATCCTTAGGGAGTCTAGTATTCACTGTAAAAATACTAAAGCCAATTAAGGATCCTAAATAGCAGTAGCTATGAATAGAAGTTCAATTCTTATAAATCCTTAATGCTTACACATATATTTTGTTACATTTCATAATAGTGACCGAAGTTGAGGACGCACCGGAGCCCTTGGACGTCCTTCCACCAGAAGCTAACTTCTCTAACTCGCAACCAGGCAAGCCCCGGTTTGCACTTAAGTACCTTTTATAAAGCTTTTCATTTGTATCACCTATGTCTAGGGTGAATGCTTGCATTAGAGTTAGGGTGATTGAAACCCCACTTGCATAACCTTTAAATACTATGGAGGGTTGGGTAGTTTACAGACTCGACGAGTAGAGAATGCCATGCTAATGTTTAGGATCTCGGTAGAAGTCGAGTGGTTGGAAGCTACTCGCGAGATAGTACTTATCACACGGGATGAGAAGAGGTAGAAAATGGCTTGAATTGTGAAAATGAGACCCAGCAGGGGGATAGGATGCAGTGAGCAGAGGTCTCACGTGCGTAGCCCTCTTAGCGTCGGTTGAGGACCGTCCGTGTGCGGCCCTGCTGGACAAGTATCAAACAGTACCGGATGCATACTGGCATATGGGAACCAGGAAACCGATGTAATTGGTTAACCTGGGTGCCGAGGCTTACCCAACCGTAAATAGGAGTGGGTTGAGGGTAGCAAGGTGTAAATCTGCCGGTGGGCACAGTCACGATCCACGCGGGGACCTCCTGGCATTCACGGAAGGACCGATTCGGCATTTTGGTTGCCTTTGAAATGTTGTCGCATACAACAGAGTAAGGGGTGTGGAATCACGCTTCTAAAAGTGGGTGTATGTGACGTGTTATCCGGGTGTGTCTTGATTGCAATCACCATCCCTCGTGGTTATTTGAGTACCCGCTTGTTCACTGTGCTGTGACGTAGTAAGAAGTGAAATAAGCCAACTGAAAATGCTGTATGGAACTATTAATGTCTTGAATACCTTGATTGCTATAGTTATAGAGCTAATTATGTTTATATTTTACTTTGGGCATCACAACATCGGAGGAAAGCGTTTCTTGTTTGATTGTGGACTTCCGACGTAAGGGCTTCCTAAGGCTCGATAAACTGTTGCTATAAAACTGAAAGTAAGGATCAACATGTAGGCGTGTCTTTATTGCAAAGTCCTTTTTCCTATCTTACACATCCTTGCATGTAGAGTTCCATGACTAGGGTTGACGGTTAAGACTTACTGAGCCATCGTGCTCACAGTTGCAATATTTGAGCTGTATGCAGGTGAGAGCTATGGGGAGGGGTCCGAGGACGAGGCAATGCCACCGTCGGGGTACAGGGCCGAGCTGGAGCCCTGCACGCCGCCGTGATCTCCGGTTCTATGTTGCTAGTGTGTAGCGTCCCCAGGCTGGACGGCTGCACTTTTGCTTAGTTAGGATGAGAGACAAGCTATGTATAACACTTCTGCTGTATAAATAAGTTTTGTAAAAAGACTTCCGCTGTTTTATATCAAATAAAAGTTTGTATGTTGTTCTTTAATATTTTCGCGTGTGCTGTTGGGTGCCGCATCGCACGGCACCACCCTATGCGATCCTGGAGTGGGTGAACCACGGGGTGGTCCCCAAGAACCATTCGAAGAAGATATGGAGGGTGATCCACAATAACGGCATTTGTACGCACCTCAGGAGGACTTTCACACGGGCTTACACCCCATGGAGCCTCATGAAGCTATCTCGGGAGGAGATGAACCCGGGGAGGAGCCACCCCTTGCTGAGGCCAATAATGAAAGTGATAAACGGGCCAACCGTTCAGTTCAAGAATTTTGGTTCGACGGGATGGAAGGAGGACACATATCCAAGAAGCTCAAAGAATTTCTGGATTGCTGCAGCTTATACCTGGAATATCTTCTCAAGAATGTCCCTCGTCTCGGACATGAAGAGTGGAAGGCTGAAGTAACCATCCTATCTAATGGTAGGGTTGTCACTCGGCACTTCGCACCCACGTGGAGAGCTACAAGGGCAGAAGCTATCGATGATGCTGCATGGGATGCACTCACCGGACTGTGTTACGCCTTCCATGAGCAGCTTAAGGGTACCACTTTTAAGCAGCACCCGTATCAGAAGAGTGGTACAAGGGAGATCATTGGACCCCATGGAGAAGCTCTTTCCGACCCACAAGCTGCTGAGATGTCTCAGAGGTTGCTCGTGGAGTTAGGAAACCACTATGTAAGCACACAAGAAGAGATCCGTTACCTCCGCAAGAAGCTGTACATGCTGGAAAAATAAGAGGAGACTCGTGCCAACGCGGGAGCAAATGGAGCACCAGCCTCATCTATCCCTACATGGACTGCTGACTCACCATGGCGTGCACTCATGAATTGACCACCCCCGTCACACGGCGAGAACAGCACCATTTCTCACGATTAAGTCTAGGTTTCCCCATTGAATAAAGTTGTAATAAGAACACTTAGATCGTAGTAGCTTGAATAAGAGTGGTGTGCTGAATTTTTGTGATGATTGCTTGTGTTTGTGTGCTTGTTGTGAGTTGTGGGATGTATCGGCGAATGTCCATATCCACACATAGTAGAGAGATGTGAGATGCTTCGGCACATGTTCACATCCTCATATAGGTTCATACACCTTGATGCATATAGTTGGGAAATCACTTCTTTTAATTCTGAATTCTATTCCAAGAATAAGCATTAAAATAAGGGGGGTAGACTTTCTCGCCAACCTTATTGTCTTGGATTCCCAGGGGATTGACATAATACTTGGAATGGACTGGTTAAGCAAGCACAATGGAGTGATTCAATGTGCTCAAAGAATCGTGCAGTTGACGAGTGGGTACGGTACTCGTATTGAGTTTGAGGCAGCCCAACCTGCAACCGAGAAGGCAGTGCTGAACCACATCAAAGAAGCGACATTTGAAAGCATTCCGGTGGTTCAAGAATATTCAGATGTGTTCCCAGAAGAACTTCCAGGTATGCCACCTGACCGGGACATTGAATTTGCCATTGATTTAGTACCCGAAACTGCACCTATAGCGAAAAGGCCATATAGGATGGCTGCTAATGAGTTAGTGGAGCTCAAGAAGCAAATTCAGGAGTGGGGTTTTATACGCATAAGCTCGTCACCATGGGGAGCCCCCGTGATCTTCGTAGACAAGAAGGATTGGACCCAAAGGATGTGTGTGGATTATAGGTCTCTCAATGAGGTGATGATCAAGAATAAATACCCGCTGCCCCATATAGAGGACCTGTTCGACCAAATGAATGGTGCCCGAATTTTCTCCAAGATTGATCTTCGGTCGGGATACTTCCAGCTGAAGATTAAACCCTCCGACATACCCAATACTGCATTTCGAACAAAGTATGGTTCGTATGAGTATACCGTTATGTATTTTGGGTTAATGAATGCACCCGCATACTTTGTGTACCTCATGAATAAGGTCTTCATGGAGTACTTGGACAAGTTCGCCGTGGTTTTCATCCACGATATCATGGTGTATTCAAAGAGCGAGGAGGAACACGAAGAACACTTGAGGTTAACATTGCAGAAACTGCGAGAGCATCAATTGTATGCCAAGTTCAGCAAGTGTCAATTTTGGCTAAAGGAGATATCGTTCCTAGGCCACATTATCTCCAAAGAAGGAGTATCGGTTGATCCCAGAAAAGCGGGAGATGTTTTGAAGTGGAACCAACCGCAGAATATGAGAGATATTCGGAGTTTCCTTGGGATGGCTGGATACTACCGCCGGTTCATCAAGGATTTCTCGAAAATAGCGAAGCCTATGACTGAATTGCTAATGAAGGGGAAATCATTTCAGTGGACACCAGCGTGTCAAGAAAGCTTTGAGGAGCTAAAGAAGAGGTTAACCACCGCGCCGGTTTTGGTATTGCCGGATGTGAGCAAGAGCTTCGATATATATTCTGACGCATCAAGACAAGGGCTTGGATGTGTGCTCATGCAAGAAGGACAAGTGGTAGCCTATGCATCGAGACAACTAAAGAAACACGAGCTGAATTACCCCAAACATGACTTGAAACTTGCAGCTGTGGTACATGCCTTGAAGATTTGGAGGCATTATATCCTTGGCTACCGATGTGAGATCTATACGGATCACAAAAGCCTCAAGTATATATTCACACAAACGGATCTGAATTTGAGGCAACATCGATGGTTGGAACTCATCAAGGATTATGATGTTAGAATCAACTATCACCCCGTAAAGGCCAATGTAGTAGCTGATGCGTTGATCCGAAAGGGAGCATGTCACCAACTCACGGTTCTGGAGCTGTCACTCGAGCTGCGCAAGGAGTTCGAATGGTTACATCTCAGGTTCTTGAACGAGATGGAAGTGATAGAACTGAACTCCTCACTAGAACAAGAGATACGAGATGGCCAAGCAACAGATGAGGAAATAAAGGAAAGAATCTGACAAGGCACAGAAAAGGATTTCGAGGAAGACAAGAAATGCAATCTTTGGTTAGGGAAAAGGATTTGTGTGCCTAACATGAAGCACATCCGCGACACGATATGAGACGAGGCACATGACTAGCCTTATTCCATACATCCCTGCTGTACAAAGATGTACAAGGACCTGAAAACTCGCTATTGGTGGGATGGTATGAAAATATACGTAGCTGAATATGTTGCCTCATGCGACACGTGCCAATGAGTGAAGGCCGAACATCAAAGACCTGCTGGATTGTTGCAGCCATTGAAATTACCCGAGTGGAAGTGGGAAGACATCAGCATGGATTTCATAGTCGGATTGCCATGTACTCAGTCGGGTTACGACTCTATTTGGGTTATCGTGGACCGATTGACGAAAACAGCTCATTTTCTTCCTGTTAGAACCAAGTACATCGTCGTACAACTAGCCGAGCTGTATATGGAGCAAATCGTGTGTCGCTATGGAGTTCCGAAGAGGATAGTTTCAGATCGGGGTTCTCAATTTACCTATAAGTTCTGGAAGAAGCTGCATGAAGACATGGGTACACGGCTAAGTTTCAGCTCCACTTATCACCCACAAACCGACGGGCAAACTGAGAGGACAAATCAAATTTTGGAAGACATGTTGAGAGCTTGCGTCTTGAAACATGGGCGTAGTTGGAATAGGAGCTTGCTGTATGCTGAATTATCATACAACAACAGCTATCAACCCAGCTTGAAGATGTCACCTTTCGAAGCATTTTATGGTAGACGGTGTAGAACACCGCTGTTCTGGAATGAGACCAGAGAAATCCATGTGTTTGGACCCGAAGTGCTGCAAGACATCGAGAAGCAAGTCCAAACGATACGAGAAAACTTGAAGGCTGCTCAGTCACGACAAAAAGGTTATGCATACAATAGGCAAAGAAGATTAACTTCGAAGTAGGAGACTTTGTGTATCTTAAAGTATCGCCTATACGAGGCCAACAACGGTTCAACGTCAAAGGCAAATTAGCACCTCGCTACATCGGGCCATTCAAGATTTTGTGCATGCGAGGAGAAGTAGCCTACCAACTAGAGCTACCAACGCATCTCTCCGATGTGCACGACGTATTTCACGTATCCCAACTCAAGAAGTGCTTAAGAGTACCGGAAGAACAAGTACCGATGGATGAGCTAGAGCTTCAAGAGGACCTGACTAACGCAGAACATCCCGTCAAAATCTTGGACGTAAAGGAAAGGATCACGAGGAATAAAGTGATCCGTCGGTGCAAGGTACAATGGAGCCATCACACGGAAGCCGAAACTAAATGGGAACATGAAGAAGATCTCAAGGCAGAATTCCCTCATCTATTCTCCACTCTATCAAATCGCGAGGGTGAGATTCATTTTAAGGGGGGTAGGTTTGTAACACCCTCAAATTCATTACCATGCATTGCATACATTTTTCATGTACAGAAGCATTTGAAAAGAAGTAGAAATGGAGAAAGAACCCTAGAAATTGAGAAAGAACCATAGAAATGGAGAAACAACCATAAAAATGGAGAAAGAACCATAGAAATGGAGAAAGGAATATAGAAATGGAGAAAGGAATATAGAAATGGAGAAGGGGACATAGAAATGGAGGGGGAATATAGAAATGGAGAAAGGGACATAGAAATGGAAATAACATAGCTGAAATGATCCATTCGCAAATTTCCCTAAATTTCCCCCTTCCCAAGAATTCCTGATTTTCCTGATTTTCCCCAAATTCACCAAAAATTCCCCTAGGGGGAATTCCCCCACATTTGGGGCGAATTTTCCCCTAAATTATCCGCACCAAATTAGGGGGGATACCCCTTGACGGCAGCCCTTGAGGGGGAGCCCTAGTCCCCCACCTCTAGGACTCTTTGATGAAGTTCCCCACCTCTAGGACTCTTTGGTTAAGTCCCCCACCTTTAGGACTCTTTGGTTAAGTCCCCCACCTCTAGGACTCTTTGGTTGAGTCCCCTACCTCTAAGACTCTTTGTTTCCACCCCTTGGACTCTTTGGTTGAGTCCCATACTTCTAGGACTCTTTGTTTCCACCCTTAGGACTCTTTTCCCCCTTATAAATATAACCCCCAACCTTCTGGCTGCACCCCTCTCTCTTTTGGTCGTCCCCCCTGCTGCCAAGCCCCCTTCCTTGCTGCCAAGTCGCTGAGTCCCCCCTCTTGCCGGAATTTGGCCGCCGTCGAGCCCCGTCACACCTCCCAATCGTTGGAAAAGAAGCCCCCAACGTTCTGCCCTACCCGCATCTCCATAATTCTCTGAAAATCCTCCGATGCTGCCATTGCTAGGAGGGAGGCCCTGCCGCAAGGGAGAAGTGAGGTAGGTCTTCATTACCCATCTTACGACGTCGCCGCTGTTTCTACGCATCCGTTTTCTTTGCCCCCTTCGAGCAAAAACTTTTGCGTGTGGACCGATCATGTTTCAATCGATTTTTGATGGTGGAATTGATCTAGATCTTGAGTCAAGATCATCACCACATCCACACTTGATCCCTACACCCTTGTTCCCCATAAAATCCCATGAAAGCCCATTAAAACATGCAAGAACACGTACAAACTGGATTAATAAAACTACACCATAGGATTTGCATTCATCTACCCCATTGCATCTTGAGTAAAGTTTGTCCATGATGATTGATTGCTTTAAATCTTTTATGTGCGTGGCCGTGAGTAGAAGGACAAGCTCAAGAGGTCGTCTACGAGGAACTACAGCACCAAGATTTCGAGACGCTTGAGCAACATGAACCACGGGAGCAAGGCAAGTGATCCTTGACCATAGTGATCCCATGTTTTGAAACTGTTTTGTTTGCGAAAACGTGTATGCTTGAGTCAACTTGATGGGACACCCTTTTATAGGAGTTTACTAGTTTTGTTAACATCCTTGTCGCAGGGAAAGTTGATGAGTCGGGTATGGTCGTTTTTCCTTTTTTGCCTCGCTTATTTTACGGGATACATGAAGATGAATTAATTTATGGTTAGCTACTGCACTCATACGAATAATGATGAGAACTTTATGATGCTAATGAACATGGAATGGGGGAGATCTAGGCAAGCTTGGTTCGTGGATGTTGCTGAATGAGATGGTAGTTTACTTGCCATAGATCTAAGTACCGGTTCATGCGAGAATATGCTAGGAAAATAGTGCCACCACAAGGCCAAATATGGGTGCGGCTTAGCTGACCAATTAGGTGTGTTGCTAGCTTGTTATGGACTGTTAGATGGCGCGGGGAATGGGAGTCTAGAGGGACTGCCTTGGGAAGTGCATGGCACAAGAGGGGGCCGTGGGTGGGAGAATGGTGATTCGAGCCTGCCAGTGAAACCATAGTGGGTCCGTACATCTAGTAGCCCCTTTGTAAAGGCTAATTTGTGATCTCTTGGCCATACACCAACAGTTGTGTACTGGTATAAGTGGGTAAAGTGGTGCCACCTCTGCACACAGTAAAACTATCATGATAGCCATGCTTCCGGTCACAAGCACCTGGCCAACTTCCATTATTAGAGGCAAAACTTGGGATGTTTATTCAGTATGGTTATGGTATGGTCATTGGGATTGGTTTTGGGACTGTTTTGAGTCATTACAATGAGTTTGGTTTTGGTTATATGCATATGAGATGGTTATGAATATTTATGAGTATGAGATGAACTTGAGAAATATTAATGGCTGGATGAGACTTGATAAATGGTGAATTATGATGAGAGAATGTTGCTGAATTACTTGATTATGATCTGATAAATTTCACCTAGAAATAGTTGTTGTTGTTATCATGTTTGTAAAATAAAATTTGCTTGCTGCAATGAGTCTTTTTATTCCATACCTTGTTGAAAGCTACATGTCATACTTTTCCCGCACTTGCTGAGTACGACATGTACTCACCCTTGCATTGCCACATATACATCAGCTACAGGAGAAGAGTACTTCGAGGACCATGTGGAGTACTAGGCGTGCGAACTACCGTCAACATGCCTGTGGAGTTGAAGTTGGAGCCTGCTGTTTAGTTATTTCTGCTGTCATTTAGAGACTTCCGCTGCAAGAATAAGTTAGAGATTCATGAGTGAGACATTGAGTCGTTGTAATAAAGTAATTAAACTCTATTTATTCGTGGTTATATTCTGAATTCAGTTTGTGGATTACATGTGTATGTGTGATGAACATTTTGGGCACACATATGCATTCACTTGGTTCTATTTTCAGAACCGGGTGTCACATTCCGGTTTAGTTTGCTATGGTTTTTAATCAATAAAAAGGGAGATATTCAAATGTTGATTCAAATTCAAAAACCCAATTGCCATTCCAATGTATTGACCTCAAATGAATCCAGTTGAATTCAACATTTCAAACCATGACTTTGTGAGGAAGCAAAGGATTTAATTTGGAGGGAAATATCAGAGCTACTAGGTGGGGTGGGACCCACATGGCAGTGAGACATAAACAGCAGTAAAGAAAATTCTTCTCTGTGAGCTTGCCACCAAGGGTGCGGCCTCCACCGAGCTGCTTGAGCATTTTTCCCAATGGCAGCAACTCTTGCGTGGTTGATCGATAGAGGTAGCAGCTGCACAACTCAATTTCTCCTCTCTGCCTACACATTCCACCGAAGACTTTTTCCTTTGCTCGAGCAAGCAACCGGGAAAATAGAGCACGTGCCGCTCCTCTCGGCCCTCCTCGCCGATCACGCACCAGCGACTTGCATGCCCAGACGAGCCACCCAAAAGCTACACCGATGACTCCTTGACGTCCTCCACCCCTCACCAGCGGGTGACCAGGTTCCCTTCGACGTTGCCAAGCCATTTTTCATCCAGAAGTTGAGCAAAACCGCCCCTCTTGGTTACCCGGCGTCCGGACGATACAAGCCCTCTCATGGCCGACGGGCTACAGCAAAAACAACCGCGATAAGGTTCTTGACACGCCGGTGCAAACCTCCCTTCTTCTCGTGCACGACCGAGAAAGAATTTTGCTTTATATCGCATGTGCGTCCATAGAACCGAGATGATCAAAATTCCAAAATTCATGAAGTCTAGTCTCTCATGCAACGGACCAAAATCCGTACATCCCAGGATCTCAGAGGGTGTGCCGCACGATGCGATACTCAACAGCACACATTAAGGAAACCATAGTATTACAATGAAAACTTCCTGAATATGTAAAAAAGTAGTACACTCTTCAGTCACAACTCCTTTACAGAGTCTGCTACAGAGGAAGGTTTTTATACAACTCACGCCAACACCTAACTAGCAAAAGTTGGTTATCTGGCCCCACGGACAACCCACACTAGCTCCACCCAACCTCAGCGCGGCGTGTACGGCTCCCACTCAGCCATAGTCCCGGACGGAGGGTAGCCCTCGCCGGTGGACTCATACTCCGAGTCCGTGGGGTACTCCTCACCTGCAAACACTTATAGCAGCAACCATGAGCACAATGGGTCAGCGAGTCTTAACCGACTCTCCTACACATAAAACTGTACATGCAGGTCATACTAGAATCTAGGATGATAGTTTGCAGAAAACGGAAATGCCTACAAGTTCATCCTTAATTCCTCTTTTAGCTGCAAGTTAAGGGTTCACAAATCTGAAATTTAGTGAGCAATATTTGACGGCACACATGTAACAAAGCAAGTTATTCATATCAGCAATATTGAATCATAATATTCCATATGTTAACCTACGTCACGACTCAGTGAACAAGCGGTACTCATAACTGTGAGGGACGGTGAATCGACTCGTTATACACCTGTAGGGATACCCGAATAGCACGTCACGTACGCCCATTCGTGGAGCTGCACAGCACGCTCACTCGATGTCTTACAGGACAAACTTTCACCCAACAGTTCAAACGTCGAACCGGTCACACAGAAATGAGCAGGAGGTCCCTACACGGAGCTTCTCTCTATGCCTGTTAGCATATTTCCACCTGGCTGCCCTCAACCTACACCTATAAATCGGTGTGCTATGCCTCGATGCCCGGAGGTTTATGTTACATCAGTTTATCAGACGCCATATACCCGATATGCCTTCGGTACATTCAAACTTGTTCAGCAGGGCCGCACACGGATCGGTCCTCAATCAACAAAGACAGGGTTACGCACACAAGACTTCGTCTTGCTGCGTCCTAGCCCCTGCCTAGTCTCATTTTTCTTACTAAAGTTGTCTCACATCTCGAACCCATCCCGTGTGTGACAATTCCTATACTCGTGAGTAGATTCCAACTACTTGACTTGTACCGAAGTCTATGAGCATTAAGCCAAAGCATAAAATACTCGAAGACATAGACACTACCCTCACTCCTTTTGGATTAATCTGGTTATGCATTTGGGGTTTCATCCATCCTACACCTAATGCACATACATACTTCAAACTAAGTAAATATAAATCAAAACTTGATAAACTTTGTTAAATGCAAACCGAGGCTTGCCTTGTTGCTGCTTGTCAGGAGTTAGTGTCTCCTCCGGATGTATGAAGTCGAAAACCTCCGGGTCTCCTCGCGTTGAATTGAGTGTATAAAGACCGTAGCTCTAGCTAGACATCCCAATTGGCTATGAAAATTTTACTGAGGCTTGGTAATAACGTAACCAGAAACTTGACCAAATTTCATTTAAATCAAAGCCTATTTGAGCTCTGCCCAAATAAAAGTCTAAATGGTCATTACTAGAGCCTCTAAGGATTTCCAGGGATTTTCATGGATGAAACCATTACTTTCTGGAAACTAGGCTTTGGGATGGTTCTAATGGAGTTGGTTTCATGTAATTTGAAGAATCCTTGAGAAATTTATGCCCTAATCAAGATTTGACAAAATTCTGAAAAATGTTTCTGTACATTTTTCTATTTTCTCAGGGCAGTTCAATTAATCACACCATTAGAGGGACTAAATTAACTTGGATGAATCTGAAATTTTTCCTGCGACTCTAGGATTTTCAAATGAACATCCTTGCCAAATTTCAGAATTTTCCATAAAGGAAATCTCCAGATTAAATTCCCCAAATTTTAACATTTAGGGAGTTAATTCTGGAAAAATATTAAGTTTCATGACCTGGAACTTGTTTTTGTTGATAGTCCTCGGAGATCTTAATCCAACAAAATTTGGTTCACTCAATTTGGACCATCCTAGCAAAAGTTATGGGCATTTGAAGTTGAACTAAACTCTGAAATTGCTGGAAATGTTTATACTCTGGTTGTGGGCTCCACTATTTAAATCGGCCCACAGAGCTCACGGCCACACCACAGCCCACGGGGTTTCACGCATACTGCCTCACTGGATCTCAGCCGCAAACTGATCCCCGCTGGAAAACAGAGACTGCCCGGTGGACCCGGCCTCTCCTTCGTTTTCCTCGCGACACCCGTGCTCCCCGCGGCGGCGCCTCGCCGGAGAGCTCGCCGCCGATCGTTTTACTGCATGGAATTCGACAAAACTCGCTGCCTGTGCCCAACTTCGCTCGAGGAACACGTTAGTGCACTCACCGAAGCTCGGCGATGGCTGGAACAATGCTCGCAACGGTGACAGCGGCCGGGAGCTCATCGGCGACGTCAAACTCAGTGTGCTCTACACCTTTTTCGACACAGTTTCTTCGAAGAGCTCTGCTGAGACTTGCTGATCATGAATATGAGAACTGACCCTTGTGAAAACAGCCGCAACTAGGTCCTCACTGGAGGGGTGCCCTGTTTTCGGCCGCCGGCATGAAAATCTCGCGGAACTAGGGTCCTAGTGCATGGAACTCGTTGCTACATGATCGAGGAAGTGCGCTAGGTGTTCTGGATCATGTATAGGGTGCAGCTCGAGTGGCGGTTGCCTGTGGGCAACGAATGTTGCCTTCGACCGAGTTCTAACCCTAACACACTGCAAGGAAATAAACTACGAATTCTCGCTCTACAACGCATGAAATGGAGCACGGCTTTCTCCTACAGCTTCAACACAAGCAAGTGCACCTTTTCTTCTCAGGTGGCGGTGCACGAATCAGCCGGGATTGGCCGGTCGCTGGTGAGCTGAGGGAGCGGCGAAAAGTTGGCGAGCAGAACACGACGAACAGCTCGGGAGAGGCTCGGTTTAGCTCGGAAACGGTGACAACATCATGAGCTGGGCATCGTGTGGGACTTTGCAGCAAAGAATTCACCGTGAGGTGGAGGGTTGGGGCGGGTGCCGGCAGTACGTGGCCGAGCTGCGGTCGCTTGCGACGAGAGGGCTCGGTTGAGTCGTTTCTGTCTGTTCTCAGTCACTGACCAGTGGGCCAACTTCTCCCCTCTAATTCTTTTCCATTCTTTGCTGCAAATATCCAAGCTACTCACACTTAAATGGTAGACTTAGCCACAAAGTAATGGAATAAATTTGAATTCTTCACATTGGAGTTTGTTTGGCCACATTTGATTCACATTTGAAACTGAATTTCAAATTCAGTTTTGAAATACTTCAAATGTAGCTCCCGACAAGATGAACTCCAATGAAGATGAAAATTGGTGGACTAACTCAGAAAAATGTGCTGAGTTTAAATATGAAGTCAACTTTTGAATCCAAGTGATGAAAGTGGCTGATATTTGAATTTGCATTCAAATAGCCATCTTTGCAATTGTATCCCAAAAGTGGCTCAAAATGGTTTGGATTTGCATGAAACTTGGCCTGAGCATTCCAAAGAAAGTTTAGGGCCTAATGGAGAGCTCGTCCCCTCATGTTTATAGGTGTCACATCCTACTTTTGGATTAGGAGTTCTTCCTCTAATCAACCTTTTGATGATGTTTACTTGCTCTTCACAAATGTTCATAAGACATCCACAAAATGAGCTGTTGTGTTGTGATGTGATGAACACTCTAGAAAGTAAATTCTTGGGCTTTTACATCCCTCCCCCTTTAAAAGAATCTCGTCCTGAGATTATAAACGAAGAGACAAAGATGTAAGAGGAATTACCCGTGATGAGACACCATGAAATCCGGGTAGTTCGAGTGAAGTAAATCTTCACTCTCCCACGTCGCTTCCTCAGCGGTGTGGTTGCTCCACAAGATCTTTTAGAACCACAGAGTTCAGTTACATGTAGTCCGAGCGTTCTCATAATTAATCTCCACCAGATACTCAGCATAAGTTAAATTCGGTTGCAACTCGCCAATGTCTTTGGTGGGAACCGCAGCCATATACTTCAGACATTTCCGGAGTTGTGAGAAATGGAACACGTCGTGAACACCAGCGAGAGATGCCAGTAGCTCCAGTCTATACGCCACTGGTCCACACTTCTTGGTGATGGCATAGGGTCCAATAAACCGGGGAGCGAGTTTCCCCTTCACGCCAAATCGGTGCACACCTTTCATCGGAGACACACGGAGGTACACGTGTTCCCCGACATCAAAGTGCAGCAGCCTACTCCTCTTATCAGCGTAACTCTTCTGTCGGGATTGGGCGTCCTTCAAGTTTGCTTGAATCATCCGAACGCGCTCTTCGGCGTCGTTCATTAAATCAATCCCGAGCATAACCCTTTTACCGGAATCGTACCAGTTCAAGGGGGTGCGGCATTTGCGACCGTAGAGAGCCTCATATGGTGCCATCTTGATACTCTCTTGATAGCCATTGCTATATGAGAATTCCGCCAACGACAGATGATTATCCCAATTCCTACCGTGGTGGATGGCACACGCTCTCAGCATGTCTTCTAACACTTGATTCATCCCCTCAGTTTGCCCATCTGTCTGAGGGTGATAGGCGGAGCTCCTAATCAGTTTGGTACCCAAAGCAGCGTGCAACTGCTCCCAGAAACGAGCCACGAATAGTGCTCCTCGATCTGAGATTGTGGTCTTGGGTATCCCATGCAAGCATAAAATTCTTGCAATGTACAACTCCGCATACCTGCTGGCATGGCAATGTATATGCACGGGAATGAAATGAGCCGACTTGGTTAACTTGTCAACGATTACCAAAATGGAATCATGCTTGTTAAAAGTCGTGGGTAATCCCACAATGAAATCGATGCTCACATCTTCCCACTTTCATGCTGGAATTTTCAGGGGTTGCAACAGCCCTGATTTCCTCATGTGATCCGCCTTCACTCGTCTACACGTATCACACTCGGATACGTACTTTGCAACTTCCCGCTTCATCCGTGTCCACCAAAATTTAGTCTTCAAACCTTGGTACATTTTTTTGCTGCCCAGATGAATGGACAACTTAGACAAGTGAGCTTCATCAAGAATCTTCTTTGTCAGCTCCATATTCCGGGGTACGACTATGCGGTCATTGAACCATAGCGTCCCCTCTTCATCCTCCCGGAAACATTTGATATCACCATTGTCTATCAGTTTCCGGAGATGTGCCATGCTTTTGTCAATATTCTGAACTGCAATGATATCCTTCCTAATAATAGGGATGAGAGCAAGGTTGTAGAGTGATCCATATGGAACCAAGTATAAACTCGGTTCTTCCTCTTCCATCGGTGTAATGGTAAGGTTATGGACATGTGATTTCTGACTCAGCGCGTCGGCAACCACATTCGCCTTGCCGGGGTGGTAATGAATCTCAATCTCATAGTCTTTGATTAGTTCTAACCACCTCCTTTGCCTCATATTCAGCTCCTTCTGGGTGAAGATATATTTTAAGCTCTTGTGGTCGGTGTAGAGATGCACCAAATTCCCTAGGAGATAGTGTCTCCACATTTTCAACGCCAAGACCACAGCAGCAAGCTCAAGGTCATGAGTCGGATAGTGCTGCTCGTGGTTTTGAAGTTGGCGTCAGCCATACGCGACCAAACGTCCTTCTTGCATCAATACGCAGCCAAGCCCGATACCGGACGCATCACAATACACGTCGAAAAGCTTGGTCGTATCCGGTTGAGCTAAGACCGGGGCTGCTGTGAGATGCTTCACCAGTGCTTGGAACGCTCCTTCACACGCTGGGTTCCAAACATATTTTGTCCCCTTCTTCAATAGTTCAGTTATCGGCTTAGCAAGCTTTGAGAAGCTCGGGATGAACCTCCGGTAATATCCCACTAAACCGAGGAAGCTTCTGACTTCATGGACAGAAGTGGGGGCTTTCAATTTCAGCACTTGTTCAATTTTACTTGGATCAACCAAAATGGCTTCAGCTGAGATGATATGTCCCAAAAATGGCACTTGATTGATCCAAAACTCACATTTGCTGAACTTGACATAGAGTTCATGGTCCCGTAATCATTGAACGACGATTCACAAGTGTTCAGCATGTTCTACTTCCGACTTGGAGTAAACCAAGATATCATCAATGAACACCACAACGAAGTTGTCCAACTCCGGCATGAATACCGAGTTCATAAGGTACATGAAATTTGCCGGAGCGTTGGTTACACCAAAAGACATGACGAGATATTCATATAGTCCATATCTCATCGAGAATGCCGTCTTCGGGATATCCTCCGCCCGGATCTTTATTTGAAGATACCGGGAGTGAAGGTCCATCTTTGAAAACACACTCGCACCCACAAGTTTATCAAACAGGATATCAATTCGGGGCAGTGGATATTTGTTCTTGATAGTGACGACGTTGAGTGGTCGGTAATCCACACACAACCTCAAGGTTTCATCTTTCTTCTTGACAAACAGCGCTGAGCATCCTCATGGCGAGGAACTCGGCCTAATGAAACCCTTGCTCAACAAGTCATTGAGATGTTCCTTCAACTCCGCCAGCTCGTTCCGAGCCATCTTATACGGTCTCCGTTATATTGGTGTAGTCCTGGGTGCAAGTTCAATCTTGAACTCCACATCCCGTTCAGGTGGCATTCCCGGGAGATCATCCGGGAACACATTGGGGTATTTTCAGACTGTGGGGATGCCCTCTAACTTAGGAGCTTCAGTATGGTAAGTGGCTGAAACGTCCAGGACAGGGTTGTTATGAGTGAATGCGGACGGTGGAGTGGAGAGTTGAGGTGAACCGTCCGTGATAAAGTTCCCAGGACAGCGCCATGGTAACTTAGCCATGACATTCCTAAGATTGCATCAATCTTCTGCCCCTCAAGAATAATCATAGTAGTGGGATATATTCTCCCACCTAAGCACAATGGTGCATTTGGAATCATCACATTTGCTGAAATATTCCCTTCCGATGAGCAGATCATATATGAGCACTCGGTTGGGAAGACTTGCAGTTGGTGCTTAACCACATATGATGCACTTATGAAGTTGTGGGTTGCACCAGAATCAAATAAAATGATGATTGCTCGATCGTTGAGAGTGAACGTACCCGCCAGCACATTCTCTCCTTCCGGGGCGTCCTCATTGTCGAGGTAACGAACGCCCCTGGTTCGCTGACCGCCCTTCTTCACCCGTGGTTGGCCTCAAGCACCGCCCTGATATTGGGCTTGCCTGCTGCTTTGCTGGCCCTGTGGACAGTCCTTTGAGAAGTGGCCTGCCTGGCCACACGTATAACATGTGTAGCGAGGCGGTCCTCCGCTAACTGGCGGACAGAATCTCGGGGCGCGTTGTGGCGGTGGAAACGCCCGGGGTAACATCTCTGCTGTTGCGGTCACGGTGGTGGCATCGGTGGTCACAATGGAGGTGGCTGAAAAGAATGACCCCCAAACTGTTGAGGTCGTGCCGGTGGGTGCCACTGCTGACCGGATGGTGTTCGATACACCATGCGGTGTTTTTGAGGAGCTCCACCCCCGCTGCTTGGTGGCGCGCTCTGCTTCTGCTGCTCAGCGCAAATTCCCGCTGAGCATCCTCTTGCATAATCGTGGCATTGACTGTAAAAGCACAGTAATATACTTGTTAGAGTGTTCATCACACCACCACAAACCAGCTCATTTTGTGGATAGCTCATGAACACCATCAAGAGGTTAATTAGAGGAAGAACTCACAAAAATCAAAAACGAGGAGCTCACACATATAAACATGAGGGGCTGAGCTCTCCATTAGGACCTAAACCCTCTTAGACATGCTCAGGCCAAGTTTCATGCAAATCCAAACTATTTTGAGCCACTTTTGGAAACATTTGTACAAAGGGCTAAATTGAATGCAAATTCAAATCCCAGCCACTTTCATCACATGGATTCAAAAGTTGATTTCATATTCAAACTCAGCGCATTTTTCTGAGTTAGTGTACCAATTTCCAACTTCATTGGAGTTCATCTTGTCGGGAGCTATATTTGGATTAATTAAAAACTGAATTTGAATTTCAAATTGAAATGTGAATCAAATGTGGCCAAACAAACTCCAGATTGAAGAACTCAAATTCATTCCTGACTTTGTGGCTAAGTCTCCCATTTAAGTTTGAGTAGCTGAGATATTTGCAGCAAAGAATGGAAAAGAATTAGAGGGGAGAAGTGGACCCACATGTCAGTGACTAAAAACAGAGGAAACCGACTCAAACTGAGAGAAACTCACATGGGCGACCGCCAAGCGCCGCGTGAAGCTCAGCTTGCCGAAGGAAAGGCCACCGCACGGTGAAAACAGCGAGTGACCATGCCAGCACGACACACCGCTCGGTCATTTTCGTCGTGCCCAAGCTGAACTGATGCTCACGCACCCCACTCATGGCTTCCGCAACCCAACTTCTCACCACCCCTCTCTGATCACCGGTGACCGGCCGTTCCCGGCTGCTTCACGCACCGCCACCAGAGAAGAAAAGATGCGCCTCCTTGTGAGGAAGCTGTAGGAGGAAACCGTTCGCCGTTTCATCCGGTGTAGAGCAAGAATTCCTAGTTTCCCTCCACGGTGTGGATTAGGGTTAGCGATCGGTCGATGGCGAAATTCGTTGCACAGAGGCAACCGCGGTCGAGCTGCAGCTTACACACACTCTAGACATCCTTGCGCTTCTCCTCGGGCAAGAACCAGCAAGAAAGACCCACCAAAACCCTAGTTTCACCGATAAACATTCCAGCGGAATAGAGGGTCGCCGGTGAGGTCCGGTTTTCCGGTGGTTCGGGTCCCAACCGAGGTCATGCCAAGTTTTCCGAGGCTGCCCTGGACGTGGTGACGTCATTAGCGCGCGAAGGGGGAGGTCGGAAGGATGGGAACAGGTTGCCGAAGGTGCACAGTGGCATAGCGCTCGTCGCCGGCAAGCTACGGCGATTATCCGGTGGCAGCAAGGTGTCCAGCATGTTCAGCATCCAAAGTTACGTGGGGGCAGCGAGTTTCACTGTCGCTGGCGAGCTAGGTTTCCGGGAACGCCGACCTCGCCGGAGCTCCGATGGCTCGGGGCGGCGGCGTCGTGAGGTAGACGAAGGACACAGGTCCCACGGGTCAGCCACCGCGCTAAGCGCCCACGCGGTCAGTTTAAATTAAACGCACGGGCCCCGCTGTCAGTCACTGTTAAGGCTTGGGAAGGAATTTCCTTTAGGAAAATAATTCAGTAATCAGTCCAAACTTTAGAGATTCATAACTTAGTGTAGAATTGTCCAAATTTAGTGAACCAAATTTTGTTGTATTCAGCTCTTCGAGTACTATCCAGCAAAACAAGTTTCAGCTCATGAAACTTATTCGTTTCTCAGAATTAATTCCCTAAACTTTAAACTGTTGGGAATTTTATATGGAGATTTCCTTTATGGAAAATTCTGAAATTTGGCTAGGATGTTCATTTCAAAATCCTCGAGTTACCTGCAAAATTTCAGATCCATCCAAGTTCATTTAGTTCCCCTAATGGTGTGATTAAGTGAACTGCCCTGAGAAAATAGAAAAATGTACAGAAACATTTTTCAGAATTTTCTCAAATATTGATTAGGGCATAACTCTCTCTAGGATTCTTCAAATTACATGAAACCAACTCCATTAGAACCATCTCAAACTCTAGTTTCCATAAAGTAATGGTTTGAGCCATGAAAATCTCTGAAAATATTTAGAAGCTCTAGTAATGATCATTAGACTTTTATTTGGACAGAGCTCAATTAGGCTTTGATTCAAATAAACCTTGGTCAAGTCCCTGTTTAGATTCTCACCAAGTCACAGTAAAACTTTCAGAGCCAAAGGGGATGTCTATCTAGAGTTATAGTCTTTATATACTAAAGTCAACACATTGCATTTAAATTGACATGTCGTTAAATTGCTTACGTGTAGTCGCTGAACGCGAGGAGACCACGGAGATCCTTGACTTCATACCTCCGGAAGAGACCTTAACACGTGAGCAGCAGCAACACGGCAAGCCCCGGTTTGCATTTAACAAGTTTTATAATGTTTTGATTTATATTCACTTAGCTTGGAGTATGAATGTGCATTAGATGTAGGATGGATGAAACCACAAATGCATAGCCAGATTATTCCCAAAAGGAGTGAGGGTAGTGTCTAAATCATCGAGTAGATCACGCTTTGCAGGATGTTAATAGGCTTGGTACCAGTCGAGTAGTTGGAATCTACTCACGAGTATAGGCTTCGGGACACACGGGATTGGTTCGAGTGATGTGAGATCACTTTAGTAAGAAAATGAGACTAGGCAGGGGCTAGGGCGCAGCAAGAGGAAGTCTTGTGGGCATAGCCCTGTCCGTGTCGATTAAGGATCGATCCGTGTGCGGCCCCTCTGAACAAGTTTTAATGTACCGAAGGCATATCAGATGTATGGGCCCTGATAAACTGATGTAACCTAAACCTCCGGGCGTCGAGGCATACAACAACGACAACAACAACAACCAAGCCTTTATCCCAAGCATGTTGGGGTCGGCTAGACATGAAACCCAATATCAATGAAGTAAAAGAGAGGAAGAGATATAAGAACAAGGCAAAAAAGAAAAAAGAAAAAACAAAAGAAAAAAAAGCAAAAAAAAAGAGAAAAAACAAGACTAGGATTCTGGCACATGAATTGCTACTTTCCATGCGGTCCTATCATGAGCTAAGTCTCTGGATACATTCCAATCTCTCAAATCTCGTTTTACCGCCTCTTCCCAGGTCAACCTTGGTCGTCCTCTACCCTTCGTAATATTTTCTCTACCTCTTAAAATCCCACTGTTAACCGGTGCTTCTGAAGGTCTCCGCTGGATGTGTCCAAACCACCTAAGTCGATGCTGGACTAATTTCTCTTCAATCGGCGCCACCCCTACCCTATCACGAATCGCCTCATTCCTTATTCGGTCTCTTCTCGTGTGCCCGCACATCCACCGTAGCATGCGCATCTCTGCGACACTCATTTGTTGGACATGTTGTCGTTTAGTTGGCCAACATTCCGCCCCATAAAGCATCGTGGGTCTGATCACCGTCCTATAGAACTTCCCTTTTAGCTTTTGTGGGACTTTCCTATCACATAGGATTCTAGAGGCTTGTCGCCATTTCATCCACCCTACCTTGATCCTGTGGCAAACATCCTCATCAATATCGCCATTGCTTTGCAACATTGATCCTAAGTATCGGAAAGAGTCCCTTCTAGGTACTATTTTTCCTTGTAGACTAAAATTTCCCTCTTCACGACCAACACCACTAAAGTCACACCTCATATACTCGGTTTTGGTCCTACTAAGTCTAAACCCCTTGGACTCTAAGGTTTGTCTCCATAACTCTAATTTCTTATCAACACCATCTCTAGTTTCATCTACCAGCACTACATCATCGGCAAAGAGCATGCACCAAGGGATATCCCCTTGTATATCCTTTGACACCTCATCCATCACCAAGGAAAAGATGTATGGGCTCAAAGCTGATCCTTGATGTAGTCCTACCGTGATAGGAAATGCATCAGTCTCACTATCACTTACGCGCACACTTGTCCTAACATTATTGTACATATCCTTGATAAGGGTAATGTACTTTGTTGGCACTTTATGTTTCTCTAGTGCCCACCACATGACTGACCTTGGTATCTTGTCGTACGCCTTCTCCAAGTCGATGAACACAATATGCAAGTCCTTCTTGTACTCCCTATATCTCTCCATAAGCTGACGAAGCAAGAAAATCACCTCCATTGTAGACCTCCCAGGCATAAAACCAAACTGGTTTTTAGTGACATTGGTCACTTTCCTCAGGCGGTGTTCAATCACTCTCTACCAAAGCTTCATAGTATGACTCATAAGCTTAATACCTCGATAATTAGTACAACTTTGAATATCTCCTTTATTTTTGAAGACAGGTACTAATATACTTTTTCTCCATTCTTCAGGCATCTTGTTTGACTGAAAAATGTAGTTGAATAGCTTTGTGAGCCATACTATTGCCACGTCCCCAAGTCATCTCCACACCTCAATAGGGACATCGTCAGGGCCGAGGGCCTTTCCTCCTTTCATCCTTTTTAAGGCCTCCTTAACCTCAAACTCTTGTATCCTCCGCACGAACCGCCTGTTGGAGTCATCAAAGGAGTCATCCAACTCAACCATAGTGCTCCCATTCCCATCATTGAATAGCCCATTAAAGTAATCACGCCATCTATTCTTAATCTCTTCATCCTTCACTAGAATGCGGTCAGTCTCATCTTTGATGCATTTAACTTGATTGAGATCCCTCATCTTTCTCTCATGGATTTTTGCTACCTTGTATATGTCCTTTTCACCTTCTTTTGTCTCTAGTCTCTCATATAACTTATCATAGGCATGTCCTCTTGCCTTACTCACAGCCCGCCTTGCATTCTTCTTAGCCTCTTTGTACTTAAGCATGTTTCTTGCGCTTCTATCATTATGCCAACTCTTGTAACACTCCTTCTTCTCCTTAATGGCCTTTTGTACATCCTCATTCCACCACCAAGTGTCTTTATCTACAAGTTTCTTTCCTTTTGTCACAACGAACACCTCACTAGCTACCTTCCTAATGCAAGTTGCCATCTTCACCCACATACTATCTGCATCTCCATTTTCTGCCCAGGGACCTTCTTTGATCACCCTATTTTTAAAGCATTCTTGTGATTCTCCTTTAAACTTCCACCACTTTGTTCTTGTGATTTTGACACCTTTGTCTCGCAAAGAACATGTATAGAAGCGAAAGTCAACTACCACAAGCTTATGTTGTGTCACAACACACTCCCCTGGGATCACCTTACAATCTAGACACTCCCGTCTATCCCTTCTCCTAGTGAGGACAAAGTCAATCTGGCTAGAGTGTTGGGCACTGCTAAAGGTCACTAGGTGAGATTGCCTCTTCCTAAAGAGGGTGTTAGCTACCAACAGATCATAGGCTACGACAAAGTCTAGGATGTCCTTACCCTCTTGATTTCTATCACCGCATCCAAAGCCTCCATGTACTCCCTCAAATCCTAGGTTAGTTGCACCCACGTGACCGTTGAGATCTCCCCCTATGAGGAGTTTCTCGGTTATCAGTACAATACTAACCATATCCTCCAAGTCCTCCCAAAATTGCCTCTTAGCACTCATGTTGCGCCCCACTTGTGGGGCATAAGCACTAATGACGTTCAAGACATTGTCCCCAATTACTATCTTGATTAAGATGATCCTATCCCCTCGTCTTCAAACATCCACTACTCCATCCTTAAGACTCTTATCTATTAGAACACCTACGCCATTCCTAGTCCTAGCCAATCCAGAATATCAAAGCTTGAAACCGGTATTCTCGACTTCTCTCGCCTTTTGACCCGCCCATCTAGTCTCTTGTACACAAATGATATTTACTCGTCTCCTAATGGCAACATCTACAAACTCACGTAGCTTCCCCGTCAAGGATCCTACATTCCAACTACCCACCCGAAATCTATGTTCCTCGGCTAGCTTCCTTACGCTTCGCACCCGTCGAGTAAGATGCGCGTCAAGGCATAGCATACCGATTTATAGGTGTATGTTGAGGGCAGTCAGGTGGAAATCTGCTAACGGGCATAGAGATATGCTCTATGTAGGGAACCTCCTGCTCGTTTAGATACGACCGGTTCGGCGTTTGGGCTGTTGGGTGAAAGGTTGTCCCGTACGACATCGAGTGAGCGTGCTGTGCAGCTCCACGGGTGGGCGTATGTGACGTGCTATTCGGGTATCTCTGCAGGTGTAGAACGAGTACCGCTTGTTCACTGTTTCATGACGTAGATAAATTATGGAATGTGTGATTCAATATTGATGTTATGAATAACTTATATTGCTACATGTGTGCCACCAAATAATGCTCACTATATTTCAGATTCATGAACTGTTAACTTGTGGCTAAAAGATGAATTAAGGATGAACATGTAAGTGTGTCCTTTGCTGCAAATTACAATCCTATCTTTTATGGCCTGCATGTAGAGTTTCATGTGTAGCAGAGTCGTTTAAGACTTGCTGAGCCATCGTGCTCACGGTTGCTGCTATAAGTGTTTGCAGGTGAGGAGTACCCCACAGACTAAGAGTACAAGTGCACCGGCGAGGTCTACCCTATGTCGGGGACTACGGCTGAGTGGGAGCCGTACAGCCGTGCTGAGGCTGAGTGCAGCTAGTGTGGGTTGTCCGTAGGGCCAGACAACCAACTTTTGCTAGTTAGGTGGGCGTGAGTTGTATAAATTATCTTCCGCTGCAGTAAACTCTTTAATTAGCTGTAAACTGAAGGTTTATACTACTTTTTATACATATTCTGTTTGTTTTCGATGTAATACCTGTGGGGAACCCCTTCCGGGATCCACACTCCAGGATACACATTGGGTGGTGCCATGCGATGCGGCACCCAACAGCATACATGAAAAGAACCATAAAGTACAGTGTCTTTTATTTCTCAAGATAGTGTCATTTACAAAATAATGTACCATGAAGGTACACGCAGCGGAATATACATACACACTTACTATCGGTCCTAACTATGCAAAAGAGAAGACGTCCAGCCTGCGTACGCATCTTACTAGCTTCAACCAAGATGAGTGCAGCGGCAGGGTTTCCGGTGAGTCTCTGATGGCTCACCGAACAACCATCTTCAGAGCAAAGTTATACTCCCTGGGCTTGCACCCTATGGTCAGCGTGGCTTAGCTACCAATCTGTGTCTGATACCAATCTATGATTGTATCTAGGTGTGTAATCTACCCCTATCCGTGGCTTTTGATACCAATCTGTGTTTCCTATTTAGGCGTGTAACCCACTGTCAACCGTGGCTCTAATACCAATCTGTGACGCCCTCAATTCTGTGGAAAACCCACGGAACCGAGAACTAAAGCATATGTGTGCCCAGGATGTTCATCACACATACACACATGTTCCACAAACTGAATTCAAATTATATATATAACCACGAATAACAGAGTTTATTACAATGTCTCATGAGTCTTGGACTCATGCTCACAGCGGAAGTCTTTATTTCTATGCAGCGGAAGTCTTTATTCTAATGTGGAAGCAATTTAACTAATGCGGAAGCAAATCTAAGCAGCAATGGCTCCATCTCTACTCCATCCCCACAGGCAAGGTTGAGAACAGATCACAAGTCTAATGCTCCACTTGATCTTCATAGAAATCTTCTCCTGTTGCTGATGATGAAATGATAATGCAAGTTTGAGTACAATGATGTAGTCAGCAAGTGCGGGAAAATATGATATGTAGCTCATGACAAGGTAGATATAAAAAGGCTCATTGCAGAAAGCAAAGTTATTTATCAAAAACCATGGTAAAACATCAACTCATTTTTAAGTGAATGTAATCCCAACTTATATTAAAATACCAGTCATACCTCCATTGTGCTCATTACCTTCCATGTCTCAATCAATAAACCTCATTCTTGCTCACGAATACCTCCTCGTATTTGCTACCATCTCACGAGTACCATCTCATATTCGCTACCATCTCATATCATAAACAACTCCGTCTCACACCGAGACCAGTCTTGATGCCATGACTCAACAGTCATGCAACCCATCTTATCTCCCAGACTCAACAGTCCCAAAAACTAAACCAAAACCAAACCATCCAAAACCATAACCAGTAACCATCCCAATAACCATCCCAGCTAACCATGGCAGTTGGCCAGGCGCTCATGACCGTAAGCTCGGCTATCATGATAGTTTTAAGAACTCTGCAGAGTTTGCACCTCTTTACCCACAAGTTTGTGATTTTGTCACCCGTCGGTGACTGCAGAACCTCCATTATTCCAGTACACAACCGTCGGTGTATGGCCAAGAGATCACAAAATAGCCTTTACAAAGGGGCTACTAGATGTATGGACTCACTAAGGTTTCACCGGCAGGCTAGAATATCCAATTCTCCCACCCACGGGCGCCCTCTTGTGCCATGCAGTTCCCAGGGCAGTCCTCACTCGACTCCCATTCCCCGCGCCTTCCACAGTCCATAACAATCTAGCAACTTACCTAATTACTCAGCTAAGCCGCACCCATACTTGGCCTGTGGTGGCACTATTATCCTGGCATGTGCATGCATGAACCGGTCCTTAGATCTACGGCAAGTAAACCACCATCTCATGCTACCTCATTCACAAACCCAGGCTTGCCTAGATCTCACTCCGATCCATGTTCATTAACAACATCAGTTTCTCATTATCATTACGAGTGCAGTTAGCTAGACACATCTATCTCGCTTCCCAATCCCATGGACTCAGCGAAGCATAAAACAAAAACCATACCCGACTCATAAACATCCCTGGCGACAAGGGTGGTGTAACCAAAGCTAGTTAACTCCTATAAAAGGTTTTCCCATCATATTGGACTCAGCACACACACCTTTTCGCAAAACAAAACAGTTTTTCCAAAAACATAGGATCAATATGGTCAAGGAGCACTTGTCTTGTTCTTGCGGTTCCGGTTGTTCTTGGATCTCGAAACCTTGTTATTGCAGTGCATTGTAGAGAGCTCCCTGAGCTTGTCCTGCTATACAGGATCGCGCACATACAAGATTCACAGCAATCAATATAATGCACAAACTTTAACTAGATACGATGATGCATATGCATGCTATCGTATGATCAGATTTATTAGATCGGTTTGTACGTGTTCTTGCATGGCTTTATGATGAACAGGGGTCTTCGGATCAGATGTGGACGTGGCGATGACCTTGTCTTTAGATCAACCCGATCAACAAGTGATCTGTCCACGAGAAAGTTTCTGTTCGAAAGGAATCAAAGAACAGATGCAAAGAAAACTCAACGATGTCATAAGGTGGTATTGGAGACCTACCTTAAATTCTTCTCGGTCTCGGGTCCTTCTCAGATCGTTGGGCTCTATTCCGGTGATCTTCCTCTCTGAACTCCGTCAATGGCATACTCGGCGAGTTGGGGCTAGGGCTCTAAGTCGTCGGCTTAGGAGTTGGAAAAGAAGTTCGTGGTTTCGGCCAGAGGTTCTGGGTTCTATTTATAATCAGGAGAAGAAGAGTCCTAATCTGATTGGACTTTGAATAAGAGTTATATTCAGATTGTCGTTGAATCTTAAGAACTTATATTTAGTCGATTTGGTGCGGTATCATTGTAGAATTCGGGTCAGTTTCTCCTCTATTCCTGTATTTTCTACACGTACATAATCTAAGAACCATTCCAGAACTCGTTACTTCCTCGGTGATGAGCTCCGGAAGCTCCATGTGTCCACCGGGTCTTGGTCTCTCCCTTTCCGCAGAGACGAGCTCCGGTTGCGCCGCGTGTCAAGCGAGCAAGACCTCCCTTCACTTCGGAGGTGGGCTCTGCGTGCGCTAAGTATCCATTCTGGACCTCCCTTTTTCCTCAGAGACAGGCTCTGAGGTAGACACGTGTCCAACAATGTCGGACCTACCGGAGATAAGATCTGGTGATGACACGTGTCCAATAGAACCGGACCTCTCGGAGGTGAGCGCCGAGGTCGATACGTATCCCGCGTGACTGGTCCTCTGATGTCCGTGGTGACTAGCTCCGAAGGTGACATGTGTCCTACGGAAATGCCTTTGCTTCTTCCGCAGAGGCTAGCTCCGGGGCAACACGTGTCCTCACAGGGTCGGACCTCTCGCCTTTTGTGGAGATGAGCCCCGAGCCTGCCACGTAGCCAGTTTAGGGGCGGACCTCTCCCCACATCACAGGGATGAGCTCCAGACACGCCACGTAGCCAGCAGGCCGCAGAAGTTGTCTTCGGCGCTCTTTGGAAACTGGATTCGGCTCTTATTGGTTATCCTTTTGATATTTTTCTCTGTTCCTACTTCTCTTAAAATGTTTTCTCTTCATAAAACAGGAATATATTTTGAAACCAAAAATGAGGGTGTCACACAATGCAGCTCTGATACCACGACTGTGGGGAACCACTTCCGGGTCCACACTCCAGGAATCGCATTGGGTGGTGCCATGCGACGCGGCACCCAACAACATACACGAAAAGAAACCATAAACATACAAAGTCTTTTATACATAATGTATCTCGAAGGTACACGCAGCGGAATATACATACACATGCACTCTCGATCCTAGCTACGCGAAAGAGAAGACGTCCAGCCCGCGGACGCTTCTTACTAGCTTCAACAAGAGTGTAGGCAGCGCCAGGGTCTCCTGTGAGTCATACGACCCGTGGGTTCGATGTCTCACCGAACAACCATCTTCATAGCAATACTAATACAACCTGCAAAACAGTAACACTGCAAACGTGAGCTCGAAAGCTCAGCAAGGCTTAACCGTCTACCCTAAATAAGAACTCTATATGCAGGAATCTATAAAGTAGGACAGCAGCTATTGCATTAGTACTCGCCTAAAAGTAGAACCTTATTAGCAGTTTTACAGCAGAAATTTCATACGCCCTGAACCTCCCAACATTACGAATCCATAATCAAACAAGAAATGCTTCTTTCCGATGTTGCTTTGCCCAAAGTGGAATATAAATTTAGTGAGCTCTAAAACTATAGCATACATGGTTGCAATACAATGAACTTATGAATTTCATAACAGCAATGATTCATCTCAATTCACCTGGAGGTACTTACAACGTCACAACTCAGTGAACAAGTGGTACTCAATAACTGTGAGGGACGGTGATTTGAATTAGGACACACCCGGAACACACGACACATACACCAACCTCGAAAGACTCACACAAGAGCTCTTTCTTATGTTGTATGCAGCAACCTTTCACCCGTCACCCCAATGCCAAATCAGTTCTACCGACCCATCAAAAGGTCCACTACACGAAACACGTCGAAGTTGCTCCGCTAATAGGTTTACACCTCTGACACCAACCCCCCAAAGGACGGTGATATAAGTTTTGACATGATGGTACCCGAGTTACATCGGTTTCCTAGACCCCATAATATCCAGTATGCATCCAGTACTGTTCAAACCTGCTCAACAGGGCGGCATATGCATCGGTCCTTAACCGACACATGCAGAGCTACCGCAACACAGGCCCAACGTCCTGCTGCTCATACTCTCTGCTCGGTCTCATTTTCCATTCCAGTTACATCATTCTCTAGAATCATACCCCGTTGACCAAATTGCTAGCCTCGCGAGTAGCTTCCGACTACCGACTTGTACTGATTTCTATACAACATAATCCTAGCAGAAACTACACCTATGCTACCCTTCCACTCCACGGATTTTTGGGTCATGAAATTGTTGTGTCAATCACCCTTGACCTAATGCACAATACATACTAGACTAAGGAAAGTGATACAAAGTAAAATATATCTAAAAGCTGTTAAATGCAAACCGGGTCTTGCCTTATGTTGCTGCAGGTTTGATCCTAAATTAAAGTCAGTAGCTTGGCGACGAGTAAAGCCTCAACCTTCTGCTCCGAGTGGATTGCCTCGTCGAGCTCCTTCATCGTGTTTCCTACCGATATGAATATGCACAAGTTTATATTGCAAGTAAGGGAATTATAAAACATAAGGTTTTCCGACTTAAGAATGGTTCAGACAAACTTGGACTTAAGAGTTAGGTTCTGCTGTGTGTTGAAACAGAGAAAGGATAATTTTAAGCAGTGGACGTTTTCGTAGTAAAATTCAAAGTAGCTATATAGTAGACATAAGTATGAAGCTGGAAAGAAATAGCAGAAAACTGGAGAAGATGACTTCAACTTGCTCGGTACAGTGGTCCATAGATCATACAGAGATATGGCTTGCAAAATTTCAGGTAAAGTTTATGGGGAATATGGTCTAAAGAATTCTCTACGTTAATTGTCTTTCTTAACTTCCTAATGAAATTCTAGGGTCTTGGAATACTCCAATTTTGGCTTTTCAGAATCGTGGGAGTATTATGAGTCTATAGGATTTGGTTTCACCATTTTTGGAGCTTCCTACAGAGCTAAATATAATTTACAAGTTTGGGCCAGTTTCTGAAATTTGTCTCTGTTCTTTTCCCGTTGGGACCTAGGAATTTGGAACCACATTAGACCCCCTAAATCAAGTCCAGTGATGCTGAAATTTTAACTGGAGATCAGGGAATTTATGGTTGACATCATAGGAAAAATTGAGAATTTATATTTAACAGAACTCCTAGAATTAATTTCTAAGATTTTACTTAAATGAGTTAATGAGCCTAATCCAAGGATTTTCATAAATATTGAGATGCACTCCTGGACAGTACTCATTGAGAGGAATCCAATGAAATTTATTTGAGGATTTTTGGAGGTTTGTACAGCAAGTTATGAGCTTGCAAAGTTTAATGAAAATCTGGACAGAAAATTGAAATTTTCAAATTGCTGACAGTGGGACCCACGGCCTTTCTTCAACCTCGCGCGGGCAGAAACCTAGCGGCGGTGCTCTCCGGTGAGAGACGCTGGACCGAAACTCCCGGCCTTCCCTAGGGTTGAGCCTCACCACTATTAACGTGGGGACTGCGGGAAACCCATTTGTGGTGTCGGCAGCAGCCACCGGCCACCGTAAACCCGTCGGCGACGGGCTGCGGCGGCACAACTCCGGTGGTGTCAAACTCGCACCACAATGGCTCAAGTGCTTTGGTTCTTCTTCCTACAGCACCGTGGTGGAACCCTAATCACCGATATGCACCCACATCAGCTCCAAACGGGCTGCAAGTACGAGTTCATCGGTGACCTAGGTTAAAATCTGGCGGCGGCCGGAAAAATTCAAAGAACCGAGCCTCTACGCGATGGTTTTCGATTATTCTTGATCCCACATGAGCGGGGGAAGTCTAGAACTTTTATTTAGCTTGGCATAAGCTGTGATGGGCTACATACCATGAATTTTGGAAATTCGAGTGACTCGGTTGTATGATCATCCTTGCGGTGAATGGCAAAATTATTCATCGGTAGTGCCTGAGAAGAGGAGAGGGTTGCACTGGCGTATCGAGCACCTTAGGGTGGTTCTTTTTGGTGAAGGTCGCTAGCCATGAAATGGCTGGGAGCGTCTGGGCACCGGGGAACCGATGGTGCAACCGAGCGGTGATGAAGTTCTTTCAGAGCTGAGTGAGGGAGAGTGTGAACGGCGAGGGAAATAGTTCACGTGGGCAGGAGAGCTGCGCTCGTATCCTTCGGCCGCCGGATGAACCAAGCAGGAGCTGCATGCTCGAGTCGGTTGGGAAACCGGACGCCGGGAGGTGGCGCGCTCTCGGCCGAAGAAAAACAGAGCACGGCGTGGAGATTTCATATGTGTCACTGATCAGTTGGGTCCATGGCTCCTCTCCCTCTTGTCCTCCCAATTTGGTTTCAAACAGCAAAAGTACCCAAAAAATGATAAAAATTGGTAGATGAGCTAAGCAGGATATGGGGAACATGATGGGGCACTCAAATTTGTATTTTTATAAAGTTGGAATTTGAAACTGAAATTTAAATTCGAATTTGAATTGCCTCATGTTTTAACTTCCAACAACTAGTAAATCCTTTCCAAATAAACTGAAATTTTCCAGGGCTTCTATTTGGTTTGTGGGGACCCAATTTGTGGATTTAGATCTCCCGGTTTGGAAATTTTTGCAAGTTTGATTTAGCACTTTGAGCTCACACCATTATATTCAAAATTTTAAATTCCCTCTCATTTCCTAGGTGTGATTGGGCAGCTTCACTTGCTAGAATTCTGGGGATTTCACATGATCCTAGAGAGTCGCTACACTCAGCATATTCTCATGTGCGAAATTAGGCCCAGGCGGTGAGATTTAGCAAGTTACGAGCTGTGGAACGACGGGCGGCGAGTCTCGCTGGAGTGCTCCGCCGCGGGAGAGCGCGGGCGCGAGGTTGAAGAAGGGGGATGGGTCCCGCACGTCAGTTAGTGGAGCAGTTCAGGCTGGATCCTTTGTGGCTACGAGATCGGGTGTGGCTACACGATTTAAGTCTGTACCCCCATGTGTCCTCGCACCTGAGTGGCTAAGTTTAAAACCCGTGGGCCCAGCTACTGTGCAAGGGTTTTTCAATAGGAAAGAAATTCCAAATTTCAATCAAACATTAGAAATTCGTAACACTCTGTAGAATCATCCAAAATTAGTGAAATAAATTTTCTAGGATTCGTCATGGCAAGTACTTTGCAGAGAAGCAATGCAATTGCTATGAAAGCCCCTGAATTTGTCTCATTAAGTCCTTAAAGGAAAAGCTTAGGAATTTAATTCCAGGAGTTCTTTTAATCAGAAAATTCCCAAGTTTGGTCAGAACCTTCATCTAAAGATCCTTTAACTCCAGTAAAAATTTCAGAGTCATTTGAATTCATTTTCTAGATCAAATGGTGTTTCAATCCACTATGTCTTTGAAAATTAGCAAAAACAACAGAAACCTTTTCAGCCTTTCACCAAATCTTGTAAAATACATATCTCCATGTAGGAATCTCCAAAAATGGTGAAACCAATTCCTATAGATTCAGAGATATGTGTACTTATTAAAAAGTACATTTTTGTGCATGACAAAACCATAGGAAATGTCTGTTAATTAAGAGAAGGGAAAAAACTTAAGGAATTGTTGTGCACACATGCTTGCTCAATTGAATCTAAACTTTTGCTAGTATTTCACATACCATATGTGGAGTTCATTGTAAAAATTGCAGCTTCAATAGACTTTTCAAGCATGGATAATCTTCTGCTTAGTATATAGGTCCAATTTAGAAACCTATTTAAATATATACTTAAGACTAGGTTTAAATTGAATCCTCTGTTTTATTTGGACAACAGAGGCTTCTTTAGGTCATTTCTAATATACCTAATCAACTTCTACATCAATCTTAGCTGCACTTTTGCAAAGTACTAAATCATATTTTATATTACGTGCATAATCATATCGATAGTGATCACGATGACGAATCTTGACGACGGACTACAAGCTAGGATGATCAGCAGCTAAATTCTAATCCTCAAGACAAACTTTGACTAAACCGTTGAGCAAGGCAAGCCCTGGTTTCCATATAACATCCTTTACAGATTTTTGCTTTACTTTCACTTAATAATGATTAGAAGTGATATTGTGTATTATGTCTACGATTCTGATACTCCAATTGCATTAACCATGAATCCCTGAGTAGAATGGTTAGTATAGGATTTCCCTCATCATAGGTGTAACAGCCCTGACTTTTGTAATGTTTGATTTCAACTTATGAAACAAAGTTAAAGCAAAGGAATAGCTTGAGTTTGTGTCACATGAAATGATGAATACAAAAATGGACATGTGGGGGAGTTAAAAATTTTCTTTGGCTCATACTAAACACATGTGAACCTAGGGGAAAATTTTCATTCCCCAAATCTCACTCATATGCATATCCTTATGAGAAGAAGATGGGGGAAGAATTTAAAACACAATTTGAATCTTTTAAAAGGATTTATGTCCAGATAGTCCAAATGCACACATGTGAATTCACTAATGCATTTCTTATGTATCAATGAGCTCATAATCCAAATTTGGATATTTTTGGAGCTCGTATACTAATTATTCTGAGGAATAATCGAGGAGAGCTCAAATTCAAATTTGAATTTGAAAACTGAACCAAATGTGCTCAAATTTGAAATCTGATTTCAAATTCAAATTCTCCACATCATTTTCAGACTACCCTGCAAGTTTGGTCAAATTTGGACAGCAATTGTGTGGGAATCTTGATGAACAGAGAGGAGGGAGAGTGAGCTACTGTGGACCCCACATTTCACAGGCTCTGTTCTGAACCGACGTCTTTGGTTGCTTAGCGCGCGCCACCGAGCAGAGCCATGGCCGGCGAGCTGCTTTCCTGGGTGTCCTCCCATTTGGTGCTCGCTCCTATCCCTCCCACGTACGCTGCACAAACGAAGTTTCTTTCTCCCACTCGCTCTCGTCCTCGGTGGCTTTGCTCCCGCGAAAAACACCGCCATCGCCCGCTCTCGGTTCCTCCCGATCGCTATCTACCACCGAGCTTCGGTTGTCCGAGGTTCTCGCACCAAAAAGTAGCACCCACGAGTGCTCTAGCCGGCTAGCAACGTTCCTCCACTGTCCCGTGCTCGTTTGCGCACAGAAATTCTGAGTCATAGCCGTGCGCCCGAGTGAAACCAAAGAAAACGAGCTCGGTCACCATGGACAGCCCACACCGAAGAAGATCACGGCCAAGCGAGCTTACTCATCGGTGCACCGGCGATCCTAGCTGCTCCTTCCCGAAGCTCAGCCCTAGCAATTGATCATAGAGCGGGAATTTGGAGTTTTCATTCCGAGTGGCGCAACTCGATCCCGAGGTAGGGATTTATGAAATTTATCGTCAATTCGTGTGGTTAGTGCTTTAAACTTTGCACAGAGGTTCCTCACTAACTAGCTCACCTGCTCCCTTGATTCTAGGCCGAGGAAGTATACGTGGAGTGAGAATTCCGAGTTCTTGCTGAGGGAACCCGTCGGACCCCAACGGCCGCACGGTGCCGACGTGTTTGGAGAGCTCCACGGCTTGTTTATGTAAGGGCCCAAGTTTTTCATTTGCTAAAAAGTGTTCATCACACCACACTAACCTCATTTGAGGAGATCTTATGAACACATTTGAAGAGCAAGTAAACACCATCAAGAAACTCATTAGGAGGTGAACTCACAAAATGCAAAAGTGGTATTTCCTACATGCATCATATAGGGGCTGAGAATATGAAAAGCTACTAAATCTTGTTAGGAATGCAATTAGAAAAACTACCAAATTTCACCCAAATCCAAAACCTTTTGAGGTATTTTTGGGTACAATTAGAAAATGGTTATTTTGAACCTAAAATCAAATTCAAACTCCTTTCATCACATGAATTCAAAAGTGGGATTCATATTCACACTCAGCACATTATTGTGAGCTCACACCAATTTTCACTCCATTTGGAGTTGATCTTGACATGAGCTCATTTAAGCAAATTCAAACCAAATTTGAATTTCAAAGCTGCATATGTGCTGTAAATTTATTTCAAACACTTCACACTTTGAATCCTTCAAATCCAAATGGACATTTGGTGAATTATTCAAATGTACAAGGGCATGAAGGTCACCAGTATTTGTAGCATTGGAAAATTGAAGTTTAGAGGTTAAAACAAGGGGTGGGGCCCTCCTATCAGCCTCACACTCGAGCAAACTGACTGAACTGTAAAATCCCCAAAAGTGCTAAAAAGGAATTTAGCACATTCACACTTAGCAAAAATGAGGGGAATTAAAACTTTGAAATATAACGGTGTGAGTTCAAAGTGATGATTCAAACTTCTCAAAAACTTTCAAACATGGAGATCTAAATTCATAAATTGGGTCTTCATAATCCAAATAATAGGCCTCTCAAATTTCAGCTCATTTGGAGGGGTTCTACTATTTGTTTGGGATTAAAAGAGGAAGCCCTAGAATCTGAATTTAAATTTCAGTTTCAAATACCAACTTCCTCAACATGCAAATTTGGTTCCACAAATGTGTTCTCCACATTTAAATGAGCATCCATACACAAATTAAGATTTAATTGAGCTTGGTTTTCTAGTGTTTTGAATCATGCAAGAGGGAATATTTAAATTCAAATTCAAAGAGCCAAATACATTTCAAATTCCACACCAGAATTCAGTCCATGTAAATTTCAAAAATTCAAACCATGAATTTGTGTGGAAGTATAGCTTTTAATTGTGAGTAGCTGTGGTAAAATATCAGTGGAAAAAATTGAATAAGAAATGAGGGGGTGGGACCCAGCAGTCAGCCACACAATTTCCTTTAACCGACTCTGTTTTCACTTTGGGCGCCACCGAGCAGCTGCACGAGTTGCCGGACATCGACGTGCCCTCCACCTCTGTTGTTCTCTCCACGTCCTCAGCCTCAACCGAGCGTCCTCGACACTCCACCTCGCTCATTCCTTGTTTTCCCGAGCTACTGGACCGAGTGAATGGAAACTATTCCACTCACCGGACAGAGCTCGCATCGCCTCCTCCATCGATCAGGAACTGGCGCTCTCAGCGGTGCACAGCCCTTCTAAGCAGAAAAATGAAGCTGAGCTTGTCCTCGATGTCCCCAACGTGAAAGAAACCGGCCTTCGGCTTGCACGAGCTCAGGCGCAGCAAAAGCTTTCTCGGCGGTCCGACGTTGGGAAACTCTTCGGTTCACCGTTGCGCCGGCGTTACAGGACCATTGCCACTCAACCAATTGGCATCCTAGGTTCGTTGTCAAACCCTATTGCTGTCCTCCAAGTTTGGAGCTAGGTCAGATCCTAGGTCAGTCGGAATTTGGAGTTTGTCGCCAGCGGTTTCTTTGATCCGAGGGGAAGGAAAGGAAAAATTCATCGGCCATATTGAGTAAGGGTTCACAAGGGTCTAGGCATAGATTCTCCAAGTCATGGGGAACCTCCTCGAGCAAACGGCAAGCAAAACCATGCAGAATCAGTAGGGTTCTCCGTGTGTTCCTCACGGCGGCGAAAACCCACTGCGGTCGCAAGGTGAGCGCAGATTCCCGGCCATTTTCCCCGGGATCAAGGTAGTGATCCGTGTTCCCCAGCTCACGGCGTTGCTGTAGGACCAGGCCGTGGCAGGTTTCCATGCTCACCGAGTTAGTACCTTACCGCCAGAGTCGCCGAAGTTACTGCCACCGTCGCGCGCCCATCTCCGGCCATCGTCGGTGACAGGTAAGACCGGCAGCATGTTTCCCGTGTGGAAATAGGTAGTAGTGGCGAGTTTGGTGAAGTTTGGAGCACGGGAACCCCGTTCCGGCGAGCTCTCTGGCGAGGGCTGCCACGGGGAGGCGCTGGGGCGCGAGGAGGAAGAAGACGGGGTGGGGCCCGATGGTCAGTGAGTGGGAGAAACTGGGAGGATCACGTGTGGTGTGGGGATTTTCTGTGACAGCGCGGAAATAATCCTGTGGCCTCGGTGTTGCTGCCATCTTAGTGGATAGCGCCACGGGTGAGGCCCACAACCAGAGTTTAAACTTTTCCTGAATTTCAGATTTTAGGTCAAACTTTAAAATCTCATAACTTTTAGTAGGAATGTCCAAAATTTGTGAAACAAATTTTGTTTGGTCCTCTAAGTCAGTAATTTGCAGAAATGCAAATAATTTGATCTGAAGATCTCTGGAATTTTCTCCAAAATTCATCAAAGTTAAATTTTTGGGAATTAATTGCAGAAGATCCCTTTTATGGAATTTCCTCAAATTTGGCTAGGAGATTATTCATAACATTAGTGATCTCTAAAAATTTGAGCTTCATTGGAGTACATTTGCTAGTACAAATCCAACTCCAAAGTTCAGCCTTCATTTGGAATTTTCCGATTCTAAACAGAAACTTTTCAGCACTTCATATCAAATTCAAAAATTCATATCTCCCTGTAGACAACTCGAAAAATTGCGAAACAAATTTTGTTACAACCAAGGCAACCTCCTCTAATTTGATCTTCCACTGTTATACATGTCAAAACTTCAGATTTGGGATCAAAATTCAGAGAAGCCTTGTACTTGTGGGAATTTTAGAGGCCATCCTTATAGAGTCTAGTATCCACTGGAACAATCCCAAAGCCAATTAAGGAACCTAAATAGCGGTAGATATGAATAGAAGTGTAATTCTTATACTTCACTAGAACTTATACATATATTTTGCTACATTTCATATAGTGACCGAAGTTGAGGACACACCGGAGCCGTTGGACGTCCTCCCGCCAGAAGCTAACTTCCCCTCTGACTCGCAACCAGGCAAGCCCCGGTTTGCATTTACTTACCTTTTACAAAGTTTTTATTTGTATCACTTATGTCTAGGTTGGAATGGTTGCATTAGAGTTAGGGTTTTTGAAACCCCACTCATGACTTTAAAACCTATGAAGGTTGGGTAGTTTACAAACTTAACGAGTAGAGAATGCCATACTAATGTTATTAGGATCTCGGTAGAAGTCGAGTGGTTGGAATCTACTCGCGAGGTAAGAATTTTATCACACGGAATGAAAAGATGTAGAGAATGGCTTAAGAATGTGAAATTGAGACCCAGCAGGGGGGATAGGATGCAGTGAGCGGAGGTCACACATGCGTAGCCCTGTTGGTGTCGACTGAGGACCGAGCCGTGTGCGGACCTGCTGGACAAGTTTCAACAGTACCAGATGCATACTGGCATATGGGAACCAGGAAACCGATGTAATTGGTTAACCTGGGTGCCAAGGTTTACCCAACCGTTTTATAGGAGTGGGCTGAGGGTAGCAAGGTGTAAATCTGCCGGTGGGCACAGAAACGCTCCACGCGGGGACCTCCTGCCCGTTATGGATGGACCGGTTCGGCATTTGTATTTTCTTTGAAAGGTTGTTGCATACAACAGAGTAGGAAGGTGTGAAGCACCACACTTCTAAAAGTGGGTGTATGTTACGCGTTATCCGTGTGTCTCCTGATTGCAATCACCATCCATCGCGGTTATTTGAGTACCTCTTGTTCACTGTGCTGTGACTTAGTAAGAAGTGAAAGAAGACAGATGAATATGCTGCATTGAAGTATTATTGTCTTGAAACCATGTATGCTGTAGATGTAGAGCTCATTAAGTTTATCTTCCACTTTGGGCATAACCACATCGGAGGAAAGTGTTTCTTGTTTGATTGTGGACTTCCGATGTGAGGGCTGCCTAAGGCACACTAATCTGCTGCTATAAAACTGAAAGTAAGGATTAACATGTAGGCGTGTCTTTATTGCAACATCTTTTTCCTATATTACCAATCCTTTCATTTAGAGTTTCATGATTAGGAGTGTCGGTTAAGCCTTGCTGAGACATCGTGCTCACGGTTGCAACATTTGAGCTGTGTGCAGGTGAAAGTTATGAGAAAAGGTACGAGGACGAGACGATGCCCCTGTCAGGGTACACAGCCGAGCTGGAGCCCTACACGCCGCCGTGATCGTGGTGTGAGTGTTGCTAGTGTGTACTGTCCCCGGGCTGGACAGCTGCACTTTTGCTTAGTTAGGATGAGAGACTAGTTATGTATAATACTTCCACTTTGTTTTTATGTCAAATAAATGTTTGTATGTTGTTCTTAATCTTTTCATGTGTGCTGTTGGGTGCCGCATCGCACGGCACCACCCTTTGTGATCCCGGAGTGAGTGAACCACGGGGTGGTCCCCACATGAACCCTTTGTGCTTAGGTTCTTATGCGCTTTACTGAGACCGCCACGGCGAGCAGCCGACGCCACCTCCTGTTCTCGGGACCAGGCTGACGGGAGAACGCCCCGGCGCCTTATCACCGAGCCTAAGGGTGCCAAAGACCGTTTTTCCATGGCTCGCTACTCTCTCGTACCGAAAACCAGCGCAATGCTCGCCGCTCTCGCGTCCGACACACCCTCAACGTCGACACACCAAAACCGACCCTTCCACCTCGAGCTGAGGCCATAAACGGCACCGCCGACCTTCACTCGATGTGCTCCAGCCCACGAGCTTTCCCGAGCCGATTTCCACTCCCCTGTTCACCCCGAAGCGCCTCCGACTTAACACCGTCGCCCGGACAGCTCCAAGCTTTTCCGGCGCAACCAACTGTTCTCTGAGGTTAGCATCGAAGTCTAGCAGCTCCTCCCAAACCCCTTAGCTTCCTCTTAGCGTCTGATAGCCAGAATTTCATTTTTTCTGATGATCGCCGCATAGAACACCGAGAACCAAAACCCAAAATTCGTCGCGATCACTTGATCACTGGTGATTCTGGACTGTCTTATGCTAGAGTAGCACCTCACGATTACCTAGGCCGAATCATAGCGAAGATTATCGCTGGTGAAAACGGCTCGGGTCACCGGTGAAGTCTACTTTCCTGGCGATCTCTGACTAAGAGGAGGGCAGGGTTAGCTTCCCCTTGCCCCAGTGGTGCTTTGTGACCCGTTAATCGTGTTCCCTGCCGAGATGAGCTAGCACCGCCAGACCCGAGCTCATTTTCGCCATCACTGTCGCTTACTACTTTCCCGGCGATGTCAAGGCGCGAGGAGTTGTCCGGCGTGTGCGCCGTGCTCCAAGGGTCACGTAGTAAGAAACCGAGTCGAGAATTAGGCAGTAACGGCCAAGAACGAGCCGTCCCACCGCCTCTGTGCATCGCACGCTCGGGCGCTGGCAGGAGGTTGAAGAAGAGAGAAGACACTGTGCGTGGGACCCACGTGCAGTGCTTTAAACATTTCTCAATTTTTAGATTTAGTTCAAATTCAAAATCACATAACTTTGGCTAGGAAGCTCCAAATCGAGTGAACCAAATTTTGTTGAATTTAGCTCTCTGAGTACTTTCCCACAAATCAAGTTTCACTCTATGAAAACCTTTAATTCTTCAGAACTAATTCCACAAATTTAAATTATTTAGAATTTTAACTGGAGAACCCTTTAGTGGAAAATTCTGAAATTTGGCCAGGATGTTTCTTATAATATCTCTGAGCTATCATAAAAATTTCAGATCCATCGAGCTCATTTGATCCACCTTATGGTGTGATTAATAAAACTGCTCCAGAGAAAATGAAAAATGTTCAGAAACATTTTTCAAAATTTCTCTGAACTTGTTTAGATCATATCTTTTGTTAGGAATCTCCAAATTAAATGAAACAAATTCCATTAGAACCCTCTGAAAATACAGTCTCAAGATAGTCATGGCTTGCTCCATGAAAATCCATAGAACACCCTAAGATCTATAATTAAGTCCAAATACACATATATTTGTGCAGGGCCCAAATGATCTTTGATTTAAATGAAATTTGGTCAAGTCTATGTTTAGGTTATATCCAAACCATAGTAAAAATTTCAGAGTCATTGGGCCTGTCTAGATATACTTAGAGTCTTATCAATATAAACTTCAAACTTGTATGCATTTAAATTGACACACATTATATATATATATATATATATATATATATATATATATATATATATGTTTATCTCATGTAGTCGCTAAGGATGAAGAGGAGACAGAAGTTTTAGACTTCATAACTCCGGAGGAACAGCTAGCTTACGACCAGCAGAAAGGCAAGCTCCGGTTTGCATTAGCCGTTTTTTAAATTTACTGTTTTGAGAACTTACATTGAGTATTCATTTTAATTGTGTATTAGAGTCTTGTTTGAAAACCCAATTGCATAGCCGAGAGAACCACGGTTTGCGGCTTAGGTTTTTAAACCTAGAGTAGCCACTGTAATGTTAAATTAGTGTAGGATTCGGTACAAGTCAAGTAGTTGGAACTGCTCTAGCCGGCTAGCAACGTTCCTCCACTGTCCCGTGCTCGTTTGTGCACGGAAATTTGGAGTCATAGCCGTGCGCCCGAGTGATACCGAAGAAAACGAGATTGGTCACCATGGACAGCCCACACAGAAGAAGATCACGCCCAAGCGAGCTTACTCATCGGTGCACCGGCGACACTAGCTGCTCGTTCCCAAATCTCAGCCCTAGCAATTGATCATAGAGCGGGAATTTTGAAGTTTTCATTCTGGGCGGCGCAACTCGACCCCGAGGAAGGGATTTATAAAATTCATCGTCAATTCTTGTTGTTAGTGCTTCAAATTTTGCACAGAGGTTCCTAACTAGATAGCGCACCTCCTCCCTCGATTCTAGGCCGAGAAAGTAGACGTAGAATGAGAATTCCGAGTTCTTGCCGAGGGAACACCGTCGGACCCCGTCAGCTGCACGGCGCCGACGTGTTTGGAGAGCTCCACGGCTCGTTTAGCCTCCATTTCTAGCTTCTACACAGTCCACTGGTGCTTTAGAGCCCAAAAACCGAGCGTTTGAGGTTGAAATGAAGGATCCCGACCTCGTCGGAACCCTAGCGAGCGCTGCCGCTGTCGCGCACCCCTTTCCGGGCATTGCCGGCCGCCGGTGACCCTCCAAACTAGTTCAGCGTCTCCAGTTAGGGGGGCAGCAAATTTTAGCTCCGGGGGCGGCTGGGAGACGATTCCGGTGATCCTCGCCGGAGGGCGCCGCTGCTCTGTTCTCCGGCGCGAGGTTGAAGAAAATCTGTCAGGTGGGACCCACTGGCAGACATTTAAACTTTTCACAAATTTCATATTTCGGTTCAAACATTAAACAGTCACAACTTTTTGTAGTAGTGTCCAAAAATTCCCAAATAAATTATCCAGGGGTGCAGCCCAATACTTATGAAAATCCCTGAATTTGGCTCATTAATTCATTTAAGGAAAATGTTGTACAATTAATTTCAGGAGTTATGTGCATTGGAAAATTCCCAATTGTTGGCACAACCTTTCCCTTCGTATACTTGAACTCCAGTAAAAGTTTCATAGGAATTGGACTTCATTTGCTTGGCCAAATGTGGTGTCAATCTTTTATGTCTCTGAAAAATAGGAAAAAGGACAGAACCATTTTCAGCTTTTCCCCAATCCTTGTAAAATCCATATCTCCATTTAAGAAACTCCAAAAATGGTAAAACCAATTCCTTTGGACTCAGGACATTTTGTACTTCACAAAAAGTCTACTTTGCAGCATAGGAAAGCTTAATATCTAGGAGGTAATGGCAGATTAGATAAAACCACATATGGAATTATTGTGATCACATTGGGCCATTTCACTGCCTACATACCTTCCCTTGAAGCTATGGTTAAATTTTCAGCTTCATTGGACCTCTAGAACTTGAGCTACCATTCTTTAGGCCTAAGTGTTCTTATGAGGACTTAATCACATGGTGATTAATTTACCTCTCTGCTTTCTTCCTCTCTAAGGTGATAGATCCAACAACAGAAACCTTGCTGTTGTTACCCCCTTTTAGTGATAGTTAACATGTGCGACCACATTAACTCACTTTCTAAGTTGCTTTTGAAATATATGTGCATTGCATCTTAATAGCTCATGTGACGTTGACGTTCGACAAGGATTAAACTCCACAGCGAGGATCTCCATCTCATGACGAGTTTGGTGGATTCTCCAGAGGAATACTAAATCCTAGCTTCTAATAAAACCGTGGAGCAAGGCAAGCCCCGGTTTGCATATAATTATCGTTCTAAATTTTGCTTTACTTTCACCTAATGTTGTTAGACTTGATATTGTGCATTACGTTTAGGATGTTTGAAACTCCAACTGCATTACCATGAAATCCCTGAGTAGAAGGTTTAGTGTTGGCTTTGCCTCGTCGTATATGCTAGGCTAATGTTGTAGCTAGCTCGGTAGGAGTCAAGTAGTAAAAATCTACTCGCGAGAAAGGTCGAGTAATGGAGTTTACTCGCGAGAAGTTGATGATAAGAGCACCCTCATGAAAAATGAGATGGGGATGGGGAAGTTCCTGTAGGATGGAGCGCTCAAGGTCACAGAAGAGGATTGAGCATACTTGCCCACTGCACCGTGACATAGTAAGAAGAGGAACTAAGTCTCTTAACATGTTGTTTATGTCTTAATCATTGTATTGAAACCATGACTGAATTAGATATAGTGCCAACTAAAGTTCATTTCCACCTTAGGCTAGCAATATCGGGATAAGCGTTTCTTGGTTGATTGTGGACTTCCGGTGTTGTGAGGCGTGAGTTCCACTAAAATGAAGGCTATAAGAATCTTAATATAAGGATCAAGTTTTGTCAAGCTTCACTTTGCAAAATTTATGGTTCCTACTGTCTTACTACCCCTGCATGTAGAGTTACATGTTTAGGATTGACGGTTAAGACTTGCTGAGCCTTAGTGCTCACGGTTGCTTCTGAGTTGTTTTTGCAGGTAGCAGGATGCCTGCTACGAAGAGGGTTGTTCGGTGAGACAACGAACCTCACGGGTCGTTTAACTCACACGGAAACCTAGCCGCTGCCTTACTTTGGTGAAGCTAGTAGGAAGCATTCATGGGCTGAACGACTTCTCTTCGGCGTAGTTAGGGTCGAGAGTGAGTAGATGTACATCTTCTAAATTCCGCTGCGTGTGTATATTATGTTGGAAAAGATATTATCTTGAGTAATAAAATGGTTTCATATGTTCTACCGTCTTTTCGTGCATGCTGTTGGGTGCCGCATCGACGGCACCACCCAGTGTGATTCCCGGGCGAGTGGATCGACCCCATCGGGGGCGGGGCCCCTCACATTAAATTCCTTCGCATACTCAATGACACTCATTCACCTTGTTGTAGATTCCAAAACTCGTTCAGATTTGTTTGCATTATACCAGAAGGAATGAAACAAGCACGAAAAGCATCATGGAACTCCGTCCATGTAACACGATGCTCGTTCGGATGGGTGGCAAGGTATTCCGCCTACCAGGCTCCAGCAAGGCCGTGAAGCTGCTGTGTGGCAAATAAAGTCTTCTGGAAATCATCACATTGAACCAACCCAAACTTGGACTCAATGACATTTAACCATTGGTTTGCCTCACAATTGTCAACCGCTTCAGAAAACACTTGCAGTTGTGTCGTCAAGAAATCCAGGTATGAACTCGGGTTAGAATGTGTTGCTGAGCTTCTTGACTTATCCCTTGCTGCACTAGCGTTTGTAGAGTCTCATTCATCTTTGCCATAATTTCTGCCAATCCGGTTAGCGATGGCGCTTGTGGTGAAGTCGGGTCATTTTCACCCTGACTAGAACCTCCAATCTCCATTTGAGAATGTGCACGTACCATACTACACGAAATAAATTTTGAGTCAATCAAAATTCTATCCCAGCAGTAAGTAAGGATAAGTAAAACATGAACATGTCATGAACTTTATAAAAGTATAATCACATCCGTGTTTATACAAATCTTATGTACGCTAAACTAATCAGCTTGACTACCCTGACCAGTTGACACAAACATCAAATTTTACTCAAGTTAACTACAGATTTTGGACTTGATTCAATACCAAAGTTTTAGTAACTTCACTATATTTCCAATGGTTGTTTGTGGTCTCTCATAGCTGTTCTGTTTCGACAGATATGAAGTTTCAAAATCAACAGAAATTCTGGAAAATTTCTGCAGCACCTCCTTTTAAAAGTGTCTGATTTGAACCCACAATATAATTTATCTCCAGACAGAATTTGGAAAAGCACTTGACAACAAAGTTGTAGCATATTTCCCATATCTTCCAACGGTATAAGGCATGATGCTAGGAAAATTATCTGTCTAAAGTTATCACCAGATTACAGGAAAGTACAGAGACCATTTTGTCCTGTCCTGGTTCTGACAAGTTCTGGAAATCTGAAAATTTCACTAACTTGCAATCTGATTCTGCCTTGGTTTTGTAAACAACATATATATAGGACTTTGTAATATTTCCATCCATGCAAAGAAAACTTCATTTGGTTACTTGGAACTAGAGTTATGCACTGGCAAAATCTAGCCACAATGCTGCCAGAAAAACAGAGGATACTCTGTGTTGATAGCTCTGTTCCGGTTTATAATTCTTCACGTCGACATGATCATGGGTTCTAACATTTGAACTTTGTTTTAACCTAAGTTCAAACATTTTATTTCAACTCAATGTTGTGTCTTTTATTCGGTTCTACATCATCAGCCTTATCATATACACAGTTATGATTCAATGTCAGTACTACATATCCTCACCAATGAAAAACCTATACCGGTGTAACCAGAAATCGTTTTAGCAGTGGTTATACTCGACCACTCACAAACATGTGCTACAAGAGTTATGTAAACATGGTTAGTACCTGCAGAAGAACACTCAATAGTGATGCACACACGAGTTTGTCATTTCAGGCATGTCTATATTGAAAGTAAATACATACGCCCCGTATCACTGTCATATGGGTCATTCTTGAGTTAAGCCATGTCTCAAGGTGCATGATCGGGTTATTCACCACCCGAAGGGGGACTTCAAACCTTTGCTATTAAGCACACCGGTGGACCAGCATTTTCATATGCCTCATAGGACATGAAGAGTCCTAGAGAACATACTTCGTGTTACCGACCACACGATGGGGTTTCCACTCTTCGCCTAATGCACGCTAGGGACCATCGTTTCATATGTCCTCAGAAACATTGAGTGTTCCAGAGATACATATTTGTAAAAGTACCAAAAACATGTAAATGGGAAAGTTGAGTTGTGAATAAAATTGAGTTCAATTTCAAGAAATGGGACTTGCAAAAACTTTTATATACATGTGAATGTGGTCATGTGCAAAAGGAGTTTAAATCAGTCTTTGAACTAAATTGTTCACTTCAATCATAAGGTGCCCATTTGAAAAAGGGAGTTCCAAACTGTTGGTTCAAAATTCTTATTTACAGTGGCCAACTCAAAATCAGATGGCATATTCAAATTCTTCAGGTTCAAATTAGTGGGAATGCAAATTTCGAGAAAGTTTGGAGTTGCTTTGATATGTATGTCAAAGGGGCTTTAAATTTATTTGGAATTTGAATTCAAATTCAAAACTGAGGTAAACTTTGTCAATTTGCCAAATGGCTTTCAAATTTAAGCTCCTCATGACTGAAGTTGCAATGTGCCAAAAATTGGAGATATTTGGAGGGAGAAAAGCAGTGGGACCCATTTGTCATTGAGATGAGCAGACTTGCTACTGAAGTCACCGGGTAATCTCTGTTTCTCACTCAAACCGACTGAAACAGCTGAACAGCGCGCTGGTGCAATCCACTCCCGAGGCCTCTGGCACCACCTCCTGTTTTCCCTCGAGTTTGCTTGTTCCGATCACTCCACCACGAGTGCAACAGAGTTATTTTGCCTCTCCCAGCTCGCTGTCGCCCTCGGTGGTCTGCTCCCGTGAAAACACAACCGCCTCGGCTGCTCGGCTTCTCCCGATCTCCGGCCACCAACCGAGCCTCGGTTGCTCGTGCTTGCCACACGTAAAAGCAGCGCCCGCTTATGCTCTACCGTGCTAGCTTCACAACTCCGACGTTCCTAGCTCGTGGTGCGTGCAAATCAACGATTGGCACAAAGAACCGAAGCTCACTGGCGGAAGTTCAACTCGGGTAACCGTGGACAGCGGGCTACGGTCCTCCTCGTCGCCACTCTCTACACAGAAGAGGTGCGTCTGCATGTCCTGATCGTGTATCCGGAGGCCGTTTAGCCTCTGCTAGAACCGGTAGCAAGAATTTTTCCGTTTTCCGAAACCACGTACATATGGGTAGGACTCGGTTTACCCCAAAATTTGAGTTGCACGGTCCACTAAAACTCGAGTAAAGTTGCACATAGCTTCTACACTTCTTAGCACCCCTCCTCTATGAAGAACCCAGCAAAAACATCAAGAAATGAGGAAGTTCTAGCCGTTTTCTTAGCCGTCGGTGCAAAAGTACCTCGGGTCACCATGGAGCCCCCGGTTGCCGGCCGTTTCACCGGCATTATAGTCCATTTCTAGCTTCTACACCGTCCGCTGGTGCTCTAGAGCCAAAAATCCGAGAGTTTAGTAAAGGATGGGGCTCGGTTGACCTTGCTGGAACCCTAGTGACGTGCTGTCGCCGTCGCGCACCCCTCTCCGGTCATCGCCGGCCGCCGGAGACCGTGCCATCGAGTTCAACATGTCAAATTAGTGGGGGGCGGCAAGTTGGAGGCCTGGGGGTTGCCCGAAAGTTGGTTCCGGCGGCCCTCACCAGAGGGCGCTGCCGCTACCCTCTGTTTGGCGTGGGGAAGAAGATGAACTGACGTGTGGGGCCCATGGCAGAGTTTAAACATTTCTAGAATTTTCCTAATTCGGTTTAAACTTTAAAGAGTCATATCTTTGTGTAGGGACCTCCAAATTTAGTGATTCAAATTGGGTTAGATTCATATTGAAAACCTCTATCCAAATATGCAACCCAATTTGTATGAAAGTCATTATTTATTTCTGGAAAAAAATTTAAAGCTCTTGAGTAAAAGGATTTTAGAGGGTGTTTGGTTCATCCAAAAATTCTCATATTTTGCCAGAATATTCTTTAGTATGTTAGTTAACAACTGTAAAAGTTTCAGCTCATTTGGAGTAGATATAGTGCCAACTAAGTTTCTGTTCCACCTTAGTCTAGCAACATCGGGATAAGCGTTTCTTGTTTGATTGTGGACTTCAAGTGTTGTGAGGCATGAGGACCACTAAAATGAATGCTATGACAATCTGAATATAAGGATCAAGTTTAGTCAAGCTTCATTTTGAAAATTCAGGTTCCTACTGTCTTACTACCCCTGCATGTAGAGTTACATGTTTGGGATTGACGGTTAAGACTTGCTGAGCCTTAGTGCTCACGGTTGCTTCTTAGTTGTTTTCGCAGGTAGCAGGATGCCTGTTATGAAGAGGGTGGTTCAGTGAGACGACGAACCTCACGGTTCATTTAACTCACCGGAAACCTAGCCGCTGCCTTACTTTGGTGAAGCTAGTAGGAAGCGTTCATGGGCTGAACGACTTCTCTTCGGCGTATTTACGGTCGAGAGTGAGTATATGCCCAGCTTTTAGATTCCGCTGCGTGTGTACATTATGTTGTAAAAGAGCTTATGTTGAGTAATAAATCACTTCGTATGTTCTTACCGTCTTTTCGTGCATGCTGTTGGGTGCCGCATCGCATGGCATCTCCCAGTGCGATTCCCGGGCGAGTGGCACGACCCCGTCGAGTGCCGGGCCATCACAGCATGGTATCAGAGCCACATGGGAATAGCACGCATGAAAAGAGCATATTTTTGAAAACTTAGAAGTATACGAGTGAGGAACGTATAGTATGCCCACATAAGGACTATTAATAGCATAGTTACTTAAGGTGGCAAGCTGACCTTGTGTTACTCTTCAGTATTTCGATTCTGTAAGGACGCACCAACGTGGAGGTAAGCATAGTAAGGAACGCCACCAAAAGCGGATCAATTTCGGTTAGCTCCACCATACAAGGAAAGTAGTGTGGGATGTCCTATTCAGCAATGGATGGGAAGTGAATATGTTTTCTAAGACTCTTCATGTCTTAGAGACATGAAATGCACTAGCCTCCAGTGCGCAAACCCAGGGGCAAGAGGAGGAGAACCCATCGTGTGGTTTGTAACACGTAGTGCGTTCTCTAGGGCTCTTCATGTCCTATGAGGCATACGAAAGCGCTGTTCCACTGGTGTGCTTTATTGCAAAGGTGTGGAGCTCCCGTTGGGTGGTGAATAACCCGATCATTACCTTGAGACGTGGCTTGACTCAAGGAAGTCCCGTATGGCAATGATACAGGGTGTATGTTTTTACTATGATATGGACCTGCCTGAAATGACAAACCATTGTGTGCATCACTATTGAGTGGTTTTCTGCAGGTACCTTAATCACGATTAGAACATTGCGTTTAGAAAACGTGTGCGACTGATCGTGTTAGCGCCACCACTTGAGACGTATATGCCAGTATAAAGACGGTTAGGATTTTAATTTGGTGAGGAAACGTAGTACCGTGATATGTTCTTAACTGCAAAAAAAAGGAAAAAAGGAAGTTTTAAAAGAAAAGAGTAAATTTGGAGACTAGGATTCCATTAGGGTTTAATAAACTCCTATATTGAACCAAGAGTCAATTGGGAGTATAGATTTATTCACAAAGACATTGGAATAACCTCCCCTAATTTCGGCAGATTTTTTGCAGAAATTGAACAGGACAGAACTTTTGATTGGTTGAACCTGTGGAGGTGTGTCATACATTTGAAAGCTTTTTAAGTCTTCTACAACTTTTCTATATAACTCCAGATCATAATCACCTTCCAAAGGGATGAAATTCTCAGATGAGTGTGAACTGTCCAAAAACAGGGCAGACACAAAATGCTCTCTGGAAATTTCTGTATTTCGACCATAACTTTCTGTAGCAAAATTTCTAAGGTTCATATAATACACCGTTTGAAATTTTAGAACATTTTCTACGACTTTGTGGTTCAAAGTTTCTTCAGATTTCGAATTGTATGAAATCTTGCTGACAAAACAGACACTTTCAAAGAACGTGCTGTCAAAATTGTTCCAGATTTCTGTCAACTTTGACATGTCACAACTTTTGATCCAGAACTGATATGAAGGAAAATGAATACTCGTTGGAAAGATATTGAAGTTAAATATCACTTTTATATTCAACTTTAGTCATGAAATTGCAATTTTCATATCAAATTCTGGATTAAGACCAATTGGTCATTCTGAACAGAGTATTACTCATTGCCCATTTAACTTAGGACTTGTTGTGGACAGGGATAATTTAGACTTCTATAAGTTCCATAACATGTTCTTGAGTTATTTTTCAGATTTTACTACTGTTGGAATTAAGGATTTAGACAAACTTGTTAAAGTTTGGTAGATTTCATAATTGTCGAAACCCTGGTTAGCTTGTGTAGTGCTGCAATATCTATGTGATGCTTTTACGGTTAATGTTTTTGAATCCAAGTTGAGTTTAAACTTTGAATTTTAACCGTAAATTGCCCACTCTAGCAGTATGGAACACCCTCATTCCAGGAGTTAGGTTGGTGACTCGAGTCACGGTGGAAATAATTCGCCACGACAACATGTGCCGATATCATCAACTGGGTTGGTGGAAGTTTTGGGAAAGATGGCTGAGTCTCTCGATTTGTTGGTGCAACAAAGCATACGACAAGAGACACTACAGCGAAATCCCCCGCCAAGTACTTGTCTGGATTTCTTAGCAAGACAACCACCAGTTTTCTCGGATGCGAAAGAACCATTGGAGTTGGCTCATTGGCTGCAATGTATTGAATCCAAATTTGATATGCTTGAGTGCGATAAATATCAGAAGACTCTATTTGCTGCTCAACAACTCCACGGAACCACTGGAGCTTGGTGGGCAGAGTATACCGCAACTCGTCCTGAAGGTCATCGTGTGATGTGGGATGAATTCTGGGATGTTTTTCGGGCACGTCACATTTGTTCAGGAATTCTTCGAACAAAGTATCAAGATATTCTGGAGTTAAAGCAAGGAGAAAGGAGTGCGTACGAGTACATCAAAGAGTTTGAAGACTTGATGCAATACACCACTCATATGGTAGACTCAGAAGTGTTGAAGTGTGAGTATTTCTTCCGAGGTTTGAATGTCGAACTTACGAAACAAGTTACCTTGTTCAATAACGGTATTTATAATGAGTTGTTAAATGCCACTATTATTAAAGAAGACATGCATCTCCGTTGCCAAGCGGATCTGAAGAGGAGTATACCGCCGGACAGAGATATCGAGGTTCCTCCAAACTATCGAGTGCGGTATTACTCGCCAGTCAGGCAAGAAAGTCAGTCTGTGGTGCAACTCTCACAACCACAGCTGGAGTTAATCACTTATGTGCCTTCACCTCAACAACAGCGATCAGAAATTATTCGTACAACACTACCACAACCAGCTATGCATGTATCATCTCCACCTCGTGTTAGTAGAGAGCTGAGGATTTCTATAGCACGAGGCCATCGTGGAGATGAGCAGAGCCACACACGTATGTCGTCTCGTCAATGCTCAGATCAGCATCATGAACCTTCAAAGAAGAGTCTTTTAGAAGCTTGCAGGGTTAACTACACTTCTATTGAGGACATGGCAAAAGGCGAACCAGTTTTGGCGGGCATGTTCACGTTACATGAACAGACCACTTTCATTTTGTTTGATTCCGGGGCCACCCACAATTTTATTATAAGAGACTATGTGCTGCAGAATCATCTTCCATTTAGCACAGTCAAGCATCCGTTTCATATCAGCTCACCCGTAGGCAAGATATCAACTGATGAAATGGTCTCTCAGGCACCTTTATATTTGGGTGGAAACATCTATCCTGCAAGCCTTATCATACTCAAAGGCCAAAGGATTGATATTATCTTGGGTATGTAATGGTTGACACATTATAGAGCTATCTTCGACATCAGCTCTCGGACTGTCCAACTGAATTCCCCAATACATGGTTGCAACACATTGAATCTTGTGGATCAATCACAACGTGTTGCAGCAGTGCCTCAGATTGAAGCTCCTAAGCTTGAGGATATTCCTGTGGTATGTGAATATCTAGATGTGTTTCCCGATGATTTACCGGGCATGCAGCCCGAACGTGATGTACAGTTCAAGATTGAACTCGCACCGGGGACAACACCTATTTCTCGGCGACCATACAAAATTGCACCAAAAGAGCTAGCAGAATTGAAGGAGCAGCTGAATGATCTCATGGGCAAAGGTTTTATACACCCATGTTCATCACCTTGGGGTTGTTCCGCTCTCTTTGTCAAAAAGAAGGACGAAACTTTGAGACTATGCGTAGATTATCGTCCATTGAATGATGTCACTATCAAGAATAAGTATCCACTACCACGCATCAATATTTTGTTCGATCAACTAGTGGGTGCTAAGGTATTCTCCAAGATGGATCTTCGGTCCAGGTATCACCAAATAAAAATCCGAGCAGAAGGTGTACCGAAGACAGCATTCTCGACAAGATATGGTCTTTATGAATATCTTGTCATGTCCTTTGGGTTCACCAATGCTCCGGCTCACTTTATGAATCTCATGAACTCTGTGTTCATGTCAGAGCTAGACAAGTTCGTCGTGGTGTTCATCAACGACATCTTGGTCTATTCAAAATCAGAAGAAGAACACGCTGAACATTTGTGTATTGTACTCCAATGCTTGAGAGATCACAAGCTTTATGCAAAGTTCAGTAAATGTGAGTTTTGGATCAGCAAAGTGTCGTTTCTTGGGCATATTATTTCAGTGGAAGGCATCGCTGTGGACCCAAGTAAAATCGAGCAAGTGCTGAATTGGAAATCTCCAACCTATGTTCATGAAGTGAGGAGTTTCCTAGGGTTAGCGGATTATTACCCGAGATTTATTCCAAATTTCTCCAAAGTTGCCAAACCTATGACAGAGCTGTTGAAGAAAAGCACCAAATATGATTGGAGCAATTCATGTGAACAAGCTTTTCAAACTTTAGTAAAGCATCTCACCACAGCTCCGGTTTTGGCCCAGCCGGACACCACGAAGCCTTTTGATGTTTATTGTGATGCATCCGGCATTGGTTTGGGTTGTGTGTTGATGCAAGAAGGACGTGTGGTCACGTATAGACCCAACAACTTAGGGGTCATGAGCAGAATTACCCGACACACGACCTTGAACTAGCTGCAGTGGTCCTTGCATTGAAAATGTGGAGACATTTTTTACTAGGCAATCTTGTACGTTTCTACACTGACCACAGAAGCTTAAAGTACATATTCACACAGAAAGAGATGGCTCAAATTGATCAAGGATTGTGAACTTGAGATTCATTAGCATCCGGGCAAAGTGAATGTGGTTGCCGACGCACTTAGTCGGAAAGCCCACGTTCACCATTTAGCCATGGCTGCAGATGAAAGAGGAGAACCAAGGCTATGCTTAGTTCCCTACGGATCGCTGTTCAATCTTGCTCTTATTCCTACAATCTGAGATGAGGTTGTAGAGGCTCAGAAGAGAGACAGAAGTATGTCTCATATCCGGAGAAGAGTGGACAGTGGTGAATTGAAGATGTTCCGCAAGGATGAAGAGGGTACTCTATGGTTTAACAACCGCATAGTGGTACCCCAGAATATGAAATTGCGGAGGAAGATATTAGATGAAGCTCATTTATCCAGGTACTCCATTCATCCGGGAAGCAACAAGATGTACCAGGACTTGAAATCTAAGTTCTGGTGGACATGGATGAAAAGAGAGATTGTGAAATATGTATCCGAGTGTGATACGTGTCAGCGGGTTAAAGCCGACCATAAGAGGAAAGCCGGACCACTTCAACCGCTGAAGGTTCCAGCCTGGAAGTGGGAAGACATAAGTATGGACTTCATCGTTGGATTACCCATGACCAGCAACAAGCATGACTCTATTTGGGTAATCATCAATCGTTTGACCAAGACAGCTCATTTTATTCCAGTCCATACCAAATATGTGGCAAAGAAATATGCAGAGCTGTTCATCTCAAGAATTGTGTGTTTACACGGGGTTCCCCGCACCATCGTTTCTGAGCGAGGTGCGTTATTCATATCCAGATTTTGGGAGAAACTGCATGCTTCCTTGGGAACCAAGTTAATTCAGAGTTCAGCGTATCATCCACAAACTGATGGTCAAACGGAGAGAGTAAATAAGATTCTGGAGGATATGCTACGGGCATGTGTCATCAATCATGGGAAGAATTGGGATGACCATCTACCGCTAGCAGAATTCTCATATAATAACGGTTATCAATCCAGCTTCAAAATGGCCCCATATGAAGCTCTTTATGGCCGGAAGTGCCGCACAACACTGAATTGGTGTAAGTCCAGCGAGAGAGTAGTCTACGGGATTGATCTTGTGAATGAAGCCGAGGAACGAGTAGGAGTGATTCAACCAAACATAAAGGCTGCTCAATCTCGGCAGAAGAGCTATGCAGACAAATGACGTCGACCTCTCCACTTTGATATCGGGGACCATGTTTATCTTCGATTCTCTCCAATGAAAAGGATTCACCATTTTGGAATGAAGGAAAAACTCGCTCCGCGATTCATCCGGTTGCTGTCACTGAAGTATGCGGACCCGTAGCTTATCGGCTGGAGTTACCAGCGTCACTTTTGGGTATTCACAATGTTTTCCACGTCTCTCAGATGTGGAAATGTCTTGAGTATCCAACTGCAGTTCATATGGAAACATCAAGGATCTTCAACCGGATCTCACTTATTCTGAGTATCCGATCCAGATTACCGACGAGAAGGCTCGCGCCACAAGAAATCGGACATTGCGATTTTACAAAGTCTTGTGGAGCAACCACACCGCTAATGAAACCACGTTGGAAAGCGAGGACTTTCTTCGTTTAAATATTCCCGACTTGTTTGTACCATATGTCCAGTAGTTTTTCTTTCTTCCTCTTTCTTTTTGTAATCTGGGGACGAGATTCTTTTAAGGGGGGAGGAATGTAACAGACCTGACTTTTGTAAAGTTTGATTTCAAGTTATGAAACAAAGTTAAGGCAAAGGAATAGCTTGAGTTTATGTCACATGAAATGATGAACACAAAAATGGACATGTGGGGGAGTTAAAAATTTTCATTGGCTCATACTAAGCACATGTGAACCTAGGAGAAAATTTTCATTCCCCAAATCTCACTCATATCCATATCCTTATTAGAAGAAGATGGGGGAAGAATTTAAAACACAATTTGAATCTTTTAAAAGGATTTATGTCCAGATTGTCCAAATGCACACAAGTGAATTCACTAATGCATTTTTATGTATCAAGGATTTCATAATCTAAATTTGGATATTTTTGGAGCTCGTATGCTAATTATTCCGAGGAATAATCGAGGAGAGTTCAAATTCAAAATTGAATTAAAAAACGAACCAAATGTGCTCAATTTTGAAATATGATTTCATATTCAAATTCTCCACATCATTTTCAGCCTACCCTCCAAGTTTGATCAAATTTGGACATTAATTGTGTGGGAATCTTGATGAACAGAGAGGAGGGAGAGTGAGCTATTGTGGACCTCACATGTCATAGGCTCTATTCTGAACTGACGTCTTCGGTTGCTTAGCGCGCGCCACCGAGCAGAGCTGTGGCCGGCGAGCTGCTTTCCTAGGTGTCCTCCCATTCGGTGCTCGCTCCCCTCCCACGTACGCTGCACAAACAAAGTTGCTTTCTCCCACTCACTCTCGCCCTCGATGGCTTTGCTCCCGCGAAAAGCACCGCCATCGCCCGCTCTCGGTTCCTCCGGTCACCAGCCACCACCGAGCTTCGGTTGGCCGAGGTCCTCACACCAAAAAGTAGAACCCACGAGTGTTCTAGCCAGCTAGCAACGTTCCTCCACTGTCCCGTGCTCGTTTGCGCGCGGAAATTCGGAGTCATAGCCATGCACCCGAGTCAAACCAAAGAAAACGAGCTCGGTCACCATGGACAGCCCACACCGAAGAAGATCACGCCCAAGCGAGCTTATTCATCGGTGCACTGGCGACTCTAGCTGCTCCTTCCCGAAGCTCAGTCCTAGCAATTGATCATAGAGCGAGAATTTAGAGTTCTCTCATTCCGGGCGGCACAGCTCGACCCCGAGGTAGGGATTTATGAAATTCATCATCAATTTGAGTTGTTAGTGCTTCAAACTTCGCACAGAGGTTCGTCACTAGCTAGCGCACGTCCTCCCTCGATTCTAGGCCGAGAAAGTAGATGTAGAATGAGAATTCTGAGTACTTGCCGAGTGAACACCGTCGGACCCTGTCGGCCGCATGGTGCCGACGTGTTTGGAGAGCTCCACGGCTCGTTTATGTAAGGGCCCAAGTTTTTCATTTGCTAAAAAGTGTTCATCACACCATCAATAAATTCATTAGGAGGTAAACTCTCAAAATGCAAAGTGGTATTTCCCACATGCATCATATAGGGGCTGAGCATATGAAAATCTACTAAACCTTGTTAGGAATGCTCATGCCAAATTTCACCCAAATCCAAAACCTTTTGAGGTATTGTTGGGTACAATTAGAAAAAGGCTAGTTTGAAATTAAATTCAAATTCAAACTCCTTTCATCGCATGAATTCAAAAGTGGGATTCATATTCATACTCAGCACATTATTTTGAGCTCACACACCAATTTTCACTCCATTTGGAGTTGATCTTGACATGAGCTAATATAAGCAAATTCAAACCAAATTTGAATTTCAAAGCTGCATATGTGCTGTAAATTTATTTCAAGCACTTCACACTTTGAATCCTTCAAATTCAAATGGACATATGGTGAATTATTCAAATGTACAAGGGCATGAAGGTCACCAATATTTGGAGCAGTGGAAAATTAAAGTTTAGAGGTTAAAACAAGGGGGTGGGGCCCTCCTGTCAGCCTCACACTCAAGCAAACCGACTGAACACTCGGTGCTCAGGTTCTTGCGCGCGTTGCTGAGACCGCCACGGCGAGCAGCCGACGCCACCTCCTGTTCTCGGGACCTGGCCAACTGGAGAATGCCCCAGCGCCTTATCACCGAGCCTAAGGGTGCCAAACACCGTTTCTCCACGTCTCGCTACTCGCTCGTTCCAAAAACCAGCGCAACACTCGCCGCTCTCGCGTCCGACCCACCCTCACCATCGACACACAAAAACCAACCCTTCCACCACGAGCTGAGGCTATAAACGGCACCGCCGACCTTCACTTGACTTGCTTCAGCCCTCAGCTGCTCGTGATCAGCTCCCCTCGAGCTTTCCCGAGCCAATTTCCACTCCCCTGTTCACCACAAAGCGCCTCCGACTTAACACTGTCGCCCGCACAGCTCCGAGCTTCTCTGGCGCAACCAACTGTTCTCTGAGGTTAGCATCGAAGTCTAGTAGCTCCTCCCAAACCCCCTAGCTCCCTCTTAGCATCGAATAGAAGGAATTTCATTTTTTCGATGATCGCCGTATAGAACACCGAGAACCAAAACCCAAAATTCGTCGCGATCACTTGATCACTGGTGATTTTCGTCTGGCTGAGGCTAGAGTAGAACCTCATGATTACCTAGGCCAAATCTTAGTGAAGATTATCAACCCAGATGGAGTAGCGCCGTGTTTTCACCGTCGCCGGTGAAAACGGCTCGGGTCGCTAGTGAAGTCTACTTTCCCGGCGATCTCCGACAAAGAGGAGGGCAGGGTTAGCTTCCCCGTGCCACAGTCGCTACCCGTTGGTTGATCGTATTCACTGCCGAGACGAGCTAGCACCGTCGGACCCGAGCTCAATTCCGTCGCCACCGTCGCCGACTACTTTCCCGGCGATGTTGAGGCGCGAGGAGTTGTCCAGCGTGTGCGCCGTGCTCCAAGGGTCACGTAGGAAGAAACCGCATCGAGAATTAGGCAGTAACGGCTGAGAACGAGCCGCGACACCGCCGCTGTGCGTCGCGCGCTCGGGCGCTGGCGGGAGGTTGAAGAAGACACTGTGCATGGGACCCACGTGCAGTGCTTTAAACATTTCTCGATTTTCAGATTTAGTTCAAATTAAAACCACATAACTTTTGCTAGGAAGCTCCAAATCGAGTGAACCAAATTTTGTTTGATTCAACTCTCTGAGTACTTTCCAACAAATCAAGTTTCACTCTATGAAAACCTTTAATTCTCCAGAATTAATTCCTCAATTTTAAACTGTTTACAGGAGAACCCTTTAGTGGAAAATTCTGAAATTTGGCCAGGATGTTTCTTATAATATCTCTGAGCTACCATAAAAATTTCAGATCCATCCGAGCTCATTTGATCCACCTAATGATGTGATTAATAAAACTGTTCCAGAGAATGAAAAATGTTCAGAAATATTTTTCAAAATTTCTCTGAAGTTGTTTAGCTCATATATTTTGCTAGGAATCTTCAAATTAGATGAAACCAATTCCATTAGAACCCCCTGAAAATCTAGTTTCCAGAAAGGCAAGGATTGCTCTATGAAAATCCTTAGAACATCCTCAGAGCTATAATTAATGCCAAATACACATTTATTTGTGCAGGGCTCAAATGAGCTTTGCTTCAAATGAAATTTGGCCAAGTCTATGTTTGGGTTGTATCCAAAACACAGTAAAAATTTCAGAGTCATTGGGCCTTTCTATGTATACTTAGAGCCTTATCAATATCAACTTCAAACCTGTATGCATTTAAATTGACACATATATATGTTTATCTCATGTAGTCGCTAAGGTTGAAGAGGAGCCAGATGTTTTAGACTTCATAACTCAGGAGGAACAGCTAGCTTACGACCAGTAGCAAGGCAAGCTCCGGTTTGCATTAACCGTTTTATAAAATTTACTGTTTTGAGAACTTACGTTGAGGATCCATTTTAATTGTGCATTAGTGTCTTGTTTGAATACCCAATTGCATAGCCGAGAGAACCAGGGTTTTGGTGTTAGGTTTTTAAACCTCGAGTAGCCACTGCAATGCTAAATTAGCATAGGATTCGGTACAAGTCGAGTAGATGGAACTGCTCGCCAGAATAGGCTAGAGGTACACCACTCGGTTAGAGATAGCAAACATGGAAAGAAAAATGAGACCGAGCGGAGAGTAAGGGAAGCAGGACTTTGGGACCTGGGTGCCATAGCTCCGCTTGTGTCGATTAAGGACCGAGCCGTCTGCTGGCCTGTTGAACAAGATAGAACAGTACCGAAGACCTACCGGATATATGGGAACCGGGAAACCAATGTAATTCGGGTAGCGATCTGTTGAGGCATTGCATTTCGTCCAGATGGTAGGTTGAGAGCTTGAGGTGTAAATCGGCTGGCAGCACTTCGGATGCACGCGCAGAGATCTCTTGCTCGGGACGATAGGACCGGTTCAAAACTTGGCTGACGGATGAAAGGTTGTTGCATACGACGTCCGTGATGGTTGCTGTAGGCAACATCGAGTACGGTCGTACGTGACGGGTTATTCGGGTAACCCTGCAGGTGAAAATCGATTATAATCGCCATCCCTCGCGGTCAGTGAGTACCACTTGTTCACTATACCGTGACGTAGAAGGAACAGGCTAGTGTCATGTTAAAAGGTTGCTGATTGAAACATGTACTTTAGTTGCTAATGATTTGTTATAGTTTAGAGCTAACTGAAGTTCTTTTCAATCTTGGGCAAAGCACATGAGAGAAATGCGTTTCTTGTTTGATTGCGGCTCTCTTATGTGTATTAGCATGAGGTTCTCCACAACTTGTGCCAAAAACTTGAAAGTAAGGTTCCACTACTTAGGCGTGTCCTTTGCAACTTATATTCTTATCAGACCTATGTGTGCTGAATACATCGGCTATGATGATAAAAGTTTTGAATTCTGCCAAAACACTCTTTTTGTCAAGGTCCGACTCTAGGTCCGAGCTCCAACAAGATCCGAATTAAGGTCTGACTTGCTATGCCTAGGTCCGACATGTGTTTGGTTAGCTCCGGCGGTAGGTCCGACTAGGTTTGGTAAGTTCCGGTGCTAGGTTCTGCTAGCTTTGGTAAGCTCCGGCTCAAGGTCCGGTTAGATTTGGCATGGTCCGGAGCTAAAATCTCAATGGTTTTTTATACCATGCAAATGTTTCGAACTTGCTTTACAACTATAGAAAGTTTGCTTAGTATTCTTTTACTAAGTTTTTGAAGTGTTATGGTTGTTTACGGTGGTTAACATTTTGCTATGGTTTGCAACATGCTTATGTGAGGTGTTCACGTAAGGTGTTGTCTTTTTGGAACTAACATGAGTAAAGTCGCGGACTTGTGCTCAAAAGTATTGGTTGTTTATTCATGTGCAGGTGTTGCTTGAATTCAAGATATAGCTGGTGACGGGATCCATTGAACTAGTCTTAGGGAGAAGATGAGTTTCAACAACCAAGTTCGGGAGGAATTGTGGTTGAGTTGATCGGGAGGTCATGCAGCATGTTTGGATCAAGAACAATGCATATGAAGGTATTATGGACATCGTTGGAATGTTTTTGCATGTGTGCAACGAGTGCATGGACGTGGCAACATGGTTCCAAGGCGTGATGAAGAGATGTGGATGTAAAGAATTTGTAGAAAAGTTCCAACCGACTGGATTATGGACTCAGCCTGCGGCTGAGTCGGTTATGGCTCAAATATGGAAAGATTTGAGTTGGTTATGATAGGATTTCGTGTGGGACACGAAATTGAGTTGTTTTAGAAATGTGGGATACGTTCCTAAGGTGTTTGGAAGTCTTAAGATTGTTTCTATCTGCGTATAGAAGAGTCTTCAGCAGTTATGGAAAGTTTCAATTCAGAAACTGAGTAGCATTAGAGTCCTAGTTTTAATTGGGTTGGCCTGTGAGCTGGTTATATAAGCAAGGGAGGCTAGAGCTCGTGGTAAGAAGACCTTGGGATTTCCTCTTATGTTTTGATCAATAAAATTCGTAATTTGGAGGAGCTTTTGTGCCTTGTTCGTCCGACTTGTTTTTGTCAAGTCTTTCTCGTCGAGTTTCTGGACAGCACGACAGTGCTTCGGTGTTTCGATCATAACTAGAGTTTTACAGATCCAATTGACGTGATTCTTTTTGGTTTGTCTTAAAAACTTGATTATCCATCATCTGTGAAAATTTCTCGGTCATTGGATTTGTAGTTTCTGATCTACACGAGTTTCTTTACAGTGTTGCAGATCTGGTTTTTACTCGAGCAGAACAGATTGACCCTCGTTTGATCTTTTGATCATAACATGAGTTTTTCTTGACGGATTTCCATGATTCTTGTTGTCATGTCTTCATGACTTGATTCTCTATAATATATACCACTTTTGTCATGGTTGAACACCTTTAGATCAGTCGCATACACGGTTTCTTTAACAGATCGATTTTCTGCCAATGGGGTTTTTATTGCTTCCGCTAAAAAAGTTTAAATCTACCATTCACCCCCTCTGGTAGCTTTTCACATGCTCTTCGATCCTACAATTGGTATCAGAGACATGGTGCTCTAATCTTTGTGATTTTCCCGTGTTTTTACTAATCATCATGGAGAAATACTCCTCAAAACCTTGTGTGTTCAGTGGCATTGATTTTCAGGTTTGGAATGCACGTATGGAGGCTTTCATCCAGGCGCAAGGCTTCGCAATATGGGAAAAGATGTACAAGCCTTAGGACGTGCTGCCAAACGATCAAGTCACAGCTACGAACATGATAGATTCGACAACAAAAACAAAGCACGGAACTTGATCATACAAGGATTAACTAAAAGTGACTTCGACCGTGTTGCACACCTCCGATCCTCATACGATATGTGGAAAGCACTTTGGGACTACCACGAAGGATACAACATGATCAAGGAGGTAAGACAATATATCTTCAAGAAATAATACATGCGCTTGAGATGCAACCTGGTGAGTCAATCGATGGCCTCTTTGCTCGCTTCAATAAAATTCTCAGCAACTTGCGTAGTATCAACGCTAATTTTTCAGATGCTGAAAATGCTAGGCAATTACTAAATGCATTAGACATGTCAATTGGGGAGATGAAAGTTATATCTATTCATGAATCTACTGTCACGAGTACACTTACATTAGATGTGCTATATTCTAAGTTAAAAACTCATGAAATTGACATAATATCACGTAAGAACCCCAACAAGTCTCTTGCATTTGTTTCACAATACGACATGCCTAGCTCTAGTCAACCTTCATCTTGTGGTACATTTTCTTTGTTGTCCTCTCTAACCCTTGAACAGATTGAAGAGTTTCCAGAGGAAGAACTTGCACTCATCTCTACTCGTTTCTCAAAAGCATTGCAAAATGTGAGAACTAGAAGGAGAGGAAGTGCCGGACCTCAACGATGCTTCGAATGTGGTAAGACAGGACATTTTCGTACGGATTGCCCTAACCTTTCATGTCCTACTTCCCGTGAGAAAAAGCAAACTAGGACGAAGCACTCCTCTGCAAACGATAAGAAAAAGATGAAGGGTTTTATAGGACGCCAATTGGTAAATAGTTTTATCTCCGCACTTCAATAACTTAGCTCGAGCGATGTGGACATCGGAAGTGACGAAGATGATTTGGCAAACTTATGCTTCATGGCGAGCAAGTCAAGTTCAAGTATGGAGGAGGCAGAACACAACAGCGACAATGAAGAGGTATGTCCTACTTGCGAATAAATGTGTGATGCTATTTCTTGTGCCACTGTTATAGTTAAAAAAAAAGACAAAAAGCTTAGGGAGAATGCTGTTAAAATTGAGTCACTAGAATCTGAAATTAATCGTTTAAAATCTTTGATTCCTAGTGACGATTCTTGTCACTCATGTGATTTATCATATGAACAATTGTCCTCTCTAAGAAGTGCACATACCTCCACACTTGATAAACTCGAGTTAGAGATTGAAAAGAACAGAGAGCTTGCTGGACTTAATGGAAAATTTGAAAGATGTTTGTTGTTCTACAATTGATTTGCATTGTTCTACTTGTGATGATCTTAATAAGAAACTACAAGATGTTATGAATGGAATCTCTATATTAAACAATGCTTGACGTTCTCATGAGGTTAAGTATTATTCCAATTATAAACTAAAAGGAAAAACTTCATGTCAAAACTGCCTAGACTTGTCTAAGAAACTTGATGACATGAATAGGACACTAGAAGGGTTTTATAATGGGAATAAGAATCTGAACTTGCTGTTGCACTCTTCTAAATCTTGCAGTGATAAAACTAGTTTAGGTTTTGATTCCCATGCTCATGCTAAAGCACATCCATCTAAAATTGTAAAGTCATTAGGAAGTAGTTTGTTAAAACAGTTCCTAAAAAAAAGATGTGGTTTTTAAATCTGCAGGAGTGCTGCCTCATTCGGTTTCAAATAAACATGTTGTCTGCTCATCTAGACATGAACATAAAGTTAAATTTAATTGTACCTACTGTGATAGAGATGGTCATGTCATAGATTTTTGTTATAGACTAGCTAAGCAACAGAAAAAGGAAAGAATGATTGCTAGATCACATAACAACTGTGCAAAACCTGTTGCGTGTGCTGAACCGAATGTTAGGAATATGCAACCTGCTGTAATGAGTCAAAAACATGCAAAGTTTGCCTCCAGACGTACTGTTTTTAGTGCTACTCATGTAACACCTCGTAGGTCAGTACAAACTTTGGCTCATAAACCTGCTGTTTTATCTCAGCCTTTGCATGTTACTTCTGCTGGACATCGTGTGACTCAGTACTGGATTCCTAAATGCCTTTTGACTAACCCCAGTATTGAGTCATCGACGTATTGTACTTCTATGTAGGTTACACGCTTGAGGAAGGAGAACATTTGGATTGTGGATTCAGGATGCTCACGCCACGTGACCGGTAACAAAGAATGGTCCTCCTCCCTCTCTTTTGTGTCACATGTAGAAAATGTTACTTTTGCCGATAATTCATCAACTCCTATAATTGCTAAGGGTTCAGTTAGAGTAAATAATCGCTACACTTTAAAAGATGTGTCACTTGTTAAAAATTTAAAATATAATTTGCTTTCTGTTTCACGATTGCTAGATGAAAATCTGGAAATTATTTTCACTAAAAATTGTTGCAAGGTTGTAGATTGAAATAGTGAGCTCATTTTTAATATTTCTCGGTTTGGAAGAGTTTTTAAAGCTGATTTTGATATGTCATCCTCTAAGCATAGATGTCTAGTTGCTAATGATTCAAAAGACATATTTTTGGCATCGTACACTTGGTCACGTAGGCTTTGATCATCTCACACGTGTTACTGCTCTTGATTGCATACGTGGGCTGACTAAGCTTAAAGGGGACACAGAAATTGTGTGCTCTTCTTGTAGACATGCTAAGATGGTTGCAGGTTCACATGCTCCTCTCACAATGACCATGATAACTGAACTGGGTCAACTTTTGCACCTCGACACCATAGGACCTTCACGTGTTCAATCCTTCAGAGCTAAATGGTATGTTCTTGTGATTGTTGATGACTATTCTAGATACTCTTATGTTTATTTTATAGCATCTAAGAATGAAAATTTTAGTAACTTTAGAACCTTATTTCTTATATTATCAACTGATCACCTAGGATCTTTAAAAGCAATTAGAAGTGATAACGGAGCCGAATTTAAAATTAATCGTTTGATCACTTTTGTGCTGAAAATGGAATAGATCATCAACTTTCTTCACCATATGTACCTCAAAAAAACGGTGTTGTAGAGAGAAAGAACAGAAGCTTAGTTGAGATGGCTAGGACTATGCTTGATGAATATCAAACTCCTAGAAAATTTTGGGCTGATGCAATTGCAACTGCTTGTTATGTCTCAAATTATGTTTTCTTGCGTGCTAAGCTAGGTAAAACACCATATGAACTTCGGTTTGACCATAGGCCTAGTGTCACACACTTTTGAGTCTTTACTTGCAAATGCTTTGTTAAGAAACATGGTAATCTTGATAAATTTGAACCTAGATCCGTTGATGGCATGTTTCTTGGTTATCTATCTCATACTAGAGGCTACTGTGTGCTTTTATATGACACTAACAAAATTGTGAAGACTTGTGAGGTTTCTATTGATTAAGCTAGCTCAGGTACTAGCTCTAATATTGCAGGTACAGACCAATATCCGCAGGGGGAGAGTATTTTCATCGAAGAAGATGAAGAAGTGATGCTGCTGCCTGAAAATTCAGGAGCTAATGACATTGTTCCAGCTCCTGATTTTGATTCACAACCAGCACCGACAATCACCATTGCTGGTCCAGATCGTCCTCAAGTCACAAGTTCTTCAATTTGTGATGAACATGAAGAAGATGGAGCTTGTGAATTGTCTACTCCCCTCCGGGTTCTCAAAATTCATCCTCCACAACAAATGATTGGAAAATTGCACGAATGAGTCACACGGTCCAGGTTTTGTGATCCAAGCTCTCACGCTCATTCTGCATTTGTTGCTTCTTTTGAACACAAAGATATATCACACACACTCTGATACCAATTGATGAGAAGTTTAGACCCAATCTTCCGAAAGGTAGGTCGATTGAAGTGGAGATCTCGACGTTGATGATCCGAGGCACTCGAGCAGACCTGAATACCCGTGCAATCACTACACCCCTGCTCCGTTGGTTATAAACCGTGCTTCACACGCTTGACGTCGCCAAGAAGGCTATCCCTGCAGGTGCAACCAAGAACACAAACAAGAACGATGAATATGCAATCTGAAATTGCGAAATTGGGGTCTCACAAACCGTAGAACGGCGAAATTGTTTAATCTACACAAAACCCACCGCATATGGCCGGCGGCTACAGTATTTAAAGGCTAGGGTTCGACCATAAGACACTTAGACGCGTCCCTAATGGACTCATACAGGATACAAGGCCCAAAAGCCCAATACAGTGGCGCAACACCGGACAGAACTCTGAATTCGACCTGTCTCGACAATTCCCAATGACTCCTGGCGAATTTTAATGTGTGACCAGAACCATTGGAAAATTTATCTTCTCATCTTTTCATGCATATGTAGAACGTCGAAAACAGAGTCCGTATGCATCCTGGGCATCCATTTTAAGATGGACTGCTCTTGGACTCCGAGTTGAACTTGAGTTCGAGTTGGCGACTATTTGCATCAACTTGTGGACGTCCCATCTGGTTCTCCACGTCCCCAAATCCTCCTGCCTTTACTTTTTGATCATGTCCATGGTTCCTAATAACAATTAAATCATTGAAAAGCAATCCATTCTGAAACTCACATTGGTAGGAAGTTAGGAACGAGTTCACCTGCTGATTTAGTAACCGTGCTCGTGCTCTTGTGATTGGTCCTTGTATATCAATGTGAGTATCCACTGTTTTGATGTCCTCATCACACTGACTAATGAATTTTGGATTATTGCCATGCAATAAGAGTTAGAAAATTTTGAAAGAAATAATGTTTGGAAACTTGTACCTCCACCTCAAGGTCACACTCTAATCAGAACTAAATGGGTGTTTAAAAATAAACAAAGTGAGGATGGGGTTGTTGTTAGGAATAAGGCTAGGTTGGTTGCTCAAGGTTTCACACAAGTTGAAGGACTAGATTTTGATGAAACTTTTGCTCCTGTTGCTATATTAGAAGCCATAAGAATTTGTTAGCATTTGCTGCATCTAAATGTTTCAAGTTATATCAAATGGATGTTAAAAGTGATTTTCTTAATGGCTACATAGATGAGGAGGTTTATGTCAAGCAACCACCGGGTTTTGAAAATCCAAATTTTCCTAATCATTTTTACAAACTGTCCAAAGCCTTGTATGGTCTTAAACAAGCCCCTAGAGCATGGTATGATAGGTTAAAACCATTCCTACTTGAAAAGGGGTTTACCATGGGCAAGGTTGATAAAACTCTTTTTGTGCTTAAGCATGGCAATGACTCATTATTCGTTCAAGTGTATGTGGATGATATTATCTTTGGTTGTGCTTCTCATGATCTTGTGTCCAAGTTTTCAGCTATGATGAGATCAGAATTTGAGATGAGTATGATGGGAGAACTCACATACTTTTTAGGGCTACAAATCAAGCAAACCAAGGAGGGTACTTTTGTGCATCAAACAAAGTATACAAGAGACCTTCTTAAGCGCTTCAACATGGACAAAAGCAAGTCTCTTCGGACACCAATGGTTACAGCAATGACACTTGAACTTGATGAAGATGGTGAACCTGTGGATCAAAAAGAATATAGAAGTATGATTGGATCACTTTTGTACCTCATGGCATCAAGACCGGACATACAATTCAGCGTATGTCTTTGTGCATGATTTCAAGCTTTCCCACGTGCTTCACATCGTCAAGCCGTCAAGAATTCTCAGGTACTTACATGGAACTCAAGAATTTGGGATTTTTCTTCCTTCTTCCTCAATCGTTACTTTGAAAGCTTTTTCAGATGCTGATTTTGAGGGTTGTAGAATTGATAGGAAAAGTACTTCGGGTTCTTGTCATTTTCTTGATAATTCACTTGTTGCTTGGTCCTCTAGAAAACAAAATTCAGTCGCACAATCCACAGCCGAATCTGAATATGTAGCTGCTGCTGGCGCTTGCTCACAAATTCTTTGAATTGTTCAAACACTTAAGGACTATGGGGTTGACCTAGATACTGTTCCACTATTTTGTGATAACACTAGTGCCATTTGCATTTCTAAAAACCCCGTGCAACATTCAAGAACAAAGCACATTGACATTAGGTATCACTTTCTCAGTGATAATGTTGAAAAAGGAAACATTGTGCTTCACAATGAAGATACCGAAAACAATTGGCTGACATTTTTACAAAACCTTTGGATTTCACTCATTTTTTGTTTCATTCGTAGTGAAATAGGGGTTATGCATCCTCATGGCTTAAATTGAGGGGGGGTTGAAACTTGGGAAGTCTGTGTGCATCTAAATTTAAAATATGAGCATAGTATTTCATACATATATGACTTTGTGATTCCTTTTATATGCTAAAAGTTCTTACTACATTACTCATGTTATACATTTTTGTAGTTTTTGCCATGACTAGTAATTGGAATAATTATTCACACAAAATCTGATCATGATCGAACTTTCTTGCTGTTTTAAAATTGTTGCATGCTCACAAGTGCTTTTAATAATGAAAAAAATCAATCAACTATTCACATGTTGATCTTTTATGTTCAAATGAAAAATTGAGAAAAAGATCAAGAGAATATGCATGCATCACACTTCTTATTTTGAGCTTAGATATGAACTTGGAAGAAGTTGTGTATGACTAAAACAATGTCCTTAAGATTTTGATTGTCAAATGACATAGGCTTGGCTTGGTTGGTTAGAATAAGGCTGATGCTGCATATAATCTCTTGCAAATGTCATATGATCTGAATTTGTGCTTTGAAAAATAAATGCAGCAACAAGTGTCATGCTTTCAGGTCTTGACATAGTTAAGTTTGTGAGACCATGACTTGATTAAATTAAAAATTACACTTGATCTCTAGCATGGCTTACACTATTTTATGTATCTCATTGATGTGGTACTGTAAGTTACTTGATATTACGGCTTGGATGAGCTTTGTTTTATATGTATATGTTATAAATATGCTCATAACAATTAAAATTTCTCTTTTGAGCCTTGCTGAATACATTGTCAAAGAGGGAGAAATTGATCACACATCGCATGATTCACAAGTGTTTTGGCACGATTCTTCTCAAGGGGGGGATTTTGTTTTTCTTCTCATTTTATTTCTGATTTACAAAGGGGGAGAAATATGTATAGGGGGGAAATTTATGTTTCGAAATTTCTTTCTCATTTGATTGTTTTCATGAAACTTTTCATGTGAATAAGCCAATGTTCAGATTTTAAGTGGTCTTGCCAATGCATTCATCAAGGGGGAGATTGTGAGAACTATGTGTGCTGAATACATTGGCTATAACGATAAAAGTTTTGAATTCTGCCAAGACACTCTTTTTGTCAAGGTCCAAATCTAGGTCCGAGCTCCGACAAGATACGACGTAAGGTCCGACTTGCTATGGCTAGGTCCGACAAGTGTTTGGTTAGCTTCGGCGGTAGGTCTAGCTTTGGTAAGTTCTGGTGCTAGGTTCTGCTAGCTTTGGTAAGCTCCGGCTCAAGGTCTGGTTAGCTTTGGCAAGATCCGGAGCTAAAATCGTAATGTTTTTTTTTATAATGCAAAATTTTCAAACTTGTTTTACATCTATAGAAAGTTTGCCTAGTATTCTTTACTAAGTTTTTGAAGTGTTATGGCTGTTTACGTTGGTTAACATTTTGCTATGATTTGCAACATGCTTATGTGAGGTGTTCATGTAAGGTGTTGTGGTTTTCGGAACTAACTTGAGTCAAGTCGCGGACTTGTGCTCGAAAGTATTGGTTGTTTATTCATGTGCAGGTGTTGCTTGAGTTCAATATATGGCTGGTGACGGGATCTATTGAGCTAGTCTTAGGGAGAAGATGAGGTTCAACAACAAAGTTCGGGAGGAATTGTGGTTGAGTTGATCGGGAGGTCGCGCAGCATGTTTAGATCAAGAACAATGCATGTGAAGGTATTGTGGACGTCGTTGGAAGGTGTCTGCACGTGTGCAAGGAGTGCATGGACGTGGCAACATGGTTCCAAGGCGTGATGAAGAGATGTGGACGTAAAGAATTGGTAGGAAAGGTCCAACCAACTGGATTATGGACTCAAGCTGCGGCTGGGTCGGTTATGGCTCAAATATGGAAATTTGAGTTGGTTATGATAGGATTTCATGTGGGACACAAAATTGAGTTGTTTTAGGAATGTGGGATACGTTCTTAAGGTGTTTGGAAGTCTTAAGATTGTTTCTATCTGCGTATAGAAGAGTCTTGAGCAGTTATGGAAAGTTTCGATTCAGAAACTGAGTAGGATTAGAGTTCTAGTTTAAATTGGGTTGGCTCCCGCGCTGGTTATATAAGCAAGGGCGGCCAGAGCTCATGGTAAGAAGACCTTGGGATGTTCCTCTTATGTTTCGAGCAATAAAATTCATAATTTAGAGGAGCTTATGTGCCTTGTTCGTCCGACTTGTTTTTGTCAAGTCTTTCTCGTCGAGTTTCTGGACAGCATGACAGTGCTTCGGTGTTTTCATCATAACTCGAGTTTTACAGATCCAATTGACGTGATTCTTTTTGGGTTGTCTTCAAAACTTGATTATCTATCATCTATGAAACTTTCACGGTCATTAGATTTGTAGTTTCTGATGTACACGAATTTCTTTGCAGTGTTGCAGATCTGGTTTTTACTCGAGTAGAACAGATTGACCCTCGTTTGATCTTTCGATCATAACTTTAGTTTTTCTTGACGGATTTCCGTGATTCTTGTTGTCGTGTCTTTTTTACTTGATTGTATGTAATGTATACGACTTTTGTCACAGTTATACACCTTTAGATCAGTTGCATACACAGTTTCTTTAACGGATCGATTTTCTGCCGAGGGGGTTTTTATTGCTTCCGCTAAAAAAGTTTAAATCTACCAGTCACCCCCCTCTGGTAGGTTTTCACGTGCTATTTGATCTTACAATTCTATTACACACTGCAAACCCAGCATGTAGAGTTTCATGTGTAGGTAAGATGGGTTAGGCTTGCTGAGCCATCGTGATCACTGCTTGTGTTTGAAGCGTTTGCAGGGTGCTATGAGGAGGAGGCTTCCGAAGAGGAGACGGACCCCCAAGAGGGCAACACCGTCGAGTGGGAGCCGTGCACACCGCCGTGTTAGTGTGCGTGTGTGCTAATGGGAACATGTTCATGGGCTGAACGTGAACTCTTGTCGGTGTATGCTAGTGTAGACTTGACGTACTTTGTTGTAAACATGTTCATAAATGCTTTTATGTAATAAAACTTTTAATCATCAACTTTTACATGACTCTAGCCTGTTCTTTCTACGTCAAGGTACAGTGAACAGGTGGTATTCACTGACCGTGAGGGACGGCGATTATAATCGATTTACACCTACAGGGTTACCGGAATAACCCGTCACGTACACCCGTACTCGATGTTTCCTACAGCAACCATCACGGACGTCGTACGCGACCACCTTTCATCCGTCAGCCAAATGTTGAGCCGGTCCAATCGTCTCGAGCAAGAGGTTTCTGTGCGCGCATCCGCAGTGCTGCCAGCCGATTTACACCTCAAGCTCTCAACTTACCCTCTGAACGACCAGCTATGCCTCAACACCCAGCTACCCGAATTACATCGGTTTTCCGGTTCCCATATATCTGGTAGGTCTTTGGTACTGTTCTAGCTTGTTCAATAGGCCCACACATAGCTCGGTCCTGAATCGACACAAGAGGAGCTACGGCACCCAGGCCCCAAAGTCTTGCTGCCTTTACCCTCAGCTCGGTCTCATTTTTCTTGCCATGTGTTCCATTTGCTATCTTTATTCGAGTAGTGTGCCTCTAGCCTATTCTCGCAAGCAGTTCCAACTACTCGACTTGTACTGAATCTTACACTATCTTAGCATTGCAGTAGCTAAGCGAGGTTTAAAAACCTAAGCCCAAACCAGGGTTTTCTTGGCTGTGCATTTGGGTTTTCAAACAAGACTCTAATGCACAAATGAAGTGGATACCCAAAGTAAGTTCTCAAAATAGTAAAATTTATAAAAGGCTAATGCAAACCGGAGCTTGCCTTGCTGCTGTTGGGCGTAGGCTAGCTGTTCCTCCGGAGTTATGAAGTCTAAGACTTCTGAATCCTCCTCAACCTTAGCGACAACATGAGATAAACATATGTGTATGTCAATTTGAATGCATTTGAATTTGAAGTTGAATTTATTAAGACTATAAGTATTGCTAGACAGGCCCAATGGCTATTTTTACTGTGGTATGGATACAACCTAAACAGAGACTTGGCCAAATTTCATTTGCAGTAAAGCTCATTTGAGCCCTCCACAAATAAGAGTGTATTTGGCTTTAATTGGAGCTCTTAAGGTGTTCTACGGATTTTCATGGAGCAAGCCATGACTTTATCGAAACTAGATTTTCAGAGGGTTCTAATGGAGTTGTGTCACTTAATTTGAAGATTCCTAGCCAATGATATGAGCTAAAAAATTTCAGAGAAAATCTGAAAATGTTTCTGGACATTTTCCATTTTCTCTGGAACAGTTTCATTAATCACACCATTAGGTGGATAAAATTGGCTCAATTGGATCTGAAATTTTTATGGTAGCTCAGGGATATAATGATGAACATCCTGGACAAATTTCAGAATTTTCCACCAAAGGGTTCTCTAGTTAAAATTCTAAACAGTTTAAATTTGAAGAATTAATTCTGCAGAACTAAGGACTTTCATACACTGAAACTTGATTTGTTGGAAAACACTCATAGAGATGAATCCAACGAAATTTGGTTCACTCGATTTGCTGTTTCCGAGCTAAAGTAATGTGGGTTTGAAGTTTGAACTAAAAACTGAAAATCATGGAAAAGTTTAAACTTCTGCCGGTGGGGCCGGGCTACGTGGCGCCATTTGGGAGAAGGACATGCGGGTTCACAAAGTTACAACGCACAGCCACACTTTGATCCGGGTTCACAGAAGATCCGGTCCGGCTCAACACAGTGGCTGACGTGTGGGACCTGCATCCATCTTCTTCCTCCCCGCGCTCCCGCGTGCGCCACGCCCGAGCTCGCCGGAGCTCGCTAGAACTTGCTCCACCGGCCACCTACCTCACTCTGGCTCACAGCTAGGCTCTAACCCAACACGAGGATCACTCCGTTGAAGTTTACCCGCGCCGGCCGTGGCCCCTACGTAGCTTGCGACGGCACAGCGGCCCACACTGACTCCAGCGACGTCGCCCGCCACCTCTAGCCCCCCAAACCTTGAGTTTTCAAGCTCTACAGCACCCGTGTGACATATAGATGCTCGAATTGAACTCGGTTTAGCTCAGAAGAGGTCCTAAGTGAGCTCGCACCATGCGCCCGACGGCTTCCGCCATTGGTGCAGGTAGCAAAACTCAAAATAGGCTGTCGACCAAGGTTTTCACGCTAAGGTTGCGAAGGAAGGTTGTTCACTACTGAGTCTAGCTCATGTCGGTGCAGTTTGAGGATCTCTAAACGATTATAGGAGAGAGGCTATAGTACCGTTTTGCAGCTCAGAGGCGCTGGTTGCACAGAGTGTTTGCCGGCGGTCGACTGCTCGACGGAAAATGGCAGGGCAGTTCTCTTCTTGCGTGCAAGGAGAAAGAAAAACTGAGTTGCTGCTGCTCGTGAGTAGTTGCTTCCAGTTATGATCTACGGGCATGTTCTTTAGACTCCTACGGTCCTTCTCGTCCAACCGGCACTCGATTTCATCAACCCTAGTCATAGAACACCGTGTTCTTCGTCGCCGCCGGAAAAATCACCTCAGGCGCACGGTAGGGACCTATCTAGAGCCATTCCTGATTCCAACTGAGTGCATGTCAGGCATTCCCACGAATCACTGATGCTTTGGGAGCAAACGGCGTCACTTTTGGTGCATCACTGCGCCCTAGCGACGTCGCCGAAGTGTCACCAGGGCCGGCGCTCGTCGCGTGTAGGTTTCCGTTCATCCTCGGTCCGAGTGAAGGCTGGCAACGTGTTCCCCACACGAAAATATGTTGTGGCGGCAAAAATTAGCGATTTCGGAGCACCGGAACCACCTCCCGGCGAGCTCTCCAGAAAACTCAGCGGCGGGCCGGGGCCGGAGGCGAGAGGAAGACGAAGACCTGCCGGCCCCACACGTCAGCCGCACGTCTAAACAGAACTGGATCCTCTGCGGCACCGGATCGGTTTGTGGCTGTGCGGGAATGACTTTGTAGCTCCGTGTGTCGACGTCTGAGAACGTGCCACGTAGCCCCGGGCCCGCTGTTAGGGATTTAAACTTTTCCCGGTTTAATTCAAATGCCAGATTTGATTCAAACTTTGGAAGAGCACAACTTTTTCTAGGATGCTCCAAATTTAGTGATTCAAATTTGTTTGGATTCAGGTTGAAAAACTATATCCAAATATTGAACCCAATTTGTACGAAAGTCATTATTTAGATCTGGAAAATTCTTTAAAGCTTTTCAGCAAAAGAATTTTAGAAGGAGTTTGGTTAATCCAAAAATACTTAAATTTCGCCAGAGTAATCTTTATGTTGATATTGAACTCCTGTAAAAATTTCAGCTCATTTGAAGTTGATTCGATAAGGAGATTTTAGATTTCAAGTTGCTGCGTTCAAATGAATACAGAAACATTTTCAGAGAATTCCAAAAAACTTAGAAATTCAGTTCTGGGCAATTCTGAGCTCCAAAATTCCTAGGAAAATTCATGAAGACTCTACGAACTATAATTGAAATTGTAGTTCACTAAGTTTGACATGAACATGTGAGTTACTTCAGAATTAATTCCTTTTTTCTTAATTGCTTAGAGAATTGTTCTGAATAAACCACTCAATGAAAAGTGCTATTTTTTGTCCAGATGACTTTCTAGTGACAAGGAACTCACATGAAACTTTTCAGCTCCATTGGAGCTATGGATCACCACTGTTCTGTTTAACCTCTTTAGGTGATCAAAACACAAGTGGGGAAAACACTGAGCACTTGATCATGTTGATTAACCCAAAACCAAAACTTAGCACCAGTGTCATTTTAAATTCTTATACAGAGTTCCAGTTTCTAACTTGTCACTAGAACTTGTTAGCAAAATCTTTACAATTAAATACTTGTGCATATTCATAACGTGTAGCATATACGTGAGGACTTGTGAAGGAAGTGAACTGGGATTTCAAAGACAAGGTGATCGAATAGTCAAGCCTCAGGATTAACAATAAACTAACTGAATATATATTCTTAGTCACCTGCAAAACAAGCAAGCTCCGGTTTGCATTTAAGTTGTTTTATAAAGTTTAACTTTGTTCACTACTATGGTTTAGAGTTTGTATGTACATTAGGTTAGGTATGATTTATACTCAAAATGCATGACCAAAATGAACCCTGGAGTCAAGGGTAGAATAGTGTTCCCCGATGTAGAAAATTGCCACGCTAAATAGGTTGTAACATCCGGTAGAAGTCGAGTAATTGGAATCTACTCGCGAGCTATAGTTCGGAATCACACGTGTATGGTTTAAAGAGGCAAACTAAAGTTTATGTTTTCAAAGATGAGACCGGGCAGGAGGGTTAGGCAGCGACGTAACGAGGTCTTGGTTGAGTAGCTCTGCCTGTGTCATTTAAGGACCAAGCCGTGTGCGGCCCCGTTGAGCAAGTATTAAGTTGTGTACCAGATGTTTACTGCTATGTGGGACCCAGGAAACCGATGTACCAGGTTAACTGGATGGTAGAGGCATACCACATTGTCTCATTAGACCTATGAGCCCGAGACAGAGCGACCGGTTCTACAGTTGGGTGGCCTGCAAAAGGTTACCACATACGACGTAATGAAGGACGCCAGATTTGGGTCTTCAGTGGCAGGCGTATGTGTCAAGTAATCCGGGTAGTGTTTGATTCGAATCACCGTCCCTCGTGGATATGAGTACCGCTTCCTCACTGCGTTGTGACATAGTAATCAAGTTGTGTGATAAGAATTTGCAAGTTTTAATGGCTGTTATGATAATTCAAATTGCATGAAAACCATGGATGAAGTAGAGATAGAGCAAATTAAAGTTATTTTTCCACCTTGGGATAAGTAACATTGGAATGAAGCGTTTCTTGTTTTATTGTGGAGTTCCAATGTTGCTCGGCGCAAGGTCACTACTGTGATGGCTAATATCTGAAAGTTAAGGATGAACGTGTAGGCGAGTCTTTATGCAACTTACTTGTTTATTGTCTTAAATTACCTTCATGTAGAGTTGCATGCTTTAGGAGAGATGGTTAAGTCTTGTTGAGCCTATGTGCTCACGCTTTCTATATGATTGATTTTGCAGGTTAACATCGACGCTTATGAAGAAGGTTGTCCGGTGAGACTCGGAGACTTCCGAGTCATGTAACACATGGAGAACCCAGCCGCTGCAATGTCTTCGTGTTGCTAGCGAGTGGAGTCTGGGGGCTGGACCTCTTCTTGAGTGCTCCTTAGTTATTCGACGTGAGATGAATATAGTGTTCCGCTGTAGCTATTTGATGTAGATTATTTACAATGAATATTTATAAGCTTTTGCTTTTGATTTATGTAATACATGTTTCCTTAAATGTGTGATGTTGGGTGCCGCATAACACGGCACCACCCAATGTGATTCCCGGTCGAGCGGCACGGCCCCGTGAATGGGTGTTGGGCCCCCCTCAGTGTGGTATCAGAGCCTTATTGATAATAGCGCACGGAATAAGGATCGTATACGATAAAAACTTAGGATACGGTGAGGAAACGGTATTAGACCCACATAAGGACTACTATATTAGCCTAATATGAAGGTGGCAACCTAACTTATGTGCTATGTAGGAAAATCATGCATCTCGGGACGTTCTATGTCTTGGGGTGGTGCATGTAAGCGCTGTCCACCAGTGCGCAAAAGCTGAAGGGTGGAGCCTCACAGGTGGCAGATAACCCGGCCAGCTTTGGTATCCTCTACGACTCTTCATGTCGTTTGGGGTATTCGAGCAACGCCCTTCCCTGGCTTTCTATGGGAAAGTATGGGAGACCCCGTCACGTGGTTAGTAACGTAAACACGTAGCTCAAGGCGTCTTTGGCTTGAGAACACCTGTGCGAGTGATGACGGATGGGTGTACGAACTGTGTTGGGACCGGGTTCGGTGTGCTGCCGAACCTGATGATTGTGTGTGACTTATGCAGGTTTAACCACGAAACCATAGTACGAGTAGCACACGTTTGCAAGTGACCATCTTAGTGCCACCTATAATACGGATATGCCGGTATAATTCGGTTAAGATTTTCTTTTGGTGAGGCTACGTAGTACCGACATGATTCTTACGGTGTATCGACACCGTACTACACTTAATAACCTCTTCCCTATGAAGAAATGATTCATGAACTAACTTTCAACTAAAAATGGAAGTTTGAAACAAATATTAGTTACTGAACTCTTATTTTGAGCTAAGATTCAAATGAGAGAATGACTAGGCTTCAAAGATTTCAAAAACAGAGTGCTCTGTTTGTGGCAGGAATTCTTCCTGAAATTTGACAGAGCATAACTCTGAGTAGATTTACCCAATTAAGGTGTATGATATAGTTATGGAAAGATTTTTAAGTGCTCTAAAACTTATCTGTAGACCTCCAGAGAAAAATCACAAGTTGAGTTGGTTAAAAGTCCTGTTGAAGGCAAACTGTCCAGAACCAGGAGAGCAGAAAAACCTCTCTGGACCTTTCTGTTTTTCAGCCATAACATTCTGTATAAAAATCCCTAAGGAGCCTATGATACACCGTTGGAAAGGTTGTGAAATGCAAAAAATTGTTGTAGTTCAAAGCTTGCTCAGATTCTTTTTGTATTTGCATATACAACTGTGTTAAAGATAGCCACATACAAACGAGATGCTGGAAAATTTTATCCAGGAATTCTGTGAGATTTGGAAAATCATAACTTTTGATACAGAGATGATCTGAAGGCATATGAATAAGAATTGGAAAAATACTGAAGTTTACTAAAACTTTTGTATTGAACTCGAGTCAAGAATATGTAGTTAACTTGTGTAAATTTTGGAGTTTATGTGAACTGGTCAGAGTAGTCAAGCTGATTAGTTTAGCGTACATAAGATTTTTCTAAACATGAATGTGGTTATGCTTTCATAAAGTTCATGACAGGTTCATGTTTTAGTTATCTTTACTTACTGCTGGGATAGAATTTTGATTGACTCAAAATTTATTTCGTACAGTATGGTACGTGCACATTCTCAAATGGAGATTGGAGGATCGAGTCGAGGTGGGAATGACTCGACTTCATGACAAGAGCCATCGCCAACCAGATTGGCAGAAGTTATGGCGAAGATGAATGAAACTCTCCAAACTCTAGTTCAGCAAGGGATGAATAGAGAAGCTCAACAATACATGCCAATACAGGGTACTTATTTGGATTTCTTGGCGACACAACCGCCGGTATTTTCCGAAGCGGCCGACCTTTGTGAAGCAAATCATTGGTTACATGTCATTGAGTCCAAGTTTGGGTTGATCCAGTGTGACGATTTCCAGAAGACTCTATTTACCGCTCAGCAGCTTCACGGCTTTGCTGGAGCCTGGTGGGCAGAATACCTTGCTATCCAACCAGAAGGACATTGTGTCACATGGACGGAGTTCCAGGATGCATTCCGTGCTCGTTTCGTTCCTGCAGGCATAATGGAAACAAGTCTTGATGAATTCTGGAATTTAAAACAAGAGAAGTTATTGAGTATGTGAAGGAATTTAATCGCTTAGCTCAATATGTTCCTGATTATGTGAAATCACCAGCTATGAATAGTTATCATTTTTACCGAGGGCTGACTGCTATGCTGCGATGTTAGTTGGCTCAAGTTAGCCAACAAAATTTTGATGAGTTTGTTAGCTGTGCTACCACTCAGGAGTATTATTTCAATCTCTTCCTTAAAAAAAAGAGGGAGAGGGACTCATCACAGGATGAAGGCAATCATCTGCCTCAAAAGTATCGGTGGGTAATCCGTCCACCTTCTTGTCGAGAGATTCCACAAAAGGAGCAGTCATTCCTGGAGTATGACGACTCTTATACTCCACAGAGGTTTTATTTACCTCCACCGCAGCAACAACTTATTTCTCGTGCACCTCAGTACCAACAATGTGCACCAGAATATTATTTCCCTCATGATATTGAAGATGATCAAGGTGATTTCTCAGCTGAACCGAGTGGTGTGCCACTTCAAATTGACAATGAACACAATATCAATGAAGCAACTGAACCGAGCAGCAACATGATGTATGCAGGTCCAGTTCTAAATAATGATCTTGGACAGCAAAGAAAAGCCATGTCCAAAGTGGGAATTGTTAACTATGTGTCAGTCGACGATCTGCCCAAGGGAGGACCAGTTCTCGCAGGTAGATTCACATTAAATGATAAGCCGGTTGTCATTCTATTCGACTCTTGTGCAACACAATAATTTCATTAGCAAGGCGACGGTAATCCAAGATCAGATTTCTACCATTACCACAAAGAGTTCTTACCTTATTCACTCGCCAGGGGGAGACATATCAGCTAATGGAGTCGTTTCTAGAGCACCACTTTTTATGGGTGGAAAATTTTATCCTACCACCCTTATTATTCTCGAAGATCAAGGAATCAATACCATATTTGGGAATATCATGGTTAACTTTCCATATGGCTGTTCGGGACATTGAGAACTGGAGTGTCCATTTGGACTCTCCACTTCACGGGCGTCATACGTTGTATCTTGGCAAAGCTGTTTCCAAAGTCATGGAAGTATGTAATGCCAAAGCTTGAAAGTTAGAAGACATTCCGTTAGTCCGTGAATATCCGGACGTGTTTCCCGAAGATCTTCCAGGTTTGCCACCTGAGTGTGAGGTGGAATTCAAAATAGAATTGATATCAGGAACCACGCCGATCTCCCGGAGACCATACAAAATGGCTCCGAATGAATTATCTGAACTGAAGGAGCAACTAAAAGATCAGATGGACAGAGGGTTTATTTGTCCAAGTTCATCACCATGGGGTTTCTCAGCTTTATTTGTAAAGAAGAAGGATGAGATGCTGAGGCCATGCGTCGACTATCGTCCGTTAAATGCGGTGACGATAAAGAACAAGTATCCACTACCCAGAATTGATATTCTCTCCGATCAACTACTGGGTGCTAAAGTCTTCTCCAAGATGGACTTAAGGTCAGGATATCATCAAATAAAGATTCATGCGGTGGATATCCCGAAAATAGCATTCTCAACAAGATATTGACTCTATGAGTATCTTGTCATGTCATTTGGGTTGACCAATGCTCCGGCTCACTTTATGTATCTTACGAACTTGGTGTTCATACCAGAGTTGGATCAGTTCGTCGTGGTATTCATCGATGATATCTTGGTCTATTCCAAATTAGAGGAGGAACACGCTAAACATTTGCATATTGTGCTCCAATGATTGAGAAATCATAGGCTCTATGGAAAGTTTAGCAAATGTGAATTCTGGATCAACCAAGTTCCATTTCTTGGACATATTATTTCAGTGGAAGGCATCGCTGTTGATCCAAGCAAGATTGAAGAAGTGCTGAAATGGAAGTCTCCAACATCAGTCCTTGAAGTTCGTAGCTTCTTAGGTTTAGCGAGATATTATCGGAGGTTCATCCCGAGCTTCTTCTGTAACACCCTCAATTTCATATTCACGCATGCATGCATATTTCATATAAAGAAACATTTAAAAGAAGTAGAAATGGAGAAAGAATTAGAAATATAGCCGAAAAGAGCCAATTCCAGTTCACCGAGGAGCACTGTCGACACTTCCCACGGCATGCTGGCCGCGTGGCATTTTCAGAGATCATCCCTGCGGAAGGGGTGAGGTCCGGCATCTCCAGACACGTGGCAGGCTCGGAGCTAGCCTCTGTGGAAGGGGCGAGGTCCGACGCGCTGAACACGTGTTGCCTCCGAGGCTTGTCTCTGCGGAGAAGCGAGGTCCAGCCCCGCAGGACACGTGTCCCCACCACAGCTAGTCGCTGCGGAAAAGCAATGCCCAACCCTATGGGACATGTGTCGCTCTCGGAGCTCACCTCCGAGAGGTCCGACACTACGGGACACGTGTCATCCTCGGAGCACACCTCCGAAGGGAAGGGAGGTCCGACACCAATGGACATGTGTCGACCTCGGAGCTCGTCCATGAGGAGAAAGGAAGTCCAGCGGTGCGGGACACGTGGCACTCTCGGAGCTCGCCTCCGAGAGGTCCGGTCTGCTAGACACGTGTCACCCCCGGAGCTCGCCCCGAAGGGTCCGACACTGTTGGACACGTGGCATTCTCGGAGCCACTTCGAAGGAGAGGAGAGGTCCGGCACTGACACGTGGCGCCCCCAGAGCTCGCCTCTGTAGAAAGGGGAGGCCCGACCCGCCAGACACGTGGCGCACGCGGAAATCGCTTCTGAAGAGGAGGGGAGGTCCCGTCTGCCAAGACACGTGGTGCACGAGGAGCTCGCCTCTGAGGAGAGGGAGGTCCCGCCCGCCTAACACGCGGCACAACCAGAGCCCGACTCTGCGGAGAAGGAAAGCCCGGCCCCCGCTGGACACGTGGAGCCTCCGGAGCTTATCCCTGCGGAAGGACGAGATCCTTAAGCGGTTTTCCCCTGTACGCGAGTACCCGGTACTGAGGAAACTGACACGAATTCTTTCACGTTGAATACTGCAACCGAATCCATTGAAGATAAGTTGTTAAGATCCAAAAACAAATTGAATAGGACACTTATTTGACATCCAATCGGAGTAGGAATCTTCTTTATCCCCTTATAAATAGAACCCGAAACACCCCCTTGGCCGTAACACCTTCTCAAGTCGACAACTTAGAGGCCCTAGCACCCAACTCGCCGTGTTAACCCCCTTACTCGGAGTTCATCCACCGGTGAGACCGCCGACGAGCCCCATCACTTTCGCCGTTGCCGGAAGAGAGCCGACGAACTGTATTGCTGCCATTGCTAGGAGGAAGGCTGAGGTAGGTCATTGTTACCACCTTACGACATCATCATGGTTTTCGTCACATCTATTTTCTTCGAACAGAAGCCTTTTCGTGTGGACAGATCACGTGTCGATCGGTTTTTAACGGTGGAACTGATCTAGATCTTGAGTCAAGATCATCACCACGTCCACACTTGATCCTTACACCCTTGTTCATCGTAAAACCCATGCAAGCCATTAAAACATGCAAGAACACGTACAAACTGATCTAATGAGACAACACCATAGGTTAGCATGCATATGCACCATTGCATCTTAAGTAAAGTTTGTGCATGATGTTTGATTGCTATAAATTTTGTATGTGCGCGATCATAAGTAGAAGGACAAGCTCAGGGAGCTATCTGCGAAGAACTACAACACCAAGACTTCGAGATCCGTGAGCAACAGAAGCCACAGGAACAAGGCAAGTGCCCCTTGACCATATTGATCCCATGTTTTTGGAACTGGTTTGTTTGCGAAAATGTGTATGCTTGAGTCAACTTGATGGGAAAACCTTTCATAGGAGTTTACTAGTTTTGTTAACTACCCTTGTCGCCGGGAAAGTTGTTGAGTCGAGTATGGTCGTTTCTGCTTTTGCTTCGCTGAGTCCATGGGATATGGGAAGCGAGATAGAATGTGTCTAGCTACTGCACTCATATGAACAAAGATAATAAGAACTTTATGATGATAATGAACATGAATCGGGGGAGATCTAGGCAAGCTTGGTTTGTGGAAGTGCTAGAATGAGATGGTGGTTTACTTGCCGTAGATCTAAGGACCGGTTCATGCCAGCACAGGCCAGGAAGACAGTGCCACCACAAGGCCAAATATAGGTGCGGCTTAGCTGACTAATTAGGTTAGTTGCTATATTGTTATGGACCGTGTGTGACGCCCGACAATCGCAGTGGGTGGTGCCGTTGCGATGCGGCACCCAACAGCATGCACGAAAAGATGCTCAAGAACATAACGGAACCATTTTGTTACTCAAGATAAGTTCTTTTACAACATAAGTACACACGCAGCGGAATGTAAAACTAGCTGGACAAACTACTCACTCTCGACCCTAACTACGCCGAAGAGAAGTCGTTCAGCCCGTGAACGCTTCCTACTAGCTTCACCAAAGAAAGGCAGCGGCTAGGTTTCCGATGAGTTGAACGAACCGTGAGGTTCGTCGTCTCATCGAACAACCCTCTTCATAGCAGGCATCCTGCTACCTGCAAAACAACTCAGAAGCAACCGTGAGCACTAAGGCTCAGCAATACTTAACCGTCACTCCTAAACATGTAACTCTAAATGCAGGGGTAGTAAGACAGTAGGAACAGGAATTTGCAAAATGCAGCTTGACTAAACTTGATCCTTATATTCAGATTCTTAGAGCCTTCATTTTAGTGGTCCTCACGCCTCACAACATCGGAAGTCAACAATCAAACAAGAAACGCTTATCCCGATATTGCTAGCCTAAGGTGGAAATGAAATTTAGTTGGCTCTATATCTACTTCAGTCAAGGTTCCAGTACAGTGAGATTAATCCACAAACAACAAGTTAAGAGACTTAGTTCCTATTCTTACTACGTCACGGCGCAGTGGGAAAGTATGCTAAATCCTCTTCCGCAAGCGACGGTGATTCGAATCAATAACAACCCGGAATACACGACACATACACTCGCCTCGAAAGACTCTCCCAAGAGCTCTTTCTTACGTTGTATGCAGCAACCTTTCACACGACACCCCGACATAGAAAAACGCTTCGCGCCGAGCAGGATGGTCCTCTACGTGGACACGTCGAAGTTGCCCGCTAAAGGATTTACACCTCCCGCCTTCTCAACGCCATTCCCACATGAAGGATGAGTTTCTATATCATGGTCCATCGAGTTACATCGGTTTCATGGGTCCCATACCCCACTATGTATCCGGTACAGCTCAATCTTGTCCAGCAGGGCTGCATACATACGGTCCTCAACCGACACGAATGGGGCTACAACTAACCTCCACATTTGCCTTACCATCCCGGTCCAGGACAAATGTGGTCTCAAGCATTGTCACACCTATCGCAGGTCGAGACCAACCTTGAGCGCTCCATCCTACATGAACATCCCCGTCCCCATATCATTTTCATGAGGGTGCTCTTATCATCAACCTCTCACGAGTAACTCCATTACTCGACCTTTCCCGCGAGTAGCTTTTTACTACTCGACTTCTACGAGCTAGCTACAACATTAGCCTAGCATCTACAACGAGGCAAAGCCTACACTAAACCTTCTAATCAGGGATGTAATAGCCAGGCAAGTGGGTTTCAATCATCCTAGACATAATGCACAATCTCAAGTCTAATAACCATGAGGTGAAGTAAAGCAAAATTTAAAACGGTAACGATATCCAAACCGGGGCTTGCCTTGCTCAACGGTTTTGTTAGAAGCTAGGAGGTAGTCTTCCACCATAGAAGTCGCCAAACTCATCACGAGATGGAGATCCTCGCTGCGGAGTCGAGTCCTCGTCGAACGTCGACGTCACGTGCTATTAAGATGATTTATGCACACGTATTCAAAAGCAATTTAGAAAATGATTCAAAGCTGCTGTACAAGTTAACTCACACATAAGAGAGATAAACAACAGCAAGGCTTCTGTTGTTGGATCTAAACCTTAGAGAAGATGAAAGCTAGGGTGAAAAGAGATACTAGTAATCACCATGTGATTAAGTCCATTATATGAACACTTAAACCTAAAAGATGGTAGCTCAAGTTCCAAAGGTCCAATGAAGCTGAGAATTTATCCACAGCCTCTATGGAAGGCATTTAGGCAGTGTGCGAAAATTGAGTTCATGAAATGGCTTCATGTGAGCACAACAAATCCTTATGTGGTTTTCACTAATCTGCCTCTACCTCCTAGATATTAAGCTTTCCTATGCTGCAAAGTAGACTTTTTATGAAGACCAAAATGTACTGAGTCCATAGGAATTGGTTTTACCATTTTTGGAGTTTCCTACATGGAGATATGGATTTTAGAAGGATTGGGAAAAAGCAGAAAATGTCTCTGTTTATTTTCCCATTTTTCAGAGACATAAGGAATGAACACATCATTTGACCAAGCAAATGAAATCCAATGCCTCTGAAATTTTTACTGGAGTTCAAGGAATTTTGGAAGAATGTCCTGTCCATATTTGGTAATTTTCCAATAAACATAACTCCTGTACAAATTCATACAAAATTTTCTTTAAATGAATTAATGAGCTAAATACAAGGATTTTCATAAACATTGGGCTGCACCCCTTGATAGTACTCTTTGAGAGGAATCCAACAAATTTGTTTCACAATTTTTGGACACTCCTACACAAAGTTATGGCTCTCCAAAGTTTGAACTGAATTGGGAAAACCTAGAAAATGTTTAAATGCTGACAGTGGGTCCCACTAGTCATCCCTAACCTCCAGACTCGCGCCCAACAGGGCAGTGGTGGCCCCCTCCGGCGAGGTCACCGGAAAAGCACTTCCTAGCCACCTCCGGACCCTCTGCTGCCCCCCCCCCCCCCCCCCCGTTTTCCCTCACGCTGAACACGTTGGTGAGGTCGCCGGCGGCTGAAACTCGCCGAAAAACAGGGCGCACCGGCCACAGCAAACCCTAGGGCTCCGGCGAGGTCTTGCACGGTGAATTCTACACCAAATGGTCGATTCTTGGGCTCTAAAGCACCATGAGATCATGTAGAAGACCGGCATGAGGTCTAAACAAGTCGGGGAGTGCTCTAAACCTATCGGCACCGTGCGTCCGACATGGTCCAGCATTGTAACCTCTAAAAGAACTCGGATTGCTCACTCTACACTCAATTTCTTGGTCCAAAATCGTTGGAGTAGGTGTGCTAGGCAGTTAAAATCCTGTGTGTGAACTTTGAGACCCAACAAACACGATTTGAGGACGAATTTTACAATTCCTTACCTCAAGGTCCGTTTCTGCCGCCCGGGAGAAAAACTTGAAATTTTCCCTCTGTGATCAATGGCTAGGGCTGAGCTTCAGAGGTGAGCAACTAGACTTGTAGGTGCGCCGATGGGGTGGCTTGCTTGGGCGTGATCCCTCCTGGTTTGGGCTGTCCAGGGTGATCAGTTCCGGTTCCTTCAGTTTGAGCTCGGGAGCAGAGGAAACCTCGCTGTTTCTAGGCGCCAGTGAGCTCGGGACGGCGGAGGAAAGTAGCCAGCCGGCTAGAGCACTCCTGGGCTAAGGTTTTTGCTGTAGGGAGCTCGAGCAAAGATCGCTTGGTTGATGGCTCGCGATCAGGAGAAACAGAGAACGGTGGTTCTGTTCTGCTCGGGGGAGAAACACACCGGAGCAGACCACCGAGGCTGAGATCGAGCTGGGAGAGGCAAATTAGCCTTGTGGCACTCGCTGGTGATCAGGATGAGGAGAAGTCGATCAAGAAGGAGCTGGCGTCGACCAACGGGAGGTGGCGCGCGTGCGCTGTCCGCGTGATACAGAGAAGACTTTGTGTTGAAGTCTACTGACATGTGGGCCCCATGTCCCCTCTCTTATCCTCCGGTTCCGGATAAAATAGCAAACGAGCTCCAAATTTGACCAAACTTGGAGGATAGGTCAAAAGATTTATGAGGAACTCAATTCTGAAATCAGATTTTGAAATTGAGTTTGCTTGGTTCGAAATTCAAATTTAAGTTTGAATTTGAACGTGCCCTCATTTAATCCTCGGAATAAATAGCAAATGATCTCCACAATTATTCAAATTTGGAACAGAAGCTCCTTAATACCTAGAAATTGCATTGGTGAATTCATTTGCAAGTATTTGGCAATCTGAATATGATTCCTTTTAAAAGGTTCAAAATTGTGTTTAAATTTCCTCCACTCTCCTCATAGAGAAGGTGCACATGAGTTAGAGTTTTGGGAGTGTAATTATTTCCCCTAGGTTAACATGTGTAGAGGATGGGGTAGAGAAAATTTTTAACTCCCTCACATATCCATTTGTGTGTTCATCATTTCATGTGACACAATTATAATCTTTTATCGCCTTAACTTTGTTTCATGAGCTGACATCAAACTTTACAAAAGTTAGGGCTGTTACATTCCTCCCTCCATAAAAGAATCTCGTCCCGAGATTACAAAAATAAAGAAAAAGGGAGAATGACTACTGGACATATGGTACAAACAAGTCGAGAAAATTTAAACAGAGAAATTCCTCGCTTTCCCACGTAGCTTCATCAGCGGTGTGGTTGTTCCACAAGACTTTGTAAAATCGCATTGTCCGATTTCTTGTGGCACGAGTCTTCTCGTCGATAATCTGTATAGGATACTCAGAATAAGTGAGATCCGGTTGAAGATCCTCAATGTTATCCATATGAACCGCGGTTGGGTACTTAAGACATTTCCGCAGTTGAGAGACGTGGAAAACATTGTGAATACCCGAAAGTGACGTCGGTAACTCCAGACGATAGGCCACGGGTCCACATATCTCAGTGATAGCAAACGGCCCGATGAATCACAGAGCAAGATTCCCTTCACTACGAAACGATGATCTCCTTTCATCGGAGAGACACGAAGATAAACATGGTCCCCGATGTCAAAGTGAAGAGGTCGACGTCTTTTGTCTGCATAGCTTTTCTTCTGAGATTGAGCAGCCTTTAAATTGGCTTGGATCACTCGCACTCGTTCCTCAGCTTCATTCACAAGATCAATCCCGTAGACCACTCTCTCGCCGTACTCACACCAATTCAGCGGTGTGCGGCACCTCCGGCCATAAAGAGCTTCATACGGGGCCATCTTGATGTTGGATTGATAACCGTTATTATATGAGAATTCTGCTAACGGTAGATGGTCATCCCAATTCTTCCCATGATTGATGACACATAACCCGTAGCATATCCTCCAGAATCTGATTTATCCTCTCCGTTTGACCATCAGTTTGCGGATGATACGCTGAACTCCGAATTAACTTGGTTCCCAAGGAAGCATGCAATTGCTCCCAAAATCTGGATACGAACAACGCACCTCGGTCCGACACGATGGTGCGGGGAACCCCGTGTAAACACACGATTCTTGAGATGAACAGCTCCGCATACTTCTTTGCCACATATTTGGTATGGACTGGAATAAAATGAGCTGTCTTGGTCAAACGATCGACGATTACCCAAAAAGAATCATGCTTGTTGGTGGTCATGGGTAAACCGACGATGAAGTCCATACTTATGTCTTCCCACTTCCATGCTGGAAACTTCAGCGGTTGAAGTGGTCCGGCTTTCCTCATATGGTCGGCTTTAACCCGCCGACACGTATCACACTCGGATACGTACTTCGCAATCTCTCTTTTCATCCGTGTCCACCAGAACTTAGATTTTAAGTCCTGGTACATCTTGTTGCTTCCCGGATGAATGGAGTACTTGGATAAATGCGCTTCATCCAGTATATTCCTTCGCAATTTCATATTCCGGGGTACAACTATGCGGTTGTTAAACCATAGAGTACCCTATTCATCCTTGCGGAACATCTTCAATTCACCGCTGTCCACTATACTCCGGATGTGAGACATACCTCTGTCTCTCTTCTGAGCCTCTACAATCTCATCTCGGATTGTAGGAATAAGAGTGAGGTTGAACAACGATCCATAGGGAACTAAGCGCAGGCTTGGTTCTCTTTCTTCATCTGCAGCCATGGCTAAATGGTGAACGTGGGCTTCTCGACTAAGTGCGTCGGCAACCACATCCGCTTTGCCCGGATGGTAATGAATTTCAAGTTCATAGTACTTGATAAATTCTAGCCATCTTTGCTGCCTCATATTCAATTCTTTCTGTGTGAAGATGTACTTCAAGCTTTTGTGGTCAGTGTAGAGATGTACTAGATTGCCTAGTAGATAATGTCTCCACATTTTCAACGCTAAGACCACTGCAGCTAGTTCAAGGTCGTGAGTCGGGAAATTCTGCTCGTGACCCCTGAGTTGTCGGGATCCATACGCGACCACACGTCCTTCTTGCATCAACACACAACCAAAACCAATGCCGGATGCATCACAATAAACATCAAACGGCTTCGTGGTGTCCGGCTGGGCCAAAACTGGGGCTGTAGTGAGATACTTCACTAAAGTTTGAAAAGCTTGTTCGCATGAATTGCTCCAATCATACTTGGTGTTTTTCTTCAACAGCTCCGTCATAGGTTTAGCGACTTTGGAGAAGTTTGTAATAAATCTCCGGTAATAACCCACTAAACCTAGGAAACTCCTCACTTCATGAACAGATGTTGGAGATTTCCAATTCAGCACTTGCTCGATTTTACTTGGGTCCACAGCGATGCCTTCCGCTGAAATAATATGCCCAAGAAACGGCACTTTGCTGATCCAAAACTCACATTTACTGAACATTGCATATAGCTTGTGATCCCTCAAGCGTTGGAGTATAATACACAAATGTTCAGCATGTTCTTCTTCTGACTTTGAATAGACCAAGATGTCGTCGATGAAAACCACGACGAACTTATCTAACTGCGGCATGAAAACAGAGTTCATGAGATACATAAAATGAGCCGGAGCATTAGTCAATCCAAAGGACACGACAAGATATTCATAAAGACCATATCTTGTCGAGAACGCCGTCTTAGGTATGTCTTCTGCCCGGCTTTTTATCTGGTGATACCCGGACCGAAGATCCATCTTGGAGAATACCTTAGCACCCACTAGTTGATAAAAAAATATCAATGCGCGGTAGTGGATACTTATTCTTAATAGTGACAGCATTCAGTGGACGATAATCTACGCATAGTCTCAAAGTCTCGTCCTTCTTCTTCACAAAGAGTGTGGAACAGCCCCAAGGTGATGAACTTGGGCGTATAAAACCTTTGTCCATGAGGTCATTAAGCTGTTCCTTCAATTCTGCTAGCTCCTTCGGTGCCATTCTGTATGGTTGCCGAGAAATAGGTGTCGTTCCTGGTGCTAGTTCAATCTTGAACTCTACATCACGTTCGAGCGGCATGCCCGGCAAGTCTTCGGGAAACACATCTAGATATTCACATACCACTGGAATATAGTCAAGCTTAGGAGCTTCAATCTGATGCACTGCTGCAACTCGTTGTGATGGATCCATAAGATTCAATGTGTTGCAACCGTGTATTGGGGAATTCAGTTGGACAGTCCGAGAGCTGATGTCAAAGATAGCTCCATAATGTGTCAACCATGACATCCCCAAGATAATATCAATCCTTTGGCCTTTGAGTATGATAAGGCTTGCAGGATAGATGTTTCCACCCAAACATAAAGGTGCCCGAGAGACCATCTCATCAGTTGATATCTTGCCTCCGGGTGAGGTGATATGAAACGGATGCTTAATTGTGCTAAATGGAAGATTATTCTTCAGCACAATGTCTCTGCTAATAAAATTGTGGGTGGCTCCGGAATCAAACAAAATAAAAGTGGGCTGTTCATGTAACGTGAACATGGCCGCTAAAACTGGTTCGCCTTTTGCAATATCCTCAATATCAGTGTAATTAACCCTGCCAGCTTCGGAAAGACTCTTCTTTGAAGGTTCACGGTGCTGATCTGAGCATTGCTGAGACGACACATAAGTGTGGCTCTGCTCAGCTCCACGACGGTTTCGTGCTGCAGAAATCCTCAGCTCTCTACTAACACGAGGTGGAGATAATTCGTGCGTAGCTGGTTGCGGTAGGGTTGCACGAATAATTTCTGACCGCTGCTGTTGAGGTGGAGGCTCATAAGTGATCAACTCTAGCCGTGGTTGTGAGAGTTGCACCACAGGCTGAATTTGTTGCCTAACTGGCGAGTAATACCGCACTCGATAGTACGGAGGAGCCTCGATATCACTGTCCAGCAGTATACTCCTTTTCAACTCCGCTTCACAATGGAGATGCATGTCTTCTTCAATGATAGCGGCATTTACCAACTCATTGTAAATAACGTTATTGAACAAAGTCACATGTTCCTGAAGTTCGACATTCAAACCTTGGAAGAAATACTCGCACTTCAACGCTTCCGAGTCTACCATATGAGTGGCGCATTGCATCAAAGTCTTCAGTCTGTTTGAAGTACTCGTACGCACTCCTTTCCACTTGCTTTAACTCCAGAAAGTCTTGATACTTTGTTCGAAGAATTCCCGAACAAATGTGATGTGCCTGGAAAACATTCCGGAATTCATCCCACATCACTCGATGACCTTCAGGAAGAGTAGCGATGTACTCCGCCCACCAAGCTCCGGCGGCTCCGTGGAGTTGTTGAGCGGCAAATAGAGTCTTCTGATATTCGTCGAACTCAAGCATATCGAACTTGGCTTCAATACATTGGAGCCAATGAGCCGACTCCAACGGTTCTTTCTCTTCTGAGAAAACCAGTGGTTGTCTTGCTACGAAATCCAGATAAGTGCTTGGCGGGGGATTTTGCTGTAGTGTCTCCTGTCGTATGCTTTGTCGCACCAACAGATCCAGAGACTCAGCCATCTTTGCCAAGATTTCCGCCAATCCGGTTGATAATGTCGACACTTCTTGTCGTGGCAAATTACTTTCGCCGTGACTCGACTCACCAACCTCACTCCTGGAAGGACCACGATCCATGCTGCAAGAGTGAGCAATTTACGGTTAAAATTCAAATTTTAAACTCAACTTGAATTGAAAACATAACCGTAAAAGCATCACATACATATTGCAGCACTACACAATCTAACCAGGGTTTCAAAAATTCTGAAATCTATCGAACGTGAGCAAGTTTGTCCAACCCTTAATTCCATCAGTAGGACAAACTGAAAAAAATAACTCAAGAACATGTTGTGGAACTTAGAGAAGTCTAAAACATCCCAGTCCACAACAAGTCTCAAGTAAAATGGCAATAAGCACTACTCTGTTCAGAATGACCAATAGGACTTAATCCCAGAATTTGACAATGAAAATGGCAATTTCATGTCTTAAGTTGAATACCAAAGTTATATTTAACTTCAATATCTTTCCAACAAGTATTCATTTGCCTTCATATCAGTTCTGGATCAAAAGTTGTGATATTTCAAAGTCGACAGAAATCTGGAACAATTTTGACAGCACCTCCTTTGAAAGTGGTTGTTTTGTCCGCAAGATTTCATACAATTAAACTCGAAATCTGGAGAAATATTGAACTACGAAGTCATAGCATATATCACAATCTTTCCAACGCCGTATTACTTGACCCTTAGAAAATTTTCTACAGAAAGTTATGGTCGAAATACAGAAATTTCCAGAGAGCAATTTGTGTCTGCCCTGTTTTTAGGCAGTTCACACTCCTCTGAGAATTTCATCCATTTGGAAGGTGATTCTGATCTGGAGTTCTACTGAAGAGTTGTAGAAGACTTCAATAGATTTCCATAAATGTATCACTTACCTCCATTGGTTCAACCAAACAAAAGTTATGTCCTGTTCAACTTCAGCAAAATTCTGCCAAAAACAGGGGAGGTTATTCCTAAGTCTTTGTGAATAAATCTATACTCCCAATTGACTCTTAGTTCAATATAGGAGTTCATTAACCCCTAATAGACTCCTATACTCCAAATTTACTCTTTTTCTTTTCAAACCTTTCTTTTCATGCAGTTCAAACCATATCACGGTACTACGTTTCCTCACCAAATTAAAATCATAACTGGCTTTATACCGGCATATAAGTTTCAAATGGTGGCACTAAAACGATCACTCACAAACATTGTCTACACGACATGTACTAACATGGTTAAGGTACCTGCAGAAAACCACTCAATAATGATGCACACATTGGTTTATCATTTCAGACAGGTCCATATCATAGTAACAACATACGCCCCGTATCATTGCCATACGGGCCATCCTTGAGTCAAGCCACGTCTCAAGGTACATGATCGGGTTATTCACCACCCGACGGGGGCTTCACACCTTTGCAATAAAGCACACCGGTAGAACAGCGCTTTCAGATGCCTCATAGGACATGAAGAGTCCTAGAGAACACACTTCGTGTTACAAACCATACGATGGGGTCTCCTCCTCTTGCCCCTAGGTTTGCGCACTGGAGGCTAGTGCCATTCATATGTCTCTCAGACATGAAGAGTCTTAGAAAACATATTCACTTCCCGTCCATTGCTGAATGGGACATCCCACTCTACTTTCCTCGTATGGGTGAGCTAACCGAAATTGATCCACTTTCGGTGGCGTTCCTTACCATTCTTACCTCCACGTAGGTGCGTCGTTAAAGAATTGAAATACTGAATAATAACAAATTGTTAGCTTGCCACCTTAAGTAACCATGGTAATAATACTCCTTATGTGGGCATACTATACGTTCCTCACTCGAATACTCCTAAGTTTTCGAAAATATGCTCTTTTCATGTGTTCTATCCCCAATGCGGCTGTGATACCACGCTGTGACGCCCGGGAATCGCAGTGGGTGGTTCCGTGCGATGCGGCACCCAATAGCATGCACGAAAAGAGGCTCAAGAACATAACGGAACCATTTTATTACTCAATATAAGTTCTTTTACAACATAGGTACACACGCAGCGGAATGTAAAACAAGCTGGACAAACTACTCACTCTCGACCCTAACTACGCCGAAGAGAAGTCGTTCAGCCCGTGAACGCTTCCTACTAACTTCACCAAAGAAAGGCAGCGGTTAGGTTTCCGATGAGTTGAACGAACCGTGAGGTTCGTCGTCTCACCGAACAACCCTCTTCATAGCAGGTTATCGGGATGGTTATTTGGTTATGGATGTTTATTGGTTTGGTTATGGTATAGTCTTTGGGATTGATTTTTGGGACTGTTGAGTCGTAACAATGAGTTTGGTTTCAGAAAAATATGAATATGAGATGAATATGAGATGGTGGTATGAATATGAGATGGTTATGGATATCATGAATATGAGATGGTTATGGATATCATGAATATGAGATGGTTATGGATATCATAAGCATGAGATGAAAGTTGAGAAAGATTTATGGTTGGTTGAGACATGAAAGGTGGTGAATCATAAAGGAGGTATGTTGAAGTTTTAATTGGATATATGCTGGGATTAAATCCACTTAAAGTTAGTTTCTGTTTTTTTCATGTTTGTGAAATAAACTTTGCTTTCTGCAATGAGACTTTTATTTCCCTACCTTGTTGAAAGCTACATATCATATTTTCCCGCATTTGCTGAGTACATCATGTACTCAACCTTGCATTGTTACTTAATCATCAGCAACAGGAGAAGAGTACTTCGAAGATCATGTGGAGTATTAGGCGTGCGAACTACCGTCAACTTGCCTGTAGAGTTGGAGATGGAGCTGCTGCCATGTTTAGTTTGCTTCCGCTATCGTTTAGAGACTTCCGCTGCTAGAATAAGTTAGAAACTTCCGCTGCAAGAATAAATTAGAGATTGATGTAATAAAGTACTTAAACCCTATTACCCGTGGTTATATTCTGAATTCAGTTTGTGGATTACATGTGTACGTGTGATGAACATCCTGGGCACACATATGCATCAGCTGGGTTCCGTTTTCACGGGACCGGGCGTCACATCTCCAAAATCTCAAAACCTATGACGGAGCTACTGAAAAAGGGCATCAAATATGATTGGAGCAAGCCATGTGAGAAAGCTTTTCAAGCGTTGGTGAAACACCTCACAACAGCCCCGGTTTTAACTTAACCGGATACAACCAAGCCCTTTGATGTTTATTGTGATGCGTCTGGCATCGGACTTGGTTGCGTACTCATGCAAGGAGGACACATAGTCGCATATGGATCATGGCAATTACGGAATCATGAACAACATTATCCAACTCATGATCTCGAGCTTGCTGCCGTGGTATTAGCTTTGAGGATGTGGAGACACTACCTATTGGGAAATCTAGTCCATCTCTACACCGACCACAAACGCTTCAAGTACATATTCACTCAAAAAGAGTTGAATTTGCGACAATGGCGACGGTTGGAGCTGATCAAAGACTATGAGATTGAACTTCATTATCATCCGGGCAAGGCAAATGTGGTTGCCTATGCACTCAGCCGGAAATCTCATATTCATAATCTGACCATTACACCGATAGAAGAGGAAGAACCGAGTCAGTACTTGGTTTCCTATGGAGCTCTACATAATCTACCTCCCATACCCTCATTAAAAGAGGAGGTTATGAAAGCTCAAAAGCGAGACAAGGGCATGTCTCATGTTAGAAGAAGGTTGAAGAATGGAGAAGTAAAATGTTTCTGGTTAGATGATGAAGGTACATTATGGTTCAAGGACCGGATAGCTGTACCCCTTGATATGAGGTTGCGGAAGAAGATTTTGGATGAAGCTCATTTGTCCAAAATTTCCATTAATCCGGGTAGCAATAAAATGTACCAAGATCTCCGGAAGAAGTTTTGGTGGACACGTATGAAACATGAAGTTGCAAAGTACATTTCAGAATGTGATACGTGTCGAAGAGTTAAGACCGACCATGTGAAGAAGTCAGGCCTGCTGCAACCACTGCAAATACCGGCATGGAAGTGGGAAGACCTGAGTATGGATTTCATCGTCGGGTTGCCGATGACCTCCCACCACAATGATTTGTTTGAGTAATCGTTGACCGGTTAACCAAATCAGCACGCTTCTTCGCTGTGCATACCAGATACAACGCCAAGCAGTATGCGGGGTTGTACATAGCACAAATCTTGTGCTTATATGGAGTTCCTCGTACCATTGTGTCCGACAGAGGATCGCTGTTCGTAGCCCATTTCTGGGAGCAGCTACATGCATCCTTGGGAACCAAATTGATTCGAAGCTCCGAGTATCACCCTCAAACCGATGGGCAAACTGAGAGGGTGAATCAAATACTTGAAGATATGCTAAGAGCGTGTGCCATCCACCACGGTAAGAGCTGGGATGATCACATACCATTGGTGGAGTTCTCGTACAACAACGGTTATCAGACGAGCATTAAAATGGCACCTTATGAGGCTCTCTACGGCCGGAAGTGCCGCACACCCTTGCACTGGTGTGAATCTAGCGAGAATGTTATTTACGGGATTGATCTTGTAAATGATGCAGAAGAGCGGGTAAGGCTTATTCAAGACAAAAGAGTTATGCAGATAAGAGACGTCGTCCTTTGAACTTGCAAGTTGGAGACCACGTATATCTCCGCGTATCGCCCATCAAAGGAATTCACGGATTCGGAGTGAAAGGAAAATTAGCTCCGCATTTTATTGGTACCTTTGCCATCATCGGAAGATGTGGAACCGTGGCATACCGTTTGGAGTTACCGGCAGCCTTAGCCGAAGTTCATAACGTCTTCCACATATTTTAGTTGCGGAAGTGCGTGAAAGTTCCAACAGGAATTCTCACGGAAGGGGTAGCAGATTTAAAGCCGGAGCTCACTTATGTTGAGCATCCAACCCGGATAATTGATGAAAAGACTCGCGAGGCAAGAAAACGGACGCTGCAATTTTTTAAGGTGCTATGGGAAAATCACACATCTGACGAAGCTACATGGGAAAGTGAGGAGTATTTACAACTCAATCATCCGGAGCTATTAGAAGCATATGTCCGATAGTCATCCTACCCACATTGTTCTTAATTGTGAATCTCGGGACGAGATTCTTTTTATATGGGGCGAATGTAAAAGTCCCAAAACTTGTAAATTAAAAACTCGAGTTGTGAATAAAGTTGAGTCCAAATTCAAGAAATGGGACTTGTTTAAACTTTTCCACATGAGATAATACGCATGAGAGCTCTTTCTAAACAAGCTTATGGTTACTTACATGCTTGGACCCTAGGTGGATTAAAACTATATAATTGACGTCTCATGTGCAATGGAAAGTTTAAAAATCAGATTGTGAACACCATTTGTTCAAATGCAAATTTCAAATGAGGGTAACACAAGGGATTGCAAACTGTTGTGTCAAAAAGCTCATTTGCAGCAGCCAAACCAAAAATCAGATTCCATATTTGAATTCCTTAGGTCCAAATTAGTGGGTAAGCAAAGTTCCATGAATTTTTGAAATGTTTGCTACCCATTTTCCAAAAGGACATAAATTTGCGAAGAATTCAAATACATATTTAAATTTGGATGGCTCTGCCTTGTGGGGCCCATTTGTCATTGATATGTTCAGACTTGCTACTGAAGTCACCGGGTGGCTCTGTTTCTACTCGAACCGACTGAACTCAGCGCGCCACCTCCCGAGCTTCTCAGACAACCGACGCCACTTCCTGTTCTCACAATCAGGATGCCGAGAGTAGGAAAATATCGTCGTGTGCACATCGCCTCAGTGGCTAAACACTCGCTGTTTCCTTTCCTCCCTGCCACACAGACTCTCCTCGGAAGTTTTGCGCCACCCTCGAGCTCTGGCGCCTAGCTTCATCGCCATCACACACCGAGAGCTTTGATGCCCGGCCGAACACACAAACGGCGTTGCCCACACCCCCTCAAGCTTCCCGGAGTACTCAACCGAAGTGTTGTGGTCGATAACCATGTCGGCGATCTCATTTCTTGCCGGTAAACTGACCAAGGCGCCTCGACGTCAAACCGAGCCCCTGCTGCGTTTCACGAGCAACCAAGCCATGGCAAAGGTCAGTTATCATCTCCTCATGCTGTCCCTCAAATTTGGAGCCATCTCATGGGTGGAACCGGCCGGAATTTGGCTTTTCTCCCCGGCGGGTTCTTCGGACCGCCACGCCAAAATCTCAAAAGTAATCTCCAATACTTAGTTGCTTCCAGTTATGATCTATGGGCATGTTCTTTAGACTCCTACGGTCCTCCTTGTCCAACCGGTGCTCGATTTAATCAACCCTAGCCGTAGAACGCTGTGTTCTTCGTTGCCGCTTGAAAAATCACCTCGGGCGCATGGTGGAGACCTATCTAGAGCCGTTCCCGATCCCAACCGAGTCCGTGTCAAGCATTCCCACGAATCACTGATGCTTTAGGAGCAAATAGCGCCGATTTTGGTTCACGTATAAACAGAACCGGATCCTCTGCGGCACCGGATCGGTTTGTGTCTGTGCGGGAATGACTCTGTAGCTCCGTGTGTCGACATATGACAACGTGCCACGTAGCCCCGGGCCCGCTGTCAGGGATTTAAACTTTTCCCAATTTAATTCAAATGCCAGATTTGATTCAAACTTTAGAAGAGCATAACTTTTGCTAGGAAGCTCCAAATTTAGTGATTCAAATTGGGTTAGATTCAAATTTAGAAGAGCATAACTTTTGCTAGTAAGCAACCCAATTTATATGAAAGTCATTATTTAATTCTGGAAAATTATTTAAATCTTTTGAGAAAAAGAATTTTATAGGGAGTTTGGTTCATCCAAAAATCCCCAAATTTTGCCAGAATAATCTTTAGGTTGATATTGAACTCCTGTGAAACTTTCGGCTCATTTGGAGTTGATTTGCTTAGGAGAATTTAGATTTCAAGTTGCTGTGTTCAAATGAATACAGAAACATATTCAGATAATTCCCAAAACCTGGAAATTCAGTTCTGGGCAATTCTTAGCTCTAAAAATGCTAGGAAAATTCATGCACACTATATGAACTATAATTGAAATTTTAGTTCACAAATTTTGACAAGAATGTTACTTCCGAATTAATTCCTTTTTGCTTAATGGATTAGAGAATTGTTCTGAATAAACCACTCAACGAGAAGTGATAATTTTTGGTCCAGATGACATTCTTTCGACAAGGAACTCACATGAAAATTTTCAACTCCATTGGAGCTTTGGATCACCATTTTTCTGTTTAACCTCTTTAGGTGATCAAAACACAAGTGGGGAAAACACTTAGCACTTGATCATGTTGATTAACCCAAAACCAAACCATAGCACCAGTGTCATTTTAAATTCTTAAACAAAGTTCCAGTTTCTAACTTGTCATTAGAACATGTTAGCAAAATCTTTACAATCAAATACTTGTGCATATTCATAACGTGTAGCATATACATGAGGACTTGTGAAGGAAGTGAAGTGGGATTTCAAAGACAAGGTGATCGAATAATCAAGCCTCAAGATTATCGATGACATTAACTGAATACGTCCATTGTCTAATGGATAGGACAGAGGCCCCTTTCCTCAATCTCAATCTTAATTTGTGTTTCCTTAGTGCACAGATCGACAAGGATGGCGAGCTTTCATTCCTCATTCCACTTATTCGTCATTCTTAGTCACCTGCAAAACAGGCAAGCTCTGGTTTGCATTTAAGTTATTTTATAAAGTTTTACTTTTTTCACTACTATGGTTTAGAGTTTATATGTGCATTAGGTCAGGTATGATTTATACTCCAAATGCATGACCAAAATTAACCCTCGAGTCAAGGGTAGAATAGTGTTCCCCGCTGTAGAATATTGCCACGCTAAATAGATTGTAACATCAGGTAGAAGTTGAGTAGTTGGAATCTACTCGCGAGCTATAGTTCGGAATCACACGGGTATGGATTAAAGAGGCAAACTAAAATTTATGTTTCTAAAGATGAGACGTGCAGGAGGGTTAGGCAGAGACGTGATGAGGTCTTGGTCGAGTAGCTCTACCTGTGTTGGTTAAGGACCGAGCCGTGTGCGGCCCTGTTGAGCAAGTATTGAGTTGTGTACCGGATGCTTACTGCTATATGGGACCCAGGAAACCGATGTACCAGGTTAACTGGATTGTAGAGTCATACCACATCGTCTCGTTAGACCAATCAGCCCGAGAAGGCGCGACCGGTTCTACAATCGGGTGTCCTGCGAAAGGTTGCCACATACGATGTAATGAAGGACGCCAGATTTGGGTCTTCAAAGGCAGTGTTTGATTCGAATCATCGTCCCTCGCGGATATGAGTACCGCTTGCTCACTGCGTTGTGACGTAGTAATCAAGTTGTGTAACTGTTTGCAAGTTTTAATGGCTATTATGATAATTCAAATTGCATGAAAATCATGGATGAAGTAGAGATAGATCAAATTAAAGTTATTTTTCCACCTTGGGACAAGTAACATTGGAATGAAGCGTTTCATGTTTGATTATGGAGTTCCAATGTTGCTCGGAGCAAGGTCACTACTGTGATGGCTAAAATCTGAAAGTTAAGGATGAACGTGTAGGCGAGTCTTTATGCAACTTACTTGTTTATTGTCTTAAGTTACCTTCATGTAGATTTGCATGCCTTAGGAGAGACGGTTAAGTCTTGCTGAGCCTATGTGTTCACGCTTGCTATATGAGTGGTTCTGCAAGTTAACATCGATGCTTATGAAGAAGGTTGTCCGGTGAGACTCGGAGACTTCCGAGTCATGTAACATATGGAGAACCTAGCCGCTGCAATGTATTCGTGTTGCTAGCGAGAGGAGTCCACGGGCTGTACCTCTTCTCGAGTACTCCTTAGTTATTCAACGTGAGCTGAATATAGTCTTCGGCTGTAGCTATTTGATGTAGATTATTTACAAAGAACATTTGTAAGCTTCGGCTTTCTATTTATGTAATACATGTTTCTTTAAATGTGTGCTGTTGGTTGGCACCACCCAATGCGATTCCCGAGCTAGCGGCACGGCCCCGTGAACGGGTGTCGGGCCCCCTCATTAATTTAAGATCTGTTTTACTCCATGTTTATCCCGTCGATCTAGAGGTTACACAATCCGTAAGATTCTACTAGTCTAGATAGTTTGTAATATATATTTGAAGTATATTTGGTAGGTTAGATAAACTGTCATATGATCAGTCTCCTTTACTCTATATATACCTGTGGAGAGACACAATACAGTATGTCAAATAATCCATCCATCATACAAATATACTCTTCTTTCAAAAACACATACAAACTAAAATGACAGGAAATCTCGCGACAATATACATCTAGTACTGTGACAGCTTACAGGTGGAATGCCTGCTATACACGAACTAGTCGTGAGGTAAAACTGAGTGCCCACAGTTAGATAGATGCATGAACAATGTGTGTTGATTTGACGCAGTGAATAAATCGGTGCTTATCAAGCGACCCAGCAAATTTCTTATCAATTAGATGACCTTTACTAATTTCACCTACCATGCCTTTATTCTAACCTAACATGATGGAGTAATCACAACAGACACGCCAACCCATAGGAATAGATTACTCTCTAAAGCAATACTAAAGCCAACATGAAACAAATGGAACCCGTAGTAAAGGTTATAAATTGAGCGTCACTACGTAAGAACCTCAAATCGAGGCAAAGATCGGAGACGAGTGCAAAGTCGAGCGTCTCCGATCTAGAAAAACGAGATGCGCCCGCATCAGCGAGGATCAAAACTGAATTGGTTGAGGGTAAAAGGAGATGATCTACTTTAAGAGGCGTCTCAGTTAAGTTAATATCCAAGACGCACCCACTTCTCTGACAAAAGGGAGACGAGCATTTCTAGGAGCTCGTCTCCTTTTATTATGGAAGCGGGTGCGTCTCCCATTCCCATTATAGAGATACACGCATTACACGAAACAGTAGCGGCCAGATCTGCCCTGTTCTTGCCCGCAAATATCAACGAGAACTAACCTTCTAATAGCCAATGGTCGAAAAGATGTCGTTGCATATTTTCTCAAGGCAATGAGACACTACAGTATAAGGAGCTCCTAGTTATACTGTTCAACCCGGGTAAACATTAGGTAACCCTAACATTATCTACAAAGTACGACCAAGTCTGGTACTGTGACTCCGCAAGGCTGATAGATGTAATAACTGGCAAGTGACTTACCCATGATTGGACTGATATCATGGCTGTTCTTAGTGAGTAAGTTCCTTCTTCACTTTAGTTTCTGACTATTTTGTCATTGCATGATACTTTTACATTAATTGTGAATGTTTCTGTTTAGTGCTTTTGACGCGTATGTGGTTAAGGTGCTACGAGGACACCGAAAAGGAAAACACCGACAACTTAAATATCATACTACATTCTGCGTCCCACAACAAGCTTCGGGCAACACATGCGACTTCCATGTCTGCTTCAGCATGGTTGTATTAAAGAGCAGCCGAATTGTAATGTATGTGTAAGTGCATTTATTATATTTTATTATTAATCATTTGCTAATTCTCATTTTATCGTGTGGCGGGACTATGAAACCGCCTTCAGAAATGTAGCAGGATCTAGCCTCGAGCATATTAGAGAGAGGCTATGCATGTTTCTCTTTTCTGAAATCATTAATCTAAAGGGAGAATTTTATTACAATATACAATATTAGATGAATGTTATGATTTGTGTAATTAGTTACTTGGTAAGAAGGATGAACATGAGGCATTCTTTGTGTAATAGTTACTTGGTAACCACGATAGACACTTCATTAATATTTGATTGGTCAGTATAATTTAATGTGTGATCTCTATTTGGCTATATATATGTTTCTGTATGTATATGTTGCTGACCCTAGCAATGCGGCTGCCAAATCCTGGCTAGCTCCAGGATGCAACTGGCAACCAGGATAAACAGGGGGCTACGAGACGAGCGTTTAATAGGGTGTGTCTCCTATTAGTGCCACAGTGACATAGCCGGTACTTAAATCCATGACGAGCTAACATAAAGAACGTCTCGGATTTCTTACATAAAGGAGACGGACGGACTTAAAGCACGTCTCGGATAAATCTCCTATTAGTCTACTATTTCTTACAAAAAGGAGACGGGCAGCCTAAAAGCCGGTCTCGGATTAGTCATTAAGCCGCGACGAGCTGACATAAAGACCGTCTCGGATATCTTACAAAAAGTAGATGGGCAGCCTTAAAGCTCGTCTCGGATTTCTTACAAAAAGGTGACGGACAGCCTTAACGCGCGTCTTGGATTTCTTACAAAAAAGAGACACGCTATATTAAAGCTTGTCTTTCATGTGTACTAATTAGCTCTCTGATAACTCTGTAATGCGAGATGCGACGATGGACACGCACAGTCTGCATGTCTCGTTCTTCATGCGGGCACGTCTGGAAGGATCCTTCTCACGTAGTGCGTGCTATGTGGCGCATCGCAGCTGGAAGAAATATCTAACTGAACTGCATTATGTGTATAGTTGACTAACGTTTAGCAATTGTGTATCAAAATGGTCGCAACTTTTGGGGTATAATTTTCCCGTTCTACCCCTTGACCTCACGCGTGTACAGCAGTCGGTAGGAGTAGGACCACAGTCCACTACGAGAAGCCTTCCTTACCGAGGAAGCTTCCCACTACCTCCCAGTGGCCAGTGCGCTTAACACGAGTCATTTTGGATAAACAAAGATACGAGCCATTTAATGACCTCTCAATTCGCGTTCCAAAACACACCACAATCGTAGTCAGGCTATCCGCACTCATGTACTCTAAAAATTTACTCTAAAGAAATATTTATACTTTTTTTAAGCATACTCTAAAAGATTCTATGCTTTTAGCATGTGTTACCACACTCGTCATACTCTAAATATCTACTTCAAATCAAATAACAATAATTTTATATTATATTATTTTAATCTGTTGTTCATACTTGTAAATGCAGTAGTAATAGAACACAATTATAGTAATTATGTGCAACGTTCAAAAATGTGAATACGAATAATTAAATATTTCAAAGTAGGGAAACAATGATGACTAGGTTGCAAATAAAGCAATTTATTCAATGTTATGTATGTACACTGCAGGATTCCCGTCAGCATACGACGGCCGAAACCGTTGTATATAAGTCCAAAGCTGTCGTATATAATCTATATACGACGGCTGGAGATTATATACGACGGTTTGTGACCGTCGTAAATACCTTGTCATATATAATCTTATATACGACGGCACTGTCGTATATAAGTTTATATATACGACAGTCTCTAATTTACAATGGCCTGTTTCGTATAAAAGGGTCAGTGGGCTGGGCCCTTATATACGACGGTTGTGGGCCCTCGTCGTCGTATATAAGCTCTTATATATATGACGGTTTGGGCCTAACCGTCGTATATTATTTAGCCTTATATACGATGGCCATGTATAGACACCGTCGTATATAATTCATACAGATCGTCGTAAATAAGGTTTTGCATTTAAAAAAACAAAAATGGCTAAGCTAGCTCGATGGCCAGCTACACAGGCAATCACAAAACAGATTCACATTGAGAACATCACATCCACATCCACAATCATAAAGTGCAATAGTACATCCACAATCACGAAGTCGTCACATCCACAATAAAAAACAGATTCACAAAGCTACTCATTACTAGCCCCTCCACTACCTCCGGAAGCGAAGAAGTCATCCTGACGCGGCGAACCTGGCGTCATAGCTGCGGCGATGGAGTCTGAGCCTCCGTCCTTGATCCCTGCGAAACAAGGTGACATATGTATAAGTTTACAACGGTGTTTTTATTTTCAATTATTTAGTTGAACTTAATGTAACTTCCTTTTTGTACCTGTACTCTAGGAAACTGCTCCTGTGATGGCGTCGACTGCAACACGGATTTGCTGGCCTTGCTGAGCTAGCGCCTGTCATTCCAAACATTACAATTTATATTTTATTGAAATGCAATGTAACTAAAGTCCAATTGTATGTTTCTTACTTTCATTGCCGCTTGCATCTGTGCCATATAGGACGCATGGTACGCCATGGCGGCCCTGTTGCTCTCTCGCTCCCTCGCCAAGGCCTCCTACAGCTGGGCCAAGCTCTCTCAAAGCGCCATCACCTCAAGATCCCACTCGATGACACGATGGCTGGAGGAGCCTGCGCCAGTAGCCGAAGACTGCGAGGAGCCGCCTCTCACAGGTCGTGCCTCCCTAGAGTCGACGACTCTAGAGAATATGGCAAGACTATAAAAAAACGAATCAATTCAAGGTAAAATCAAATAATCTTGAATTGAAAACAATGAAAGTAAACGAACTCACCTTCTATGTGATTTTCAACATCCGCTTGCATACGCAGCTTGAGGGTGATGTTGGGGGAGTTTTCCCAATCGAACCCTTCGTCGTGTATCCTCACAGCCTCTCGCCCATACCTAGTCTGAAAAACATTGAAATTGTGTAAGTTCAACAACATATATAGTGTCAACTAATTTGAGAGGTCATGAAACTTACCAGCCGCTCCGCTGAGTACTGACTGCACTGCTCCGGCTGAGAAGGGTCAGCGTGACCTCTCCTATAGACCGCAGTAGCGCTCGGTCGCACACCAGTCTCCTTTTCCTGTGAACATATGTTAGTACAAATAATACTACATTATGAATATAAAAAACCACCAAGAAACTTACCATCTGTTTAGCCATCCGCACGAAACCCTGTACACCCATACTGTGCTTCCCCGAGCTCCCTCTGGCATATCAAGCCTTCTTGGACTTAGCGATGAACTCATCGCTAGCCCAATACATGCAAAGGGCTCGGTAATCTTCAGTTCGTCTCTGTAACCAAGGGATACTAACCTGCACACATGCGTAGTTCATTAAATGTTACTTACCAAAAGTAATGTGAAAAATTTAAAGAATACGCAACTTACCTCTGCGTACTGCTCCTCCGTCAAGTACGTGTCGGAGGCGTCTCTAATCGAACCAACCTCGTGGTCGTGGAGCTTCAAGTAGTCGTTAACTACTTGACTCTGAGCGTTCGAAAGCATTTGCATAACAGGCTTCCAAGCGTTCACTTCGAACACGGAGCGGGCGTGATCCATCTGCTCGGCCGGGTCCTCAAGGCGGTACCTAAGCTGTAGGAAGCCAAAACAGTTCGACATGCGCACATTAATATTTAAAGGGACATAAAGAAATGAAACTTCTAATATTTATGAAAGTTACTTACCCAAAATTCTGCCCACACGACTCCCTATAGGTTATCGTTATGCTGGTTGTAGTCGCATCCTCCGTTTGTATATCTTCTAACATCTTATCAATCCTATCAACACCCAGGCAATGATCATTATCATCATCATCAACTTCCACTACATGTACGGCTCAAGGAGCAGACTCACCATAGAAACTCCACACCTCATAATATGGCATGTAACCGTTTCTGCACAAGTGTAATGACAATGTCATTTTGTCTAGAAACTTAGTATTCCGACATTCCGCACATGGACAACAAACATTATCGGTCATAGACAACGAAAACACTCGATCAATAAAGTCGTCTGTCCCGGCATACCACTCATCTGAGTGACCAGTTGCCTTGTTCCAACTGGTATACATCAATCTACGGTCTTCCCTCATGTTCGAATCTGCAGTTTTAAGTCAAAGAAACTATAGTTACTTTATAATTTATTTATGTCAGGACCCTACATCTATTGGAAAGGATAGGTCCTAAACCCACCCAAGAGTGACTGAGAGGAACGTGGTTATGACAAGACACGGGGTCTAGATTCAGACGAAATTTCGGCAGCATAACCCCGTTGTTCTCCAACTGCACGCCCGAAAATGGTGCAGCAGAGAACATTAGGGTTACGCTGTTGAAACTACGTACAAATCCAGACCCCGCGTCTCATCATAAGAACGCCCTCTCGGTCACTCCCAGTCTGTCCAAAAAGGGACAATTCCGAACCTACACACCTCTCATGCGTAACACATGTGAGACGGGCCGGTTCGAAACGGGTGACGCATATTGTAAAGGTTTACGTCAATCTTTCATTTTTGGGTCATTTAAAAGAGAGAGGAAAGAACTAGAGAGAGAAGGAATGATTGAGAGAGAGATAGAGAAGTGGGTCAGCCGTCCTAAGTTATGTCCAGTGTTCATAAGTCGTCCAACTAATGACGATTAATTGTGATTAGTTGTCCTTATCGCCCATGTGAGCACGATTAGGTCCATCAACCCGATCAGGGCAACTAGAAACCTAGTCGTCCGACTAGAAGGCTCCGGTGATCGGCGACTTACTGAACGATGCTGCCGGCCGCTGTCGCTCGACCGCTTGCGCCCCCACTCCTGCCATCGACCAGCCACCGATACCCCTGCAACCACCATCGCCTCTGCAGCCGTCGGTGCCCCTATAGTCGTCGTCGCCCGGCCGCCGACGCCTCCGCAACATCCACCATTACACGCCCACCGCCATCATTTGTCTGCCGCCGTCACTGGTGACTTAGGGTTAGGATGGAGGAATGGGTTAGGTTTAGGATGGAGGCTTTTTTAATATAACACAATATGAAATCAGGACCGTCAGATATCATCTGACGGTTTAGATCCAGTGGACTTCCATGGCCTGGCCTAGCCCAACTTGGCTCCAATCCGCCCAAGCACCCACTCAGCCGCAACCGTCCGAGTCCCGATTGATCAGCTGCCACCGTTCGTCCCGGTTTCTCAGCCACCGCCGCGCGAGTCCCGACTGCGCCACCGCCCGAGTCCAGGCTCCAGCCGCCGCCGCAGCTCGCATCCCACCGCAGCCTACCGCCACCGTATGGCCACCTCCGGTCCTGTGTCCATCGCCTATGGCCCCTTGTGTTCTCCTTGGCCTCTGTATTGACTTGGTATTTACATGAGAACTCAGAGGACGACCTGAGGACAACTTAGCATCGATTAGGGTTGATTAGTCGCCCTAATCGATGACTAATCGTCCTAGTCGACCTTATCTGTCCCTAGGCGACTAGGGTCGATTAGGCGACTTGTCAACCTTGGTTATGCCCCGTCGGGACCTGCCGTTAACTTACGACGGCTTTAGGGTTAGTCGACCAGCTCACAACACGACATACTAAATGGGCATTGGCGTGCCCTAATCGAGTTGTGCCGGTTTTAACATAAACAAATCTATGCATCTTCTAAACATAACAAATTTCTTAACATAAGAATATACGACTATGCTTTATTAACCTAAACCTAAGCACTATGTAACACGATTAAGCATGATTAACATCACAACAAAAAAATGATTAAGCATTATTAAGCATGATTAACATAACAATAATAAATCCTAAACATTATTAACCTAAACCCAAGCATATATAATAACAAGTAATTTGCAACGGACAACTAATTAGCAAAATTATGAACTACTATTCAAACTACATGAGCATAATTACCAACTAATTAGCATAATTATCAAGTAATTGAAATAGCTGAAAAAATTACTGGCGAGTGCGACAGTCGGCGAGGGCGACGGGCGGCGACGGATGGTCGTGGCAGCGGCTCGGGGAGCCCGGCGTGGGGGCGGCGGCGCGGGGAGGGCGGCGGCGCGGTGAGGGCGGCGGCGCAGGGTTGAGGCGAGGCGGCGGCGTTTGAGAAAACAAGTTAGGGTTGGGCCCGACGGGCTGTATATAGGGACTGTATACGACGGCCCAGGGCTGGCTGTCGTATATTAGTTCTATTTATGACAGCCATGTCACAAAAGACGGCTGTACCATTGTATATAAACTTGTATACGACGTCCTCTTCGGGCCGTCGTATATAAGGTTATATACAACGGCTGGCCGTTGTTTGTTAAATTGGCCGTCGTATGTTGACCTATTTCCTGTAGTGGTAAGTCAGATATTATAATTTGATCTCATATTTGCATCAAAGTAAAATTGACAATCCATTGTATATGCATTAATCATAAAAACAAAATTACAAGTGTGTCTGTGACGGACTGAAATCCGTTACAATCCAGGATCACAGAGGGTGATTCTGTATGATGCGACACTCGACAGCACACACGATAAGGAAAACCCATATTACATTCCAACTTACTGAATTTGTACAAAAGTGGTACAAGCCATTCAGTTTACATCTATTTTACAGAGTTACCTGCAGTGGAAAATAACCGTACAACTCACGCCTAACCCTAACTAGCAAAAGTCGGTTGTCCAGCCCTATGGATAACCCATGATAGCATCACACCCTATCTTCATGGCGGCGTGCACGGCTCCCACTCATCCTGATACCCAAAGGAGGGTAAACCTCCCCCGTGAATCCGAACTCCATCTCAATGGGGTACTCCTCACCTGCAAACACTCATAGCAGCAACTGTGAGCACAATGGCTCAACAAGACTTATCCAACTCACCTGATCATGAAACTCTACATTTAAGTCATACCAATGGTAGGATGGTAACTTGCAGCAATGGACACGTCTAAGAGTGCATTCTTAGTTCCCATTTTCGCCACAAGTTAAAGGTTCATAAATCAGAAATTTAGTGAGCAATATTTGGTGGCACACATGTTACAATACAATTTAAACATAACAGCAAGTATAGCAATGCATTCATCTTTACTCATTACTGCATCACGACATAGTGAAAAGCAGCACTCATGACCGCGGGGGATGGCAAATCGACTCTGTCGGTACCCTGTAGACCGGGTACCCCCACGTAGTGGGGTAAAAGATGGCCTGGGCCCCGCCTCTCCGCCGAGGTTGGGCCCAGCGTAGCCACGTGCCCTTGGCCTCATTGTAAGCCCTGGGGCTGCCACATGCGCTTGAGCTCCGGTGCGGACACGTGCCCTGGGCTCCAGCCCGAGCTTCCCCGCTGAGGCAAGGTCCGGAGCTGCCACGTGTACCCTGGATCAGAGCCACCTCCCCGCCGAGGGCAGCACTGGAGATGGCACCTGCCCTGGGCTCTGGCCCGAGCCTCCCCGCTGAGGTGAGGTCTGGGGCTGCCACGTGTCTCCTGGCTCCGAGCCACCTCCCTGCCAAGGACAGCTCCGGTGCTGACACGTGCCCTGGCTGCGGTCCGAGCCTCCACGTTGAGGTGAGGTCCGGAGCTGCCACGTGTCCCCTGGCACAGAGCCACCTCCAGGATGAGGACAGCTACGGCGCTGACACGTGCCCTGGGCTCCGGCCCGAGCCTCCCTGCTGAGGTGAGGTCCGGAGCTGCCACGTGTCCCCTGGCACCAAACCCGTCGATAAGAGCACCAGAGCCGCCATGTGCCCCATGACCCGTCATGGGTCGTGGGTCGACGAAGTCGAGAAGGAAGTTCACTGTTAGACTTTGCATTCAAGGCTCGCGCCTTCCCTAGAAGCATGGCGCACTACACACCCCCTCGTCCTCTGCCCATTCACCATTACGGTTACAAGACAGGACGGCAAGGCGTAACAGCAGCATAGTGCCGCCCAACGGCACGAAGCTTCCCAAGCAAGGCGAGAAGACACATCGACAAGATGGCATCTTCATCATCACCTAACACGTGGTCATGGACGCTCAGCACGCCGGGCGGCTGGACTTAACTCCTCCGTTGATTAACTCTACTCAAACGACGAAGCCCTAGATCATGTATAGGGTACACATAGCATTGGGGCCACCTGTCAGGCTCCAAGCCACATTGTATCCACCCCGGCCTTGAACTATAAAAGGACCGGGGAGACCACCCTGCAAAGTGTTCACACCGAGCACCATCACACGCACATACAAGCAAACAATACAGCAAGCTCTCCCGTGGACGTAGGATATTACGCTCCGGTGGCCCGAACCATGTAAATCTCGGTGTTCATCCACTCCCTCGAGCCCAGGTAGCGTAGGTCACCAAGCCCCGTCCAGAAAAAAAGAACCTCGCGGGCTGCTTCTGAGCAGGTGGGGAAGATTGTTGCAGCTCTCACACTCCGACATTGGGCGCGCCAGGTAGGGGGGCTTTCTGCACTCTCCACGCGATCATGGTGAACAATACCTCCCATGGCGATCCTTCTCTCCCAGCTCATCATCGTCTCCAGGCGGGAGACGACGAGGTTGCCTACTGCTCTAGGGCGGGCAGGTCTAGCCAAGCCGGCAGCCAAACAGAAGGCGCACTCTGTGTGATGTATGGGGGTTCTTCCGACGTCTCATCCAGGCGAGCCTTCAAGACCCTCCTACGAGCAGTGGCTGCCGCCACCCCAGTCCTGATGCTGGTGCCGCATCGCAAGTGGATGGAGACGCCGATTAGCTTTGACGCCTCCGACTGCCCCAAGAACATGGCAGGCGCCGGGCAGCTGCCTCTCCTCATCGCCCCGACCATCTCCAACGTGAAACTCTACCACGTGCTGATCGATGGTGGGGTGTCCCTCAGCGTCATCAACCTCGCAGCCTTCAAGAAGCTGCTAATCCCTATGTCCTAGCTTACCCCCTCAAGACCGTTCTCGGGGTAGGTCGGACCTAATCTTCTCGCGTGGTAGTATCTCCCTACCGGTGACATTCGGGGTGCTTGAGAACTACCGTACGGAGAGTGTCGTCATCGACGTTGCGGAGGTCTGCCTCCCCTTTAATGCCATAATTGGCAGGCCAGCCCTGTACCGGTTCATGGCGGTAGCCCACTATGGCTACTTAGTCTTGAAGATGCCGACCCTGAGTGGCGTCCTCAAGATCTGCGGTGACCGCACCGCGGCTGTCTAAGCGCTGGAAAAGCTCCAGGCGCTGGGAGCAGCACAGGAGGCCACTTCCGGTCACGTCAAATCTAGCCGGCCGCCTCCAAGCATGCGTCAGCGAGGGGTGAAATCTGCACCCCATGTGCATTCCTTGAACGGTGAGGATGTTCCTGTGAAGGTCGTCCAAGTCAGTCCTGATGCCACCCAGACCACCCGAATCGCCGGGGGCCTGGGGGGCAAATATGAAGACGCGCTCGTCACCTTCCTCCGGGCCAATGTTGACGTGCTTGCCTGGCAACCATCAGAAATGCCCGAGATCCCCAAGGAGGTGATTGAGCATCAACTGAAGACCCATCCCGACGCCAGGCCGGTCCAACAGAACCCTCGGAAGAAATCCATCGAGCGGCAATACTTCATCCGTGAAGAAATCAAGAAGCTGCTCGACGCTGGCTTCATCCGAGAGGTCCACCATCCACGATGGTTGACCAAACCTGTTGTCATCCCCAAGGCTGGCGGGAAAATACACATGTGCATCGACTACACCACCCTCAATAAGGCATGTCCAAAGGATCCGTTCCCTCTCCCCCGTATAGACCAAATAGTCGACTCTACGTCCGGCTGTGATCTACTGTGTTTCCTAGACACATATTCAGGTTTCCACTAGATACCTGTGTCTAGGGAAGGTGAAGAACATACCGCCTTCATCACAGTAATGGTCTAAACTGCTATGTGTCCATGCCTTATGGTCTTAAGAATGCCCTTCCAACTTTTGTGCGTGCAATGCACAAGACGTTAGGGAACCTCATTCGGGACACGGTCGAGGTTTATGTCGATGACATCATAGTGAAGGTTAAGTCGCAAGCATCTCTGCTCAACAACCTAGCCCTAGTCTTCGATAGACTGTGTTCCACATGCACAAAGTTGAACCCAGACAATTGTGTCTTCGGAGTCTCTGTCGGGAAGCTGCTCGGTTTATTGGTCTCACACCGAGGGATCGAAGCTAACCCAGAGAGGATTAAGGTGATAGAACTGATGTGGCCCCCTGCCCGCATCAAAGATGTGCAGAAGCTTACCGGATACTTGGCTGTGCTCAGTCGGTTTATCTCTAGACTGGCCAAGCGGGCTCTTCCATTCTTCAAGCTTCTATGCAAATCTGGTCCACTTGTATGGACCGAGGAGGCGGATGATGCATTCTAGGAGCTGAAGAAGTTCCTCAAAACGCTGCTGTTCATGGTGGCCCCTCAACAAGGCGAGCCACTACTCCTCTACATCGCTGCCACAACCAAGGTCGTGAGCATGGTTCTGGTCGCGGAGTGGCCAGAACTCCATTGACCTCATGTCCCAGAAAAGACTTTTGCTGCCATTGGTCTAAAGTCCCAGGTCTCAGACTCCGCAAGAAACCCTTGGGAGGGGTAGGTAATCAGGTCCCAAACAGGCGGTACTGATGATCAATGCATATCCGGGTCCAAGCTACCGGAATGCAGTCCCGGACCCAGAGGACTGGGGGCCTCAAGTCCCGGACCTTCGCAAGAAGAACCATGTAAAAGTCCCAAAAACTTGTAAAAGGAAAACTTGAGTTGTGAATAAAGTTGAGTTCAAATTCAAGAAATGGGACTTGCAAAAACTTCTCTAAACATGTGAATGTTGTCATGTGCAAGAGGATTTTAAATTCAGTTTGAACTAAATTGTTCACTTCAAGGAAAAGGTGGTCATTTCCAAAAAGGGAGTTAAACTGTTAGTTCAAAATTCTTATTTGCATTGGCCAACTCAAAAATCAGATGGCATATTCAAATTCTTCAGGCCCAAATTATGAGGAAGACAATTTTTGAGAAAATTTGGAGTTACATTGATATGTATGTCAAAGGGGCTTTTGAATTTAATTGGAATTTGAATTCAAATTCGAAACTGAGGTAAACCTTGTCAATTTGCCCAAATGAATTTCAAATTTGAGATATTCATAACTCAAGTTTTCAACGTGCCAAAATTGTTGATATTTTGAGAGGAGGAAGTAGTGGACCCACTGGTCAGTGAGCTGCTTAACCTTGCAAGCGAAGTCATCGGTACTCTGCTTCTCTGTTCAGACTCAAAGCAACTGAGTTCACTCACCGAGCACCACCAATTGCTGAGCACCACGCCACCTCCTCATGGTTTCATCGCGCTACATACCTGCTTGCACCTCAGCAGCGTGTGAAGCGATTTTTACGTGCACGAACCAACACACCGAGGCCCTGCTACAGCTCACGCAAGAAACAGAGCTGCACCATGACGCCGCCTCGGTCTTGATCGGGAACCGGTGAACTCGTGCGTACAGAGGCTTGCTGAGCAGCAAAATCGCACCGCAGCTTCGTCCTACGTTTCCTAGGAGCAATAGCTGGTCAAACTCGGCTTCCATCCCCCGGAAACAGACATTCCTCGCTGCGACCTAAAACGACAGAAAACCGAGCTCACGGGGACAGCCCAACTGAGGGGTTTTCACAGCCTAGCAAGGACACTCCGAGACGCGCCAGATCATCACGCTCCTCCTCCCCAAGTTTCAGCTCAAGATGTGCACCATAGCTCGAGAATTTCGAGTTCTTCTCTCGAACAGGGAAAACCTAACCGTGGGTAAGGATCTTCAAAATTGATGCTCAAATTTTGGTTAGAGCTGATCATTTTGTGCACACAGGAGCTAGAGTTGGTAGGGAACCTTTTTTCCTTTTGGAACCTAGCGTATAACTGGAGAGCCATGGCTAATTTCAAGTTTTCCCATCAGCAGCCATGGCGGGGACGCTCGGGTGCACGAGTACACGTCGAGCATGGCCATGACTCACTGATGCTTAAGGACCAAAAGCTCTTGGGTTTGGGGGTCTAGAGATGGTGCGCGACGTCGCCGGAGCAAGCATCGAGCCACCGCACGTTGTACAGGGGTCTAGCACCGTCGCCGGCCTCCGGTGAGTGTCGGGACGAGTTCCTCATGTAGAGATCAAGGCTAGCGGCGAGTTTCAGCCCCTGAGTCCACCAGAAAACAAGAGTCCAAAGTAGCTCCGCCACGCCGGCGAGGGGGAAGGTGCGCGCGGGAAAGGGGGCTCGGGAGGAAGAAGTGTAAAGGCCTCAGTTTTTGACACATACTTAAAGTGTTCATCACCACACACACACCTCATTTGAAGATAGTTGATGAACCCATTTGAAGAGCAAGTAACCATTATCAACATGCTCATTGGAGGATAAACTCACAAAATGCAAAAGTGGTAGTTTCCAGATGCATCATCTAGGGGCTGGGCATATGAAAACTCCTACACCGTGCTAGGAATGTCCATGCCAAGTTTCACCCAAAATTCAAAAACTTTTTGAGATACTTTTGGGTATAGCTAGAAAGAGGGTAGTTTGAACTCAAATTCAAATTCAAACTGTTTTATCCCATGAATTCAAAAGTGGGAGACATATTCTTACTCAGCACATTTTTGTGAGCTCACACACCAATTCTCACTCCATTTGGAGTTGATCTTGACATGAGCTAAGTGTAGAAAATTCAAACTTTATTTGAATTTCAAACTGAACATGTGCTGAAATTTAGTCAAACCAAACCCAATTTGAATTCTAACCAATTCAAATGGCTCAGGGGTGAATAATTCAAATCACAATGGGCATTTTAGGGATTACTGTTTACAACAATAATATGCAGTTAAGTTCAGAGGTTAAAAGGGGAGTGGGACCCACATGTCAGCCACTGAAGTGATTCAACCGACTGAAGACTTTCTCACTCGGGTCTTCGGGCTTCAGCTGCGATCGCCACCGAGGGAGGCCGCCATGCCAGCAGCTGCTTGGCCACACGCGGGCACAAGTCGGTTCGGAGCCCTTCTTAAGGCGCCCCACTTCTCTGCCGAAGCCCCCTCGCCGCGCCCCACTTCTCGGCCGAAGCCCCCTTGCCGTTTTCCCGTCGCAAGAACACAGAACCGGGATTCTTCCCTCCGCCGCTCTGAACTGATCGAGGAGCCCCGATCACAGCCCCCCTGCTTCCTCCAGAGCTACGACAAGGTATTAGGAACCTTCCTTCTTCTTCCCCGTTGCTAGAAATCAGCTGAAACCGGTTTATCTCGGCTATACCGAGAGTTCCATTCAGAGACCTAAAGCTGCCGCACTTCGGGCTCCCGTGGACTGCCCAACCAGGAGGTTGTCACGCCCGATCTAAGGCGTCCCTGGACGTGTTGGTGATCGGTGCTGCTCACCCCCGAGCCACAGCCCGAGTGCTTGATCGCCGGCGGTGAATTTCCAGTTTTCCCCTTTCTCGGTACAGACCGACCATCGGGTGCGGTTATGTCAAATTCACGCTCTAGGAAAGGTTAGAGGGTCTCAATCCGCTCCTACACAGACTAGACCTGGTAGCGCACAAGTTGCCTTCACAACCTTTAGCCGGAGAACCCCTGTACACAGCGTATTTCAAAGCTTGCCAACGGCGGATCCTGCAGGAAGCATCGGGCGCACGGTGGGGGCCTACTTCGGACCTTCCCCGGGCTGCTTCAAGCTCATGTCGACCTTCCCAAAGGTCCACTGATGCTCCTCGACCGTTTGCTCGATCGCTTGAGGTGCTAGGGAGGTCGGCCGACACGGCCGAAGTTCTCCCGAGGCCGCCGCTCGTCGCCGACCATGTGGCGGCCGTTGTCATGACGAACTGAGCCCAGAACCGTGTTCCCCGAGTGGACTTAGGCAGGGGCGGACAGAATCATGAAGTTTGGAGCACCACTGAGGCTGCTGGCGAGCTCTCCGGCGAGGCATTGCGGCGGCCGAACGCGAGAGTTGGGAGGTAGACGAAGGGGGTGGACCCCGGCTGTCAGCGGTTCGGATTTTAAATCGGGATCGGCTGCGGCTAGGATCTGGTGTGCTTGCACGCAAAGACTCCATGGACTCCGGTGTGCCGTCGCGCCAGTGCCCAACACGTGTCCCCGTGGACCCACCGGCAGATTTAAACTTTTCCTGATTTTAAGATTCCATTCAAACTTCAAATCCTCATAACTTTGGCTAGGAACATCCAAATCAAGTGAACCAAATTTTGTTGGGTTCAGCTCTCTGATTACATTCCAGAAAATCAAGTTTCACTTCATGAAAATCCTTATTTCTCCAGAATTAATTCCTCAAAGTTTAAACTGTTTGGAATTTTAACTGGAGAATCCTTTGGAGGAAAATTCTGAAATTTTGCTGGGATGTTCACCAAACTATCCCTGAACTACCAAAAAATTTCAGATCCGTTTGAGCTCATTTGATCCACCTAATGGTGTGATTAATGAAACTGTTCTAGAGAAAATGGAAAATGTTCAGAAACACCCTAAGAATTTCAATTAAGGTCAAGGATATAATTAATTGTGGAGAGCTCAAATGAGCTTTGCTGCAACTAAAACTTTAATAAGTCTCTGTTTAGGTTGTATCCAAGCCACAGTAAAAATTTCAGAGTCATTGGGTCTGTCTAGTAAGACTTACAACCTTCACAAGTTTAAATTCAATTCAAATGCATTCAAATTAATACATGTACTTCTTATATCATGTAGTCGCTAAGGTCGAGGAGGAACCCGAAGTTTTAGACTTCGTTACTCCCGAAGAGCAGCTAGCCTACGACCAATAGTAGCAAGGCAAGCTCCGGTTTGCATTAACCTTTTTACAAGTTTTATTGTTTTGAGAACTACTTTGAGTACCATTAATCCTTGCATTAGAGTCCTGTTTGAAAACCCAAATGCATAGCCCAGGAAACCATGGGTTGGGTTTAGGATTGCAAACCCCGTTAGCTACTGCAAAGCTATGTTAGTGTAGGATTCGGTACAAGTAGAGTAGTTGGAACTACTCGCGAGCATAGGCTAGAGGCACTCGACTCGGGTAGAGATAGCACATGATACACATGGCAAGAAAAATGAGATCGAGCGGAGAGTAAGGACAGCAGGACTTTGGGGCCTGCGTGCTATAGCTCCGCTTGTGTCAGTTGAGGACCGAGCCGTGTGCGGGGCTGTTGAACAAGCTAGAACAGTACCGAAGACCTACCGGCTATACGGGAACCGGGAAACCGATGTAACTCAGGTAGCTGGGTGTTGAGGCATAGCTGGTCGTTCAGAGGGTATGTTGAGAGCTCGAGCTGTAAATCGGCTGGCGGCACTGAGATGCGCGTGTAGAGACCTCTTGCTCGGGACGACTGGACCGGTTCAACATTTGGCTAACGGGTGAAAGGTGATTGCGTATGGCGTCCGTGATGGTTGCTGTAGGCAACATCAAGTACGGGCGTACGTGACGGGTTATTCGGGTAACCCTGCAGGTGTAAATCGATTATAATCGCCGTCCCTCGTGGTCAGTGAGTACCACTTGTTCGCTGTACCTGACATAGAAAGAACAGGCTAGTTACTTGTTAAAATGTTGCTGATTGAAAGATGGACTTGGATTTATTAATGATTTGTTGTAGTTTAGAGCTAACTAAAGTTCTTTTCAACTTAGGGCAAAGTACATGAGAGAAATGTGTTTCTTGTTTGATTGCGGCTCTCTCATGTGCCTTAGCGTAAGGTTCTCCACAACCTGCTGCTAAAACTTGAAAGTAAGGTTCCACTAATTAGGCGAGTCCTTTGCAACTTATTTGACCTCATGTACCTATTACCCCTCATGTAGAAATTTCATGTTTAGGAGAGACGGGTCAGTCTTGCTGAGCCTTCATACTCACTTCTTGTGTTTGAAGCTTTTGCAGGGTTCTATGAGGAAGGGACTTCCGAAGAGGAGACGGAACCCCAGGAGGGGAACCCCGTCGAGTGGGAGTCGTGCACGCCGCCGTGTTAGTGTGCGTGCGTGCTAGCAAGGACATGTTCACGGGCTGAACGTGAACATGATGCGTAGTCTACGCCCGTGAGTGTAGACTGGACATATTTTGTTGTAAAAATGTTCATAAACTAGTTTATGTAATAAAACTTTGCTTCTTCTTTATGCCTTTGATGTGTGTTATCTGGTGCTGTGCAACGCAGCACCCTTCAGCGTGATCCTGGCTCGACAAGACCGTGGGGTCGTGTCAGCGTTGGTATCAGAGCTCACTTGAGGTTTAATGCACTACAAAGGTCATCTTTTTCAAAAATCCAGTGAGGAACAAGTTAGTAGCCCGTATAAGGATGTTATTAGTGTATAGAAAGTGGCATACTAACCTATTTGCTTATGTCAGAAAATCGTGCATCTCGGGACGCTTTGTGTCTTGGGGGGTGCACGTAAGCGCTGTCCACCAGTGCGCACAAGCTGAAGGGTGGAGCCCCACGGGTGGCAGGTAACCCGACTCGCTTTGGTATCCTCTACGACTCTTCATGTCGTTTGGGGTATTCGAGCAACGTATGTCCCTGGCATGCTTCAGGCAATTTGGGAGACCCCGTCACGTGGTCAGTAACGTGAACACGTAGCTCAAGGCGTGTTTGTCTTGAGAACATCCAGGCGAGTGATGACGGCCGGGTGTATGGGCTGTATGGATACCGGGCTCGGTGTGCAGCCGAGTCTGATGATTGCTTGAGTTATTTGCAGGTAGTCTAACCACGAAACGGTAGACGTGTATCATCCGTGTGCGAGTGACGTTTAGTGCCACTGAAATAACGAAGCCGGCTAAGTCCGGTATAGGTTTTTCTTTGTGAGGACGTAGTACCGACATGCTCGGGTGACGCATCGACGTCACACCCCACTAAATGAGCAACTGCATTGTAAAACTTGCAAGTTTTGATCCAGAGCACTAAAACTTGATGTAACTCTTTTCCTTAACCAGGATATTCAAAGATAATAAGTTTTCAACCTATAGGATACTAAGGACAGAGTACCCTATTTTCAGCTGATAGAAGGCTGAAGTTAATCAGAGGTTAGAGGTTGAGTTCTTTCGAGGTTGGGGTCATGTGATACATTTCTGGAACGCTTTGGAAGAGCTTTACAATGTTTCTGTTGATTTACAGAGGTGTTTCACCCCTTAACCAATCGAAAAATGCAGTAGAGTTGAAACTGTCCAGAAAACAGGGTAGAGCAAACACTCTGTAGCTCTCTGCAAATTGAGTATAACTTCCTGCATAAAAATCCAAAAAAAAAAGAAAATGAGGTAGTTCCATAAATCTTATGAGATGGGTTACAACTTTGTAACAGAAAGTTTTGTCAGATTGGGGGTATAATTAACTGGAATTCTTGGATTAAATCAGTATCTAAAGTAGGGAGGTGCTGTCCAATTGTTTCCAGAAATTCTATTAACTTTGACATCTCATAACTTTTGAATCAAAACAGATCTTAGGCCAAGCAAGTACTTTCTGGAAATCTATTGAAGTTAGCTTTGACTTCTATGTTGAGCTCCAGAATTGGTTTTGCCTTTAGCATGGCCTAAATCAGGTTGAGATGGAAACTGGTCAGAGCTGTCATGTTGGACAGCAGATCAGTAGTCAAATTTGTTTAAATTTGAACTATATTTAGAGTTTTATGGGTTCAATGACATGTTTTGTGTTATAACTCAATGGTTTACGGTTCAAATAAATATTTTACATTTCTCAAATATATTTTTACAGATGACAGCGGATAAACAGTTCGAGAATGGGTGGGTGGAATCTCACTGTTGTCACCACAGCGGCTATCTGGAAGCATTGAGGCAGATGCTTCAATATTTCGGGTACAACCAGATTCCACAGTACTTCGGCAAGGAAGAAGGCGAGGAGGGGAACAAGACGTGGACAATCCATGTCGATGTTCCTGCAGGACCTACGCCACCCGGTTGGGCGCCGTTCACCGTTACGGTGAGAGGTAGACAACCGGAGGGGATGTGGCAAGTGGCAGCCCCCGATACCTTGTCGCGTTTCTGCCAACTACACGTGAGGGCTATGGAGTTCACTCCATACATGCTCGTTCCGGTGGAGGGACGGGCTAATCACGTGTGGGAAGGGACGTACAGGGAGGCAACCGATCCGGGTTGCCCAAGGTACAGCCCCGCGGAGGCAAGCCTTAGCCTCCAGATGAGGGCGGGAAATGCCGTGATGGACAGCTAAGCTGTTCATACGGAGAATCTCGCCACAAATCTCAAATAGAGCACAAGCCGTGGAGACCATTTCGAGAGTGCTCACAGCGCACTCCACAATGTGCTCCTTCCGACGATCAAGCGACTGAACGAACAGCATAATCAGTTGCATCGTCTGAAGAAGGCGAAGAAGAAAAATCGCATCGATATCACGGCTTTGCAAGAGCAAGTGCAGGATCTGACTCAGCAGAACGAGGTCCTTACTCAAGAGCGGGACGACGCTATTGAGGAAGGGCAAGGCTGGGAAGAAGACTACAACCAGGCCATGGACGAGGCGCACGCGTTGCAGGACCTCGTACCTCCGATATTGGGCATACCGGTGGTCTTAGGTCTTCCGGCAATGGGAGAACCTGAGATGGGAGAGGAGGTTGTAGATCCAGAGCCACCAGCAGAGGCACCGGAGCGGGATGACCAACAGGAGGTTGAGTTCTACTCCGAGTAGGAGGTTACCGTTGCCAAGTAGAGCAACCAGAGTAATGTAAACCCAACTTTTGTAACCAGTGACACGTCGTGTAAGCAGTAGCGTATGTACAGGTAGTGACAACATGAGTACGACTTCTCGGACACCTGAGGATAATGTATCTTGTATAGAGTTTATGCTTTATCAATATATGTGAATGTTGTGCAAATTATTCATGCGTCACTTCAATACCTACTGTTTCATATGGAATTTTTAAGTATGACACGTGCTGATCGCTGCTGCTTTGAATTTCAGAATGACTCGTACTCGTGCCAACCCAGACGTTGGGGGTTCTAGTCAAGGGGGAGAAACCTCCCAACAGCCTCCCGAGGACTCCTCGGGACAGCAACAGCAGCAGCAACAACCGCCACCGCCACCACCAATGGTTACTTTGGCGGATATTGTAGCAGCAATGGCAGGCTCTCATCAGCAGCATACGGAGTTGCTGCAGACCCTCATTGCCAATACGTCTCGACCAGAGAGGCGTCAAGATCGTGGGGAGCGTCAACAGAGCTTCTAATACGACTTCCTAGCAACTCATCCCCCGGTATTCTCAAGGGCGGATGAACCCCTCGATGCGGACAACTGGCTGCGCATGATAGAGATGAAGTTCGGGCTGCTCCAAATAAGCGAGCAGCGCAAGACTCGGTTCACGGTCCAACAGCTCCAGGGATCCGCGAGCACGTGGTGGGCGAACTTCTGTGCTTCGCAGCCCACCGACCGAGTTATGACCTGGGCGGAGTTCCGGACGGCCTTCCGGGCGTATCACATACCGCCGGTTATCATGAAGAGGAAGACGCAGGAGATTCTACACCTGCAACAAGGGAGCCGGAATGCGCTAGAATATTCCAGGGCGTTCAACGATCTCACACTCTACGCGTCGTATCGCGCCGATACTGACTAGAAGCGGCGGGACCACTTCTATCAGGGGATTGACCCGCTCCTGAAGGACAAACTGGCGATGTTCAATCGAGGCAGCCTCAACGACATAATTGATGCTGCAATTGTTCAGGAGGACTCCGGCAAGGAGTTAGCGGCGGCGGAAAGAAAGCGAAGCGCGCCGCAAAGCAGCAGAGAAGGGGGTGGTCCTTCTCAGAAATTTCAGATGGTGAATCGGCCACCATCAGTTCCACGCTGGCAGCCACCCCAAAGGGCGATGCCATTCCGCAGTCGGCCGTATTCTTCACCGGCATTCAGGCCGGCACTGCCAGCACCACCTCCGCAACAACAATAGCAGCAGAGGGCGATGCCGCGTGCGTATGCACCTCAGCAGTGCATGACAGGCTTTCGTCCCCCGAGCACTGGCCAAGCAGCGGCCACATGTTACAAGTGTGGTCGTCCAGGACACTTCACCAGCAGTCGCCCGGAGAGGCAAGGCAGCGGAGTTGCACCGCAACTTCTGGGGAGGAATCAGCTCCGGAACCCTACTAATGTGTGGCGGGCAAACCGTAGGCCCAGCACCGTCCACCAGCTTGCCATAGAGGACGTGCCAGAGGGTGAGCCAATCCTTGCGGGTATGTTCCAACTCCACCAGCATCCCGCATAGTATTGTTTGATTCTTGCGCCACGCATAGCTTCATTAGCCAAGATTTCATTGATAAATATAGCTTGCAAATACTACCCACCGATAGTCCTTATGTGATCTGTTCACCGGGTGGGAAAATTTCAGCAAGCATGATGGTTCCAAAAGCGCCATTATGCTTAGGGGGTAGAGTGTACCTTACGTCTCTCATAATTTTAGAGGGACAAAAGGTTGATGTCATTTTAGGGATGTCGTGGTTAACCTGCTTTTACGGCGCTGTTTTAGACACCGTCCTCCGAATCGTGCACTTGAATTCAGAAGTGCACGAATCTCATTCCTTATTTCTGGACTGTCTAGAAATAAAAATTCCAAGCGTCTATCAGTCCACAACCATCGGATTGGAAGATATTCCAGTGGTCCGAGAGTTCCCTGATGTATTCCTACATGATTTACCAGGGATGCCGCCTGATAGAGAGGTGGAGTTCAATATTGAACTTGCACCAGGAACCATGCCCATATCCCGAAGGCCGTACAAGATGGCGCCAAAATAATTGGCTGAACTAAAGACTCAGCTAACGGACTTGCTGGAGAAGGGTTTTATTAGGCCGAGCTCCTCGCCATGGGGCTGTTCGGCATTATTTGTGAAGAAGAAGGATGAGATGTTGCGGTTTTGCATGGACTATCGTCCACTAAACGCCATAACCATCAAGAACAAGTACCCGTTGCCACGGATCGACATGTTGTTTGATCAGTTGATCGAAGCAAAGATCTTTTCCAAGATGGACTTAAGATCCGGGTACCACCAGATTAAGATACGGGCTGAGGATATTCCGAAGACGGCGTTCTCGACGAGGTACTGGCTTTATGAGTACCTGGTCATGTACTTCGGCCTCACCAACGCTCCAGCGCACTTCATGTATTTGATGAACTCGGTATTCATGCCGGAGCTGGACAAGTTTGTCGTGGTCTTCATCGACGAGATATTGGTATATTCCAAGTCGGAGGAAGATCACAAGAAGCATCTGCGTATAGTCTTGCAACGGCTGCAGGATCACAAGCGAAATTCAGCAAATGCAAATTCTGGATATCGCAAGTGCCTTTTCTCGGGCATATCATCTCAGCGGAGGGTATCGCTGTAGACCAGAGCAAGATCACACAAGTGCTGATTTGGAAGTCCCCGAGAACTGTTCACGAGGTACGGAGTTTCCTCGGACTCACGGGATATTATTGGAGGTTCATCCCGAACTTCTCAAAGATTGCCAAGCCTATGACAGAGCTGCTAAAGAAGGCTACCAAATATGTTTGGAGTCCAGCATGTGAAGCAGCATTCAAGGCTTTAGTCAAGCACCTAACATCAGCACCGGTTTTGGCGCAGCCAGACACAACAAAAACGTTCGATGTGTACTGCGATGCATCCGGCATTGGACTCGGATGTGTGCTGATGCAAAACCGAAGAGTGGTCGCGTATGGGTCACGGCAGCTTAGAAACCATGAGCAAAATTATCCAACTCACGACTTGGAGCTCGCTGCTGTGGTACTTGCACTGAAAACGTGGAGGCACTACCTACTCGGTAACCTCGTACATTTATATACCGACCACAAGAGCCTCAAGTACATATTCAATCAGAAGGAGCTGAACATGAGGCAACGAAGATTGTTAGAGTTGATAAAGGATTACGAAATAGAGATCCATTATCACCCCGGCAAGGCAAACGTAGTGGCGGATGCGCTGAGCCGCAAGTCACACGTCAACAACCTGACCATTACACCGTTGGAAGAGAGCGAACCACCACTGCGTGTGAGTTTCCACGCGGAGCTCTTTACAACCTAGCTTTAATCCCCACCATCCGTGAAGAGATGGAGGCAGCTCAGAAACATGACAAGGGAATGCCGCATTTGCGGAGATGTGTAGACAGTGGGGAGCTGAAATGTTTCCGGAAGGACGGAGATGGCGTCCTATGGTTCAAGGACCGGATCGTCGTACCCCGTAACCCGGAGTTACGGAAGAAATTTTTTGATGAGGCTCACTTATCAAAATTTTCTATTCACCCTGGCAGTAACAAAATGTATCAAGAACTCAGAAGCATGTTTTGGTGGACACGGATGAAGCGGGAAATTGCAAAGTACGTGTCCGAGTGTGATACATGTCGAAGGGTGAAGGCAGATCATATGCGGAAACCGGGACTGCTACAACCACTGGGATAACCTGCAAAACACTAATAATGCAACCGTGAGCACGATGGCTCAGCAAGACTTAACCGACACTCCTAAACATGAAACTCTACATGCAGGGATTAATAATATAGGACAAATATGTTGCAATAACGACACGCCTACATGTTGATCCTTACTTTCAGTTTAATAGCAGCAGATTATTATGCCTTAGGAAGCCCTCACATCAGAAGTCCACAATCAAACAAGAAACGCTTTCCTCCGATGTTGTGATGGCCAAAGTGGAATATAAACTTAGTGAGCTCTACAACTATAGCATACATGGTTGGCAATCCAATGAATTTAAGAACTTCACATCAGCAATGATTCATCTCACTTCATCTGGAAGTAAATATTACGTCACAACTCAGTGAATAAGTGGTACTCATATAACCGCGAGGGACGGTGATTCACATCAAGACACACCTGGAACACATGACACATACACGTGCCTCGAAAGACTCATACAAGAGCTCTTTCTTGCGTTGTATGCAGCAACCTTTCACCCATCACTCCAATGCCGAACCAGTTCTGCCGACCTATCAGAAGGGCCACTACCCGGAACACGTCGAAGTTGCTCCGCTAGCGGGTTTACACCTCTGACACCAACCCCCAAAGGATGGCCGTATAAGTTTCCACACGAGAGCACCCGAGTTATATCGGTTTCCTGGACCCCATAATTCCAGTATGCATCCAGTACTGTTCAAACTTGCTCAGCAGGGCGGCATACGCATCGGTCCTTAACCGACATAAACAGAGCTACGGCAACACAGGCCCACCGTCTGCTGCTCCTACTCTCTTCTCGGTCTCATTTTCTTTTCAAGAACTTTCATTCTCTAGAATCATACCCCGCTGAACCAACATCCTAACCTCGCGAGTAGCTTCCATCTACTCGACTTGTACCGGATCCTATAAAACTTAAGCCTAGCAGAAAACCACACGAAGGTAAACTGTTCTACCCTTTAACTCCAAGGGTTTGTGGGTCATGCATTTGGAGTATCAATCACCTTGACCTAATGCACAATACATACTAGACTAACAAAAGTGATACAAAGTAAAATGTAAGTAAAAGCTGTTAAATGCAAAACGGGGCTTGCCTTATGTTGCTGCAGGTTTATTACTACTTTGAAGTCAGTATCTTGTCGATGGTTAAAGCCTCAACTTTCAGCTCCATGTCGAGTTCCTCGTCGAACTCCTCCGTCGTATTTCCTACCGACGAATATGCACAAGTTTTATGTTGCAAGTAAAGACATTATAAAACAAAAGTGTTTTGTGACTTAAGAATAGTTTAGATCAACAAAGAATCGAGATTTGGGTTTGTCTATGTGCTGAAACAGAGAAAAGAACATTTTTAGCATTGGAGGTTTTGGAATATAGTTCAAAGGACCCTATAATGGACATAAGTATGAAGCTGGACATAATTGGCAGAAAACTGGAGAATATGATCTCAAATTGCTCTGAAATTTTTACAGTGGTCCATATATAATACAGAGGTATGACATGCAAAATTTCAGACAAAGTTGATGTAAGATGTGGCCTATGAAATTTTTTTCACTATTTGGCTTCTCAGAATTCCTATGGCAATTATAGTGTCTTGTCATGCTCGAAATTTGGTTTTTCAGAAACTTGGGAGTCTCATGAATCCATTGGAACTTGTTTCACCATTTATGGAGCTTCCTACACAGATATATGGAATGTAGAAGTTTGAGCTAAAAGCTGAAAAATCTTTCTGTCATTTTTCATAATTTTCAGAGACATACAAGATTGAATCAACATTTGGCCAAGAAAATGAAGTCCATTGCCTCTGAATTTTTTTACTGTAGTTCAAGGATTTTAGGTAGAATGTGCTGCCGAAATTTGGGAATTTTCTAATAAACAGAACTCCTGCAAAATACAAGATTTTCTAATGAGCCAAATCCAGGGATTTTCATGAAAATTTGGATGCCCCCCCCTCGATAGTAATCTTTGAGAGGAATCCAACAAAATTTATTTAACAATTTTTCAACATCCCTACACAATGTTAAGGCTCTCCAAAATTTAAACCGAAATAGAGAAAATATGGAAAAGTTTAAACCCGACAGTGGGTCCCACTGCCAGTTTTCGTCTTCAACCTCGCGCCAGACAGGGCCAGTGGTGGCCCCTTCTGGCGAGGGTCGCCAGAAGGCCCTTCCCGGCCGTCTCCCGGCCCCATACTGGCCGCCCCCCCCCCCCCCATTTTCCACCATGCTGGACATGTTGGTGAGGTCGCCGGCAGACGGGGCTCACCGGAAAACAGTGCGCACCGATGACAGCAAGAACTAGGGTTCCGGCGAGGTTGTGGCGGCTCGTTTCTTCACCAAATGATCGGGTTCTTGGCTCTAGGGCACCAGAGGATCGTGTAGAAGTCGACATGGGGTTTAAATGAGCCGGGAGCTCTCGACACCCATCGGCACCGTGCGCCCGACGTGGTCCGGCAATACTCCCTTGAAAAGAACTCCGATTCCGTTCTCTACACTCAATTTCTTGGTCTAAAATCGATGTAGGAGGTGTGCTAGGTAGTTAAGAACTTGTGTGAGGAATTTGGAACAAAACCAACACGAATTGAGGACGAATTTTACAATTCCTTACCTCGGGGTCAGTTTGTGCCGCCCGGGAGAAAATCTTGAAATTCTCCCTCTGTGATCAATTGCTAGGGCTGAGTTTTGGAGGTGAGAAACTAGGCTCGTGGGTGCACCGAAGGGTTGGTTTGCTTGGGCTTGATCTTCCTCTGTTCGGGCTGCCCACGGGAGCTGAGCTCGTTTTCGTCAGTGTGCAACACGGGAGCAGTGGCAACTTGCCGTTTTCCGGTGCAAGCAAGCTCGGGACAGTGGAGATAAGCTGCTAGCCGGCTTGAGCACTCGTGGGCAAAGATTTTTGCTGTGGGGAGCTCGGGCAAAGGAGGAGCAGCGCCAGTGTGTGATTGAGCCAAACAGAGGAGGCAGCTGTGTTCTTCTCGGGAGGGAAACAGATAGCCGAGTGAGCGAGAGACAACACACAAGGGTTGTGCTCGTACGTGGGATGGATAGGGGCGAAGCAAACCAGCTGAGAGCAGGAGCTGGCGCTCGGGCGTTGGTTGGCGCCTGCGAGCAGGAGGTGGAGCGCGGGTGAGTGAAGAGCCGAGTCGGTTGAAGCCTTATGTGTATGACATGTGGGGTCCACCTCTCCCCCGTATCCCTCAGTTCTGTTTAAAATAGCAAACGAGCTCCAAATTTGATCAAACTCGGAGGATAGGCCAAAAAAAATGTGCGCAACACAATGGTGTACTTAAATTTGAATTTCGGTGAAGTTGGAATTTGAAACTGAGATTTAAATTCCCATTCGAGTTTTCTCCCATTTTAATTCCAACAATTAAGAAATCCTTTTCCATTTGGACTGAACATTTGCAGGGCTATTATTCGATGTATGGTGAACCGAGTTGTGGAGCTAGATCTCCCGGTTTGGAAATTTTTGCAAGTTCACTTTAGCATTTGGAGCTCACACCTTTGTATTCAAAAGTTTAAAGTCCCTCTCATTTTCTAGGTGTGATTTGCAGCTCAACTTGCTAGAATCTTGGGATTTCACATCCCCCCCTTAAAAAGAATCTCGTCCCGAGATTCCAAGAGAAGAGATAAAGCTGTAGGGAAGGACATACCGGATATAAGCGGTCAGCATGTCCGGATGGTTCGAACAGAGATATTCTTCACTCTCCCACGTTGCCTCCTCCGTGGTATGATTGCTTCATAGCACCTTATAGAATAGGAGCGTCCGATTCCTTATCGACCGAGACTTTTCATCAATAATCCAGATTGGATGCTCGGTATAGGAGAGATCTGGTTGAAATGTCTCGAGATCTTCGTTGCGGACAGCAGTGGTATTCTTGAGACATTTCCGAAGCTGGGAGACGTGAAATATATCATGCACCCCAGCGAGATTCGTCGTTAGCTCAAGCCGGTAGGCTACGGGTCCACATTTCCCTGTGATAGCAAATGGACTGATAAACCGGGGAGTGAGCTTTCATTTTACACCGATTCGGTGAACTCCCTTCATTGGAGATATGCGGAGATATACGTACTCTCCGACGTTGAAGTTCAGCGGTCGATGTCGCTAGTCTGCATAACTCTTCTGTCGAGATTGAGCAGCCTTTAAATTTGCTTGTATGACCCGAACTTGTTCTTATGCGTCATTGACAAGGTCAATCCCGAATGACACTCTTTCACCGAATTCACACCAATTCAGTGGTGTGCGACATCTCCGGCCGTAGAGAGCCTCATACGGTGCCATGTTGATACTCGTTTGATAGCTGTTGTTCTACGAGAATTCCGTCAACGGTAGATAAGCATCCCAATTCTTACCGTGGTGGATGGCACACGCTCTCAACATATCTTCCAAGACTTGATTCACCCTCTCGGTTTGTCCATCGGTTTGAGGGTGATATGCGGAGCTTCTAAACAATTTTGTTCCCAAAGATACGTGCAGCTGTTCCCAGAAACGAGAAACAAACAGTGCAGCACGATATAAAACTATGGTTCTTGGGACTCCATGCTGGTATAAGATCCGTTCAATATATAACCCCGCATATTTCTTGGTGTTGAATCCCACATTTACCGGTATGAAGTGCGCCGACTTGGTTAATCTGTCAACGATTACCTAAATCGAATCATGCTTCCGAGATTTGAGCGGTAAGCCGACAATGTAATCCATACTCATATCTTCCCACTTCCACGCCGTAATACGGACGGGCTGTAGCAAACCAGGTTTCTTCATGTGATCTGCTTTCACCCATCGACACGTATCGCACTCGGATACGTATTTAGCTATTTCCCTGTTCATCCGTGTCCATCAAAACTTGTTTCTCAAATCTTGGTACATCTTGTTGCTGCCTGGATGAATGGAAAATTTTGATAGATGAGCTTCGTCTAATATCTTCTTACAAAGCTTCATGTCCCTCGGTACTACTATACGGTTCTTGAACCATAGCATACCATTCTCATCTTTCCAGAAGCACTTAGCCACTCCTTTATCTATTCTCTTCCGGATATGGGCCATGCCCTTATCTTTCTTTTGCGCCTCTACAATTTCATCACGAATTGTAGGAATGAGGGCAAGGTTAAGCAATGACCCATAGGGAACCAAGCACAAGCTCGGTTCTTCTTCTTCCATTGCAGCCATGGTCAGGTTATGAACATGTGATTTCCGACTAAGGGCATCGGCAACCACATTCGCTTTTCCAGGACGGTAATGAATCTCCAGTTCATAATCCTTGATTAAATCTAACCATATTCACTGCCTCATATTTAATTCCTTTCGTGTGAAGATATATTTTAAAATTTTGTGGTCTATGTAGAGGTGGACTATGTTTCCAAGCAAATAGTGCCTCCACATTTTTAGAGCAAGAACCACAGCAGCTAGGTCGAGATCATGTGTCGGATAATTCTTCTCATGATTTCGAAGCTGTTGGGATCCATATGCGACCACTCACCCTTCTTGCATGAGCACGCAGCCAAGGCCGATGCCGGATGCATCACAATACACATCAAAAGCTTTAGTCGTATCGGGCTGCGCCAACATTGGGGCTGTTGTGAGGTGCTTTACCAATGCTTTGAACGCCTTCTCACATGCTTCACTCCACACATATTTGTTGCCTTTATTCAGTAGTTCCGTCATTGGTTTAGAGACCTTGGAGAAATTCAGAATGAATCTCCGGTAGTACTCCGCTAAACCGAGTAAACTACGGACTTCGTGGACAGATTTTGGCGAACTCCGATTCAGCACTTGGACAATCTAGCTCGGATCAACCGCAATGCCCTCCGCAGAAATAATGTGCCCAAGAAATGGTAGTTGGTTAATCCAAAACTCGCACTTCCTTAATTTTGCATATAGTTCGTGATCCCGTAGGCGTTAGAGCACAATATGCAGATGTTTAGCAGGTTCTTCTTCCGACTTGAAATATACCAAAATATCGCCGATGAAGACCACGAGGAACTTGTCCAGATCCGGCATGAAGACTGAATTCATCAAGTACATAAAATGAGCCGGAGCATTAGTGAATCCAAATGACATGACAAGATACTCATATAACCCAAATCTCGTCGAGAATGTCGTCTTGGGTACGTCTTCCTCATGAATTTTTATCTGGTGATATCCGGACCGAAGATCCATCTTCTAGAAAACCTTAGCACCTACTAGTCGATCGAAAAGCATATCAATACGTGGTAGTGTATACTTGTTCTTGATCGTTACGGCATTTATTGGACGATAGTCCACACATAGCCTAAAAGTCTCAACATTTTTCTTGACAAACAGCATGGAGCATCCCCACGGTGATGATATGGGGCGAATGAAGCCTTTGCTTAACAAATCATTTAGTTGCTCTTTCAGCTCCGCGAGTTCCTTCGGTGCCATTTTATACGGCCTCCGAGAGATGGGTGTGGTTCCCGGTGCTAGTTCAATTTTGAACTCCACTTCACGTTCGGGCGGCATGCCCGGTAAATCCTCAGGAAACACGTACGGATATTCCCGGACCACTGGAATGTCCTCCAGTTTCTTAGATTCAACAGTGTGGAAAGTAGTGACTTCCTGTGCAACATTTCTCAGAATCAACGTGAGTTGCACGTGCTTCTTTGAATTCAGCTGCACCGTTCGTGAACTAATATCAAATATAGATTGGTGATGTGTCAACCAAGCCATTCCCAAGATGATGTCAATCCACATGCCTTCCAAGATGATAAGAGTGAGGACATATCCGCCCATCCAAACATATAGGCGCTCGAGCAACAATTCTGTCCGCCGTCGTACTACCTCCCAGTGAATTAATTTGATACGATGCGGCCAAGGTGGTTGATGGTATTTTGTGCTTGACCACATAATCTTTGCTGATAAAATCATGTGTACCACCCGAGTCGAACAACACGAATGTGGGCTGATCACGTAGACTGAACATGCCCGCAAACACGGGTTCTCCTACGGGAACATCTTCAACTGCTATATAGTTTATATTTCCCACTTTCAGTGGTGTCCTCCTTGGCTGACCATGGAATTTCTTTGCAGCTTGCGATGATATGATACTGCTGCTCGGTTTGGTCACAGGAAACTCCTGAGGAATATGCTCTACATCGCTACAAGTACTGTACGATGCAGGCTCAGGATCGTCATAATATGGAAGTGGTTGATATTCTTGTGCACCTTGTTGAAGTGGGGGTGCACAACTACTCATTTGCGGCTGTTGCAGCAGTGGCTGAACCTCCATGGGTGAATATGGACAGTATTGGATCTGAGGTGGCCCGTCAAAGGACTTAATTTCCAACCCAGATGGTAAGCAATATATCACCGGTTGTTCTTGATGATAATCACATGTACTTGCCAGTGATAATTTTCTCTCCCTCTTACATTATTTATGCTCGAGTTCAGCTATTTCTTGAACCATAGCGGCATTGACTAACTCGCTATAATTCCCTTTATTGCATTGTGCCACTTTTGTCCGAAGCTCCACATTGACGCCTCGGAAGAAGTAATGATACTTCATCGTCTCCTTATGTACATAAGTGGATGCATATTGTACTAAACGGTTAAATTCCGTAAAGTACTCCATAACACTCATGCCTTCTTGCTTGAGTTCATAGAACTCTTCAATTCTGGTTTTGACGATGCCCTCACAGATATGACGTGCACGGAAAGCATCACAAAACTCCATCCCTGACGATGATGGCCTTCAGCGATCTTAGAATGATATTCAGACCACCAAGCCCCAGCGGATCCATGAAGTTGCTGAGCGGCAAATAAAGCCTTCTCATATTCATCACACTGGAGCATTCCCAGTTTAGATTCAATCACCCGGAGCCAATGATCTGCCTCCAAGGTTAGCTTCTGAGAATACCGGTGGTTGTCTTGCAAGAAAATCCAAATAAGTATTCAGTGTGGGGTTTTGCTGTGAGGTCTCTTGTTGGATGCCTTGCTGCACCAACAACTCAAGAGACTCAGCCATTCTTCCCAACACTTCCGCCAGTCCGGTTGATGATGGCGTTGATCGTCGCTGCGACGAATCATTTCCATCATGGCTGGAACCACCAACCTCATACCTGGAATGAGTATGATCCATACTGCAAGAGCAAGCAATTTACGGTTAATATCCAAGATTGTACTCAACTTGAAATCAAAATTATTAACCGCAAAAGCATCACATCAACAGTGCAGCATACATGAAAGAAACAAGGTTTTTGACAATTCCGAAATATAACCAATGATTATTCAAGTTTGTCAAACAATTAAATAAACAGCAAGTAGTAATGAAAGATAGCTAAATAATATGTCATGGAACTTAGAGAAGTATAAAAACCATCATGTACACAACAAGTCTCAAGTTACATGGGCAATGAACAATGCTCTGTTCAGAATGACCATTTAGCCTTAATCCCAGAATTTGATTATCAAAATGGCAGTTTCATATCTCAAACTAAATATCAAAGTTATAGATAACTTTAATATCTTTCCATCTAGTATTTATTTGCCTCATATCAATTCTAGATCAGGAGTTATGATATTTCAAAGTTGACAGAAATCTGGAACAATTTTGACAGCACCTCCTCTGAAAGTGTCTGTTTTGTCCGCAAGATTTCATAAAGTTCTACCCCAAATCTGTAGAAACTTTGAACTACAAAGTCATAGAACATATCACAAACTTTCCAAAGATATCTATCATGATACTTCAAAAAATTTCTACAAGAAGTTATGGCCAAAATACAGAAAATTCCAGAGAGCATTTTTTGGTCTGCCCTCTTTTTGGACAGTTAAAACTCATCTGAGATTTTCCGCCATTTGGAGGGAGATTTTGTTCTGAAGTTCTACAGCAAAGTTGTAGAAGACTTCAAAACCTTTCCAAAATGTATCCCTCACCTTCATTGGTTCAACCAATCAAAAGTTATGCCCTGTTTAAGTTCAGCAAATAAAATTGCCGAAAACAGGGGAGGTTGTTTATAAATGTTTGAGATGAAAACTATACTCCCAATTGACTCTTAGTTCAATATAGGAGTTCATTAACCCCTAATGGAATCCTAGACTGCAAATTTACTCTTATCTTTGAAAATTTCATTTTTCATGTAGTTAAGAACATATTACGGTATTACGTTTCCTCACCAAATCAAAATCCTAACCGGCGTTACACCGGCATATACGTCTCAAGTGGTCGCACTAAAGCGATCACTTACACACGTGTTCTAAACAAGATGTTCTAAAGTGGTTAATGTACCTGCAGAAAAACAATCAATAGTGATGCACACAATGGTTTTCCATTTCAGGCAGGTCCATATCATAGTAAAAACATATGCCCCGTATCATTGCCATACGGGCCGTCCTTGAGTCAAGCCATGTCTCAAGGTACATGATCAGGTTATTCACCACCCGACGGGGGCTCCACACCTTTGCAATAAAGCACACCGGTGGAACAGTGCTTTCGTAAGCCTCATAGGACATGAAGAGTCCTAGAGAACCTACTTCGTGTTACAAACCACAAGATAGGGTCTCCTCCTCTTGCCCCTGGGTTTGCGCACTGGAGGCTAGTGCATTTCATATGTCTCTAAGACATGAAGAGTCTTAGAAAACATATTCACTTCCCATCCATTGCTGAATGGGACATCCCACACTACTTTCCTCGTATGGTAGAGCTAACCGAAATTGATCCGCTTTCGGTGGCGTTCCTTACCATTCTTACCTCCACGTAGGTGCGTCGTTACAGAATTGAAATACTGAGTATTAACACACTGTTAGCTTGCCATCTTAAGTAATTATGCTACTAATAGTCCTTATATGGGCATACTATACGTTCATCACTCGTATACTTCTAAGTTTTTCGAAAATAAGCTCTTTTCATGCGTGCTATTCCCAATGCGGTTCTGATACCACGCCTGTGGGGAACCCCTTCCGGGATCCACGCTCCAGGATACAGATTGGGTGGTGTCGTGTGATGCGGCACCCAACAGCATACATGAAAAGAACCATAAAGTACAAAGTCCTTTATTTCTCAAGATAGTGTAATTTACAAAATAATGTACCACGAAGGTACACGCAGCGAAATATACATACACACTTACTCTTGGTCCTAACTATGCAAAAGAGAAGACGTCCAGCCCGCGGACGCTTCTTACTAGCTTCAACCAAGATGAGTGCAGCGGCAGGGTTTCCGGTGAGTCTCTGATGGCTCACCGAACAAACATCTTCATAGCAAAGTTTAAACCGACACTCCAAAACATGAAACTCTACATGCAGGAATCAATAATATACGACAAATATGTTGCAATAACAACACGCCTACATGTTGATCCTTACTTTCAGTTTAATAGCAGCAGATTATTATGCCTTAGGCAGCCCTCACATCGGAAGTCCACAATCAAACAAGAAACGCTTTCCTCCGTTGTTGTGATGCCCAAAGTGGAATATAAACTTAGTGAGCTCTACAACTATAGCATACATGGTTGGCAATCCAATGAATTTAAGAACTTCACATCAGCAATTATTCATCTCACTTCATCTGGAAGTAATTACTATGTCACAACTCAGTGAACAAGTGGTACTCATATAACCGCGAGGGACGGTGATCCGAATCAGGACACACTCGGAACACACGACACATACACCCACCTCGAAAGACTCATACAAGAGCTCTTTCTTACATTGTATGCAGCAACCTTTCACCCGTCACTGCAATGCCGAACCAGTTCTGCCGACCCATCAGAAGGGCCACTACCCGGAACACGTCGAAGTTGCTCAGCTAGCGGGTTTACACCTCTTACACCAACCCCCAAAGGATGGCCGTATAAGTTTTGACACGAGAGTACCCGAGTTACATCGATTTCCTGGACCCCATAATTCCAGTATGCATCCGGTACTGTTCAAACTTGCTCAGCAGGGCGGCATACGCATCGCTCCTTAGACGACACAAACAGAGCTACGGCAACACAGGCCCACCGTCCTGCTGCTCCTACTCTCTGCTCGGTCTCATTTTATTTTCCAGAACTTCCATTCTCTAGAATCATACCCTGCTGAACCAACATCCTAACCTCACGAGTAGCTTCCAACTACCCAACTTGTACCGGATCCTTTACAACTGAAGCCTAGCAGAAAACTACACGAAGGTAACCTGTTATACCCTTTAAGTCCAAGGGTTTGTGGGTCATGCATTTGGAGTATCAATCACCTTGACCTAATGCACAATACATACTATACCAACAAAAGTGATACAAAGTAAAATGTAAGTAAAAGCTGTTAAATGCAAACCGGGGTTTGCCTTATGTTTCTGCAGGTTTATTACTACTTTGAAGTCAGTATCTTGTCGACGGTTAAAGCCTCAACTTTCAGCTCCGAGTCGAGTTCCTCGTCGAACTCCTCCGTCGTATTTCCTACAGACGAATATGCACAAGTTTTATGTTGCAAGTAAAGACATTATAAAACAAAAGTGTTTTATGACTTAAGAATAGTTTAGATCAACTAAGAATCAAGATTTGGGTTTTCTATGTGCTGAAACAGAGAAAAGAACATTTTTAGCATTGGAGGTTTTGGAATATAGTTCAAAGGACCCTATAATGGACATAAGTATGAAGCTGGACATAATTGGTAGAAAACTGGAGAAGATGATCTCAACTTGCTCTTAAATTTTTACAGTTTTCCATAGATCATACAGAGGTAAGGCTTGCATAATTTCAGACAAAGTTGATGTAAGATGTAGCCTAGGAAAATTTCTTCACTATTTGGCTTCTCAGAGTTCCGATGACAATTATAGTGTCTTGTCATGCTCCAAATTTGGTTTTTCAGAAACTTGGGAGTCTCATGAATCCATAGGACTTGGTTTCACCATTTTTGGAGCTTCCTACACAGAGATATGGAATTTAGAAGTTGGAGCTAAAAGCTGAAAAATCTTTCTGTTATTTTTCCTAATTTTCAGAGACATACAAGATTGAATCAACATTTGGCCAATCAAATGAAGTCCGATGCCTCTGAATTTGTTACCGGCATTCAAGGATTTTTGGAAGAATGTGCTGTCGAAATTTGGGAATTTTCCAATAAACAGAACTCCTGTAAAAATTCCTACAAGATTTTCCTTAAATGAATTAATGAGCCAAATCCAGGGACTTTAGTGAAAATTGGGATGCCCCCCTTGATAGTACTCTTTGAGAGGAATCCAACAAAATTTATTTCACAATTTTTAGACATCCCTACACAAAGTTATGGCTCTCCAAAGTTTAAACCGAATTAGGGAAAATCTGGAAAAGTTTAAACCTGACAGTGGGTCCCACTAGACAGTTTTCATCTTCAACCTCGCGCCAGACAGGGCCAGTGGCGGCTCCCTCCGGCGAGGGTCGCCGGAAGGCCCTTCCCGGCCATCTCCCGGCCCCATACTGGGCGCCCCACCCCCGCCCCCCATTTTCCACCACGCTGGACATGTTGGTGAGGTCGCCGGCAGCCGGAGCTCACCGGAAAACAGTGCGCACCGATGACATCAAGAACTAGGGTTCCGGCGGCTCGTTTCTTCACCAAATGATCGGGTTCTTGGCTCTAGAGCACCAGGGGACTGTGTAGAAGGTCGACATGGGGTTTAAACGAGCCGGGGAGCTCTCCAAACCCATCGGCACCGTGCGCCCAACGTGGTCCAGCAATACTCCCTTGAAAAGAACTCGGTTTCCTTTCTCTACAATCAATTTCTCGGTCTAAAATCTATGGAGGAGGTGTGCTAGGTAGTTAAGAACTTGTGTGCAGAGTTTGGAACACAACCAACACGAATTGAGGACGAATTTTGCAATTCCTTACCTCGGGGTCAGTTTGTGCCGCCCGGGAGAAAATCTTGAAATTCTCCCTCTGTGATCAATGGCTAGGGCTGAGTTTTGGAGGTGAGCAATAGGCTTGTGGGTGCACCAAAGGGTTGGTTGTCTTGGGCTTGATCTTCCTCGGTTCGGGCTGCTCACTGGAGCTGAGCTCGTTTTCTTTGGTGTGCAACACGGGAGCAGTGGCAACTTGCCGTTTTTCGGTGCAATCAAGCTCGGGACAGTGGAGATAAGCTGCTAGCCGGCTAGAGCACTCGTGGGCGAAGCTTTTTGCTGTGGGGAGCTCGGGCAAAGGAGGAGCAGCACCGGTGTGTGATTGAGCCAAACAGAGGCGGTGGCTGTTGTGACGCCCAGCCCAGAGATCGCAGTGGGTGGTTCTGTGTGATGCGGCACCCAACAGCATGCACGAAAAGAGAATAAAAAACATATGGAACTATTTTGTTATTCAACATAAGATCTTTTACACATAATGTACATACGCAGCGGAATTAAAAACTGGACAATCTACAAACTCTCGACCCTAACTACGCTGAAGAGAAGTCGTTCAGCCCATGAACGCTTCCTACTAGATCCACCAAGAAAGGCAGCGGCTAGGTCTCCGATGAGTGGAACGAACCGTGAGGTTCATCGTCTCACCGAACAATCCTCTTCATAGCAGGCATCCTGCTACCTGCAAAAACAACTCAGAAGCAACCTGAGCAGTAAGGCTCAGCAAGTCTTAACCGTCAATCCTAAACATGTAACTCTACATGCATGGGTAGTAAGACAGGAGGAACATGAATTTGCAAAATGCAGCTTGACTAACTTGATCCTTATATTCAGATTCTTATAGCTTTCATTTTAGTGGTCCTCACGCCTCACAACACCGGAAGTCCACAATCAAACAAGAAATGCTTATCCCGGTGTTGCTAGCCTAAGGTGGAATAGAAGTTTAGTTGGCTCTATATCGACTTCAGTCAAGGTTCCAATACAATGATTAATCCATAAACAGCATGTTAGTAGACTTAGTTCCTCTTCTTACTACGTCATGGCGCAGTGGGCAAGTATGCTCAATCCTCTTCCGCGAGCGACGGTGATTCGAATCAATAACAACTCGGAATACACGGCACATACACCTGCCTCGAAAGACTCTCTCAAGAGCTCTTTCTTACGTTGTATGCAGCAACCTTTCACATGACACCCCGACATAGAAAAACGTTTCATGCCGAGCAAGATGGTTCTCTACGCGGACACGTCGAAGTTGCCCGCTAAAGGATTTACACCTCCCACCGTCTCAACGCCATTCCCATGCGAAGGATGAGTTTCTATATCATGGTCCATCGAGTTCCATCGGTTTCATGGGTCCCATACCCCACTATATATCTGGTACAATTCAATCTTGTCCAGCAGGGCCGCGTACATATGGTCCTTAACCGACACGGACGTGGCTACAACCAACCTCCACATTTGCCTTACAATCCCGGTCCAGGCCAAATGTGGTCTCAAGCATTGTTACAACCATCGCAGGTCAAGACCATCCTTGAGCGCTCCATCCTACAGGAACATCCCCGTCCCCATCTCATTTTCCTGAGGGTGCTCTTATCATCAACCTCTCGCGAGTAACTCCATTACCCGACCTTTCTCGCGAGTAGCTTTTTACTACTCGACTTCTACCGAGCTGGCTACAACATTAGCCTAGCGTCTATGACGAGGCAAAGCCTACACTAAACTTTCTACTCAGGGATGTAATAGCCATGCAAGTTGGTTTCAATCATCCTAGACATAACCCAAAATATCAAGTCTAATAACCATGAGGTGAAGTAAAGCAAAATTTAAAACGGTAACGATATGCAAACCAGGGTTTGCCTTGCTCAACGGTTTTGTTAGAAGCTAGGAGTTAGTCTTCCTCCAGAGAATCCGACAAACTTGTCACAAGATGGAGATCCTCGCTGCGGAGTTGAGTTCTCATCGAACGTCGACGTCACATGGGCTATTAAGATGATTTATGCCCACGCATTCAAAAGCAATTTAGAAAGTGATTCAAAACTGTTGTACCAGTTAACTCATACCTAACAGGGACAAAAAACAGCAAGGTTTCTGTTGTTGGATCTACAACCTTAGAGATTATGAAAGCTAGGGTGAAAAGGAGATACTAGTAATCACCATGTGATTAAGTCCATTATATGAACACTTAAACCTAAAAGATGGTAGCTCAAGTACCAGAGGTCCAATGAAGCTTAAAATTTAACCAAATCCTCTATGGAAGGTATTTAGGCAGTGTGCAAAAATTGAGCTCATGAAATGGCTCAAGGTGATCACAATAATTCCTTATGTGATTTTTACCAATCTGCCTTTACCCCCTAGGTATTAAGCTTTCCTATGCTGGAAAGTAGACTTTTTGTGAAGTACAAAATGTCTTGAGCCATAGTAATTGGCTTTACCATTTTTTGGAGTTTCTTACATAGAGCTATGAAATTTACAAAGATTGGGGAAAAGCTGAAAATGTCTCTGTTCATTTTTCCCATTTTTCAGAGACATAAGAAATGAACACACCATTTGACCAAGCAAATGAGGTCCAATGCCTCTTAAATTTTTACTTGTGTTCATTGAAATTTGGGAAAATGTCCTGTCCAAATTTGGGAATTTTCCAATAAACCGAACTCCTGTAAAAATTCCTACAAGATTTTCACTAAATGAATTAATGAGCCAAATACAGGGATTTTCATAAACATTGAGCTCCACCCGTGGATAGTACTCTCTGAGAGGAATCCAACAAAATTTGTTTCACAATTTTTGGACACTCCTACACAATGTTATAGCTCTCCAAAGTTTGAAATCAAAAGGAAAAATCTGGAAATGTTTAAAACCTGCCCTGGGTCCCACCTGTCATCCCTAACCTTCAACCTCGGGCCAAACAGGGCAATGGCGGCGCCCTTCGGCGAGGGTCACAGGAAAAGCCCTTCTCGGCCACCTCCTGACCCCCTGCTCCCCCCCCCCATTTTCCACCGCGCTGAACATGTTGGTGAGGTCGCAGGCGGCCGGAACTTGCCGGAAAACAGGGTGCACCGATGTCAGCATAAACTAGGGTTCCGACGAGGTTGTGGCGGCTAGTTTCTTCACCAAATAATCGGGTTCTTGGCTCTAGAGCACCATGGGATTTTGTAGAAGATCAACATGGGGTTTAAACGAGCCGGGGAGCGCTCCAAACCTATCGTCACCGTGCGCCCGACATGGTCAGGTGGTATTCCCTCGAAAAGAACTCGGATTCCTTGCTCTACACTGAATTTTCATCGGTGTAAAATTGATGGAGGAGGTGTGCTAGGTAGTCAAGATCCCGTGTGTGAAGTTTGAAACACAACCAACACGAATTGAGGACGAATTTTGTAATTCCTTACCTCAGGGTCAGTTTTTGCCGCAAGGGAGAAAATCATGAAATTCTCCCTCTGTGATCAATGGCTAGGACTGAGCTTCGGAGGTGAGCAACTAGGGTTGTAGGTGCACTGATGGGGTTGCTTTCTTTGGCGTGATGACTCCTGGTTTGGGCTGGCCATGGTGACCAAGTTCGGTTTCTTCAGTTTCAACATGGGCGCCGCTGCAATTCTGCCATTTCCAGGTGCAAGCAAGCATGGAACCGTGGAAAGAAATGTCTAGCCGGCTAGAGCACTCACGGGCGAAGCTTTTTGCTTTGGGAAGCTCGGGCAAAGGGATTTCAGGTGCTATGGCGTGGTCGGGCGAACAGAGAGCGGGCGAGTGTTCTTCGCGTGAGGGAAACGCACGGGAGCCGACAGAACGGGGAAGAAAAGATGAATTGGCTTCGTGCACTCTCTCGGTGTGAAGATCAGACCGAACCCACATGAGGGAAGCAGGATCTGGCATTAGGAGTCGATTGCACCGGCGGTGGGCGCGCTCTCAGCCGAGAAAAGATCAAAACAGAGGCGGTTTGCCCTGTGTGGTGGCTGACATGTGGGCCACAGCACCCCAAATATCTCCTCACTCTGTGCTTTAATTATTCCCGCACCGCCATTGTCCAAATTCCGCCAAAATTGGATGGTAGACAAAACATGACGTGTGGAATTTGAATATAAACTCAAATTTCAAAATTGACCATGTTTAGTTCAGTTTTCGAATTCAAATTTGAATTTGAAATCTCCCTCGAATATTCCTCGGAATAATTGGTATACAAGCTCCAAAATTATCTAAATTTGGACCATGAGCTCATTGATACATGGGGAATGCATCGTTGAATTCATTTGTATGCAGTTGGGCAATCTGAACATGACTTCTTTCAAAAGAATTCAAATTGCGTTTAAATTCCCTCCACTCACTATAGGAAACGTCGCACCTTACGACGGCCATTGTTATTTACGACGGCTAGCCGTCGTAAGTAAATTAACTTACGACGGTCGCTTCGGGTTGTCGTAAGTAAACTAACTTATGATGGCTATGGGCCCATGGCCATCGTAAGTTAATTGACCATCGTAAGATAACTGTAACTTACGACGGCCGAAACCCTATGCCGTCGTAAGTTACACCACCGTCGTAAACTAAAGTGTAACTTACGACGGCCGTAACCTAAGCTGTCGTAAGTTACGCAACCGTCATAAGTAGATGGTTTTAACCGCCGCCACGGCCGCACCATCGCAGCACCGCCCCGCCACCCGAGCCGCCGCCGCCGCTCCGCAGCCCGGCGCCGCCCCCGAGCCGCCCCGGGCCCGCCCCGAGCCGCACGGCGCCGCCCCGGGCCGCCCGGTGCCTCCTCGCTGCCTACGGCCCCAACCTCGCCGCTGCCGGCCGCGGCCCCCATCCCCTGCTTCCCATGGACCGCCGCCGCCTCCATCGCAGCAGCCATCGCCGTCGTCGCCAAACCGAAACAAGTAATTTTTATGTTCTTGTAATTAGTTGTTAGTTAGATTAGATAAAATTTTAAATACTTATTCAATTTGTATGTATTTAGTAGATAATTAGTTTAGTTGATAATTATTTGGTTTAAAATAGTAATTCTTTCTGATTTTAGTTATTTAATTTAGTTAATTGATTGGTTAGTTGTTTAAGCACATTGTTTTTGCTTTATCCCCGGCCCCGCTGCCCCCAGCCCCCGCCGTCGCCGACAGCGTACCGACGCCTAGGCGTCCAGTCGGTGGCGGGGAGATGCCTGGGCGGCTCGCCTCGCCTGGCCGAGCGTCGCCAATGCCGGCGCTGCCTCCGCCCGCCGCCGTCGCTGCAAGGCGCCGCCGGCCCCCCGTGCTCTGGAGAGGAGAGAAGGAGGGGGATGCAAATGAGTGTATTAGGGTTGTGGGCCATTTTTCATGACCCTCATAGAACGCGTGGATCGTTGGATTAGATCCAACGGTCGTGGGCACTTGGGCTGCTCAGCCTGAGCCCGAGCCAGACTCTCAGCCCTGCCCCGAGCTGACCTCCGCCGCCACCTCCATCGCCGCCCGCCGCCGCCGCCTCCACCACCGGCCGCCAGCCGCAGCCGCGGCGCTTCACTACAGGAAAATCAACATTTTATGATGGCTGAATTTATTTACGTGGGTCAGCCGTCGTAAATTAACGTACTTACAACAGCGCGTGGTAGCCGTCGTGAGTTTACTAACTTACGAAGGTCGCTGGCTCTCGGCCGTCATAAATAAAAGGACCGACGGAATTTAAGTACCATTTACGACAACTAAAAGCTAAACCGTCGTAAGTAGAGAAGCCGTCGTAAATAAAGAACATAACTCTACATCTCATGGGCCGTGCGCGCGGCCCACTCACGCGCGCGACCAGCCGACTACCGCCGCACCGCTCCACCTCGCCCTCGCCGAGCCGCGCCGCCACCGCCACCACGCCCCGCCCCGCCCTGCCGCCGCGCACCACCGTCCCGCACCCCGCCCCTCCGCGCACCGCCGTCTCGCGCCCCGCCCCGCCGCATCGCAGCCGCGCCTCGCACCGCCATCCCGCAGCCGTCGCCGTCCCGCCCCAAGCCCCGCCTGGCCACCCCTGCTCGCGCTGAGCCCCGGCCGTGCCTCGGCCGCCGCCGCTCGCCCCGCCCCGCCTCGAGCCCCGCCCTGCTGCGCCGCCCGACCCGCCTCGCCCGGCCCCTGCTTGCCGCGCCGCCTAGAGCCCCTGCTCGCCACGCTTCGAGTTCCTGCTCGCCGCGCCGCCCGGCCCCTGCTCGCCGTGCCGCCTCCCGACGCTGTGTATGTGTGACCCAACACCGTGTTTATGTGTGATTACATGTTTAATTTGATATTAGTTGATTAATTGTTTAATTAGTATTGTAATTGATTATTGTTGAATTAATACTTTGATTGATTGCGTGATTAGTTACTATATGTAAATAAATGGGTTTCGGCCCGATCCGTCCTGACACGACCCATTTAGGGTCTGTCACGGCCCATTTAGTGGTAATGTATTAGTCGAGACAGGCACGAAGGACGGCAAGCTCCCGCGCGTGGATGGCGGTGCCTGACGGGGCAGTTTCATCTTTGACCCACATACGACGGGGCATAACGTACGACGGCTAACACTAAAGGCATCGTAAGATAATGGCAGGCCCCAGCGGAGCATAACTTAGGACGGCTGACCCACTTCTTTGTCTCTCTCTTGTTCTTTCCTTCTCTCTCGTTCTTTACTCTCTCTCTTTTAAATGACTCAAAAATGAAGGATTGACGTAAACCTATACGACATGCGTCACCCGTTTTGAACCGGCCCGTCTCACATGTGTTACGCATGTGAGGCGTGTAGGTTCGGAATTGTCCCTTTTTGGACAGCCTGGAAGTGACCGAGGGGGCGTGGCTTGTGATGAGACGCGGGTTTAGATCTAGACGAGATTTCGATGGCATAACCCTGTTGTTCTCTACTGCACTATTTTCAGGCGTGCAGTGGAGAATAGCTGGGTTATGCTTCCGAAATTTCATTATGATCCAGACCACGCGTCTCGTCATGAGCACACTCCGCTCGGTCACTCTTGGGTGGGTTTAGGACCTATACTTTCCAATAGATGTAGGGCCGTGACATAAATAAATTATAAAGTAACTATAATTTCCTTGACATCAAACTGCAGATTCAATCATGGGTGAGGACCGTAGTTGGATGTATACCGGTTGGAAGAACAGTTCTGGTGGTCACTCGGGTGAGTGGTTCGCCAAGACAGATGCTTTTGTAGATCGAGCTTTTTCATTGTCAAAGATCGATAAGGTGCGGTGCCCATGTACGAAATGTTGGAATACCAAGGTTTTGGACGAAATGACGGTCTCGATACACTTGTGTCGAAATGGTTACACGCCACATTATGAGGTGTGGACCTTCCACGGCGAGACAACTTCTAAAACTGTACAAGAAGTGGAAGAGGAAAATGATGGTAACACGAGGGTTGATAGGATGGATGAGATGCTTGAAGCTATACAACCAGAGTTTATGGAGGATCCTCCTACAACGGAGGTTGAAGCGTTCTTCAAGCTTCTCAAAGCTTCAGAAGAGCCGCTGCATGAACACACTGAAGTGACCCTCCTCACTTTCATTACTAGACTTATGGCAATTAAGTCTAAGTACTTCTTTTCTAATAACTGCTACAACGACCTCATCAAATTGATCAGTGACATCCTTCCACAGCCTCATAAAGTACCTAAAGATATGTATCAGACGAAGAAATTGCTTTCTGGTCTTGGTATGAAATATGGGAAGATTGATGTGTGTCCAGATAATTGCATGCTTTTCTGGAAAGAGCATGCAAAAGAGAAGAAATGCTTAAAATATGGTGAATCAAGGTTTGTCGAAGTTGTTAATAACGATGGTGATAATGTGATGACAGAAGTCGCACGTAAGCAACTTCGTTACTTACCCGTGACACCTCGGTTGAAGTGGTTGTTTCTATCAAAAAGAACGGCCATACACATGAGATGGCACAAGGAAGGTGTACGTGAGAACAATGCAGTCATGATACACCCGGCCTACGGTGAGGCATGGAAGACGCTTGACCGGTTTGATCCAGACTTCAGTCGTGATGCCAGAAATGTTTGCATCGGGTTGGCGACAGATGGATTCTCGCCGTTCAGTACAAACGCCACACCATACTCCTGTTGGCCTATCTTTGTCATTCCGTACAACCTACCACCAGCTCTTTGCATGAAGTACGAGTTCATGTTCCTTAGCCTCATTATACCTGGGCCAGATCATCCTGGGCCACATATCAACGTGATGTTGAAACCGCTGCTCAAAGAATTGAAAATGTTGTGGACAGGAGTCGAAGCGTACGACTGTTACAAAAAGCAGAAATTCAACCTTCGAGCTGCTTATTTGTGGTCCGTCCATGATTTCTCGGCATACGGTATGTTTTCTGGATGGAGCACTCACGGTCGTTTGACTTGTCCAATATGTGCTTCTGACACGGACTTTTTCGACTTACTCATGGAGGAAAGATATGCTACTTCGATTGTCACAGACGTTGGCTCCCTCCGAATCACATGTTTAGGAAACAGAGGAATGTCTTTAAAAAAGACACCATTGTCACTAAAGGACCACCGAAACTTCTAAACGGATCTGAAATATCTGATATGCTGGACAACCTGGTGCCAGATAAAGGATGTCCTGTATATTTTATCGGTTACGGAGAGGATCACAATTGGACTCATATATGTGGACTATGGGAGATACAATACGTGAAGTCGTTGATACTAATGCATAACTTATGTAATGCATCAAGAGCGTAATATAAGCACATGCATGGACATGACGGGCAAAACGAAAGTCAATATAAAGGCTCGAAAGGACCTGGCGGAGCTTTGTAACCATCCAACTCTTGATCTCTCTGAAAGTGGAGCTAAACCACGTGCTTCTTTCTGTCTTCGACCTAAAGAAAAGAAAGAAGTACTCAAATGGTTGAAAATTTTGAAATTCCCAGATGGTTACGCAGCTAGTCTGAAACGAGCCGTGAATATCAAAACGGGAAAGCTGACAGGGTTGAAGAGTCATGATTATCTCATAATAATGGAAAGACTTCTACCTGTTACGTTTCGGGGCTATTTTGATGATGCGGTATGGAAGGTGCTAGCCGAGCTTAGTCACTTCTATAGACAGCTCTGTTCAAAAGAAATCACGATAGATATGATGCGTAAATTGGAGAAGGAGATACCGGTACTATTATGTAAGATGGAAAAAAATTTCCTCCAGGGTTCTTCAATCCAATGCAACATCTCCTCATCCATCTTCCATTTGAAGCTAAAGTTGGAGGTCCCGTGCAATATAGGTGGATGTATCATATTGAAAGAGCACTAAGATATTTGAAATCAATGGTTCGTAACAGGGCAAAGGTAGAATGATGCATCGCCGAAGCATTTACTCATAAAGAAGTAGGATACTTTTCAAGTGTTTAATTTGCAGAGGAAAACAATGTCAACACTTCGGCAATGCGGTACAATGTGGATGAGCAACCTCCTTGTAGCGATCTATCTATTTTTGCAACAAGAGGCAGTACTGTTGGTAGTTCCACTTCCTACAACTCTACCGCAGAAGAAAGGAGTGTTGTTTTCCTCTACATGTACGCGAATATAGATGAGATGGACAAATATTTCAAGTAAGTGTTTGTCTTACATCAGCGTATTTTGTAACACATCTATTATAAAAAGTTTTCTTTTTGTACAGTGAATTCCACAAGCAAAATTGGACACATAGGCATCAACCTACGAGCAAACAAGTAGAAGTGATGCGACGGGAAGGAATAAACGGAGGACCTAATTTCCTATCATGGTTTCGAGATCATGTAACATTTTCTCGTTAACTTAGCAATATTTACAAAGTATTCTTATAACTTACGAGTATTTACAAAGTTTTCTTATAACAGTGCATGAAAGATGCTGACGTCCATGAAGACTTGCGACAACTATCCTATGGATTGATTAAAAATAGGAGCTATGGTCGATATGACGTCAATGGCTACCGATTCCGTACAACTCAATTTGAATCTCTTTGTCCTATCGCGGCAACATCTAATACCGGAGTTGTGATGAGGGCAGTCGACTCTCAAGGACGTGAAACTAATTATTATGGAATCATTAATAAAATCCTTGAATTTGCTTTTGCCGAGAATAAGGATCTTCGAGTAGTATTCTTTGACTGTGATTGGTTTGATATCAATCATGGAACTCGACTAAACCAATTTGGCATGGTGGAAGTCAAACACAACGAACGGCTATGAGGATATGATTCATTTGTTCTTGCACACCAAGTGGAGCAAGTGTATTATCTATCTTATCCATGTAAAAAACTCAAAGCTTGGTGCGTTGTACATAAGTTTAATCCTCGTGAGCGGTTATACACTCCAGGAGATGATGGTTACCATGATACTGATGAGGTTGACGAGGTTTACCAAGAAGAAGAGTTGCCAGACTCGTTTATCATCGAGCCTAGTGTAGGACTCAATGACTTAGTTGGAGACGCTCAAGATGTCGAGAATTCTGATATGCATAAACGGAAATGAAATCTAGTTCAGACGCTCACGAAAGAAGATCGATGGTCTGGTTTAAGGAGTAGGGTACATGATCATGACGTTGATAAATTTTGAAATTGATGATGTAACGTTTTCTTCACTAACTTAACATGAATTTTGTCGTCATCAAAGGGGAGCGGCAATATTTATCAATTATTCCTTGCAACAGGATGTCGTCATCAAAGGGGAGCGGGAAGAAGGGGGCACGAGGGTTCCTCAGTCGGTCACTAGACCTCTTCTCAGGTAGCTCGTCAGGTGCGAGCAGACACTCTCAGCTGATGGGGCACCTACCAGACTTTGCGGGCCGAGCTCTGGCCTTACAGCGCACAGAGGTAAATTTCAGTTGTCAATCACGCTATTTTAAATTGCACTTATAAATAATTTATTCTTATCAATCCTTTAATTTTGCAGTCTGACTCACAGTCGTCAGTTTCAGAGTCAGAGGTTAGGGTGTCATTGATGGTGTCCCTGCTTTATCGTGGGACGACTACGCTCGTGTCTCGCACGAGGTGCACGACACTCTTCAGGGGGCCGTGTGGAACGATTTTATGGTAAGTTTAAATGTTTATATTCTTCAACTCATTTAAATTGTTAATGCATATTGATTAAATGTTTGTTTTTTTTAAAGCTGAGGTACCAGTTAGAGGGAACGAGCGAGAGCATGATGGAGCACGTGACACTCGTGTTCCACACAAACGCTCGGAAGCTCGTGACGCAGGTGTTGTCGTACGCCCGCATACAGGCCGTTAACGACTACCAGAAATGGCATCAGCAGCAGCAGGAATGGGGTCCCTTTAGAAGGGACTCCGACACGTACTTGACAGAGGATCAATACGCAGAGGTAAGTTCTAATTGTTAAAAAAACTCAATAGTTACTTATGTTAACAGTTAATGATATACTAAATATGTGCAGGTTAGTATTTCCTGGTTAGAGGGTCAACCCGACGCATACCGAGCTCTCTGTCGGTATTGGGCTAGCGATGACTTCAAAGCTAAGTCCATGAGGGCTCGAGGATGCAGAGGGTCCGATGGGAAGCACACCTATGGCGCCGATGGTCATTTGTGTTTTCCTAAACGCATGGTAAGTGTATTATAAGTTCGTTTATGTGTTCATAACTTATTTATCCTACTAACACACATCTGCAGGAGCGAGAGACCGGCCAGGAGCCTAGCGTGATCGAGGTTTGCAAGAGAGGTCACAGGGGAAGTGACCCGTCGCAGCCGGGGCAGTGCAGTTAGGTCGCGACCGATCGATTGGTAAGTTTACAGAATTATTCAATTTAATTATAACTAATATTATTATTGATATACTAACACCATTTCTATGTTTTTTAGGAAAAGTACGGGCAGGAAGTCGTCAAAATACACGGTGAAGGGTACGATTGGGAAAACGCGCCAATCGACCCTCAAGCCGTGTATGCAAGCGGCGGCGGGAAGGCCCATGGCCGGTGAGTTGGTTTCTTTGATTTAGGTTTTCCAATCTTCCGTCTTTTACTTATTATTTTTCTTTCTTTTGTAGGTTTGCCATTTTCGATGGAGTTGTCGACTCGTGATCGGCGCGACTTGCGAGAGGCACTTCATCGACGTAGGCTTCATCGGTTGGTCCGTCAAGTGGTCGTCTCTCGCAGAGGGACATGAAGTTCCGTGCCATGCAGGAGAGGCTGACGCGTACCTAGGAGGAGCTCGACAGGACGACGATCATCCAGGAGTAGCAAGCTAACTACATGGCCCAGATGCAGGCAGCGGTGGAGGTATGTAATTTCAATTACTGTAGTTTACTTTCATAACATTTCAATAATACATATGTTCTAATATTTTCCAATTATAGGCCTTAGCTCGACAGAACGGCCAACAAATTACGATTCCTGCGTGGCAGCCGCCACAGGTGACCCCGTCACAGGAGCCCGCAGCCCAGGTGCCTCCGGTCAGGTCATAAACTCTTTAATATTGTATTTTTCATCTAACATAAGGAGAGAGGGATATGTAGAGTGGTACAGAAGGGAGAGAGGGAGTGCGAGAGAGAGTGAGAGGGAGATAGAGAGATCGAGTGTTGCAATAGAGGGAGAGATAGAGTGCGAGAGAGGATGTGAGTGAGAATAACATAAAGAGGCGATGAATAGTACAGAGAGAGGAAGAGAGTGAGAGAAAAAGAGAAAGACATTGATATCTGAATCAAAACCGTCATAACTACTCATGTGTTTTGTAGGGTTCGGCGACGGAGGCCTCTACTCCATCGCCACAGCTACCGGTTCCAAGAGAGACGCGTGGAGATGATATCTTCGGCTCCGGAGGTAGTCGAGAGGGTAGTGTGTAGCTCCTTTGTAATTTGTGTTGTGTGTGATGCATATGAACTGTTTTATGACTGTTTACTCATAACTGTCTTTTCTGTGAGATGGCCATCGAGCCAGGTTAGTGCGTTTCTGTTTTTTTTAAAAAAAAATTACGAACATAACTTACGATGGCTACTGCCAATAAGCCGTCGTAAGTTAGCCTCTGTTACTTACGATGGTCTGTAAAACCGTCGTAAGTAACGTGCCTTGGGCCACCACGTGGCCTGGGCCGTTACTTACGACGGATGCGCGACGCCGTCGTAAGTTAAGTTATTTACGATGGTAGCCGTCGTAAGTTAGGTTATTTACGATCCGGTAATTACCTCGGCTGTATACCGTCGTAAGTAAAGAAATATCGTCGTAAGTAGCTAACGTATGACGGTTTATGACTTAATTACGACGGCCTCAACCGTCATAAGTTCGTCGAATCCCTGTAGTGACTCTACTCATAGAGAAGGTGCACATGAGTTAGAGCTTTTGGGAGTAAAATTCTTTCCCCTATGTTAACATGTGTTGAGCATGGCTAGAGGAAATTTTTAACTCCCTCACATGTCCATTTGTGTGTTCATCATTTTATGTGACACAATTTTAGCCTTTCTTCGCCTTAACTTTGTCTCACAATGTGCAATAAAACTTTACAAAAGTTAGGGCTGTTACAGCTGTGTTCTTCTCGAAAAGGAAACAGAGAGCCGAGTGAGCGAGAGACAGCAAACAAGGGTTGTGCTCGTACGTGGGATGGATAGGGGCGAAGCAAACCAGCTGATAGCAGGAGCTGGCGCTCGGGCATCGGTTGGCGCCGGCGAGCAGGAGGTGGAGCGCGCGTGAGTGAAGAGCCGAGTCGGTTGAAGCCTTTTGTGTATGACATGTGGGGTCCACCTCTCCCCCTTATCCCTCAATTCTGTTTAAAATAGCAAACGAGCTCCAAATTTGATCAAACTCGGAGGATAGGCCAAAAGAAATGTGCGCAACACAATGGTGTACTTAACTTTGAATTTCGGTGAAGCTGGAATTTGAAACTGACATTTAAATTCCCATTCGAGTTTTCTCCCGTTTTAATTCCAACAATTAAGAAATCCTTTTCCATTTGGACTGAACATTTGCAGGGCTATTATTTGATGTATGGTGAACCGAGTTGTGAAGCTAGATCTCCCGGTTTGGAAATTTTTGCAAGTTCACTTTAGCATTTGGAGCTCACACTTTTGTATTCAAAAGTTTAAAGTCCCTCTCATTTTCTCGGTGTGATTTGCAGATCAACTTGCTATAATCTTGGTATTTCATAATACTATGGTTACCTTATGATGTGTGCTGTTGGGGGTCGCATCGTGCGGCACCACCCTCTGAGATCCTGGATGTACGGGATTTTGGTCCGTCACATAGACTAGGTCGTTGAAGGTGCCGCGATTTCATTGCGCGAGGTGAGTCTTCTTCTTGAGGTTTAACCCCCGATAGAACTGCTCGCGCTTCTTCTCCTCAGTGGAGATGTAATCCGACGCATACTGCGCCAGATGGTTGAACAGACAGGAGTAGTCGTGGGCACTCCTCCCGCCTTGCTTCAGTTCCAGGAACTCTTGGAACTTCCTCTTCATCATCCCGGGAGGTATATTATAGGCGCAGAACGCCTCCCGGAATTCTTGCCATTTCACGGCGTGGCCAGCAGGTAGTGAGGCAACATAATCGCCCACCACGCACCGGCGGTACCGTGAAGCTGCTCCGCCGCGAAAAGAGTCTTCTGCCGCTCCGTGCATTGGAGCAGCCCGAGCATGTACTCGATCGTCCACAGCCAGTTGTCGGCCTCCAGTGGTTCCGCCATTTCAGTGAACACCGGAGGATGCATACTCATGAAGTCTGAGTACGTGGTGATGTGGGCCTCCCGAGGCCCCCTCTCTTGACGTGTCCCCGCCTGGGACGTATTCTAGACAATCATGCGGAGCAGGTCGGTCTGCTCCTCACGAGAGCCCACCAGCGCGGATATCACATCCGGTAGCGTAAGCAGAGGCGACGGTGGTGGTTGTTGCTGCGTGGTGTTGTCGTAGGCAGGCGGCTGGGAGTCATCACCCCCTTGTTGATGCGATACATCTCATACATGGATAATGTAATAACTTTGCACAATCTACAACCATTACCAGACAAAATACAAATTTGTGAAATCCAAATTCACGGACTTCCTCTTTGGAAGTTCATCTCAACTAGATTTGGTCACTACGAGACATTAATATCGCTTTGTCATCGCGTATACTACCCTTTATCTTCAATACGACACAAACATGGTCTCTAGCAAAAAGAAATTGAGTAGGAAATATACTCAAATCTTTCACTAGTTAAAGATAACAACTCATGAGTATGTTCTACCCCATTGGAAGTAATAAAACCCCAATAGGTACAACAATCTCTCAAATGAGTTCAACTGTTCGTTCCTCTGCCCATAATAACCAATTTCTACTTATCCCAGATTTTGACCTGGTACTTCGCATTTTCATAACTAAAGTTGCAGACCAAAGTTAAAGTTAACTTCAGTATCTTTCCAACGAGTATTTATTTGCCCCCAGATCAGCTCTGGTTATAAATTTATGCTAATTTAAAGTCAACAATTTCTGGAAAAATTTCAACAGCACCTCCTTTGGAAGTTGCTGTTTTCAACTCAAAATTTCACTGAATTCCGTGCTGTAACTGCGAAAACTTTGAACAAAGATGTAACACATCTCATAAGCTTTCCAAAAATGTATCATATGATTCCTTTAGATTTATCCACAGGAATTTAAGCTTGAAAAACAAAACAGACCAGAGAGAGTTTTGAATCTGTCCTGGTTTTGGACAGTTTACAATCATCTGGAAATTCAACCAGTTTGATGTGTGATTCTGTTCTGGAAGTCTACTACAAAGTTGTATAGCACTTAAACCCATTTCCAGAACTTTATGCCACATCTCCATTGGCTAAATAACCTGTGAGTTATGCTCTGTTAAAGTTTAGCACACTTGCTGCCAAAACAGAGCACTCTGTTTTTCAAGTTCATTGAGTTGAACTAATCCACTTTTTAATTATTCTACAAAACCAGGGTCCTAACTATTAACACGTGGTTATCTTAGTTCCTTTTCAATATTGTTGTTAATGAAAATGATTTTACATGTCGGTACTACGTTCCTCCACTACAGGGATTCGACGAACTTATGACCGCTGAGGCCGTCGTAATTAAGTCATAAACCGTAGTAAGTTAGCTACTTACGATGGTATTTCTTTACTTACGATGGTATACAACCGAGGTAATTACCGGATCGTAAATAACCTAACTTACGACGGCTACCGTCGTAAATAACTTAACTTACGACGGCGTCGCGCATCCGTCGTAAGTAACAGCCCAGGCCACGTGGTGGCCCAAGGCACGTTACTTACGACGGTTCTGTTGACCGTCGTAAGTAACAGAGGCTAACTTACGACGGTTTTACAGACTGTCGTAAGTAACAGAGTCTAACTTACAACGGCTTCTGGGCCGTCGTAAGTTATGTTTGTAATTTAAAAAAAAACAGAAACGTACTAACCTGGCTCGATGGCCAGCTCACAGAACAAACAGTTATGAGTAAACATTCATAAAACAGTTCATATGCATCACACACAACAGAAATTACAAACGGGCTAAACACTACCCTCTCGACTACCTCTGGAGCCGAAGATATCATCTCCACGCGTCTCTCTTGGAACCGGTAGCTGTGGCGATAGAGTAGAGGCCTCCGTCGCTGAACCCAACAAAACACATGAGTAGTTACGACGGTTTGGATTCAGATATCAATGTCTTTCTCTTTTTTCTCACTCTCTTCCTCTCTCCATACTATTCATCCCCTATTTATGTTATTCTCACTCACACCCTCTCTCGCACTCTCTCTCTCCCTCTATTGCAACACTCGATCTCTCCATCTCACTCTCACTCCCTCTCGCACTCCCTCTCTCCCTTCTGTACCACTCTACATCTCCCTCTCTCCTTATGTTAGATAAAAAATACAGTATTAAAGAGTTTATTACCTGTACCGGAGGCACCTGGGCTGCAGGCTCCTGTGACGGGGTCACCTGTGGTGGCTGCCACACAGGAATCATGATTTGTTGGCCGTTCTGTCGAGCTAAGGCCTATAATTGGAAAATATTAGAACATATGTATTACTGAAATGTTATGAAAGTAAACTACAGTAATTGAAATTACTTACCTCTACCGCTGCCTACATCTGGGCCATGTAGTTAGCTTGCTACTCCTGAATGGCCCTCGTCCTGTCGAGCTCCTCCTTGGTCAGCGTCAGCCTCTCCTACATGGCACAGAACTCCATGTCACTCTGCGAGAGACGGCCACTTGACGGACCAACCGATGAAGCCTGCGTCGATGAAGTGCCTCTCGCAGGTCGCGCCGATCTCGAGTCGACAACTCCATCGAAAATGGCAAACCTACAAAAGAAAGAAAAATAATAAGTAAAAGAAGGAAGATTAGAAAACCTAAATCAAAGAAACCAACTGACCGGCCATGGGCCTTCCCGCCGCCGCTTGCATACATGGCTTGAGGGTCGATTGGCGCGTTTTCCCAATCGTACCCTTCACCGTGTATTTTGACGACTTCCTGCCCGTACTTTTCCTAAAAAACATAGAAATGGTGTTAGTATGTCAATAATAATATTAGTTATCATTAAATTGAATAATCTTGTAAACTTACCAATCGATCAGTCGTGACCTGACTGCACTGCCCCGGCTGTGACGGGTCACTTCCCCTGTGACCTTTCTTGCAAACCTCGATCGCGCTAGGCCCCTAGCCGGTCTGTCGCTCCTGTAGATGCATGTTAGTAGGATAAATAAGTTATGAACACATAAACGAACTTATAATACACTTACCATGCATTTAGCCAAACGCAAATGACCATCGGCGCCATAGGTGTGCTTCTCGTCGGACCCTCTGCATCCTCGAGCCCTCATGGACTTAGCTTTGAAGTCATCGCTAGCCCAATACCGACAGAGAGCTCGGTATGCGTCGGGTTGACCCTCTAACAAGGAAATACTAACCTGCACATATTTAGTATATCATTAACTGTTAACATAAGTAACTATTGAGTTTTTTTAACAATTAGAACTTACCGCTGCGTATTGATCCTCTATCAAGTACGTGTCAGAGTCCCTTCTAAAGGGACCCCGTTCCTGCTGCTGCTGATGTCGTTTCTGGTAGTCGTTAACGACCTGTATGCGGGCGTACGACAACGCCTGCGTCACGAGCTTCCGAGCGTTTGTGTGGAACATGAGTGTCGCGTGCTCTATCATGCTCTCGCTCGTTTCCTCTAACTGGTACCTCAGCTTTAAGAAAACACACATTTAATCAATATGCATTAACAATTTAAATGAGTTTAAGAATGTAAACATTTAAACTTACCATAAAATCGTTCCATATGGCCCCCTGAGGAGTGCCGTGCACCTCGTGCGAGACACGAGCGTAGTCGTCCCACGACAAAGCAGGGACACCATCGATCACACCGGGATAGTGCAAACGCACTAAAGCCCGATGACACCGTTAACCTGCCTGTGATGTCCCTGACCCGTGAACGAACAGTCGTACCAAGATCTGCAAAATTTGTTATCTCAGTAAGTATATGTAGACATCATGAAATATGTACCAAGTATATGATTTCTTTACCTGTCTCCATCTGGATGAATAGTGACCCACTCACGAGGAACAGGAGGAGGAGCCGCAAAGTGGGTCCGCCTCGTCCGTCGTCTCTGCGCGGGCACCACGTCCGGTGACCCGGAAGGCTGGTCACCACTAGAGCCCGAAGGCTTCACGCTCGCCGGCTCCGAAGGTAGGGTAGCCGGCTCCGAGGGCTGGCTAGCCTGTGGCGGCGCCCTAACCTCTGACTCTGAATCTGACGACTGTGAGTCAGACTGCACAATTAAAGGATTGATAAGAATAAATTATTTATAAGTGCAATTTAAAATAACGTGATAGACAACTGAAATTTACCTCTGTGCGCTGTAAGGCCAGAGCTCAGCCCGCAAAGTCTGGTAGGTGCCTCATCACCTGAGAGCGTCTGCTTGCACCTGACGAGCTACCTGAGAAGAGGTCCCGTGACCGACTGACGAACCCTCGTACCCCCTTATTCCCGCTCCCCTTTGATGAAAACATCCTGTTGCAAGGAATAATTGATAAATATTGCCGCTCCCCTTTGATGACGACAAAATTCATGTTAAGTTAGTGAAGAAAACGTTACATCATCAATTTCAAAATTCATCAACGTCATGATCATGTACCCTACTCCTTAAACCAGACCATCGATCTTCTTTCGTGAGCGTCTGAACTGGATTTCGTTTCCGTTTACGCATATCAGAAGTCTCGACATCTTGAGCGTCTCCAACTAAGTCATCGAGTCCTACACCAGGCTCGATGATAAACGAGTCTAGCAACTCTTCTTCTTGGTAAACCTCGTCAACCTCATCAGTATCATGGTAACTATCATCTCCTGGAGTGTATAACCACTCACGAGGATTAACCTTATGTACAACCCACCAAGCTTTGAGTTTTTTGCATGGATAAGATAGATAATACACTTGCTCCACTTGGTGTGCAAGAACAAATGAATCGTATCCTCGTAGCCGTTCGTTGTGTTTGACTTCTACAATGCCAAATTGGTTTAGTCAAGTTCCATGATTGATATCAAACCAATCACAGTCAAAGAATACTACTCGAAGATCCTTATTCCCGGCAAAAGCAAATTCAAGGATTTTATTAATGATTTCATAATAATTAGTTTCACGTCCTTGAGAGTCGACTGCCCTCGGCATAACTCCGGTATTAGATGTTGCCACGAGAGGATGAAGAAATTCAACTTGAGTTGTACGGAATCGGTAGCCATTGACGTCATATCGACCATAGCTCCTACCTTTAATCAATCCATAGGATAGTTGTCACAAGTCTTCATGGACGTCGGCATCTTTCATGCACTGTTATAAGAAAACTTTGTAAATACTCATAAGTTATAATAATACTTTGTAAATATTGCTAAGTTAACGAGAAAATGTTACATGATCTCGAAACCAGGATAGAAAATTAGGTCCTCTGTTTATTCCTTCCCATCGCATCACTTCTACTTGTTTGCTCGAAGGTTGATGCCTATGTGTCCAATTTTGCTTGTGGAATTCACTGTACGAAAAGAAAACTTTTTAGAATAGATGTGTTATAAAATACGCCAATTAGTATAAATGTAAGACAAACACTTACTCGAAATATTTGTCCATCTCATCTATATTCGCGTACATGTAAAGGAAAGCAGCACTCCATTCTTCTGCGATAGAGTTGTAGGAAGTGGAACTACCAACAGTAGTGCCTCTTGTTGCAAAAATAGAGAGATCGATACAAGGAGGTTGCTCATCCACATTGTACCGCATTGCCAAAGCGTTGACATTGTTTTCCTCTGCAAAGTAAACACTTGAGAAGTATCCTACTTCTTTAAGAGTAAATGCTTCGGCGATGCATCCTTCTACCTTTGCCCTGTTACGAACCATTAGTTTCAAATATCTTAGTGCTCTTTCAATATGATACATCCACCTATATTGCACGGGACCTCCAACTTTAGCTTCAAATGGAAGATGGATGAGGAGATGTTGCATTGGATTGAAGAACCCTGGAGGAAAATTTTTTCCTTCTTACATAATAGTACCGGTATCTCCTTCTCCAATTTACGCATCATCTCTATTGTGATTTCTTTTGCACAGAGCTGTCTATACAAGTGACTAAGCTCGGCTAGCACCTTCCACACCGCATCATCAAAATAGCCCCAATAACTTAACAGGTAGAAGTCTTTCCATAATTATGTGATAATCATGACTCTTCAACCTTGTCAGCTTTCAAGTTTGAATATTCACGGCTCGTTTCAGACTAGCTGCGTAACCATCTGGGAATTTCAAATTTTTCAACCATTTGAGTACTTCTTTTTTTTCTTTAGGTCGAAGACAGAAAGAAGCACCTGGTTTAGCACCACTTTCAGAGAGCTCAAGAGTTGGACGGTTACAAAGCTCTGCCAGGTCCTTTCTAGCCTTTATATTGTCTTTCGTTTTGCGCGTCATGTCCATGCATGTGCTTATAATACATTCGGCCATATTACGCTCTTGATGCATTACATCAACGTTATGCATTAGTATCAACGACTTCACATATGATAGCTCCCATAGTCCACATATATGAGTCCAATTGTGATCCTCTCCGTAACCGATAAAATATCCAGGATGTCCTTTATCTGGCACCAGTTTGTCAAGCATATCAGATATTTCAGATCCGTTTAGACGTTTCGGTGGTCCTTTAGTGACAACGGTATCTTTTTTAAAGACATTCCTCTGTTGCCTAAACATGTGATTCGGAGGTAGCCAACGTCTGTGACAATCAAAGTAGCATATCTTTCGTCCATGAGCAAGTAGAAAACAGTCCGTGTCAGAAGCACATATTGGACAAGTCAAACGACAGTGAGTGCTCCATCCAGAAAACATACCGTATGCCGGGAAATCATGGACGGACCACAAATAAGCAACTCGAAGGTTGAATTTCTGCTTTTTGTAACAATCGTACGCTTCGACTCCAGTCCACAACATTTTCAATTCCTCGATCAGCGGTTTCAACATCATGTTGATACGTGGCCCAGGATGATCCGACCCAGATATAATGAGGCTAAGGAACATGAACTCGTACTTCATGCAAATAGCTGGTGGTAGGTTGTACGGAATGACAAAGACAGGCCAACAGGAGTATGGTGTGGCGTTTGTACTGAACGGCGAGAATCCATCTGTCGCTAACCCGATGCGAACATTTCTCGCATCACGACTGAAGTTTGGATCGAGCCGGTCAAGCATCTGTAAAAGCCCAAGAAAAAGGGACTTGCAAAAACTTTTTATCACCTCACAACACAACAGTTTTGTTGTGAATATATTGTGAAGAGCAAGGAACCTCCATCAAAAGGGTGTTGGTTCAAACTCTCCACACATGTGATAACACATGAGAGGTGATTCTAAAACCATCTTAGAGTCATTCACAAGTGGGGACCTTAGTTGGATTAAGACCAATGAGTTGAAGTACTCAAGTGCAAGGGGAGGGTTTGAAAATCAGAATTTGAACTATGGTCCAACTCAAAATTCAAATGAGGGGAGGATATAAAGGGTGATTCAAAACTGTTGTATTCAAACTCATGGTTGCAGCAGCTAACACAAGAATCAAAGTGCATATTTGGATTCCATAGGTCCAAATTAGTGGGGAGGCACAGTCTCAATAAATTGTGAAAAGGTTTGCTACCCAATTTTCCAAAAAGGATCCAAATGTGCAAAGAATTCAAATATACATTTGAATTTGGGGGAAATTGCCCAACCATACAAATGTAGCTCAGCTGGAAACTCCAAACATTTGAGTTCATCACGTGCCAAATTTTTGGAGATATTTTGAGAGGTGGGGGAGCACTGACTAGTGGGACCCATTTATCATTGGGGGAAACTAAACAATTGCAAAAAGTCCTCAGTGAAGCACAAGGTCGTTGTTTGACTACCTCCCACGCGAAGTAAACCGAGCAGCCAACGCCTCTGCGGGTGACACCGAGGAGCAGCCGGCAGCCACCTCCTCTGGATTTCCCGTGCGCTGTAGAGCTGCCTGACGTCCTTGCCCCCACTGCCGTGCCTCTGTTATCCCACGGTACCGAAGAACGTCGCTGTTCTTTTCCCCTCGCGCGAGAAACAGCCCAAACTGCCGACGCCGTCTGCTCAGTTTATCGCCACCCTCGCTCGCGTGCAAAGCTTCGGTTGAGCAGCCAAACCGCACCACGGGCTCTCCTCCAACATCTCCACACCATTTCTACGTGAGTTTCGCCTCCACACACCGAGGCAAACCGAGTTCCCTGGCGACCGCAATAGGACCGAGAGCATGTGCTCTCGTGGACAGATCCAACCGCGGCATGTCACGGCCAAGCTAGGCCATTTCTGGAAGCGCACGACGTCCAGGCAACTAACCCCCGAGGCTCAGGATCAACCGTGGATCATCGGCAGAGAAATTTGAGATTTCCCTCCGAACGGTGCAGAGCCACCTTCGGGTAAGAAACCCACAAATTCCCGACATATTCTGGCTTAGAGTTTATCAAACTGCACTCACAGGATCTAGACCTGATGGCGCCCAAGTTTGCTTCACAACCCTAGCCTGATTTTAGCGGTAGCCGGCGTATTTCCCAGTTTTCCAACCGCGGACATGGCGGGAAGGATCGGGCTCACGGTGACGGATAGGTTAGAGCTCTCCCCGAGCCTTTGCATGGCCCTGTCGACCTTCCCTGAGATTCCCCGGTGCTGTAGAGCCCTTCCACCAAGGTTTTGGCGGGCTAAGTTGGTCGGGTGACATAGCCGAAGTGACCCCGAGCCGCTGCACCATCGCAGGCTAGGTTAGGGCCACCGCCGGCCAGAGCAGTTGGTGCCATCATGTTCAGCGCACAAAATTAGGCCCAGACGGCGAGTTTCTGGCCGAGAGGCGGCCGGGAAGCCGGGTCCGGCGAGCTTCAGTGAGCTGCCGGCGAGGGGGCGTCGCGGGAAAAGGGGCTGGCGCGAGGAAGAAGATGAGCCGGCCGGGCCCGCTTGTCAGACGCTCAATACACAGTGGGGGATTCTCTGTGGCACCGGATCATCTGCGACAACGCGGATAATAGTACTGTGGCCCCGTGTGGCGCAGCCGAGGTGGTGACATGTGGGGGCCGGGCCCGCTGTCAGGGATTTGAACTTTCCCAGTTAATTCAAATTCCAGAATTTCCGCAAACTTTAGAACCTCATAACTTTTGCTAGGAAGCTCCAAATTTAGTGATTCAAATTGGGTTGGATTCATCTTGCCTATCTATATCCAAATATGCCACCCAATTTGTACGAAACCTATTATTTAATCCTGGAAAATTCTTTAAAGCTTTTCAGCAAAAGAATTTTAGAGGGAGTTTGGTTCATCCATAAATCCCCAAATTTTGCCAGAATGTTCTTTAGGATGTTAGTGAACCCCTCTAAAACTTTCAGACCATTTGGAGTTGATTTGGTAAGAGCAATTCAAATTTGAAGGTGCTGTGTTCATTTGAATACAGAAACATTTCCAGAGAATTTCCAAAACTTGGAAATTCAGTTCTGGTCAAATCGTAGCTCCAAAGATACTAGGAAAATTCATGCAAATTCTATGAGCTATAATTGAAATTGTAGTTCACTAAGTTTGGCATGAACAGGGGTGTGATCTGAGAATTAATTCTTCTTTGCTTAATTGCTAAGAAAATTATTCTGAACAAACCACTCAATGAAAAGTGCTAAATTTTGGTTCAGAGGTTTTCTTGTGACAAGGAACTCACACAAAAATTCTAAGCTCCATTGGAGCTATGGATCACCCCTGCTCTGTTTAACCACTTGAGGTGATCAATGGGGAAGAGGGGGATAACCATTTAGCACTTAACCATGTGCTTAGGTCCAAACCCAAACCACTAGCCCCAGTTTCATTTTAAATTCTTGAACAGAGTTCCAGTTGTTACAAACTGGGTATTAGAACTAATAGCAGAAGCATTACAATAAACTTATGTGCATATCCATTAACATGTAGTGTTTTATTAACGTGTAGTCGCTGAAGGCGAGGAAGCTCCGGAAGTACTTGACTTCCTCCTTCCGGAAGAAGAGCTAACTACTGACCAGCAGAAATAAGGCAAGCCCCGGTTTACATTAAATCTTTTATCAAGTTTTGCTTTGTTCACATATTTAGGGTGAGGTATGATTGTGCATTACACTACAGGAAACAGGGTAACATACGACAGCCTGTATAACATACGACGGCTAGCTGTCGTATATAAACTTACATACGACGGTCAGCAGAGGCTGTCGTATATAAGTTTATATACGACAGTACAGCCGTCGTTTCGTATATGGCTGTCGTATATAACTGTTATATATGACAGCCAACCCTAGGCTGTCGTATATAGCAGTTATATACGACAGCCAAACCAAGGCTATTGTAAATAAGCTTATGTACGATGGCCACACCATGGGCTATCGTAAATAAGGCTTATATACCCGCGGGCCCGGGTCAGCGCGGGCATTCACGCCCACGCCGACCCGAGCCCCCGCAGCCCTAAAGGCCGCCGCCGCCCGCCCGCCGCCGCCAGCCGCCGCCCCGGCTGCCCCCCGCCCGCCGCCGGCAGCCGCCGCCCCGGCCGCCACCCGCCCGCCAGTCAGCCGCCGCCGCCTGGCCGCCACCACCGCCAGCCGCCGCCGCCACGGAGGTCCCCGCCCCGGCCGCCGCAGCCTTGCCGCAGCGGCCCCGGCCGCCGCAGGCTCGCCACAGCGCCACCCACCGCGCTGCCACGTCGCCGCACCGCCCGAACCTGCGCCCGTCGCGCTGTGCGCCACCGCACCGTGCCGGTCCGCCTCCATGCCGTCCGCCGCCCGCCTCGCCGTGTGCCGCTCGCCGCACCGCCTCCACCGTGAGGTAAGTCGCCCGCCTCCCTCCCCATCTAGAAAGTTTGGTTTTTTAATTACCAATAGTTTAGATTATGCTTGTTTGTTTTTAATTGTTTAGTGGCTAATTCTTTAGATTTAGATGAATTGATATGCTTAGATTTAATTATTGCCCAGGTTTATTTGAATTGCTAGATAGATGTTTTTTTAATTGCTTAGAATTGATAAGCTTGTTAACTACGGTAATTATGTTTGTTTAGATGAGTTGTTAATTGCTTAGATGATTAATGAATATGAGTTAATAGTTTAATTGATTATTGTTTGAGTGTTTAAAAGTACTATATGTACATAAATGGGCTTAGGGCCCGATACAACCCATTTAGTGGTAACGTATACGTCTACAAAAGCACGATGTATCACTCAAAGAAATTACAATCTGGACTAGGTATAAAATATGAAAAAATTGACGTGTGTCCAGATAACTGCATGCTATTCTGGAAAGAGCATGACAAAGAGAAGAATTGTTTAAAGTATGGAAAATCGAGGTTTGTCGAAGTTGTCAATGACGATGGTGATAAAGTAATGACAGAAGTTGCACATAAGCAATTGCGTTACTTGCTTGTGACACCTCGGTTGAAGTGGCTATTTCTTTCTAAAAGATCTGCCAGACACATGAGATGGCACAAAAAAGGTGTGCGTGAGAACAAAGATGTGCTGACTCATCCGTCGGACGGTGATGCATGGAAGTCTTTGGACTCTTTTGATCCTGCTTTTGCTAGTGATGCGAGAAATATTCGCATCGGGTTAGCGACGGATGGTTTTTCACCTTTCAGTACAACTGCCACACCATACTCCTGTTGGCCCGTCTTTGTTATTCCGTACAACCTACCACCTTCTCTTTGTATGAAGTACGAGTTTATGTTTCTTAGCCTCATTATACTAGGACCAGATCATCCGGGATCACGTATCAATGTGATGTTGAAACCATTGATTGAAGAATTGAAAACGTTGTGGATTGGAGTTGAAGCGTATGACTGTTACAAGAAGCAGAAATTCAACCTTTGAGCTGCTTATTTGTGGTCTGTCCATGATTTCCCTGCGTACGACACGATTTCTGGATGGAGCACACATGGTCATTTCCCGTGTCCCATATGTGCGTCTGACACAGAGTGTTTTCGACTTACATACGGTGGCAAGATAAGCTACTTTGATTGTCATAGGCGTTGGCTTCCTCGAAACCACCCATTCAGGCAATAGAGGAATGTCTTCAGAAAAGATACTGTTGTCACTAAGGAACCACCTAAACGCCTAAGCGGGTGTGAAGTATCCGATGTGTTGGACTCACTAGTCCCTGATGAAGCTCGCCCTGGATTCTTTGTAGGTTACGGAAATGTTCACAACTAGACTCATGTATGTGGAGTTTGGGAACTACTATATGTGAAGAAATTGATACTGATGCATAATATTGATGTAATGCATCAGGAGCATAACATGGCCGAATGTATCATAAGCACGTACATGGATATCACGAGCAAAACGAAAGACAAGTTAAAGGCTCGAAAGGATTTGGCCGAGATTTGTAATCGACCTACTCTTGAGCTCTCTGAAAGAGGTGGTAAGCCACGTGCTTCTTTCTTGCTTCGACCTAATGAAAAGAAACAAGTTATGGAATGGTTGAAAACTTTGAAATTCCCATATGGTTATGCTACTAGTCTGAGACGAGCCGTGAATGTTAAAACAGGAAAGCTCACTGGGTTGAAGAGTCATGACTATCATATAATAATGGAAAGACTCTTACCTGTTATATTTCGGGGATATCTGGATGATGCGGTGTGGAAGGTGTTAGCTGAGCTCTCATTATTCTATAGGCAGTTATGTGCCAAAGAAATAACGAAAGACATGATGGAGAATTTAGAGAAGGAGATACGTGTACTTTTATGTAAGATGGAAAAAAATATTTCCTCCTGGTTTCTTCAATCCAATGCAGCATCTTCTTATACATCTTCCATTCGAAGCAAAAGTTGGTGGTCCTGTGCAATATAGATGGATGTACCATATTGAAAGAGCATTGAGATATTTGAAAACCATGGTTGGCAACAGAGCAAGGGTTGAAGGGTGCATTGCCGAAGCATTTACTCTAAAGGAAGTAGGTTACTTTTCTAGTTTCTACTTTGCAAAGGAAAACAATGTCAATACTTCGGCAATGCGATACAATGTAGATGACGAACCACCAGTTAGTGATCTCTCTATTTTTTAATCGAGGGGAACTACTGTTGGCAGCAGCACGACATACGATTTTACTGAAGGAGAAAGGACTGCTGCTTTACTCTACATGTATGCTAATATCGATGACATTGAGAAATATTTCGAGTAAGTGTTTCTCTTACATTTATGATGATTATTGTATTTACCAATACATGTATGCTAATGTCGATCACATATGTTTTGTGTGTACAGTGAGTTCCACAACCAAAACTTGAAACATAAGCATCAACCAACAGGAGAGCAAGTAGAAACGATGCGACGGGCTGGAATTAATGGAGGGCCTAATTTCTTATCCTGGTTTCGAGCTTATGTATTAGCGAACACCGACATCCATCAAGATTTACGACAACTATCTTATGGATTAGTGAAAGTTAGAAGCTATGGTCGATATGACGTAAATGGCTTCCGATTCCGTACAACTCAATTCGAAACTCTTCGTCCTCTCGCAGCAACATCAAATTGCAGAGTTGTGACGAGAGCAATCGACTCACAAGGGAAAGAAACCAATTACTATGGAATCATTAACAAAATTCTGGAATTTACTTTCTCTGGCAATAAAGAACTTCGAGTTGTGTTCTTTGATTGTGATTGGTTTGATAACAATCATGGAACTCGAGAAAATCAATTTGGCATGGTGGAAGTGAATCACAACAAACGCTTACGAGGTTTAGATACATACGTTCTTGCACATCAAGTGGAACAAGTGTATTATTTACCTTATCCAAGTAAGAAGCTTAGCACTTGGGGTGGTATATAAAGTGAATCCTCGTGAGCGCTTGTATACTCCTGGAGATGATGGTTATCATGATAGTGGAGACACTGAAGAAGTTTACCAAGACGAAGAGTTGCCAGACTCTTTTATCGTCGAGCCTGGTGTAGGACTCGATAACTTAGTAGGAGACGTTACAGATGTAGAGACATCTACAATGTGAAAGCGGAAACTTAAACAGCTCACGACGACAGATTGCGATGTTGATGATCGTGATGTTGATGATCATGATGTTGATGAATTTTGAAACTGATTACGAGTAATGTTCTTTTAAATGAAAGTGACATTAATTATCGCTTACATTACTTTTGAAACTGATTATGAGTAATGTTTTTTAAACTGATTAGGATCTCGTCAAGCAAGGGTTCAAAGGGAAAAAAGCCCCGAGTGTGAGGGGTTTCCTCCCCTCGCTGGACAGAGACGACTACTTCTACGGTTCCACTTACAGCGGGAGCAGACGCACTCAGCTGTTAAGTGCGTGTCCAGAGTTGCGGGACAGGGTTGTCAGTTTGCAGCGTACAGAGGTAAATTTTTCTACAATGCACAAAATTATTAAAATCACTTTTTCTATTTAACTTACTTACTTTACCATTGTAGTCTGATTCGGACTATGAGTCCGAGGCCAGAGCGGCACCTCAGGAGACGGGTACGCAGCGCAGCGTGCCCTCGGGGAGCCAACCCTCCGGCAGCCACCCCCAGGGTAGTCTGCCCAGCGAGCCCGAGGGCACCCAGCCCGAGGACACGTCCGGTGACCAGCCTTTTGGGTCACCAGACGTGGTGCCGCAGCGGAGGAGACGTATGAGGAGGAGTAACTTTGTTGGTCCTCCACCGATTCCTAGAGAGCCGGTAATTATTCGTCCGGTTGGAGACAGGTAACACATTAATAAAGTATTCATTTCTATTTGTTCTCAAAGACTATGATCTTACTTAATAACTTAACAAACATCTTTTTAGTTCTTGGGAGGACCTCTCGTACGACGGGCAGAAACACCACAGGACGGTGAACGGTTGCATCAGGAACTTAGTGCGTATGGACTACCCCGGTGCGATCGATGGACGTGCAGCTACGTCATGGGACGACTACACGTGCATTCCTCATCCGGAGAACGACAACCTACAGGGAGTCGTGTGGGCAGATTTTTGGGTATGTAACTTTCATAAATATTTGAAGTTTCAATTCTTTATGTTCCTTCAAATATTAATGTGCGTATATGTCGAACTGTATTGGCTTCCTACAGCTCAGGTACCGCCTTGAGAACCTGGCTGAGCAGATGGATCACGCCCGCTCCGTGTTCGAAGTGAACGCTCGGAAGCTTGTTATGCAAATGCTTTCGAACGCTCGGAGTCAAGTAGTTAACGACTACTTAAAGCTCCACGATCACGAGGTTGGGTCGTTCAGAGACGCCCCCGACACGTACTTGACGGAGGAGCAATACGCAGAGGTAAGTTGCGTAATCTTTAAATTGTTCACATTAATTTTGCTAAGTAACATCTAATGAACTACGCATGTGTGCAGGTTAGTGTCCCTTGGTTACAGGGATGAACTGAAGATTACCGAGCCCTTTGCAGGTATTGGGCTAGCGATGAGTTCATCGCTAAGTCCAAGAAGGCTCGAGATGCCAGAGGGAGCTCAGGGAAGCACAGTATGGGTGTCCAAGGTTTTGTGCGAATGGCTAAACGGATGGTAAGTTTCATGGTAGTTTTTATTATATTCATAATGTAGTATTGTTCGTACTAACATATGTTCACAGGAAAAGGAGACCGGCGTGCGACCGAGTGCTACTGCGGTCTATAGGAGAGGTCATGCTGACCCTTCTCAGCCGGAGCAGTGTAGTCAGTACGCAGCGGAGCGCCTAGTAAGTTTCATGACCTCTCAAATTATTTGACACTATATATGTTGTTGAATTTACACAATTTCATTGTTTTTCAGACTAGGTATGGGCAAGAGGCTGTGAGGATACACGGCGAAGGGTTCGATTGGGAAAACTCCCCCAACATCGACCCTCAAGCTGCGTATGCAAGCGGAGGTGGAAAGCACACGGAAGGTGAATTCATTTACTTTCATTGTTTTCAATTCAAGATTATTTAATTTTACCCTGAATTGATTCGTTTTTTTAGTCTTGCCATATTCCATGGAGTCGTCAACTCTATTGAGGCACGACCTGCGAGAGGCAGCTCCTCACAGTCCTCGGCTGCTGGCGCAGGCTCCTCCAGCCGCCGTGTCACCGAGAGAGATCTCGAAGTCATGGCGCTTCGGGAGAGCTTGGTTCGGTAGGAGGAGGCCTTGGCGAGAGAGCGAGAGAACAACAGGGCTGCCATGGCGTACCATGCGTCCTATATGGCACAGATGCAAGCGGCAATGGAAGTAAGAAACATACAATTATACTTTAATTACATTGCATTTCAATTGGTTTTGTAAATTGTAATGTTTGAAATGACAGACGCTAGCTCGACAGTAAGGGCAGCAAATCCAGATACCGTTGTGGCAGCCACCTCCGTTCGTGCTGGAGCCGTCGCCACCACAGGAGCAGTTTCCTGGAGTACAGGTATAAAAAGGAAGTTACATTAAGTGGAAGCCCCAACCGCTAAGAATCCTAATGAACCTAGAAAAAGAATTGTAAACTTGTACATATGTCACTGTGTTTCGCAGGGATCAGGGACGGAGGCTCAGACTCCATCGCCACAGCTAAGGGCGCCAGGTTCCCCGCGGCAGGATGACTGCTTCGCTCCCAGAGGTAGAGGAGGGGCTAGTAATCAATAGATTTGTGATTTTGTTTTTGATTGTGTGGATGTCAGACTTCGTGATTGTCGATGTGTACTATGGCACTTTGTTGTGATTTTATATATCAAATTGTTTTGTTGTTGTCTATTAATTTGGATGTGTAGCTGGCCATCTAGCCAGGTTAGCCATTTTCTGTTTTTTTTAAAATGGAAAAGATTATATACGACAGCCTGTATAGTTTATATACAACGGTTGCTATACAGTGCCGTCGTAAATAAGCCTAAATTATATACGATGGCTGGGCCCAGGCTGTCGTATATAAGCTCTTATATACGACAGCCAGGGCCCAGCGGCTGTCGTATGTAAGCTCACTGGGCCAAGTATACGAAACGGGCCGTTGTATATAAGTGGCCGTCATATATATACTGTTATATACGACGGTGCCGTCGTATATAACTATATATACGACGGCCACAAACCATCGTATATAAATAACTGCCGTCGTATATAGTTTATATACGACGGCTTCTGCTTTATATACGACGGTTTTAGCCGTCGTATGCTGACGGGAATCCTGTAGTGTTAGGTGTAGGATGAATGGAACCCCACCTGCATGACCAGAATGTTTCCATAAGAGTGAGGGTAGTGTCTAAGATCTCGAGTAGACAGGCTATGCTTAATAATTCATAGGACTTTGGTACAAGTCGAGTAGTTGGAATCTACTCGCAAGTTAGGGTTGGGACACACGGGTTTTGTTCAAGTGTGTGAGATCACTTTAGTAATGAAAATGAGACTAGGCAGGGGCTAGGACGCAACAAGAGGAAGTCTTGTGTGCGCGGCCCTGTCCGTGTTGATTGAGGACCGATCTGTGTGCGGCCCACGCTGATCAAGTTTGAACATACTGAAGGCATATCGGATATATGGGCCCCGATAAACCGATGTAGCCTAAACCTCAGGGTGTCGAGGCATAGCACACCAATTTATAGGTGTAGGTTGAGGGCAGCAAGGTGGAAATCTGCTAACGGGTATAGAGAGATGCTCCGTGTAGGGAACCTCCTGTCCGTTTCGGTGCGACCGGTTCGACGTTTGGGCTGTTGGGTGAAAGGTTGTCCCATACGACATCGAGTGAGCGTGCTGTGCAGCTCCACGGGTGGGCGTAAGTGACGTGCTCTTTGGGTTTCCCTGCAGGTGTATATCGAGTCGATTCGCCATCCCTCACGATGAAGAGTACCACTTGGTCACTGAGTCGTGACGTAGACTAATGAATGAAATGTTATGATTCAATATTGCTGTTATGATATAATTGTATTGCTACATGTGTGCCACCAAATATTGCTTACTAAATTTCAGATTCCTGAACTGTTAACTTGTTGCTAAAAGATGAACTAAGGATGAATTTGTAGGCGTGTCCTTTTGCAGCAATATCACTATCCTATGTCAATGTACACCTCATGTAGAGTTTCATGCTTAGGCGAGTCGGTTATGCCTTGTTGAGCCATCGTGCTCACTGTTGCTGCTTAAGTGTTTTTCAGGTGAGGAGGCACCCACGGACTCGGAGTACGATCCGCCGGCGAGGGTTACCCTCCGTCGGGGACCACGGCTGAGTGGGAGCCGTACACGCCACGCTGAGCTGAGACATGCAGCTAGTGTGGGTTGCCCTAGGGCTGGGCAACCAAGTTTTGCTAGATAGGCAGGGTGAGTTGTACAGAGTAGACTTCCGCTGTGTAAAATAAATACTAGTTTGTAACTGAAGTTTGTACCTGTTTGTACAGTTCAGTTTGTTTTTCCCATGTAAGATATTGTATCCTTATGACGTGTGCTGTCGGGTGTCGCATCGCGCGGCACCACCCTCTGTGATCCTGGATGGGTGGATCCCGGTCCGTCACAGACTGGTATCAGAGCTGCATTGGGGATAGCACAGTACCTAAGGACTGTATTATGGGAAAACTTAGGTTACGGTGAGGATTCGGTAGTTGCCCAAGTAAGGACTATATTAGCATAGTTATTCAAAGTGGCAAAGACTAACCTATGTGTTATAATTCTGAATTTTTATTATGTAACAACGCACCTGCGCTCTGGTAAGAAGGGTAAGAAACGCCACAGAAAGCGGTTCAATTTCGGTTAGCTCCCCTGACGAGGAAAGTGGTTCAGGGATAGGTCTCACAGCTTGGTGTGAGACGTCAATATGAAACTCTTGGACTCTTCATGTTCCTGAGTTCATATGAAACACTGATCCCTAGCATGCATTAGGCAAGTAAGTGGAGACCCCATCGCGTGGTCAGTAACGTGAGAGTGTGTTCGTCTGGATGTAGCCCAGGGGGACATACGTAGCGCTTGCCATCGGTGTGCCCTGCAGGGCAGTAGGTGGTATCTGTTGGGTTCATAACATTCCCAACCGTGACTACCTGTTCATGACCTACTCAGGTTCCCCGTCGTGTGGTGTTGAAACACGATCACGTACCTTGAGACGTGACCTAACTCAAGGACGGCCGTATGGCAATGATACGGGTGTTTGTATTTACTTTTAAATATGATTCTGCCTGAAATGAAGACAACCATTGAGTGCACCATTATTGTGTGATCTTCTGCAGGTACTAACCACGTATGTATCCGTGTAGTAAACGTGTGTGAGAGACCGTTTAGTGCCACACTTGAGACGTATATGCCAGTGTAATCCGGTTAGGATTTTCTTTTGTGAGGAACGTAGTACTGAGATATCATAGGCATATGCATGAAAAATAATGTTAACAAGGAATTAAAATCACTAGGTTCAACATTTAGGACCCTGGTTGGGTAGAAGAATGTGATATGGAGCAGGATAACCAAAGGAGTGAAAAGCAGAGTGCTCTGTTTTGGGGCAGCAAGTTTGCTGATCTTCAACAGGGCATAACTCACAGGTCTTTCAGCGCAGGTGAGGTGTGGTATATAGTTATGGAAAGGTATTTAAGTGCTCTACAACTTTGTTCTAGACTTCTAGAGCTGAAACTCACCTCAAGATGGCTTAAAACCCAGAGGGATGTAGACTGTCCAAAATCAGGACAAAGTTAAACACTCTCTGGACTGTTCTGTTTTTCAAACATAACTCCTAGTAGAAAAATAAAAAAATTTCATATGATACATCTTTATAAAGGGTAGAAGATGTGTTACATCTTTGCAATTCAAAGTTTCTGAAATTTTAGCACAGAATTCAGTGGAAATCAGGGTTGAAAACAGCAACTTCCCAAAGGGGGTGCTGTTGAAATTCTTCCAGGAATTCTGTTGAATTTGAATGACCATAACTTTTTAACCAGAGCTCATCTGAGGGCAAATAAGTACTCGTTGGAAATATACTGAAGTTAACTTTAACTTTGGTATTCAACTAGAGTCATGAAAATACCCAGAACCAGATCAAAATCTTGGATATGTAGAAACTAGTCATCCTGGCAGAGGCATGACAGTTGAACTCATGGGAGAGATTGTTGTACCCTAGAAGTGGTTTAAGTACTGCCAATGGGGTAGAACATACTCCTGAGAGCTTGTCTTCAACTAGTGAAAGATTTGAGTGTAGGTCTCACTCAAGTTTCTTTTACTAGAGACCATGTTTGTGTCGTATTGAAGATAAAAGGGTGGTTTACGTGATGACACAGCGATACTAACGTCTCGTAGTGACCAAACCTAGTTGTGGTGAGCTTTCAAAGAGGACGTTCATCGAGTTGGATTAAACTAGCTTGTATTTGGTCTGGTAATGGTGTAGCTTGTGCAAAGTTATTACATTATCTACATACGAGATGTATCGCATGTTTACTGTCATTATGGTTTACGCCTATTTTATTTGACTGCATGCAATATGTTGCGGGACTGATGTTTATTATCGTATGGTTGCAGATGGTTCGCACTAGGACCACGCACGAGGTTGGTGGGTCTAGCCAACAGGGAGGCGATGACTCCCAGCCACCGGCCTACGACAGCACCCCGCAGCAGCAGCCACCACCGCCGCCTCCGCTTACTCTAGCGGATGTGATAGAGGCACTGGTGGGAGGTCGTGAGGAGCAGACTGACCTGCTCCGCACGATCGTGCAGAATACGTCCCAGGCAGGGGGGCATCAAGACAGAGGGCCTCGTGAGCCCCGTGAGGTGTCGTACTCGGACTTCATGACTACGCACCCTCCAGTGTTCACCGAAGCTGAAGAACCACTGGAGGCCGACAACTGGCTGCGGACTATCGAGTCTAAGTTCGGGCTGCTCCAATGCACGGAGCGGCAGAAGACTCTGTTCGCAGCGCAGCAGCTTCACGGTGCCGCTGGCGCGTGGTGGGCGAACTATGTCGCCTCACGTCCGGCTGGCCATGCCGTGGAATGGGAAGAGTTCCAGGAGGCGTTCCGCGCCTATCATATCCTTCCCGGGATCATGAAGAGGAAGTTCCAAGAATTTTTGGAACTGAAGCAGGACGGGAGGAGTGCCCATGACTACTCCCGTGCCTTCAATCATCTGGCGCAGCATGCGTCAGACTACATCTCCACCGAGTTGAAAAAGCGAGAGCACTTCTATCGGGGGTTACACCCCGAAATGAAGACACATCTCGTGCAATGAAATCGCAGCACCTTCAATGACCTAGTCAATGCCGCGATCATGCAAGAGGATGCTCAGCGGGAGTTGGCAGCTGAGCAGAGGAAGCGCAGCGCTCCACCCAGCAGTGGGGGTGGCGCTCCACACAAGTACCTGATGGTGTATCGGATGCCATCCGGGCAGCAGTGGCATCCACCAGCGTGACCTCAGTGGTTCGGGCGACATTCGTTTCAGTCACCTACGTTTCGTCCGCCGATGCCACCAACAAGACAGCAGCAGCAGCAGCAGACGGCACCCGGGCATTTCCATCGCCACAACGCGCCCCGGGTTTCCGTCCACCGATCAGCGGGGGACCGCCCCATTTCACTTGCTTCACGTGTGGTCAGGCGGGCCACTTCGTGAAGGACTGTCCCCAGGGGCAGCAGAGCAGCGGGCAAGCCAATTTCCAGGGCAGTACTTGAGGCCGACCTCCGGTCAAGAAGGTTGGTCAGTGGACTGGGGGCGTCCGCAACCTCGACAATTAGGATGTCCCAGAGGGAGACAACGTGCTGGCGGGTACGTTTACTGTCAACAATCAAGCCATCATCATACTGTTTGATTCTAGTGCAACCCACAGCTTTATAAGTGCATCCTATGTGGCTAAGCATCAAATGCAAGTCTTCCCAACCGACTGCACCTATATGATCTGCTCACCGGGAGGGAAGATCTCCGCAAATATGATGATCCCAATAGCACCTCTGTGCTTAGGTGGGAAACTTATATCCCACCACCTTGATAATCCTTATGGGGCAAAAGATTGATACAATCTTAGGGATGTCATGGCTACAATACCATGGCGCTGTCCTAGAGACTCGGACACGGACGGTTCATTTAAACTATCCATTCCACCATCCGCATTCCATGGTGTTAGACAGTCCAGTCCGGGAAGTTGTAGCAATTAATAATGCTGAAGCTCTCAAGTTAGAAGACATCCCCGTAGTCCTGGAGTACCCCGACGTGTTCCCGGATGATCTTCCGGGCATGCCACCTGAGCGGGATGTCGAGTTCAAGATTGAACTTGCACCCGGGACTACGCCCATATCACGGAGGCCATACAAAATGGCTCCAAATGAGCTGGCTGAACTGAAAGAACAGCTCAATGATCTGTTGAGCAAGGGTTTCATTAGGCCGAGCTCCTCGCCTTGGAGATGCTCGGCGCTGTTCGTAAAGAAGAAGGATGAAACCTTGAGGCTGTGTGTGGATTACCGGCCGCTCAACGCCGTCACCATCAAGAATAAGCACCCACTGCCTCGCATTGACATTTTGTTTCATCAACTTGTGGGGGCAAGTGTGTTCTCAAAGATGGACCTTCGCTCTGGATATCACCAGATAAAGATCCGGGCGGAGGATATCCTGAAGACGGCCTTCTCGACGAGATATGGATTATATGAATATCTCGTCATGTCCTTTGGTCTCACAAATGCTCCAGCCCATTTCATGTATCTCATGAACTCGGTGTTCATGCCGTTGCTAGACAAGTTCGTGGTAGTGTTCATCGACGATATCTTGGTTTACTGTAAGACAGAAGCCAAACATGCCGAACACTTGAGGATCGTTCTTCAGCGATTGCGAGACCACAAGCTCTACGCCAAGTTCAGCAAGTGCGAGTTTTGGATCAGCCAAGTGCCATTCTTGGGACATATCATCTCAGCAGAAGGCATTGCAGTTGACCCAAGCAAGATAGAGCAGGTGCTTAAATGGAAGGCTCCCACTTCAGTCCATGAAGTCAGAAGCTTCCTTGGGTTAGCGGGATACTATCGGAGATTTATTCCAAGTTTCTCCAAGCTCGCTAAGCCGATGACAGAATTGCTGAAGAAGGGAACAAAATATGTTTGGAACATGGCATGTGAAGGAGCGTTCCAAGCATTGGTGAAGCATCTCACCACAGCCCCGGTCTTAGCTCAACCGGATACAATAAAGCCCTTCGACGTGTATTGTGATGCGTCCTATATTGGGCTCGGATGCGTGTTGATGCAGGAAGGACCTGTGGTCGCATATGGCTCATGCCAACTTCGGAACCATGAGCAGCATTATCCCACTCATGACCTTGAGCTTGCTGCAGTGGTTTTGGCGCTAAAAATGTGGAGGCACTATCTCCTGGGGAATCTGGTGCACCTCTACACCGACTACAAGAGCTTGAAATACATTTTCACCCAGAGGAGCTGAACATGAGGCAATGGAGGTGGTTAGAACTGATCAAGGATTATGAGATTGAGATCCATTACCACCCAGGCAAGGCGAATGTGGTTGCCGACGCGTTGAGTCAGAAATCACATGTCCATCACCTCACCATTACACCGGTGGAGGAGGAAGAGCCGAGTTTATACTTGGTTCCTTATGGATCGCTGTACAACCTTGCCCTCATCCCTACTATTAGGGAGGACATCATTGCATCTCGGAAAGATGATAAAGGCATGGCACATCACCGGAGACGGATTGACAATGGAGAGATCAAGTGTTTCCGGAAAGATAATGAGGGGACGCTATGGTTCAATGACCGCATAGTCATACCCCGGGATATGGAGCCGAGGAAGAAGATCCTCGATGAAGCTCACTTGTCTAAATACTCCATTCATCCGGGCAGCAACAAAATGTACCAAGATTTGAAAAGGAAATTTTGGTGGACACGGATGAAGCGGGAGGTAGCGAAGTACGTATCCGAGTGTGATACGTGTAGACGAGTGAAGGCGGATCATATGAGGAAATCAGGGCTGCTGCAACCCCTGAAAATTCCAGCATGGAAATGGGAGGACGTGAGAATGGATTTTATTGTGTGATTACCCTTAACATCCAACAAACATGATTCCATTTGGGTGATCGTTGACCGACTGACCAAGTCAGCTCACTTCATCCCCGTACATACACATTTCCATGCCAACAGATATGCGGAGTTATATATTGCCAGGATTCTATGCTTGCACGGTGTACCAAAGACCATAGTCTCAGACCGAGGTGCTTTGTTTGTATCTCGCTTTTGGGAGCAGTTGCATGCTGCTTTGGGTACTAAACTGATTAGAAGCTCCGCTTACCACCCTCAGACAGATGGCCAGACAGAGAGGGTGAATCAAGTTCTGAAGACATGTTGAGAGCATGTGCCATCCACCATGGTAGGAACTGGGATGATCACCTACCATTGGCGGAATTCTCGTACAAAAATGGCTATCAGGCGAGTATCAATATGGCACCCTACGAAGCTCTCTACGGTCGCAAATGCCGCACCCCATTAAATTGGTGCGAGACCGGTGAAAGGGTCACATTCGGGGTTGATGTGGTGAACGACGCCGAAGAGCGCGTTCGGGCGATTCAAGCTAACTTGAAGGCCGCTCAATCCCGACAGAAGAGCTACGCTGATAAGAGGCGTAGACCGTTGCACTTTGATGTTGGCGAACACGTGTACCTCCACGTGTCTCCGATGAAAGGCGTGCACCGGTTCGGTGTGAAGGGGAAGCTCGCTCCCCATTTCATTGGACCCTATGCTATCACCGAGAAGTCTGGACCAGCGGCGTATTGATTGGAGCTACCGGCATCCCTTGCTGGTGTCCATGACGTTTTCCATGTTTCGCAACTGAGAAAATGTTTAAAGCATACAGCTGCTGTTCCTACTGAAGACATCGGCGAGCTGAAACCGGATTTGACATATGATGAGTATCCGGTGACAACTCTTGATGAGAAAGCCCAAACCATGCGTAGCAGAACGTTGTGGTTCTACAAGATCCTCTGGAGCAACCACACCGCCGAAGAAGCGACGTGGGAGAAATAGGAATTCTTTCGCTCAAATTATCCAGAGTTCATGGCGTCTCAACACGGGTAAGTCCCTATTACATCGCTGTCTCTTCTTTTGTAATCTCGGGACGAGATTCTTTTAAGAGGGGAGGGATGTAAAAGACCAAGAAAAAGGGACTTGCAAAAACTTTTTATCACCTCACAACACCACAGTTTTGTTGTGAATATATTGTGAAGAGCAAGGAACCTCCATCAAAAGGGTGTTGGTTCAAACTCTCCACACATGTGATAACACATGAGAGGTGATTCTAAAACCAACTTAGAGTCATTCACATGTGGGGACCATAGTTGGATTAAGACCAATGAGTTGAAGTACTCAAGTGCAAGGGAAGGGTTTGAAAATCAGAATTTGAACTAAGGTCCAACTCAAAATTCAAATGAGGGGAGGATATAAAGGGTGATTCAGAACTGTTGTATTCAAACTCATGGTTGCAGCAGCTAACACAAGAATCAAAGTGCATATTTGGATTCCTTAGGTCCAAATTAGTGGGGAGGCACAGTCTCAATAAATTGTGAAAAGGTTTGCTACCCATTTTTCCAAAAAGGATCCAAATGTGCAAAGAATTCAAATATACTTTGAATTTGGGGGAAATTGCCCAACCATACAAATGTAGCTCAGCTGGAAACTCCAAACATTTGAATTCATCACGTGCCAAATTTTTGGAGATATTTTGAGAGGTGGGGGAGCACTGACTAGTGGGACCCACTTGTCATTGGGGGAAACTAAACAATTACAAAAAGTCCTCAGTGCAGCACACGGTCTTTGTTTGACTACCTCCCACGCGAAGTAAACCGAGCAGCCGACGCCTCTGCAGGTGACACCGAGGAGCAGCCGGCAGCCACCTCCTCTGGATTTCCCGTGCACTGGAGAGCTGCCTGACGTCCTTGCCCCCACTGCCGTGCCTCTGTTATCCCACGGTACCGAAGAACGTCGCTGTTCTTTTCCCCTCGCGCGAGAAACATCCCAAACTTCCAACGCTGTCCGCTTTGTTGATTGCCACCCTCGCTCGCGTGCAAAGCTTCGGTTGAGCAGCCAAACCGCACCACGGGCTCTCCTCCAAAATCTCCACACCATTCCTACGTGAGTTTCGCCTCCACACACCGAGGCAAACCGAGTTCCCTGGCGACCGCCATAGGACCGAGAGCAAGTGCTCTCATGGACAGCTCCAACCGCGGCGTGTCACGGCCAAGCTAGGCCATTTCTGGAAGCGCACGACGTCCAGGCAACTCACCCCCGAGGCTCAGGATCAACCGTGGATCACCGGCAGAGAAATTTGAGATTTCCCTCCGAACGGTGCAGAGCCACCTTCGCGTAAGAAACCCACAAATTCCCGACATATGCTGGCTTATAGTTTATCAAACTGCACTCACAGGAGCTAGACTTGACGGCACCCAAGTTTGCTTCGCAACCCTAGCCTTATTTTAGCGGTAGCCGGCGTATTTCCCGGTTTTCCAACCGCGGGCATGGCGGGAAGGGTCGGGCTCACGGTGACGGCTAGGTTAGAGCTCTCCCCGAGCCTTTGCATGGCCCTGTCGACCTTCCCTGAGATTCCCCTGTTCTGTAGAGCCCTTCCACCGAGGTTTTGGCGGGCTAAGTTGGTCGGGTGACATAGCCGAAGTGACCCCGAGCCGCTGCACCGTCGCCGGCTAGGTTAGGGCCACCGCCGGCCGGAGCAGTTGGTGCCATCGTGTTCAGCGCACGAAATTAGGCCCAGGCGGCGAGTTTCTGGCCGAGAGGCGGCCGGGAAGCCGTGTCCGGCGAGCTTCAGTGAGCTGCCGGCGAGGGGGCGGCGCGGGAAAAGGGGCTGGCGCGAGGAAGAAGACGAGCCGGCCGGGCCTGCTCGTCAGACGCTCAATACACAGTGGAGGGATTCTCTGTGGCACCGGATCATCTGCGACAACGCGGAGAATAGTCCTGTGGCCCCGTGTGGCGCAGCCGAGGTGGTGACACGTGGGGGCCGAGCCCGCTGTCAGGGATTTGAACTTTTCCCAGTTAATTCAAATTCCAGAATTTCCCCAAACTTTAGAACCTCATAAGTTTTGCTAGGAAGCTCCAAATTTAGTGATTCAAGTTGGGTTGGATTCATCTTGCCTAGCTATATCCAAATATGCCACCCAATTTGTATGAAACCTAATATTTAATTCTGTAAAATTCTTTAAAGCTTTTCAGCAAAAGAATTTTAGAGGGAGTTTGGTTCATCCAAAAATCCCCAAACTTTGCCAGAATGTTCTTTAGGATGTTAGTGAACCCCTGTAAAACATTCAGACCATTTGGAGTTGATTTGATCAGAGCAATTCAAATTTGAATGTGCTGTGTTCATTTGAATACAGAAACATTTCCAGAGAATTTCCAAAACTTGGAAATTCAGTTCTGGTCAAATCTTAGCTCCAAAAATACTAGGAAAATTCATGCAAATTCTATGAGATATAATTGAAATTGTAGTTCACTAAGTTTGTTATGAACAGGGGTGTGATCTCAGAATTAATTCTTCTTTGCTTAATTGCTAAGAAAATTATTCTGAACAAACCACTCAATGAAAAGTGCTAAATTTTGGTCCAGAGGGTTTTCTTGTGACATGGAACTCACACAAAAATTGTCAGCTCCATTGGAGCTCTGGATCACCCCTGCTCTGTTTAACCACTTGAGGTGATCAATGGGGAAGAGTGGGATAACAATTTAGCACTTAACCATGTGCTTAGGTCCAAACCCAAACCACTAGCCCCAGTTTCATTTTAAATTCTTGAACAGAGTTCCAGTTGTTAGAAACTGGGTATTAGAACTAATAGAAGAAGCATTCCAATAAACTTATGTGCATATTCATTAACATGTAGTGTTTTATTAACGTGTAGTCGCTGAAGGCGAGGAAGCTCCGGAAGTACTTGACTTCCTCCTTCCGGAAGAAGAGCTAACTACTGACCAGCAGCAACAAGGCAAGCCCCGGTTTGCATTAACTCTTTTATCAAGTTTTGCTTTGTTGACATATTTAGGGTGAGGTATGAGTGTGCATTAGGTGTAGGATGAATGGAACCCCACCTGCATGACCAGAATGTTTCCATAAGAGTGAGGGTAGTGTCTAAGATCTCGAGTAGACAGGCTATGCTTAATAATTCATAGGACTTCGGTACAAGTCGAGTAGTTGGAATCTACTCGTGAGTTAGGGTTGGGACACACGGGTTTGGTTTGAGTGTGTGAGATCACTTTAGTAATGAAAATGAGACTAGGCAGGGGCTAGGGCGCAACAAGAGGAAGTCTTGTGTGCGCGGACCTGTCCGTATTGATTGAGGACCAATCCGTGTGCGGCCCACGCTGATCAAGTTTGAACGTACAGAAGGCATATCGGATATATGGGCCCCGATAAACCGATGTAGCCTAAACCTCCGGGTGTCGAGGCATAGCACACCGATTTATAGGTGTAGGTTGAGAGCAGCAAGTTGGAAATCTGCTAACGGGCATAAAGAGATGCTCCGTGTAGGGAATCTCCTGTCCGTTTCGGTGCGACCGGTTCGACGTTTGGGCTGTTGGGTGAAAGGTTGTCCCGTACGACATCGAGTGAGCGTGCTGTGCAGCTCTACGGGTGGGCGTACATGACGTGCTCTTTGGGTTTCCCTGCAGGTGTATATCGAGTCGATTCGCCGTCCCTCGCGGTGAAGAGTACCACTTAGTCACTGAGTCGTGACGTAGACTAATGGATGAAATGTTATGATTCAATATTGCTGTTATGATATAATTGTATTGCTACATGTGTGCCACCAAATATTGCTTACTAAATTTCAGATTCCTGAACTGTTAACTTGTTGCTAAAAGATGAACTTCTAGGCATGTCCTTTTGCTGCAATATCACTATCCTATTTCATTGTATACCTCATGTAGAGTTTCATGCTTAGGCGAGTCGGTTAAGCCTTGTTGAGCCATCGTGCTCACGGATGCTGCTTAAGTGTTTTTCAGGTGAGGAGCCACCCACGGACTCGGAGTACGAGTCCACCGGCGAGGGTTACCCTCCGTCGGGGACCACGGCTGAGTGGGAGCCGTACACGCCACGCTGAGCTGAGACGTGCAGCTAGTGTGGGTTGCCCTAGGGCTGGCCAACCAAGTTTTGCTAGATAGGCGGGCGTGAGTTGTACAGAGTAGACTTCCGCTGTGTAAATAAATACTAGTTTGTAACTGAAGTTTGTACCTGTTTGTACAGTTCAGTTTGTTTTTCCCATGTAATATATTGTGTCCTTATGACGTGTGCTGTCGGGTGTAGCATCGCGCGGCACCACCCTCTGCGATCCTGGATGAGAGGATCCCGGTCCGCCACAGCATCTTCCATGCCTCGCCGTCGGCCGGGTGTATCATGACTGCATTGTTCTCACGTACACCTTCCTTGTGCCATCTCATGTGTCTGGCCGTTCTTTTTGATAGAAACAACCGCTTCAACCGAGGTGTCACGGGTAAGTAACAAAGTTTCTTACGTGCGACTTCTGTCATCACATTATCACCATCGTTATTAACAACTTCGACAAACCTTGATTCACCACATTTTAAGCATTTCTTCTCTTTTGCATGCTCTTTCCAGAAAAGCATGCAATTATCTAGACACACATCAATCTTCTCATATTTCATACCAAGACCGGAAAGCAATTTGTTCGTCTGATACATATCTTTAGGTACTTTATGAGGCTGTGGAAGGATGTCACTGATCAATTTGATGAGGTCGTTGTAGCAGTTATTAGAAAAGAAGTACTTAGACTTAATTGCCATAAGTCTTGTCATGAAAGTGAGGAGGGTCACTTCAGTGTGTTCATGCAGCGGCTCTTCTGAAGCTTTGAGAAGCTTGAAGAACGCTTCAACCTCTGTTGTAGGAGGATCATCCGTAAACTCTGGTTGTATAGCTTCAATCATCTCATCCATCCTATCAACCCCCGTGTTATCATCATTTTCCTCTTCCACTTCTTGTACAGTTTTAGAAGTTGTCTCGCCGTGGAAGGTCCACACCTCAGAATGTGGCGTGTAACCGTTTCGACACAAGTGTATTGAGACCGTCATTTTGTCCAAAAACTTGGTATTCCGACATTTCATACATGGGCACCGCACCTCATCGATCTTTGACAATGAAAAACCTCGATCTACAAAAGCATCTGTCTTGGCGAACCACTCATCCGAGTGACCACTAGAACTGTTCTTCCAACCGGTATACATCCAACTACGGTCCTCACCCATGTTTGAATCTGTAGTTTAATGTCAAAGAAATTATAGTTACTTTATAATTTATTTATGTCATGGCCCTACATCTATGGAAAGGATAGGTCCTAAACCCACCCAAGAGTGACCGAGCGGAGCGTGCTCATGACGAGACGCATGGTCTGGATCCGAACGAAATTTCAGCAGCATAACCCTGCTGTTCTCCACTGCACGCCCAAAAATGGTGCAGCAGAGAACAATAGGGTTATGCCGTCAAAATCTCGTCAAGATCTAAACCCGCGTCTCATCACAAGCCACGCCCCCTCGGTCACTCCCAGGCTGTCCAAAAAGGGACAATTCCGAACCTACACGCCTCACATGCGTAACACATGTGAGACGGGCCGGTTCGAAATGGGTGATGCATGTCGTATAGGTTTACGTCGATCTTTAATTTTAGAGTCATTTAAAAGAGAGAGAGAGAGGAAAGAACGAGAGAGAGACAAAGAAGTGGGTCAGCCGTCCTATGTTATACCCCGCTGGGGCCTGCCATTATCTTACGACGCCTTTAGGGTTAGCCGTCGTACGTTATGCCCCGTCGTAAGTGGGTCAAAGATGAAACCGCCCCGTCGGGGCCCGCCGTCCACGCGCGGGAGCTTGCATCCTCTGTGCCTGTCTCGACTAATACATTACCACTAAATGGGTCGTGACAGACCCTAAATGGGTCGTGTCAGGCCGGACCGGGCCGAAACCCATTTATTTACATATAGTAACTAATCATGCAATCAATCAAAGTATTAATTAAACAATATTCAATTACAATACTAATTAAACAATTAATCAACTAAGATCAAATTAAACATGTAATCACACATAAACACGATGTCGGGTCACACATACACACGGTGTCGGGTCACACATACACAGCGTCGGGAGGCGGCACGGCGAGCAGGGGCTGGGCGGCGCGGCGAGAAGGAGCTCGAAGCATGGCGAGCAGAGGCTCCAGGCGGCATGGCGAGCAAGGGCCGGGCGAGGCGGGTTGGGTGGCACAGCAGGGCGGGGCTCGAGGCGAGGCGGGGCGAGCTGCGGCGGCCGAGGCGTGGCCGGGGCTCGGCGCGAGCAGGGGCAGCCAGGCGGGGCTTGGGGCGGGACGGCGGCGGTTGCGGCAGGGCGGGGCGAGGCGCGGGGCGGCCTCGCTGCAGCGGGGCGAGACGCGGGACGGCGGTGCACGGAGGGGCGGGGTTTGGGACGGTGGTGCGCGGCGGCAGGGTGGGGCATGGCGGCGGAGGCGGCGGGGCTCGGCGAGGGCGAGGCGGAGTGGTGCGGCGGTAGTCGGCTGGTCACGCGCGTGAGTGGGCCGCGCGCGAGGCCCGTGAGATGTAGAGTTATGTTCTTTATTTACGACGGCTTCTTTACTTACGACGGTTTAGCTTTTACCTGCCGTAAATGGTACTTACATTCCGTCGGTCCTTTTATTTACGACGGCCGAGAGCCAGCGACCGTCGTAAGTTAGTAAACTTACGACGGCTACCACGCGCCATCGTAAGTACGTTAATTTACGATGGCTGACCCACGTAAAGAAATTCAGCCGTCGTAAAATGTTGATTTTCCTGTAGTGATGCGCCGCGGCTGCGGCTGGCGGCCGGCGGTGGAGGCGGCGGCGGCGGGCGGCGATGGAGGTGGCGTCGGAGATCAGCTCGGGGCAGGGCTGAGAGTCTGGCTCGGGCTCGGGCTGAGCAGCCCAAGTGCCTACGACCGTCGGATCTATTTCGATGATCCACGCGTTCTATAAGGGTCATGAAAAATAGCCCACAACCCTAATACAGTCATTTTCATCCCCCTCCCTCTCTCCTCTCCAGAGCACGGGGGGCCGGCTGCGCCTTGCAGCGACGGCGGCGGGCGGAGGCGGCGTCGGCATCGGCGACGATTGGCCAGGCGAGGCGAGCCACCCAGGCATCCCCCCGCCACCGACTGGCCGCCTAGGCGTCGGTACTCTGTTGGCGATGGCGGGGTCTGGTGGCAGCGGGGCCGGAAATAAAGCAAAAACAATGTGTTTAAACAACTAATCAATCAATTAACTAAATTAAATAACTAAAATCAGAAACAATTACTAATTTAAACCAAATAATTAACAACTAAACTAATTATCTAATAAATACATACAAATTGATTAAGTATTTAAAATTTTATCTAATCTAACTAACAACTAATTACAAAAACTAAAAATATTACTTCATTCGGTTTGGCGACGACGGCGATGGCTGCGGCGACGGAGGCGGCGGCGGTCCGCGGGAAGCAGGGGGTCCGGGCCACGGCCGGCAGCGGTGAGGTTGGGCCGGAGGCAGCGAGGTGGCGCCGGGCGGCCCGGGGCAGCTCGGGGCGGCGCCGGGCGGCGGAGCGGCGGCGCCGGGCAGTGGATTGGTGGCGCCCGGCGGCGGAGCAACGGCGGCTCGGGCGGCGGGGCGGCGGTGCGGGCTCGGGCTCGGGCTCGGGCTAGTTAGCCAGAGCCCGGGCCGGGGCGGCGGTTAAAACCATCTACTTACGACGGTCGCGTAACTTACGACGGCTTAGGTTACGGCCGTCGTAAGTTACACTTTAGTTTACGACGGTGGTGTAACTTACGACGGCATAGGGTTTCGGCCATCGTAAGTTATGGTTATCTTACGATGGTCAATTAACTTACAACGGCCATGGGCCTGTAGCCGTAGTAAGTTAGTTACGACGGCCCGAAGCGACCGTGGTAAGTTAATTTACTTACGACGGCTAGCCGTCGTAAATAACAATGGCCGTCGTAAGGTGTGGTGTTTCCTGTAGTGCTCACAAAATGGAAAATCCTAACCGGATTATACCAGCATATACGTCTCAACTGTGGCACTAAAACAGTCGCTCACAAACGTGTACTACATGGGATACGTACGTGGTTAGCACCTGCAGAAGAACACTCAATAGTGATGCACTCAAAGGTTGTTGTCATTTCAGACAGGTCCATATTTGAAAATAAATACATACGCCCGTATCATTGCCATAAAGCCGTCCTTGAGTGAGACAACGTCTCAAGGTATGTGATCGTGTTTTCACACCACACGACAGGGAACCCGAGTAGAGAGCGAACGGGTCATAACGATGGGAAATTTTATCAACCCAACGGATACCACCTACTGCCCTGCAGGGCACGCCGATGGCAAGCGCTGCGTATGTACTCCTAGGCTATTTCCAGAAGAACACACTATCTCGTTACCGACCACATGATGGGGTTTCCACTTTCTTACCTAATGCACGCCAGGGACCAGCGTTTCATATGAACTCAGGAACATGAAGAGTTCAAGAGTTTCATATTGACGTCTCACACCAAGCTGTGAGACCTATCCCTGAACTACATTCCTCGTCAGGGGAGCTAACCGAAATTGAACCGCTTTTGGTGGCGTTCCTTACCATGCTTACCTGAGCGTTGGTGCGTCATTACATAATAAAAATTCAGAGTTATAATAAGTAGGTTAGTTATGCCACTTTAAGTAACTATACTAATATAGTCCTTATTTGGGCATACTAGCGATTCCTCACCGTAATCCTAAGTTTTCCCATAATGCTGTCCTTATTTAGTGTGCTATCCCCTAAGCAGCTCTGATACTAGCATGCGACGGACCGAAATCTGTACATCCCAGGATCTCAGAGGGTGGTGCCGCACGATGCGACACCCAACAGCACACATCATAATGAAACCATAGTATTACATTGGAAACATCCTGAATATGTACAAAAGTAGTACACTCTTCAGTCACAACTCCTTTATAGAGTCTACTACAGCGGAAGTTTTTTATACAACTCACGCCAACACCTAAGTAGCAAAAGTTGGTTGTCCGGCCCTACGGACAACCCACACTATCTCCACCCAACCTCAGCGTGGCGCGTACGGCTCCCACTCAAACGTAGTCCCCGACGGAGGGTATCCCTCACCTGCAAACACTTATAGCAGCTGTAAAATCCCCAAAAGTGCTAACAAAAATTTCAGCACATTTACACTTAGGAAAATGAGGGGAATTAAAACTTTGAATTTTAAACGGTGTAAGTTCAAAGTGAGTATTCAAACCTCCCAAAAACTTTCAAACATGGGGATCTGAATTCATAACTTGGATCTTCATATGTCAAATGTTTAAACTTCCGAATTTCAGCTCATTTGGAAGGGTTCTAATATTTGTTTGGGATTAAAATAGGAAGCCCTCTAATCTGAATTTAAATTTCAGTTTCAAATCCCAATTTCCTCAATTTGCAAATTTGGTTCCACAAATGTGTTCTCCACATTTTAATTAGCAGCCATGCAAAAATTCAGAGATATTAGAGTTGGTTTGCTGTGTTTTTGGAACAATGCAAATGAATAATTCAAATTCCTCTTCCAATTCAATTAATCAAACTCAATTTAAATTCCACACTAGAATTCATATCAGTGGGAATTCAAATTTTCAAACCATAACTTTGAGATGAAGCAAAGCCTTTAATTTTGAGTAGCTGTGGTGAAAAGATCAGTGGAAAAATTGGATAAGAAATGAAAAGGTGGAGCCCACTGGTCAGCCACCACAGAGGCAAATTCTCTGTTTTTCCCTCGGTTGTTCACACGAGAGCGCAAGCTTCCGGCTGAATTCCCTCGCCGATGCTCCACTGATCTGCTTCCTCATGTGCTCCCGAAGTCAGCCTGTGCGCGTGGGTGATCAGAGCCGCAGCACACTTCTATTTCTCCTCTCTGCCTCCAACCGAAGCCTCCTCAGCCTCTCTGCTCGAACGCACGAACCAAACCCCCGAGCTAAGCCATTTCTCAAGGTCCCCCCATCGCTGATCATCTTCCGGCGACATCAGCGCCTAGCTGAACCACCCACCAGCTACGCCGGTGACCCCTCGATGTTTTCCACCGTCCCCCAGCTCGTGCCCGGCCTTCTCCGATCGATGCCAACTAGTTTCTCCTCCGGCAAAACATAGCCGACGTAGCACCTCACTGTTCCTCATCTTCTAGATGGTCCAGCTCCTCTCCCGCACGACCAACACCTCCCTAAGGTGCGCCAAGGTGTGTAGATCATGTTCCCATAGTCCCCTTGCTCGTTCCCACTGCTGCTCGCCAGAATTTGTGTTTTGGTGCCGGTACACGTGAAGAACCGATCAGAACTAAATCGGGAAATTCTCTCCACACGCTTGATCATCCGTTCTACAATTGAAACCTCAGATACTACAGCTCTTAGCACCCTCCCACACCGAATACCGAATCCAACTGTCCATCCAATGCCCCGGGCGACGAGAATTCACCGGCGGCGCCAAAAATTAGTCGGTCCTCTGGTGAACCACCTTTTCCGGCCATTTGCTTCAAGGTTTGGCATGCGTTCCATGTTCCCCGACCACTAGCGATGCTTCAGGGCAACTTATCTCATCCGGAGAAGATTGGGACATGCTGGAACGTGTCTATGCCACGCCGCCGAGCGCCGCCACTGATGCCGACCCACTTCCGGCCATTTTCAAGCGGTGAGACCATGCCGGCAGCTGCGCCACATTCTAACGGTCGTGTAGGGTTAAACCGGAGCCGATTTGGTTGAGAAATGAGGTAGAACAGCGCGCGCCATGATCCGGTTTTCTGTGCGCGCGAGTTCACTGTCGAGAGGTTGAAGAAAGAACTGACAAGCAGGCCCCATCTTTGACTTCTCTGTGTAAACTTCAAACAGAAAGTTATTCAAATTTGAAAAATCCATACCTTTGTGTAGAGAACTCCAAAAAGGGTGAGACCAATTTTGTTAGAGTCCTCATAAGGTGTACTTCACAGAGGAACAAAATTCTTGCCCTGAAAATGCCCAGGAATTTCTGTAGGATTGTTTTAGTAAATACTTTAGAGATTTATTCCAGAAGCAATTCTTTATGAAACATTACCAAATTTGTACAGCAAATCCTTTTCATAGTTACTGATATCCAGTAAAGATTTGAGCTTCATTGGAGTTCATTTGCTAGGCAAAATTGCCTTCCAATGTTCAGCCTTTATTTGGAAATTCAAATTCTAAACAGAAACTTTTCAGAACTCCTGTCCAATTTCAAAAATTCATATCTCTCTCTGTTGGTAGCTCAAAAAATGGTGAAACAAATTTTTTTAGAACCAAGGATACTTACCCTAATTAGATCTTCCACTGTTAGACATGTTAAAATTCCAGATTTGGGCTCAAAATTCAGAGAAGACTTATACTTGTGCGAATTTTGGAGACCACAAGGTGCAGTGAAATTTCTCCAAATTTTGCTCAGATCATTCTTAGAGAGTCTAGTATCCACTGGAAAAATCCCAAAGCCAACTAAGGAACCTAAATAGAAGTATCTATGAATAGAAGTTTACTTCTTATAATTCCTTAGCACTTATGCATATATTTTGCTACATTTCATATAGTGACCGAAGTTGAGGATGCACCAGAGCCATTGGACGTCCTCCCACCCGACGCTAACTTCTCCATTGAGTCGCAACCAGGCAAGCCCCGGTTTGCATTTAAGTACTTTTACAAAGTTTTCATTTGTATCACTTCTGTCTAGGGTGAAATGCTTGCATTAGAGTTAGGGTGATTGAAACCCCACTTGCATAAACTTTAAATCCTATGGAGGGTTGGGTAGTTTACAAACTCATAAGTAGAGAATGCCATGCTAATGTAATTATGATCTCGGTAGAAGTCGAGTGGCTGGAATCTACTTGCGAGATAGGTATTTATTCACATGGTATGGAAAGAGGTATATAATGGCTTAAGATTGTGAAACTGAGACCCAGCAGGGGGGATAGGATGTAGTGAGCGCAGGTCTCACGTGCGTAGCCCTGTTGGTGTCGATTGAGGACTGAGCCGTGTGCGGCCCTGCAGGACAAGTATCGAATAGTACCGGATTGCATACTGGCATATGGGAACCAAGAAACAGATGTAATTGGTTAACCTGGGTGCTGAGGCTTACCCAACCATTTTATAGGAGTGGTTTGAGGGTAGCAAGGTGTAAATATGCCGGTGGGCATAGACACGCTCCACGCGGGGACCTCCTTCCCGTTACGGATGGACCGGTTCAGTATTTGGGTTGCCTTTGAAAGGTTGCTGCATACAACAGAGTAGGAAGGTGTGAAGCACCACACTTCTGAAAGTGGGTGTATGTGACGTGTTATCCGGGTGTCTATTGATTGCAATCACCATCCCTCGCGGTTATTTGAGTACCTCTTGTTCACTGTGTTGTGACGTAGTAAGAAGTGAAATAAGCCAACTGAATATGCTGCATTGAACTATTAATGTCTTGAAACACTATGCTAAAGAATATTCTGGCAAAATTTGAGGATTTTTGGATAACCCAAACTCCCTCAATAATTCTTTTTCGGAAAATGTTCAAAGAATTTTCTAGAATACCATATTGACTTTCATACAAATCTAAGTTTATATTTAGATAGAACTCTGAAATATGAATCCAACCCAATTGGAATCACTCGATTTGGAGGTCTCTACAAGGAGCTATGATTTTCCAAAGCTTGAGCCATCACTGAAATTGTTTTCCTACTGAAAACTCCACTGGGCCCGCTTATTTAAATGCCAGCCAATCAGAAATGGGCCACACCCGGGCCACAGCTTTTCAGCGCGCCAGTACACTGGATCCTAGCCACAGCGGATCGGGGATTTAAATTTTTGAGCCACTGACAGCCGGGACCCATCCCTTCTTCAACCTCCCGCCGGTTCCCCGCGCGCGGTCCGCCTCGCCTCGCCGGAGCAGAACTGGTGCTCGCTGGATCGCCGCTGCCAGCCACCGCACGAGCTGAAGTTCGCCGTAATAGGGTTATCAATGTCGAGGAACACGGCTGCGGGGTCAGTTTAGGCTGCCGGCGACCGGAGCTACCTCGGCGACGTGCGGTGGCCTCGGTTGAGGTTCGGCGCCATTGGCCGGGGGTTCTATCCCGTCAAAACTTCGACCAAATAGCTCTACAGCATCAGTACACCTCTAGGAAGCTCGACAAGGCCTCAACGGTGTTCAAAAATGGCTGTAAGTTGGTCGGCACCGTGTGACCGATCGTGTCCACCATGAACGCCTTTGATCGAGCTCAAAATCCGTCGCTCCTAGCCGGTTTCCTGCAACGGATGCTAAAAGGAAAACGATCGCCAGCTAGTCCAGCGTCTATGTTCATGTTTTGATAACCTAAGGAGGATCAGAGAGCGGAAATTTTAAGGAACTGCACCGGCCGCTCGGGTGGAACTCGCCGGAGCAAAATTCTGAAATTCGTTGTTGATGTTTCACGGCCGGCTAGAGCTTCGGTTGAGAGCAGCACCACCACAGCGCGCTCCCGTGGCCGTGCTTGATAGAGCTTGAAAACCACTGTAGTGGTCTCTCCATGTGAAGTCGATCGCCGGTTTTGAGTTAGGTCATGGCGGGGAAGCTGTTCTTGGGCAAAGGAGGCTTGTCACACCCGGTTTTTCTGAAGAATAACCAAGTGAATATCACATGTATGCCAGGATCATTTTCTCATACATGTGATGACAAATAGTGAAGCATCATTTATTACAAGCCAGGTGTCGAATATAAATAAGTCTTACATCGCAAATGTCTCGATGGACAATAATAAGTTCATCACAAGTAAATAAACTAGCAGCGGAATATTATTCTTGAGGGCTCCATCACAGGCTTTGCCCGGGGGTCTCCATGAACCTAGAAACCTTCTTCGGGTCCAAAGTCTTGGTCATTATACACCACCTCATTTTCTTGACCTGAGCAGCAATATAAACCAACAAAATATGCAAGGTTGAGTACCAATGGTACTCAGCAAGTGTGGGAAAATTATATCATGCATGGCTAGAACAAGGAGAGGTTGAACTCATGGTTAAAGCACTACACAATTAATACCTATCACCTTAGCTTATTAAGCACCTACATTACTACACAGGTGAAATGGTCCCAATCTCCCATCCCATCATCATAATCCAATAACCATAACATCATTTCTAATGTTAAGCTCCCCGCTTAACATCCACAACTTCCAAAACCATCAATCCTCTAATCATGAATAAGTCCAAGCCGCTCTTGACCGTGAGCACAGCTGTCATGACAGTTTTGACTCTGCACAGTTTGCACCACTGTACCCACATGTAGTGATTTCATCCCCCGTTGCCGGGTGGACTAAAAGAACCGACATTATGCCAGTTGCTACGAACCACATTCACACTTCCCAGGTGTGTAGCCAGGAGATCACTACGAAGCCTTTACAAAGGGATTCCCGACGAGTGTGGGCCCACCGAGGTTTCGCCCCTAACAGCATACAAGAGGCTCCAACCCCGCTGCAGTGGCCCCCTCTTGAGCCTTGCGGTTCATATGGTAGTCCAGCTGACACCTATTCCCCGCACCATCCAACACACCCATACTACGCCGGGGATACACCTAATTAATTGGCCAAGCTACCCCATCTCAGCATGTGGTTGGCATGGTAAAGCCAGGTTACATGCTCCATGAACCGGTCCTTAGGATCTAGGCAAGTACTAAACACAAACCCGAGTCTCGTGCACCCAGCACCAACCAAAACATCCAACTTGCCTTGATCCCTACCTCTACATAACTCACAATATCTCATTCAAGAGTATGGTAAAATAAACTGATGATCTCATATCCCAATTATCCCATTCTAAGCATGGCTAAGCATATGCATAATAATAAATGATATGATAAAATGAATCCCAACCCAAGTTACAAGGAAACAAGGTAATGCAATTCTAGGGAAACATCCTAGCATGGGTTTCATATTTCAATTGACAATGCAAATAATTCTACCTACACATCCTAGTATAGTATCAAAGTGGTCAAGGACACTTGCCTCCTTCCTGCTGCTCTTGGAATGGGTAGTCCTGATCTTGGAAAGGAATAACTTGCTCTGGAGCAGGTTCTACATCATACCATCACACATAGCAAAAGAAAAACAACAATCCATAAGACATAGTTCACACTTCCACTTCAAACAAACCACACATTCATATTTATGAAAGTCATTCACCATTATATGTGTTGTGGTTACTCTATGTGTGTTGATTTGTGGCTTGCATGCACTTTTAATCATGTGTATATGATTCCTACTTTTGTGTTCACATTTATATTTACATACTATATATATATATATATATATATGAGTTTCCAATTTAAATAAATTCCTTATATTCAATTACTACACCTTTTAGCTACCAAGCATGCATGAAAGGTATTTTCCTTCTCCATATGTGTCTTCATAAGTTCTACCAACCCTAAACTGAATTCTTTGGATTTTAGAACTCCATTTATCATTCACTAGTTGCTATATTTTCAGATTTATTTCCTACGCCTAAATGTGAACTTTATAATGAAAATAACAAGACACATCATCTAAACAGAATAGGTTCTGATCTAAAATATTTACTAATATATTTTTGACCTTTTCCTCGGATGTAAACTATTTTACAATTATTTTCCCTATTTTCCAGAACTATTCTTTACTTAAAATGTGTCCCTAAATGTGAATAATAAATTAAACAGATTCATTTCAGCCCAAAATATATTTTTATCTCACTCCAAAGTTTTCTAAATACTGAGAAAGTTATTAATTTAATTTTGACCATATGTTTGTCCCACTTTTTAAATTTTAAACACTAGCCACATATTCAATTTCCTATATTAAATATTAAACAGGGCTAAAAAGGTAAACTCACCCCACTACAGGGTCTATAATATTATTTTCAGAATTTCCAGGGGTCTAGCTACACTTATCAGAGGAGTTTTTCCTAATTTTTATTAAGTCCAGGGGCTAAAACTGATTTTTAAATGAATTTACATGATTTTCTGAAGTTCCAGGGGCTAGATCAGAAGTTTCCGGGGCTAGCTCTTATTTCCCGAGAACCCCAGAGGGTAGCACGTAAGATTTCCAGTCTTTATAACGCGGGGCTGACATGGACCGTCCGACTTTAAACCCACGGCTGAGATTATAACGTTGAACCGGTACGCGGGGATTTAAACCCTACCGTGCGATTAAAATAAACGGCACACAAGCGGCCACGTCGCTCTGATCGAGCGCGGGCGGCGCTGCCGGCGGCGCACGGCGGCGGGAAGCGGCGATCTCGCCGGAGACTTTCGGATCTTCTAGAATTCTTCATAGAACTGTGATTTTATGGTATAGATCAGTGGAGGAGAGGTCGGGGATCTCACCTCGGGGGTTTTCTTGAGCTCGGAGGTCCTGGAAGGTGATCGGCGATGAGGTCCGAGGTGAAACCACGGCGAAGCTCGTCGGCGCTGTGTTTACACCGCAAGTCACCGAGTTTTCTGCACCTGCAAGGTTCCTCGGAGGCGGTGGATCAAGACCAGCGAGTTAGATCGGAATTTCCGAGCTTAGATCGGCCAGAATTCGCCGGAGAAGTCTCGGTTCTCACCGGAGGAAAATCGGCGGATCGCGTGGGAAAAACAGAACGAGGCCGGGGTTTTTATAGACGGGGAAAGGCGGCGGGGTGGTTTAGATCAAGTCCGCGTCGCCTACGAACGGAATTCAGAGGAGATACGTAGGAATCCGGGTCTGTTTTGATCCGGGGTGAGAGAATCCCGGCGCGGGCGCGAGGTAGAAGAAGGGCTGGCGGGCCCCGCCTGTCAGTGAGTGGAAAGGGCGCGCACGGCTGCAGGCTGGCGCGGGTGCTGGGTGGGCCGGCTGGTGGGTTGCGGCCCACTGGCCGGTTTTTTTCTGTTTTCTCTTTTTCTTTTTCTATTTCTTTTCTGATTTGAGTTTAATTTGAATTCCAGTTTGAATTTGAATTTTTGCAAAACATGCAACACGTTCAAAAAATTTTAAATTCCCCTCTTAACATGATTTAGGTTCTTAACAAGATTTTTGGGGTCTTACAAGGCCGGAGCTCGCTTGTTTCCAGGTCGGGAAGGTGTGTGCGGAGCTCAGGGTGTGGTTTAGCAGCTCGGGAAGGGAAGGCGCGAGTGTTTTGTGGTTCTTCCGATCGGGCCGAGCAGCGGAGGTGAAAAGCAGTTTTGCTCGTGCGCCCGCGAGGGGAGGAGAACAACTAAGGCTTTGCTCGGCTGAGGGGACGTGATCACGCCGACAAGCACAAGGGGCACCGCCTCGGGGAGCCAGTGCGTGGGGGCAGGCAGCAGGAGGTGGCGTCGGGTTCCTCTCGGTGGCACACACGGGTGAGAGCTGCTCGTGGGTGTTGAACAACAGAGACACAGTCAATTGCTTCATATGCAAGTCTCCACTCTCATCTCAATGACATGTGGGTCCTACCTCACATTTCCTCCCCAAAAATATCTCCTCAGGTTAATCCTCCCAAATCCAAAATTCTGAGTTTGAAAGGTGGCTAGAATTCGAATTCTCCAAATTCAGTTTGAATTTGAATGACAAATGTGAATTGGGTTGAAGTTTGGAAAATACTTCCATAATTCCTTTTTGTAGCCCACCCTAAAAATGAAATGTTTGGCATCCACTTTTTCCCACATTTCCCACTCTAGGGCTGCATGGTTATTCCAAAGTTTTGGTCACCATTGGGTGAACGTTGAATTTCAAATCTGATTTTTAAACTTGCATGCAAAGAGGTATTTAACTCCTTATTGGTTCAACACTTTCAAATAAAAATGTGAGCCTCATTTTGGATGGCCATCCATGTATTACTTTGCATGAAGAAAAGTTTTAGCAAGTCCCATTTTTCATGTCTTTGCCACACATATGAACTCAAACTTTAGTTTTATTCATGTACATGTTTTGGGACTTTTACATTCCTCCACCCTTAAAAGAATCTCGTCATGAGATTACAAAAGCAGAACGAGATGGGAGAGTTAATTACAAAATGTACAAAGCTAAAAGTTCCGGATAGTTGGTGCGGAGGTAATCTTCACTTTCCCACATCACCTCTTCCGTAGTGTGATTATTCCACAGTACTTTGAAAAATCTGATCGTCCGGTTCCAGGTTAGCTGGGTCTTTTCATCCAAAATCTGAACCGGTCGCTCGGTATAAGTAAGGTCCAGTTTCAATTCATCGATTTCCTCGGTGCGGACAGCAGCGGTGAATTTGAGGCACTTCCGCAGCTGTGACACATGAAATACATCATGAACACCCGCTAGACTTGCCGGTAATTCCAGTCGGTAGGCTACGGGTCCGCACTTCTCCATGATAGCAAAAGGACCAATAAAACGGGGAGCGAGTTTCCCCTTTACACCGAACCAGTGAATTCCCTTCATCGGAGATACACGAAGATACACGTGCTCTCCGACGTAGAAATGCAATGGCCTATGCCTTTGATCAGCGTAGCTCTTCTGTCGGGATTGTGCAGCCATCAAATTTTCTTGTATCAACCGAACTCGGTCTTCGGCTTCGTTCACAAGATCAACCCCAAACAGAACTCTTTCGCCGGACTCACACCAATTCAGCGGTGTGCGACACTTCCGGCCGTAGAGAGCTTCATACGGTGCCATTTTCATACTCGCTTGATAACCGTTGTTGTATGAAAACTCCGCCAACGGTAGGTGATCATCCCAATTCCTACCGTGGTGGATGGCACACGCTCTCAACATGTCCTCAAGCACTTGGTTCACCCTCTCAGTTTGCCCATCGGTTTGAGGGTGATATGCGGAGCTCCTAATCAGCTTGGTGCCCAACGAGGCATGCAGCTGTTCCCAAAAACGAGCAACAAACAGCGCACCTCGATCTGAAATGATGGTCTTCAGAACACCATGTGAGCATATAATTCTGGAGATGTATAACTCCGCATATTGCCTTGCTCGATAATGAGTGTTCACTGGTATGAAATGAGCTGACTTTGTAAACCAGTCCACGATCACCCATATCGAGTCATGCTTCCGGGATGTGAGTGGTAATCCGACGATGAAATCCATACTCACATCCTCCCATTTCCATGCCGGTAACTTCAGAGGTTGTAGCGGTCCAGCTTTCCGCATATGATCAGCCTTGACCCGTCTACACGTATCACACTCGGATACGTACTTCGCGATTTCCCTCTTCATCCTCGTCCACCAAAATTTCTGTTTCAAATCTTGGTACATCTTGTTACTTCTGGGATGAATGGAAAACTTTGACAGGTGGGCTTCGTCCAATATCTTCTTCCGGAGTTTCATATTACCCGGTACCACTATACGGTCTTTAAACCATATTGTACCATTCTCATCCTTCCGGAAACATTTCACTTCTCTGTTGTCTAGTCTTCTCCGTATGTGAGACATACCTTTGTCTCTTCTTTGAGCCTCAACAATCTCTTCACGGATCATTGTAATGAGCGTGAGATTATAAAGTGCGCAATACGGAATGACACGGAGACTTGGTTCTTAATCTTCCAACTCAGCAATTGCCAAGTTGTGAACATGGGCTTTTCGACTAAGCGCGTCAGCAACCACGTTCGCTTTACCCGAATGATAGTGGATCTCAATTTCATATTCTTTTATGAGCTCCAACCATCCCCGTTGTCTCATATTCAGCTCCTTCGGCGTGAAGATATACTTCAAGCTTTTATGGTCGGTGTAGAGGTGAACAAGATTACCAAGCAGATAATGCCTCCACATCTTTAACGCCAACACCACTGCAGCAAGGTCGAGATCATGAGTTGGATAATTCTGCTCGTGGTTTTGCAGTTGACGAGACCCATAGGCGACTACACGCCTGTATTGCATCAGAACACAGCCGAGACAGATGCCGGATGCATCACAATATACATCAAATGGCTTCGTCGTGTCCGGCTGAGCAAGAACTGGAGCTGTTGTGAGATGTTTCACCAAAGTTTTGAATGCGGCTTCACTGCTGCATTCCACTTGTATTTAGTGCCCTTCTTCAGCAGCTCCGTCATTGGTTTAGCAATTTTTAAGAAGCTCGGGAATCTCCAATAATACCCCGCTAAACCTAGGAAACTTTGGACCTCGTGGACAGATTTGGGGAATCCCCACTTCAGCACTTGATCAATTTTGCTGGGGTCCACGGCAATGCCCTCTGTTGAAATAATGTGGCCTAGCAAAGGCACTTGATCAATCCAGAATTCGCATTTGCTAAACTTGGCATATAACTTGTGCTCCCTCAGCCGTTGTAGCACGATGCGCAGATGTTGAGCGTGCTCTTCTTCAGATTTGGAGTAAACCAATATGTCGTCGATGAATACAATGACGAACTTGTCTAACTCCGTCATGAATACAGAATTCATCAAGTACATAAAGTGTGCCGGAGCGTTGGTTCGATGATAGCCCGTATCTCGTCGAGAAAGCTGTCTTCGGTATGTACTCCAGCCTGATATTGATTCGATGATAGCCCGACCAAAGATCCATCTTCAAAAATACCTTTGCACCCACAAGTTGATCGAACAATATGTCAATGCGGGGCAAAGGGTACTTGTTCTTTATTGTGACAGAATTTAGAGGACGGTAATCAACACATAGCCGTAGTGTTTCGTCCTTCTTCTTAACGAACAACGCAGAGCAACCCCAAGGTGAAGAACTTGGTCGTATGAAACCCTTGCTCATGAGTTCATTCAGTTGCTCTTTCAACTCTGCTAGCTCGTTAGGTGCCATCTTGTAAGGCCTCCGTGAGATAGGTGTTGTTCCCGGCGCCAGTTCAATCTTGAACTCGACGTCCCATTCGTGTGGCATGCCCGGTAAATCATCGGGAACCACGTCGGGATAATTACGTACCACCGGAATATCTTCAAGCTTAAGTGCTTCCGTGTGGTAGGCCTCTACTCTATCTGGGTCTTCGCTGTCTAAAAACATCGTGTGCTGTCCGCGAATCGGCGAGTCAATCGGGACAGTCCGGTTACCGATATTGAGAACGGCACCATGACGATTTAACCAAGACATCCCCAATATTATGTCTATCTTCTGCCTATCCAACATAATCAGCGATGTTGGGTATATTTTTCCGCCCAAACACAAAGCTGCTCGGGACACAATCTGAGTAGCAGAGATATTTCCTCCCGGTGAACGGATAAGATAACTCATTGTGGGAGTATTGGTGGATAATTGGTGCTGACCCACGCAGGTTTTGCAGATAAAATCGTGAGTTGCACCAGGTTCAAAAAGTACAAGCACAGGCACGTCTTTAAGAGTGAACATGCCCGCTAACACCGGTGCTTCCTCCGGGACATCCTCAACAGCAAGATGTTGCACACTCCTGGATTGCAATGCTGTTATGTTGACTTGAGCAGGTGGCGGCATACCACCTGATACTGATGGTTGTCTGGTGTTCAACAACTTCTCCCGGCATTCTTGCCTAAAATGCCCTGAACGGTAGCAATAAGAACACGGAGGTTTCCCCAGTTCTTCATTGACTTGTGGTTGAGAAGTTGATGTACTTGGCTGCAGCAATGATGCAACCGGTGTCATGCGTTGCTGCAAAAATGGTGTTGCTTCAAGACATGATTCTTGAGCAGGAAATCTGTACTGAGTTGATCTCACTGGCGCCTGCCATAATTCTTCGGATGGTGTGTGATACACCACACGGTATTTGCGAGGAACAACTGGGATGTCTTCTTGCACATCATCCCGGTCCCTCTTCTCTGCTTGACACTCATGTGTCGCTTGTTCTTGCAGCAGGGCAGCACTGATCAACTCGGTGTAACTGCCTTGATTGAACAAAGCTAACTTCTCTTTTAGTATGGCACTCAGGTCATAGAAGAAGTAATCACACCTCGCAGCTTCGCTCGTCGCATAAGCAGGAGCATATTGTGCCAAAAGGTTGAACCATTTGACATAATCAAGGACACTCATGCCCCCCTGCTTCAAGTTCCTGAATTCCTGCTGCTGGGCCTTGATAAAACCCATAGGAATGTGACGAGCACAGAATGCTTCACGAAATTCGGTCCATTCCACTTGATGGCCTTCCGGAACGGTGGTGAGATAAGCAAACCACCAATTCCTGGCGGCTCCATGGAGCTGTTGAGCTGCAAATAAGGTCTTCTGATAATCATCGCACTCAAACACTCCAAACATGGACTCCATAACCCGAAGCCACTGATCATCTTCCACTGGTTCATTGGCTTCCGTGAAAATTGGCGGTTGTGTCGCCAAGAAATCCAAATAGGCGTTCCGAGGTGGAACGCCCCGTTGCGAACGTTGGAGTAAGCCCTGTTGTACCAAGGCTTGGAGTAGTCTTGTGTTATCTTGACTTGACTCGACCATTTGAGCCATGACATTCGCCCATACTGTTGATGGCGGTGCCTGTGGTGGAGTCGTGTCATCACCATCTCGACGAGAACCTTCCGCACTAATCGAAGAATGAGTACGCACCATACTGCAAAAGCAAATTTTGAGGGGAGTCAAAACGTGATCTCAGCAGTATGTGAAAGTATGTAAAACATGAACATGCTAAAACTTTATGAAAGCATAACAATACTTCATGTTTACACATCTTTCTAAAGCCAACATAAACAATCCCCCTATTCTGTACAGAACAGAGCTTTCTGAACTTAACAAAGATTTTGATCCAGTTACCAGCATTTTCATAACTCAAGTTGAATACCAAAGTTAAATTTAACTTCAGCATCTTTCCAACAAGTACTCACATGTTCCTAGATCGTTCCTGGATAAAAAGTTATGATTGTTCAAAGTTGACAGAATTTCTGGATAAAATTTGCCAGCACCTCCTTTGTATGTGGCTGTTTTCATCACTGTTGTACATACAAATGGAGTACAATTCTGAACAAACTATGGACTAAAAAATTCATTGCAAGTTTCATAACATTTCCAACGGTATATCATGTGACCCTTAGAATTTTTTCTACAGCAAAAACCTTTCCAGAACTGTATCATGCACCTTCATCGGGTCAATCTACACAGAGTTATGTTCTGTCAAAGTACAGCAAAAATTTCTGCCAGAACAGAGCACTCTGTTTTTGGATCAAAAGAAGCCTAGCAATTCTCTTCTTTGAAACTTAGTCCAAATGAAGAGCTCAGTAACTAATATGTGCTTTCCAACATCCACTTTTAGTTTGAAAGTTAGTCATGAATGATTTCTTCATAGGAGAGAAGACTATCTAGTGTAGTACGGTGGCGATGCACCGTAAGACATATGACGGTACTACGTTGCCTCACCAAAGAAAAACCTAACCGGATTACACCGGCATATCCATATCATTAGGTGGCACTAAAACGTTCACTCGTAAATGTGTTATATACGCACTAAGGTTTCCGTGATCAGTACCTACATAAGCCACACTCAATCATCAGGTCCGGCTGCACACCGGACCCGGTATCCATACAGTTTGTACACCTGGCCGTCATCACTCGCCCAGGTGTTCTCAAGCAAAACACGCCTTGAGCTACGTGTTCACATTACTGACCACGTGACGGGGTCTCCGATACTTGCCAAAAGCACGTTATGGAATGGCGTTGCTCGAATACCCCAAACGACATAAAGAGTCATAGAGGATACTAAAGCGGGTCGGGTTACCTGCCACCCGTGGGGATCCACCCTTCAGCTTGTGCGCACTAGTGGACAGTGCTTACGTGCACCCCCAAGACATAGACGTCCCGAGATGCACGATTTTCCGACATAACAAATAGGTCAGATTGCCACCTTCATAATATGCTAATAGTAGTCCTTATGTGGGCCTAGTACCGTTATCTCACTCCATGTAATATGATGCTCAATCCATGTGCTATTCATACCGCTACGTGTTCACATTACATACCGCTAAGTTTTTAACGTAATATGATGCTCAATCCATGTGCTATTCCCAACACAGCTCTGATACCAACTAAAACAGGGTTCTGACACCACTTGTCACAGCTCTGATACCACGCTGTGAGAGACAGGACCTCATTGGGTGGTGTCGTGGTATGCGGCACCCAACAGCACACGGGTCGAGGAAACACATCATATTACATAAATCATTTGCGGAAGTGTACAAGAATGTTTTACAAGTACTTATATCAGAATAAGCTACAGCGGAAGACTATCAATCTTTCGACTCATTTCTAAACTAGCAACAAAGAAACCGCCTAGCCCGCGGACGTTTCTTACTAGCAACACGAAGACAATCTGCAGCGACGAGGATGCGCTTTGACTAAGCACTCGGAGGTTCCCGAGTCTCATCGGCATCCCTTCTCTTAAGCATGAAATCAAATACCTGCAAAACAACTCGGATAGCATCCGTTAGCATAACGCTCAGCAAGACTTAACCGTCACCCTAAACATGAAACTCTATGTGAGGTTGTGAACCTAAAATAGGATGGCATAATCATAATTAAACTCGCCTAAAAGTGAATCCTTACTTTCAGGTATTAATTGCAGCATTTTAAGTAACCTTGGACATGCCACATCGTGAGTCCACAATCAAACAAGAAACGCTTTCCCCTAATGTAAATTGCTCATGGCATAAACGAATCGAGTTTGCACTAGCCTATTCATCAAGATGCAATACAAAGCTAGTAAACTTCAAATCAATGTGATTAGTTCCTTTCTCATGCAAGTTCTTACTACGTCACGACTGTGAGAACAAGTATGCTTGGTCCATTCCGTGAGCGACGATGATTCGAATCAATAATACCCAGACTACACGACACGTACGCCCATACTCGACGTTGCCTACAGCAACCATCACTGACGTTGTACGCGGCAGCCTTTCTCCCGTTTCACCCCAGTTGAATCGATCAAGTCGCCTCATACAGTAGCCACTCTCATGGTGCACCTACCGACATGAGATGTCATGAGAATGTTCCCCACATACTGCACACCGGCCGTCCGCCTGATGCGATCCGAAAAGGCCCAACGACAGCTTCCCGAGGTACATCGGTTTACTGGGTCCCATAATACCAGCATGAGTCCGGTACACAACTCAAACTTGTTCAACAGGGCCGCATACGGATCGGTCATTGACCTACATGGACATGTCTATAGCACCCAGGCCCCTATGTCCTGCTGCCCCTACAACCTTCTGGTCTCAACTTTAACTTGCTAATTCATTTTTTAACCAATCCCGTATGCTCCTGTTGTTCCTGAACCTGCGAATAGCATCTCACCACTCGACCTCTACCGAACCTTACTTAAGCAGGGCAGTTCTACACGGTGAAAGACACCTACCAAATACTCCATGAGTCATTTGGTTATGCAACAGGAGTATCAAACACTAGACCTAATGCACATTTCATGCCTTAACCGAAAGTGAATACAAAATAAAAACTTAACAGCAGTTAAATGCAAACCAGAGCTTGCCTGTTTTGCAGGGTAGTCGTATATAAGCAGTTAGTATCCTTGCTCATCCACCCTTGATTCTCCGGAGCTTGATCCACATCAATGAATCACTCCGTTGAATCCCCTTCGGTGTGGTTCCTATTGAAATGCATATGCACATTTTTTATAGAATGTAATGGAAAGATGTTATAGAATGGAGTTCTTAGGAACAGAGGTTTTGTGGAAAAACCAAGAATGACTTGGTTTGCCTCTGTTGTGCAAAGGAAAAAAATGATCTACTTGATCTTAATGTCCTAGCTATACCCTAACTACTTTCCCTAACGATCATAATAGATGAGCTAAAAGAATTAAATGTAACTGAAGAACAAGAACTCCAATGGCCTCCACACTTCTACAGAAGGTTCTATACAACCTAGGGATTTAGCTTGCCAAATTGCAGCTAATGTGGAGTCAAATTGTGTTCTCCATAATTCTCACAATGTCTTTCATGTATTTCCACCAATACATAAGTATGGAGAATAGAAACAGGGAGTTCCAGGGCTCAACTTGAGCTGATAATTTACATGTGAGTTACTGGTCACATTAAAGTAATCTGGTCCAAAGTTCAGCCCTTTTACTTGAGTAGTTCTCCCAGAATAATTCTTTAAGCATTTCTACTCACAAGAATTAATTCTGAAATAATGTGCACTTTCATGCTCAATTAAGGGAACTAAAATTTCAAGTATGTCTCAGAGAGCTTGCCTAAATTTTCCTATGATTTTTGGAGCTATAGATTGCCCATAATAGATTTTTGAAGTGGGAAACATTTTCTGAAAGTGTTTCTGGACTCTTATGAACATAGCAGTTTGTATTTAGCAAATTGCTACTCAAATGATCTTCAAATGAGCTGAAACTTTGCTAGAAGGTCAACACTATTCTAAAGAATATTCTGGCAAAATTTGAGGATTTTTGGATAACCCAAACTCCCTCAATAATTCTTTTTCATAAAATTTTCAAAGAATTTTTCGGAATACAATATTGACTTTCATACAAATCTGAGTTCATATTTGGATATAAATCTAAAATATGAATCCAACCCAATTGGAATCACACAATTTGGAGGTTACTACAAGGAGCTATGATTTTCCAAAGTTTGAGCCATCACTGGAATTGTTTTCCTACTGAAAACTCCACTGGGCCCGCTTATTTAAATGCCAGCCAATCAGAAATCGGCCACACACGGGCCACAGCTTCTCAGCACGCCAGCACACTGGATCCTAGCCACAGCCGATCGGGGATTTAAATTTTTGAGCCGCTGACAGCCGGGACCCATCCCTTCTTCAACCTCCTGCCGGTTCCCAGCGCGCGCGCCGCCTCCCCTCACCGGAGCAGAACTGGTGCTCGCCGGATCGCCGCTGCCGGCCACCACACGAGCTGAAGTTCGCCGCCAGAAGGTTATCGACGTCGAGGAACACGGCTGTGGGATCAGTTTAGGCTGCCGGCGACCGGAGCTACCTTGTTGACGTGCGGCAGCCTCGGTTGAGGTTCGGCGCTGTCGGCTGGGGGTTCTAACCCGTCAAAACTTCGACCAAATAGCTCTACAGCATCAGTAGACCTCTAGGAAGCTCGACAAGGCCTCAATGGTGTTCAATAATGGCTGCAAGTTGGTCGGCACCGTGTGACCGATCGTGTCCGCCATGATCGTCTTTGATCGAACTCAGAATCCGTTGCTCCTAGCCGGTTTTGTGCAACGGATGCTACAAGGAAAATGATCGCCGGCTAGTCCAACGTCTATGTGCAAGATTTGATAACCTAAGGAGGATCAGAGAGCGGAAATTCTAAGGAACTGTACCGGCCGCTTGGGTGGAGCTCGCCGGAGCAAAATTCCGAAATTCGTTGTTAATGTTTCACGGTCCGGCTCGATCTTCGGTTGAGAGCAGCACCACCACAGCGCGCTCCCGTGGCCGTGCTTGATCGAGCTTGAAAACCACCGTAGTGGTCTGTCCACGTGAAGCCGATCACCGGTTTTGAGTTAGGTCGCGGCAGGGAAGCTGTTCTTGGGCAAAGGAGGCCGGAGCTCGCTTGTTTCCGGGTTGGGAAGGTGTGTGCGGAGCTCAGGATGTGGTTTAGCATCTTGGGAAGGGAAGGGCACGAGTGTTTTGCCGTTCTTCCGATCGGGCCGAGCAGCGGACGTGAAAAGCAGTTTTGCTCGTGCGCTCGCGAGGGGAGGAGAACAACTGAGGCTTTGCTCGGCTGAGGGGACGTGATCACGCCCAGAAGCACGAGGGGCACCGCCTCGGGGTGCCAACACGTGGGGGCATGCAGCAGGAGGTGGTGCCGGGTTCCTCTCGGTGGCACACACGGGTGAGAGCTGCTCGTGGGTGTTGAACAACAGAGACACAGTCAATTGCTTCATATTCAAGTCTCCACTCTCATCTCAATGACATGTGGGTCCTACCTCACATTTCCTCTCCAAAAATATCTCCTCAGGTTAATCCTCCCAAATCCAAAATTCTGAGTTTGAAAGGTGGCTAGAATTTGAATTCTCCAAATTCAGTTTGAATTTGAATGACAAATTTGAATTGGGTTGAAGTTTGGGAAATACTTCCATAATTCCTTTTTGTAGCCCACCCTAAAAATGAAAAGTTTTGCATCCACTTTTTCCCACATTGCCCACTCTAGGGCAGCATGGTTATTCCAAAGTTTTGGCCACCATTGGGTGAACTTTGAATTTCAAATCTGATTTTTAAACTTGCATGCAAAGAGGTATTTAACTCCTTATTGGTTCAACACTTTAAAATAAAAATGTTAGCCTCATTTTGGATGGTCATCCATGTATTACTTTGCATGAAAAAAGTTTTAGCAAGTCCCATTTTTCATGTCTTTGCCACACATATGAACTCAAACTTTAGTTTTATTCGTGTACATGTTTTGGGACTTTTACAAAAACTTCCAAACATGGGGATCTGAATTCATGACTTGGATCTTCATATGTCAAATATTTAAACTTCCAAATTTCAGCTCATTTGGAGGGGTTCTAATATTTGTTTGGGATTAAAAGAGGAAGCCCTCTAATCTGAATTTAAATTTCAGTTTCAAATCCCAATTTCCTCAATTTGCAAATTTGGTTCCATAAATGTGTTCTCCACATTTGAGTTAGCAGCCATGCCAAAATTCAGAGATATTGGAGTTGGTTTGCTATGTTTTTGGAACAATGCAAATGAATAATTGAAATTCCATTTCAAATTCAATTAACCAAACTCAATTCAAATTCCACACTAGAATTCAAATCAGTGGGAATTCAAATTTTCAAATCGTAACTTTGAGGTGAAGCAAAGCCTTTAATTTTGAGTTGCTGTGGTGAAAAGATCAGTGGAAAATTGGATAAGAAATGAAAAGGTGGAGCCCACTGGTCAGCCACCACACAGGCCAATTCTCTGTTTTTGCCTCGGTTGTTCATGCGAGAGCACCAGCTCCCGGCTGAATTCCCTTGCCCGATGCTCCACCGAGCTGCTTGCTCGCGTGCTCCCGAAGTCTGCCTGTGCGCGTGGGTGATCAGAGCTGCAGCACAGTTCTATTTCTCCTCTCTGCCTTCAACCGAAGCCTCCTCAGCCTCTCTGCTCGAGCGCACAAACCAAACCCTCGAGCTAAGCCATTTATCTCGGTCCCCCCATCACTGATCATCTTCTGGCGACATCAGCGCCTAGCTGAGCCACCCACCAGCTCTCCCGGCGACCCCTCGACGTTTTCCACCGTCCCCCAGCTCGTGCCCGGCCTTCTCCGATCGGTGCCAACCAGTTTCTCCTCCGGCAAAACAGAGCCGACGTCGCACCTCACTGTTCCTCATCTTCCAGCCGGTCCAGCGCCTCTCCCGCATGACCAACACCTCTATAAGGTGCACCAAGGTGTGTAGATTATGCTACCGTAGTCCCCATTGCTCGTTCTCAAAGCCGGCTTGCCATAATTTGTGTTTTGGCTCCGGTACACGTGAAGAACCAATCAAAACTAAATCAGGAAATTCTCTCCACACGCTTGATCATCCGTTCTACAATTGAAACCTCAGCTACTACACCTCCTAGCGCCCTCCCATGCCAAATACCTAAGCCAACCTTCCATCCAACGCCGCGGGCGACGATGATTCGCTAGCGGCGGCAAAAATGGGTCGGTCCTCTGGTGAACCCCCTTCTTCTGGCCGTTTGCTGCAAGGTTTGGCATGCGTTCCATGTTCCCCGACCACTAGGGATGATTAAGGGAAACTTATATCGTCGGGAGTAGCTTGGGACATGCCGGAACATGTCTATTCTGTGCCGCCAAGCGCCGCCACCGATGCCGACCCACTTCCTGCCATTTTCAAGCGGTGAGACCATGCCCGGCAGCTGCGCCAAGTTCCAACGGTCGTGTAGGGCGAAACCGGAGCCGTTTTGGTTGAGAAACGAGGGAGAACGGCGCGCGCCATGATCCGGTTTTCTGTGCACGCGAGTTCACTATCGAGAGGTTGAAGAAAGAACTGATGAGCGGGCCCCACCTATGACTTCTCTGTGTAAACTTCAAACAGAAAGGTATTCAAATTTGAAAAATCCATAACTTTGTGTAGAGAACTCCAAAAAGGGTGAGACCAATTTTGTTGGAATCCCCATAACGAGTACTTCACAGAGGAACAAAATTCTTGCCATGAAAATGCCCAGGAATTTCTGTAGGATTGTTTTTAGTAAATATTTTAGAGATTTATTCCAGGAGCAATTCTTTATGAAACATTCCCAAATTTGGGCCGCAAATCCTTTTCATAGTTACTGATCTCCAGTAAAAATTTGAGCTTCATTGGAATTCATTTCCTCCGCTAAATTGCCTTCCAAAGTTCAGCCTTTATTTGGAAATTCAAATTCTAAACATAAACTTTTCAGAACTCCTGTCCAATTTCAAAAATTCATCTCTCTCTGTTGGTAGCTCCAAAAATGGTGAAACAAATTTTGTTAGAACCATGGAGACTTATCCTAATTAGATCTTCCACTGTTAGACATGTTAAAACTCCATATTTGGGCTCAAAATTCAGAGAAGTCTTATACTTGTGGGAATTTTGATGACCACAAGGTGCAATGCAATTTCTCCAAATTTGCTCAGGTCATTCTTAGAGAGCGTAGTATCCACTGGAAAAATCACAAAGCCAATTAAGGAACCTAAATAGCAGCAGCTATGAATAGAAGTGTACTTCTTATAATTCCTTAGCCCTTATGCATACATTTTGCTACATTTCATATAGTGACCGAAGTTGAGGACACACCAGAGCCGTTGGACGTCCTCCCACCCAACGCTATCTTCTTCTTTGACTCGCAACCAGGCAAGCCCCGGTTTCATTTAAGTACTTTTACAAAGTTTTCATTTCTATCACTTCTGTTTAGGGTGAAATGCTTGCATTAGAGTTCGGGTGATTGAAACCTCACTTGCATAAACTTTAAATCCTGTGGAGGGTTGGGTAGTTTACAAACTCGACGAGTAGAGAATGTCATGCTAATGTTCTTAGGATCTTGGTAGAAGTCGAGTGGTTGGAATCACTCACGAGATACGTATTTATTCACATGGTATAGAAAGAGGTAGATAATGGCTTAAGATTGTGAAACTGAGACCCAGCAAGGGGGATAGGATGCAGTGAGCGGGGGTCTCACGTGCGTAGCTCTATTGGTGTCGATTCAGGACCGAGCCGTGTGTGGCCCTGCTGGACACGTATCGAACAGTGCCGGATTGCATACTGGCATATGGGAACCAGGAACCGATGTATTTGGTTAACCTGGGTGCCTAGGCTTACCCAACCATTTTATAGGTGTAGGTTGAGGGTAGCAAGGTGTAAATCTGCCGATGGGCACAAACACGCTCCACGCGGAGACCTCCTGCACGTTACAGATGGACTGCTTCAGCATTTGGGTTGCCTTTGAAAGGTTGCTGCAAACAACAGAGTAGGAACGTGTGAAGCACCACACTTTCTGAAAGTGGGTGTATGTGACGTGTTATCCAGGTGTCTATTGATTGCAATCACCATCTCTCGCGGTTATTTGAGTACCGCTTGTTCACTGCACTGTGACGTAGTAAGAAGTGAAATAAACCAACTGAATATGCTGCATTGAACTATTAATGTCTTGAAACCCTGTATGTTGTAGTTGTAGAGCTAATTAAGTTTATCTTCCACTTCGGGCATCACCACATCGAAGGAAAGCGTTTGTTGTTTGATTGTGGAATTTCGATGTGAGGGCTGCCTAAGGCACATGAAACTGTTGCTGTAAAACTGAAAGTAAGGATCAACATGTAGGCGTGTCTTTATTGCAAAGTCTTTTTCCCATATTACACATCCCTGCATGTAGAGTTCCATGACTACGGTTGTCGGTTAAGCCTTGCCGAGCCATCATGCTCACGGTTGCAACATTTGGGCTGTGTGCAGGTGAGAGTTATGAGGAGGGGTCCGAGGATGAGGCGGTGCCCCCATCAAGGTACACGGCCGAGCTGGAGCCCTGCATGCCGCCGTGATCTCTGGTTCTATGTTGCTAGTGTGTAGCATCCCCGGGCTGGACGGCTGCACTTCTGCTGTATAAATAAGTTTTGTAAAAAGACTTCCGCTGTTTTTATATCAAATAAAAGTTTGTATGTTGTTCGTAATCTTTTCTTGTGAGCTGTTCGGTGCCGCATCGCACGGCACCACCCTCTACGATCCCGGAGTGGGTGAACCACGGGGTGGTCCCCACAGCAGCAACCGTGAGCACGATGTGTCAGCAAGTCTTAACCGACTCTCCTACACATGAAACTCTACATGCAGGTCATACTCGAATCTAGGATGATAGTTTGCAGGAAATGGACACGCCTATAAGTTCATCCTTAATTCATCTTTTAGCCGCAAGTTAAGGACAAATCTGAAATTTAGTGAGCAATATTTGGTGGCAAACATGTAACAAAGCAAGTTATTCATTTCAGCAATATTGAATCATAATATTCCATATGTTAACCTACATCATGGCTCAGTGAACAAGCGGTACTCATAACCGTGAGGGACGGCAAATTGACTCGTTAGACACCTGCAGGGACACCCAAATAGCACGTCACGTACGCCCATCCATGGAGCTGTACAGCATGCTCACTCGATGTCGTACAGGACAACCTTTCACCCAACAGCCCCGTCGTAAGTGGGTCAAAGATGAAACCGCCCCGTCGGGGCCCGCCGTCCACGCGCGGGAGCTTGCATCCTCTGTGCCTGTCTCGACTAATACATTACCACTAAATGGGTCGTGACAGACCCTAAATGGGTCGTGTCAGGCCGGACCGGGCCGAAACTACATACTAATCACGCAATCAATCAAAGTATTAATTCAACAATAATCAATTACAATACTAATTAAACAATTAATCAACTAAGATCAAATTAAACATGTAATCACACATAAACACTGTGTCGGGTCACACATACACACGGTGTCGGGTCACACATACACAGCGTCGGGAGGCGGCACGGCGAGCAGGGGCTGGGCGGCGCGGCGAGAAGGAGCTCGAAGCATGGCGAGCAGGGGCTCCAGGCGGCATGGCGAGCAAGGGCCGGGCGAGGCGGGTTGGGTGGCACAGCAGGGCGGGGCTCGAGGCGAGGCGGGGCGAGCTGCGGTGGCCGAGGCGGAGGGGCGGGGTTTGGGACGGTGGTGCGCGGCGGCAGGGTGGGGCATGGCAGCGGAGGCGGCGCGGCTCGGCGAGGGCGAGGCGGAGTGGTGCGGCGGTAGTCGGCTGGTCATGCGCGTGAGTGGGCCGCGCGCGAGGCCCGTGAGATGTAGAGTTATGTTCCTTATTTACGACGGCTTCTTTACTTACGACGGTTTAGCTTTTATCTGCCGTAAATGGTACTTACATTCCGTCGGTCCTTTTATTTACGACGGCCGAGAGCCAGCGACCGTCGTAAGTTAGTAAACTTACGACGGCTACCACGCGCCATCGTAAGTACGTTAATTTACGATGGCTGACCCACGTAAAGAAATTCAGCCGTCGTAAAATGTTGATTTTCCTGTAGTTATGCGCCGCGGCTGTGGCTGGCGGCCGGCGGTGGAGGCGGCGGCGGCGGGCAGCGATGGAGGTGGCGTCGGAGGTCAGCTCGGGGCAGGGCTGAGAGTCTGGCTCGGGCTCGGGCTGAGCAGCCCAAGTGCCTACGACCGTCGGATCTATTTCGATGATCCACGCGTTCTATAAGGGTCATGAAAAATAGCCCACAACCCTAATACAGTCATTTTCATCCCCCTCCCTCTCTCCTCTCCAGAGCACGGGGGGCCGGCGGCGCCTTGCAGCGACGGCGGCGGGCGGAGGCGGCGCCGGCATCGGCGACAATTGGCCAGGCGAGGCGAGCCACCCAGGCATCCCCCGCCACCGACTGGCCGCCTAGGCGTCGGTACTCTGTCGGCGATGGCGGGGTCTGGTGGCAGCGGGGCCGGAAATAAAGCAAAAACAATGTGCTTAAACAACTAATCAATCAATTAACTAAATTAAATAACTAAAATCAGAAACAATTACTAATTTAAACCAAATAATTAACAACTAAACTAATTATCTAATAAATACATACAAATTGATTAAGTATTTAAAATTTTATCTAATCTAACTAACAACTAATTACAAAAACTAAAAATATTACTTCATTCGGTTTGGCGACGACGGCGATGGCTGCGGCGACGGAGGCGGCGGCGGTCCGCGGGAAGCAGGGGGTCGGGGCCACGGCCGGCAGCGGTGAGGTTGGGGCCGGAGGCAGCGAGGTGGCGCCGGGCGGCCCGGGGCAGCTCGGGGCGGCGCCGGGCGGCGGAGCGGCGGCGCCGGGCAGTGGATTGGTGGCGCCCGGCGGCGGAGCAACGGCGGCTCGGGCGGCGGTGCGGGCTCGGGCTCGGGCTCGGGCTAGTTAGCCGGAGCCCGGGCCGGGGCGGCGGTTAAAACCATCTACTTACGACGGTCGCGTAACTTATGACGGCTTAGGTTACGGCCGTCGTAAGTTACACTTTAGTTTACGACGGTGGTGTAACTTACGACGGCATAGGGTTTCGGCCATCGTAAGTTATGGTTATCTTACGATGGTCAATTAACTTACAACGGCCATGGGCCTGTAGCCGTAGTAAGTTAGTTACGACGGCCCGAAGCGACCGTGGTAAGTTAATTTACTTACGACGGCTAGCCGTCGTAAATAACAATGGCCGTCGTAAGGTGTGGTGTTTCCTGTAGTGCTCACAAAATGGAAAATCCTAACCGGATTATACCAGCATATACGTCTCAACTGTGGCACTAAAACAGTCGCTCACAAACGTGTACTACATGGGATACGTACGTGGTTAGCACCTGCAGAAGAACACTCAATAGTGATGCACTCAATGGTTGTTGTCATTTCAGACAGGTCCATATTTGAAAATAAATACATACGCCCGTATCATTGCCATAAAGCCGTCCTTGAGTGAGACAACGTCTCAAGGTATGTGATCGTGTTTTCACACCACACGACAGGGAACCCGAGTAGAGAGCGAATGGGTCATAACGATGGGAAATTTTATCAACCCAACGGATACCACCTACTGCCCTGCAGGGCACGCCGATGGCAAGCGCTGCGTATGTACTCCTAGGCTATTTCCAGAAGAACACACTATCTCGTTACCGACCACATGATGGGGTTTCCACTTTCTTACCTAATGCACGCCAGGGACCAGCGTTTCATATGAACTCAGGAACATGAAGAGTTCAAGAGTTTCATATTGACGTCTCACACCAAGCTGTGAGACCAATCCCTGAACTACATTCCTCGTCAGGGGAGCTAACCGAAATTGAACCGCTTTCGGTGGCGTTCCTTACCATGCTTACCTGAGCGTTGGTGCGTCATTACATAATAAAAATTCAGAGTTATAATAAGTAGGTTAGTTATGCCACTTTAAGTAACTATACTAATATAGTCCTTATTTGGGCATACTAGCGATTCCTCACCGTAATCCTAAGTTTTCCCGTAATGCTGTCCTTATTTAGTGTGCTATCCCCTAAGCAGCTCTGATACCAGCATGCGACGGACCGAAATCTGTACATCCCAGGATCTCAGAGGGTGGTGCCGCACGATGCGACACCCAACAGCACACATCATAATGAAACCATAGTATTACATTGGAAACATCCTGAATATGTACAAAAGTAGTACACTCTTCAGTCACAACTCCTTTATAGAGTCTACTACAGCGGAAGTTTTTTATACAACTCACGCCAACACCTAAGTAGCAAAAGTTGGTTGTCCGGCCCTACGGACAACCCACACTATCTCCACCCAACCTCAGCGTGGCGCGTACGGCTCCCACTCAAACGTAGTCCCCGACGGAGGGTATCCCTCACCTGCAAACACTTATAGCAGCTGTAAAATCCCCAAAGTGCTAACAAAAATTTCAGCACATTTACACTTAGGAAAATGAGGGGAATTAAAACTTTGAATTTTAAACGGTGTAAGTTCAAAGTGAGTATTCAAACCTCCCAAAAACTTTCAAACATGGGGATCTGAATTCATAACTTGGATCTTCATATGTCAAATGTTTAAACTTCCGAATTTCAGCTCATTTGGAAGGGTTCTAATATTTGTTTGGGATTAAAATAGGAAGCCCTCTAATCTGAATTTAAATTTCAGTTTCAAATCCCAATTTCCTCAATTTGCAAATTTGGTTCCACAAATGTGTTCTCCACATTTTAATTAGCAGCCATGCAAAAATTCAGAGATATTAGAGTTGGTTTGCTGTGTTTTTGGAACAATGCAAATGAATAATTCAAATTCCTCTTCCAATTCAATTAATCAAACTCAATTTAAATTCCACACTAGAATTCATATCAGTGGGAATTCAAATTTTCAAACCATAACTTTGAGATGAAGCAAAGCCTTTAATTTTGAGTAGCTGTGGTGAAAAGATCAGTGGAAAAATTGGATAAGAAATGAAAAGGTGGAGCCCACTGGTCAGCCACCACAGAGGCAAATTCTCTGTTTTTCCCTCGGTTGTTCACACGAGAGCGCAAGCTTCCGGCTGAATTCCCTCGCCGATGCTCCACTGATCTGCTTCCTCATGTGCTCCCGAAGTCAGCCTGTGCGCGTGGGTGATCAGAGCCGCAGCACACTTCTATTTCTCCTCTCTGCCTCCAACCGAAGCCTCCTCAGCCTCTCTGCTCGAGCGCACGAACCAAACCCCCGAGCTAAGCCATTTCTCAAGGTCCCCCCATCGCTGATCATCTTCCGGCGACATCAGCGCCTATCTGAACCACCCACCAGCTACGCCGGTGACCCCTCGATGTTTTCCACCGTCCCCCAGCTCGTGCCCGGCCTTCTCCGATCGATGCCAACTAGTTTCTCCTCCGGCAAAACATAGCCGACGTAGCACCTCACTGTTCCTCATCTTCTAGATGGTCCAGCTCCTCTCCTGCACGACCAACACCTCCCTAAGGTGCGCCAAGGTGTGTAGATCATGTTCCCATAGTCCCCTTGCTTGTTCCCACTGCTGCTCGCCAGAATTTGTGTTTTGGTGCCGGTACACGTGAAGAACCGATCAGAACTAAATCGGGAAATTCTCTCCACACGCTTGATCATCCGTTCTACAATTGAAACCTCAGATACTACAGCTCTTAGCACCCTCCCACACCGAATACCGAAGCCAACCGTCCATCCAATGCCCCGGGCGATGAGAATTCACCGGCGGCGCCAAAAATTAGTCGGTCCTCTGGTGAACCCCCTTTTCCGGCCATTTGCTTCAAGGTTTGGCATGCGTTCCATGTTCCCCGACCACTAGCGATGCTTCAGGGCAACTTATCTCATCCGGAGAAGATTGGGACATGCTGGAACGTGTCTATGCCACGCCGCCGAGCGCCGCCACTGATGCCGACCCACTTCCGGCCATTTTCAAGCGGTGAGACCATGCCCGGCAGCTGCGCCACGTTCTAACGGTCGTGTAGGGTTAAACCGGAGCCGATTTGGTTGAGAAATGAGGTAGAACAGCGCGCGCCATGATCCGGTTTTCTGTGCGCGCGAGTTCACTGTCGAGAGGTTGATGAAAGAACTGACAAGCAGGCCCCATCTTTGACTTCTCTGTGTAAACTTCAAACAGAAAGTTATTCAAATTTGAAAAATCCATACCTTTGTGTAGAGAACTCCAAAAAGGGTGAGACCAATTTTGTTGGAGTCCTCATAAGGTGTACTTCACAGAGGAACAAAACTCTTGCCCTGAAAATGCCCAGGAATTTCTGTAGGATTGTTTTTAGTAAATACTTTAGAGATTTATTCCAGAAGCAATTCTTTATGAAACATTACCAAATTTGTACAGCAAATCCTTTTCATAGTTACTGATATCCAGTAAAGATTTGAGGTTCATTGGAGTTCATTTGCTAGGCAAAATTGCCTTCCAATGTTCAGCCTTTATTTGGAAATTCAAATTCTAAACAGAAACTTTTCAGAACTCCTGTCCAATTTCAAAAATTCATATCTCTCTCTGTTGGTAGCTCCAAAAATGGTGAAACAATTTTTTTTAGAACCAAGGAGACTTACCCTAATTAGATCTTCCACTGTTAGACATGTTAAAATTCCAGATTTAGGCTCAAAATTCAGAGAAGCCTTATACTTGTGCGAATTTTGGAGACCACAAGGTGCAGTGAAATTTCTCCAAATTTTGCTCATATCATTCTTAGAGAGTCTAGTATCCACTGGAAAAATCCCAAAGCCAACTAAGGAACCTAAATAGAAGTATCTATGAATAGAAGTTTACTTCTTATAATTCCTTAGCACTTATGCATATATTTTGCTACATTTCATATAGTGACCGAAGTTGAGGATGCACCAGAGCCATTGGACGTCCTCCCACCCGACGCTAACTTCTCCATTGAGTCGGAACCAGGCAAGCCCCGGTTTGCATTTAAGTACTTTTACAAAGTTTTCATTTGTATCACTTCTGTCTAGGGTGAAATGCTTGCATTAGAGTTAGGGTGATTGAAACCCCACTTGCATAAACTTTAAATCCTATGGAGGGTTGGGTAGTTTACAAACTCATAAGTAGAGAATGCCATGCTAATGTAATTATGATCTCGGTAGAAGTCGAGTGGCTGGAATCTACTTGCGAGATAGGTATTTATTCACATGGTATGGAAAGAGGTAGATAATGGCTTAAGATTGTGAAACTGAGACCCAGCAGGGGGGATAGGATGTAGTGAGCGCAGGTCTCACGTGCGTAGCCCTGTTGGTGTCGATTGAGGACTGAGCCGTGTGCGGCCCTGCAGGACAAGTATCGAATAGTACCGGATTGCATACTGGCATATGGGAACCAAGAAACAGATGTAATTGGTTAACCTGGGTGCTGAGGCTTACCCAACCATTTTATAGGAGTGGTTTGAGGGTAGCAAGGTGTAAATATGCCGGTGGGCATAGACACGCTCCACGCGGGGACCTCCTGCCCGTTATGGATGGACCGGTTCGGTATTTGGGTTGCCTTTGAAAGGTTGCTGCATACAACAGAGTAGGAAGGTGTGAAGCACCACACTTCTGAAAGTGGGTGTATGTGACGTGTTATCCGGGTGTCTATTGATTGCAATCACCATCCCTCGCGGTTATTTGAGTACCTCTTGTTCACTGTGTTGTGACGTAGTAAGAAGTGAAATAAGACAACTGAATATGCTGCATTGAACTATTAATGTCTTGAAACACTATGCTAAAGAATATTCTGGCAAAATTTGAGGATTTTTGGATAACCCAAACTCCCTCAATAATTCTTTTTCGGAAAATGTTCAAAGAATTTTCTAGAATACCATATTGACTTTCATACAAATCTGAGTTTATATTTAGATAGAACTCTGAAATATGAATCCAACCCAATTGGAATCACTCGATTTGGAGGTCTCTACAAGGAGCTATGATTTTCCAAAGTTTGAGCCATCACTGAAATTGTTTTCCTACTGAAAACTCCACTGGGCCCGCTTATTTAAATGCCAGCCAATCAGAAATGGGCCACACCCGGGCCACAGCTTTTCAGCGCGCCAGTACACTGGATCCTAGCCACAGCCGATCGGGGATTTAAATTTTTGAGCCACTGACAGCCGGGACCCATCCCTTCTTCAACCTCCCGCCGGTTCCCAGCGCGCGGTCCGCCTCGCCTCGCCGGAGCAGAACTGGTGCTCGCTGGATCGCCGCTGCCAGCCACCGCACGAGCTGAAGTTCGCCGTAATAGGGTTATCAATGTCGAGGAACACGGCTGCGGGGTCAGTTTAGGCTGCCGGCGACCGGAGCTACCTCGGCGACGTGCGGTGGCCTCGGTTGAGATTCGGCGCCATCGGCCGGGGGTTCTATCCCGTCAAAACTTCGACCAAATAGCTCTACAGCATCAGTACACCTCTAGGAAGCTCGACAAGGCCTCAACGGTGTTCAAAAATGGCTGTAAGTTGGTCGGCACCGTGTGACCGATCGTGTCCGCCATGAACGCCTTTGATCGAGCTCAAAATCCGTCGCTCCTAGCCGGTTTCATGCAACGGATGCTAAAAGGAAAACGATCGCCAGCTAGTCCAGCGTCTATGTTCATGTTTTGATAACCTAAGGAGGATCAGAGAGCGGAAATTTTAAGGAACTGCACCGGCCGCTCGGGTGGAACTCGCCGGAGCAAAATTCTGAAATTCGTTGTTGATGTTTCACGGCCGGCTCGAGCTTCGGTTGAGAGCAGCACCACCACAGCGCGCTCCCGTGGCCGTGCTTGATAGAGCTTGAAAACCACTGTAGTGGTCTCTCCATGTGAACTCGATCACCGGTTTTGAGTTAGGTCACGGCGGGGAAGCTGTTCTTGGGCAAAGGAGGCCTGTCACACCCGGTTTTTCTGAAGAATAACCTAGTGAATATCACATGTATGCCAGGATCATTTTCTCATACATGTGATGACAAATAGTGAAGCATCATTTATTACAAGCCAGGTGTCGAATATAAATAAGTCTTACATCGCAAATGTCTCGATGGACAATAATAAGTTCATCACAAGTAAATAAACTAGCAGCGGAATATTATTCTTGAGGGCTCCATCACAGGCTTTGCCCGGGGGTCTCCATGAACCTAGAAACCTTCTTCGGGTCCAAAGTCTTGGTCATTATACACCACCTCATTTTCTTGACCTGAGCAGCAATATAAACCAACAAAATATGCAAGGTTGAGTACCAATGGTACTCAGCAAGTGTGGGAAAATTATATCATGCATGGCTAGAACAAGGAGAGGTTGAACTCATGGTTAAAGCACTACACAATTAATACCTATCACCTTAGCTTATTAAGCACCTACATTACTACACAGGTGAAATGGTCCCAATCTCCCATCCCATCATCATAATCCAATAACCATAACATCATTTCTAATGTTAAGCTCCCCGCTTAACATCCACAACTTCCAAAACCATCAATCCTCTAATCATGAATAAGTCCAACCCGCTCTTGACCGTGAGAACAGCTGTCATGACAGTTTTGACTCTGCAGAGTTTGCACCACTGTACCCACATGTAGTGATTTCATCCCCCGTTGCCGGGTGGACTAAAAGAACCTCCATTATGCCAGTTGCTACGAACCACATTCACACTTCCCAGGTGTGTAGCCAGGAGATCACTACGAAGCCTTTACAAAGGGATTCCCGACGAGTGTGGGCCCACCGAGGTTTCGCCCCTAACAGCATACAAGAGGCTCCAACCCCGCTGCAGTGGCCCCCTCTTGAGCCTTGCGGTTCATATGGTAGTCCAGCTGACACCTATTCCCCGCACCATCCAACACACCCATACTACGCCGGGGATACACCTAATTAATTGGCCAGTGAATTCCCTTCATCGGAGATACACGAAGATAGACGTGCTCTCCGACGTAGAAATGCAATGGCCTATGCCTTTGATCAGCGTAGCTCTTCTGTCGGGATTGTGCAGCCATCAAATTTTCTTGTATCAACCGAACTCGTTCTTCGGCTTCGTTCACAAGATCAACCCCAAACAGAACTCTTTCGCCGGACTCACACCAATTCAGCGGTGTGCGACACTTCCGGCCGTAGAGAGCTTCATACGGTGCCATTTTCATACTCGCTTGATAACCGTTGTTGTATGAAAACTCCGCCAACGGTAGGTGATCATCCCAATTCCTACCGTGGTGGATGGCACACGCTCTCAACATGTCCTCAAGCACTTGGTTCACCCTCTCAGTTTGCCCATCGGTTTGAGGGTGATATGCGGAGCTCCTAATCAGCTTGGTGCCCAACGAGGCATGCAGCTGTTCCCAAAAACGAGCAACAAACAGCGCACCTCGATCTGAAATGATGGTCTTCAGAACACCATGTGAGCATATAATTCTGGAGATGTATAACTCCGCATATTGCCTTGCTCGATAATGAGTGTTCACTGGTATGAAATGAGCTGACTTTGTAAACCAGTCCACGATCACCCATATCGAGTCATGCTTCCGGGATGTGAGTGGTAATCCGACGATGAAATCCATACTCCCATCCTCCCATTTCCATGCCGGTAACTTCAGAGGTTGTAGCGGTCCAGCTTTCCGCATATGATCAGCCTTGACCCGTCTACACGTATCACACTCGGATACGTACTTCGCGATTTCCCTCTTCATCCTCGTCCACCAAAATTTCTGTTTCAAATCTTGGTACATCTTGTTACTTCTGGGATGAATGGAAAACTTTGACAGGTGGGCTTCGTCCAATATCTTCTTCCGGAGTTTCATATTACCCGGTACCACTATACGGTCTTTAAACCATATTGTACCATTCTCATCCTTCCGGAAACATTTCACTTCTCTGTTGTCTAGTCTTCTCCGTATGTGAGACATACCTTTGTCTCTTCTTTGAGCCTCAACAATCTCTTCATGGATCATTGTAATGAGCGTGAGATTATAAAGTGCGCAATACGGAATGACACGGAGACTTGGTTCTTCATCTTCCAACTCAGCAATCGCCAAGTTGTGAACATGGGCTTTTCGACTAAGCGCGTCAGCAACCACGTTCGCTTTACCCGAATGATAGTGGATCTCAATTTCATATTCTTTTATGAGCTCCAACCATCCCCGTTGTCTCATATTCAGCTCCTTCGGCGTGAAGATATACTTCAAGCTTTTATGGTCGGTGTAGAGGTGAACAAGATTACCAAGCAGATAATGCCTCCACATCTTTAACGCCAACACCACTGCAGCAAGGTCGAGATCATGAGTTGGATAATTCTGCTCGTGGTTTTGCAGTTGACGAGACCCATAGGCGACTACACGCCTGTATTGCATCAGAACACAGCCGAGACCGATGCCGGATGCATCACAATATACATCAAATGGCTTCGTCGTGTCCGGCTGAGCAAGAACTGGAGCTGTTGTGAGATGTTTCACCAAAGTTTTGAATGCGGCTTCACTGCTGCATTCCACTTGTATTTAGTGCCCTTCTTCAGCAGCTCCGTCATTGGTTTAGCAATTTTTAAGAAGCTCGGAATGAATCTCCAATAATACCCCGCTAAACCTAGGAAACTTTGGACCTCGTGGACAGATTTGGGGAGTCCCCACTTCAGCACTTGATCAATTTTGCTGGGGTCCACGGCAATGCCCTCTGGTGAAATAATGTGGCCTAGCAAAGGCACTTGATCAATCCAGAATTCGCATTTGCTAAACTTGGCATATAACTTGTGCTCCCTCAGCCGTTGTAGCACGATGCGCAGATGTTCAGCATGCTCTTCTTCAGATTTGGAGTAAACCAATATGTCGTCGATGAATACAACGACGAACTTGTCTAACTCCGTCATGAATACAGAATTCATCAAGTACATAAAGTGTGCCGGAGCGTTGGTTAACCCAAATGACATGACAAGGTACTCATAGAGTCCGTATCTCGTCGAGAAAGCTGTCTTCGGTATGTACTCCAGCCTGATATTGATTCGATGATAGCCCGACCAATGATCCATCTTCAAAAATACCTTTGCACCCACAAGTTGATCGAACAATATGTCGATGCGGGGCAAAGGGTACTTGTTCTTTATTGTGACAGAATTTAGAGGACGGTAATCAACACATAGCCGTAGTGTTTCATCCTTCTTCTTAACGAACAACGCAGAGCAACCCCAAGGTGAAGAACTTGGTCGTATGAAACCCTTGCTCATGAGTTCATTCAGTTGCTCTTTCAACTCTGCTAGCTCGTTAGGTGTCATCTTGTAAGGCCTCCGTGAGATAGGTGTTGTTCCCGGCGCCAGTTCAATCTTGAACTCGACGTCCCATTCGTGCGGCATGCCCGGTAAATCATCGGGAAACACGTCGGGATAATTACGTACCACCGGAATATCTTCAAGCTTAAGTGCTTCCGTGTGGTAGGCCTCTACTCTATCTGGGTCTTCGCTGTCTAAAAACATCGTGTGCTGTCCGCGAATCGGCGAGTCAATCGGGACAGTCCGGTTACCGATATTGAGAACGACACCGTGACGATTTAACCAAGACATCCCCAATATTATGTCTATCTTCTGCCTATCCAACAAAATCAGCGATGCTGGGTATATTTTTCCACCCAAACACAAAGCTGCTCGGGACACAATCTGAGTAGCAGAGATATTTCCTCCCGGTGAACGGATAAGAAAACTCATTGTGGGAGTATTGGTGGATAATTGGTGCTGACCCACGCAGGTTTTGCAGATAAAATTGTGAGTTTCACCAGGTTCAAAAAGTACAAGCACGGGCACGTCTTTAAGAGTGAACATGCCCGCTAACACCGGTGCTTCCTCCGGGACATCCTCAATAGCAAGATGTTGCACACTCCTGGATTGCAATGCTGTTATGTTGACTTGAGCAGGTGGCGGCATACCACCTGATACTGATGGTTGTCTGGTGTTCAACAACTTCTCCCGGCATTCTTGCCTAAAATGCCCTGAACGGTAGCAATAAGAACACGGAGGTTTCCCCAGTTCTTCATTGACTTGTGGTTGAGAAGTTGATGTACTTGGCTGCAGCAATGATGCAACCGGTGTCATGCGTTGCTGCAGCAATGGTGTTGCTTCAAGACATGATTCTTGAGCAGGAAATCTGTACTGAGTTGATCTCACTGGCGCCTGCCATAATTCTTCGGATGGTGTGTGATACACCACACGGTATTTGCGAGGAACAACTGGGATGTCTTCTTGCACATCATCCCGGTCCCTCTTCTCTGCTTGACACTCATGTGTCGCTTGTTCTTGCAGCAGGGCAGCACTGATCAACTCGGTGTAACTGCCTTGATTGAACAAAGCTAACTTCTCTTTTAGTATGGCACTCAGGTCATAGAAGAAGTAATCACACCTCGCAGCTTCGCTCGTCGCATAAGCAGGAGCATATTGTGCCAAAAGGTTGAACCATTTGACATAATCAAGGACACTCATGCCCCCCTGCTTCAAGTTCCTGAATTCCTGCTGCTGGGCCTTGATAAAACCCATAGGAATGTGACGAGCACGGAATGCTTCACGAAATTCGGTCCATTCCACTTGATGGCCTTCCGGAACGGTGGTGAGATAAGCAAACCACCAATTCCTGGCGGCTCCATGGAGCTGTTGAGCTGCAAATAAGGTCTTCTGATAATCATCGCACTCAAACACTCCAAACATGGACTCCATAACCCGAAGCCACTGATCATCTTCCACTGGTTCATTGGCTTCCGTGAAAATTGGCGGTTGTGTCGCCAAGAAATCCAAATAGGCGTTCCGAGGTGGAACGTCCCGTTGCGAACGTTGGAGTAAGCCCTGTTGTACCAAGGCTTGGAGTAGTCTTGTGTTCTCTTGACTTGACTCGACCATTTGAGCCATGACATTCGCCCATACCGTTGATGGCGGTGCCTGTGGTGGAGTCGTGTCATCACCATCTCGACGAGAACCTTCCGCACTAATCGAAGAATGAGTACGCACCATACTGCAAAAGCAAATTTTGAGGGGAGTCAAAACGTGATCTCAGCAGTATGTGAAAGTATGTAAAACATGAACATGCTAAAACTTTATGAAAGCATAACAATACTTCATGTTTACACATCTTTCTAAAGCCAACATAAACAATCCCCCTATTCTGTACAGAACAGAGCTTTCTGAACTTAACAAAGATTTTGATCGAGTTACCAGCATTTTCATAACTCAAGTTGAATACCAAAGTTAAATTTAACTTCAGCATCTTTCCAACGAGTACTCACATGTTCCTAGATCGTTCCTGGATAAAAAGTTATGATTGTTCAAAGTTAACAGAATTTCTCGATAAAATTTGCCAGCACCTCTTTTGTATGTGGCTGTTTTCATCACTGTTGTACATACAAATGGAGTACAATTCTGAACAAACTATGGACTAAAAAATTCATTGCAAGTTTCATAACATTTCCAACGGTATATCATGTGACCCTTAGAATTTTTTCTACAGCAAAAACCTTTCCAGAACTGTATCATGCACCTTCATCGGGTCAATCTACACAGAGTTATGTTCTGTCAAAGTACAGCAAAAATTTCTGCCAGAACAGAGCACTCTGTTTTCGGATCAAAAGAAGCCTAGCAATTCTCTTCTTTGAAACTTAGTCCAAATGAAGAGCTCAGTAACTAATATGTGCTTTCCAACATCCACTTTTAGTTTGAAAGTTAGTCATGAATGATTTCTTCATAGGAGAGAAGACTATCTAGTGTAGTACGGTGGCGATGCACCGTAAGACATATGACGGTACTACGTTGCCTCACCAAAGAAAAACCTAACCGGATTACACCGGCATATCCATATCATTAGGTGGCACTAAAACGTTTACTCGTAAACGTGTTATATACGCACTAAGGTTTCCGTGATCAGTACCTACATAAGCCACACTCAATCATCAGGTCCGGCTGCACACCGGACCCGGTATCCATACAGTTCGTACACCTGGCCGTCATCACTCGCCCAGGTGTTCTCAAGCAAAACACGCCTTGAGCTACGTGTTCACATTACTGACCACGTGACGGGGTCTCCGATACTTGCCAAAAGCACGCTATGGAATGGCGTTGCTCGAATACCCCAAACGACATAAAGAGTCATAGAGGATACTAAAGCGGGTCGGGTTACCTGCCACCCGTGGGGATCCACCCTTCAGCTTGTGCGCACTAGTGGACAGTGCTTACGTGCACCCCCAAGACATAGACGTCCCGAGATGCACGATTTTCCGACATAACAAATAGGTCAGATTGCCACCTTCATAATATGCTAATAGTAGTCCTTATGTGGGCCTAGTACCGTTATCTCACCGTATCCTAAGTTTTTAACGTAATATGATGCTCAATCCATATGCTATTCCCAACACAGCTCTGATACCAACTAAAACAGGGTTCTGACACCACTTGTCACAGCTCTGACACCATGCTGTGAGAGACAGGACCTCGTTGGGTGGTGTCGTGGTATGCGGCACCCAACAGCACACGGGTCGAGGAAACACATCATATTACATAAATCATTTGCGGAAGTGTACAAGAATGTTTTACAAGTACTTATAGCAGAATAAGCTACAGCGGAAGACTATCAATCTTTCGACTCATTTCTAAACTAGCAACAAAGAAACCGCCTAGCCCGCGGATGTTTCTTACTAGCAACACGAAGACAATCTGCAGCGACGAGGATGCGCTTTGACTAAGCACTCGGAGGTTCCCGAGTCTCATCGGCATCCCTTCTCTTAAGCATGAAATCAAATACCTGCAAAACAACTCGGATAGCATCCGTGAGCATAACGCTCAGCAAGACTTAACCGTCACCCTAAACATGAAACTCTATGTGAGGTTGTGAACCTAAAATAGGATGGCATAATCATAATTAAACTCGTCTAAAAGTGAATCCTTACTTTCAGGTATTAATTGCAGCATTTTAAGTAACCTTGGGCATGCCACATCGTGAGTCCACAATCAAACAAGAAACGCTTTCCCCTGATGTAAATTGCTCATGGCATAAACGAATCGAGTTTGCACTAGCCTATTCATCAAGATGCAATACAAAGCTAGTAAACTTCAAATCAATGTGATTAGTTCCTTTCTCATGCAAGTTCTTACTACGTCACGACTGTGAGAACAAGTATGCTTGGTCCATTCCGTGAGCGACGATGATTCGAATCAATAATACCCAGACTACACGACACGTACGACCATACTTGACGTTGCCTACAGCAACCATCACTGACGTTGTACGCGGCAGCCTTTCTCCCGTTTCACCCCCGTTGAATCGATCAAGTCGCCCCGTACAGTAGCCACTCTCATGGTGCACCTACCGACATGAGATGTCATGAGAATGTTCCCCACATAATGCACACCGGCCGTCCGCCTGAGGCGATCCGAAAAGGCCCAACGACAGCTTCACGAGGTACATCAGTTTACTGGGTCCCATAATACCGGCATGAGTCCGGTACACAACTCAAACTTGTTCAACAGGGCCGCATACGGATCGGTCATTGACCTACATGGACATGTCTATAGCACCCAGGCCCCTATGTCCTGCTGCCCCTACAACCTTCTGGTCTCAACTTTAACTTGCTAATTCATTTTTGAACCAATCCCATATGCTCCTGTTGTTCCTGAACCTGCGAATAGCATCTCACCACTCGACCTCTACCGAACCTTACTTAAGCAGGGCAGTTCTACACGGTGAAAGACACCTACCAAATACTCCATGGGTCATTTGGTTATGCAACAGGAGTATCAAACACTAGACCTAATGCACATTTCATGCCTTAACCGAAAGTGAATACAAAATAAAAACTTAACAGCAGTTAAATGCAAACCAGAGCTTGCCTGTTTTGCAGGGTAGTCGTATATAAGCAGTTAGTATCCTTGCTCATCCACCCTTGATTCTCCGGAGCTTGATCCACATCAATGAATCACTCCGTTGAATCCCCTTCGGTGTGGTTCCTATTGAAATGCATATGCACATTTTTTATAGAATGTAATGGAAAGATGTTATAGAATGGAGTTCTTAGGAACAGAGGTTTTGTGGAAAAACCAAGAATGACTTGGTTTGCCTCTGTTGTGCAAAGGAAAAAAATGATCTACTTGATCTTAATGTCCTAGCTATACCCTAACTACTTTCCCTAACGATCATAATAGATGAGCTAAAAGAATTAAAGGTAACTGAAGAACAAGAACTCCAATGGCCTCCACACTTCTACAGAAGGTTCTATACAACCTAGGGATTTAGCTTGCCAAATTGCAGCTAATGTGGAGTCAAATTGTGTTCTCCATAATTCTCACAATGTCTTTCATGTATTTCCACCAATACATAAGTATGGAGAATAGAAACAGGGAGTTCCAGGGCTCAACTTGAGCTGATAATTTACATGTGAGTTACTTGTCACATTAAAGTAATCTGGTCCAAAGTTCAGCCCTTTTACTTGAGTAGTTCTCCCAGAATAATTCTTTAAGCATTTCTACTCACAAGAATTAATTCTGAAATAATGTGCACTTTCATGCTCAATTAAGGGAACTAAAATTTCAAGTATGTCTCAGAGAGCTTGCCTAAATTTTCCTATGATTTTTGGAGCTATAGATTGCCCATAATAGATTTTTGAAGTGGGAAACATTTTCTGAAAGTGTTTCTGGACTCTTATGAACATAGCAGTTTGTATTTAGCAAATTGCTACTCAAATGATCTTCAAAAGAGCTGAAACTTTGCTAGAAGGTCAACACTATTCTAAAGAATATTCTGGCAAAATTTGAGGATTTTTGGATAACCCAAACTCCCTCAATAATTCTTTTTCATAAAATCTTCGAAGAATTTTTCGGAATTCAATATTGACTTTCATACAAATCTGAGTTCATATTTGGATATAAATCTAAAATATGAATCCAACCCAATTGGAATCACACAATTTGGAGGTTACTACGAGGAGCTATGATTTTCCAAAGTTTGAGCCATCACTGGAATTGTTTTCCTACTGAAAACTCCACTGGGCCCGCTTATTTAAATGCCAGCCAATCAGAAATCGGCCACACACGGGCCACAGCTTCTCAGCACGCCAGCACACTGGATCCTAGCCACAGCCGATCGGGGATTTAAATTTTTGAGCCGCTGACAGCCGGGACCCATCCCTTCTTCAACCTCCTGCCGGTTCCCAGCGTGCGCGCCGCCTCCCCTCACCGGAGCAGAACTGGTGCTCGCCGGATCACCGCTGCTGGCCACCACACGAGCTGAAGTTCGCCGCCAGAAGGTTATCGACGTCGAGGAACACGGCTGTGGGATCAGTTTAGGCTGCCGGCGACCGGAGCTACCTCGTTGACGTGCGGCAGCCTCGGTTGAGGTTCGGCGCTGTCGGCTGGTGGTTCTAACCCGTCAAAACTTCGACCAAATAGCTCTACAGCATCAGTAGACCTCTAGGAAGCTCGACAAGGCCTCAATGGTGTTCAAAAATGGCTGCAAGTTGGTCGGCACCGTGTGACCGATCGTGTCCGCCATGAACGTCTTTGATCGAACTCAGAATCCGTTGCTCCTAGCCGGTTTTGTGCAACGGATGCTACAAGGAAAATGATCGCCGGCTAGTCCAACGTCTATGTGCAAGATTTGATAACCTAAGGATGATCAGAGAGCGGAAATTCTAAGGAACTGTACCGGCCGCTTGGGTGTAGCTCGCCGGAGCAAAATTCCGAAATTCGTCATTGATGTTTCACGGTCCGGCTCGAGCTTCGGTTGAGAGCAGCACCACCACAGAGCGCTCCCGTGGCCGTGCTTGATCGAGCTTGAAAACCACCGTAGTGGTCTGTCCACGTGAAGCCGATCACCGGTTTTGAGTTAGGTCGCGGCAGGGAAGCTGTTCTTGGGCAAAGGAGGCCGGAGCTCGCTTGTTTCCGGGTTGGGAAGGTGTGTGCGGAGCTCAGGATGTGGTTTAGCATCTTGGGAAGAGAAGGGCACGAGTGTTTTGCCGTTCTTCCGATCGGGCCGAGCAGCGGACATGAAAAGCAGTTTTGCTCGTGCGCTCGCGAGGGGAGGAGAACAACTGAGGCTTTGCTCGGCTGAGGGGACGTGATCACGCCCAGAAGCACGAGGGGCACCGCCTCGGGGTGCCAGAACGTGGGGGCATGCAGCAGGAGGTGGTGCCGGGTTCCTCTCGGTGGCACACACGGGTGAGAGATGCTCGTGGGTGTTGAACAACAGAGACACAGTCAATTGCTTCATATTCAAGTCTCCACTCTCATCTCAATGACATGTGGGTCCTACCTCACATTTCCTCTCCAAAAATATCTCCTCAGGTTAATCCTCCCAAATCCAAAATTCTGAGTTTGAAAGGTGGCTAGAATTTGAATTCTCCAAATTCAGTTTGAATTTGAATGACAAATTTGAATTGGGTTGAAGTTTGGGAAATACTTCCATAATTCCTTTTTGTAGCCCACCCTAAAAATGAAAAGTTTTGCATCCACTTTTTCCCACATTGCCCACTCTAGGGCAGCATGGTTATTCCAAAGTTTTGGCCACCATTGGGTGAACTTTGAATTTCAAATCTGATTTTTAAACTTGCATGCAAAGAGGTATTTAACTCCTTATTGGTTCAACACTTTAAAATAAAAATGTTAGCCTCATTTTGGATGGTCATCCATGTATTACTTTGCATGAAAAAAGTTTTAGCAAGTCCCATTTTTCATGTCTTTGCCACACATATGAACTCAAACTTTAGTTTTATTCGTGTACATGTTTTGGGACTTTTACAAAAACTTCCAAACATGGGGATCTGAATTCATGACTTGGATCTTCATATGTCAAATATTTAAACTTCCAAATTTCAGCTCATTTGGAGGGGTTCTAATATTTGTTTGGGATTAAAAGAGGAAGCCCTCTAATCTGAATTTAAATTTCAGTTTCAAATCCCAATTTCCTCAATTTGCAAATTTGGTTCCATAAATGTGTTCTCCACATTTGAGTTAGCAGCCATGCCAAAATTCAGAGATATTGGAGTTGGTTTGCTATGTTTTTGGAACAATGCAAATGAATAATTGAAATTCCATTTCAAATTCAATTAACCAAACTCAATTCAAATTCCACACTAGAATTCAAATCAGTGGGAATTCAAATTTTCAAATCGTAACTTTGAGGTGAAGCAAAGCCTTTAATTTTGAGTTGCTGTGGTGAAAAGATCAGTGGAAAAATTGGATAAGAAATGAAAAGGTGGAGCCCACTGGTCAGCCACCACACAGGCAAATTCTCTGTTTTTGCCTCGGTTGTTCATGCGAGAGCACCAGCTCCCGGCTGAATTCCCTTGCCCGATGCTCCACCGAGCTGCTTGCTCGCGTGCTCCCGAAGTCTGCCTGTGCGCGTGGGTGATCAGAGCTGCAGCACAGTTCTATTTCTCCTCTCTGCCTTCAACCGAAGCCTCCTCAGCCTCTCTGCTCGAGCGCACAAACCAAACCCTCGAGCTAAGCCATTTATCTCGGTCCCCCCATCACTGATCATCTTCTGGCGACATCAGCGCCTAGCTGAGCCACCCACCAGCTCTCCCGGCGACCCCTCGACGTTTTCCACCGTCCCCCAGCTCGTGCCCGGCCTTCTCCGATCGGTGCCAACCAGTTTCTCCTCCGGCAAAACAGAGCCGACGTCGCACCTCACTGTTCCTCATCTTCCAGCCGGTCCAGCGCCTCTCCCGCATGACCAACACCTCTATAAGGTGCACCAAGGTGTGTAGATTATGCTACCGTAGTCCCCATTGCTCGTTCTCAAAGCCGGCTTGCCATAATTTGTGTTTTGGCTCCGGTACACGTGAAGAACCAATCAAAACTAAATCAGGAAATTCTCTCCACACGCTTGATCATCCGTTCTACAATTGAAACCTCAGCTACTACACCTCCTAGCGCCCTCCCATGCCGAATACCTAAGCCAACATTCCATCCAACGCCGCGGGCGACGATGATTCGCTAGCGGCGGCAAAAATGGGTCGGTTCTCTGGTGAACCCCCTTCTTCTGGCCGTTTGCTGCAAGGTTTGGCATGCGTTCCATGTTCTCCGACCACTAGGGATGATTAAGGGAAACTTATATCGTCGGGAGTAGCTTGGGACATGCCGGAACATGTCTATTCTGTGCCGCCAAGCGCCGCCACCGATGCCGACCCACTTCCGGCCATTTTCAAGCGGTGAGACCATGCCCGGCAGCTGCGCCAAGTTCCAACGGTCGTGTAGGGCGAAACCGGAGCCGTTTTGGTTGAGAAACGAGGGAGAACGGCGCGCGCCATGATCCGGTTTTCTGTGCACGCGAGTTCACTATCGAGAGGTTGAAGAAAGAACTGATGAGCGGGCCCCACCTTTGACTTCTCTGTGTAAACTTCAAACAGAAAGGTATTCAAATTTGAAAAATCCATAACTTTGTGTAGAGAACTCCAAAAAGGGTGAGACCAATTTTGTTGGAATCCCCATAACGAGTACTTCACAGAGGAACAAAATTCTTGCCATGAAAATGCCCAGGAATTTCTGTAGGATTGTTTTTAGTAAATATTTTAGAGATTTATTCCAGGAGCAATTCTTTATGAAACATTCCCAAATTTGGGCCGCAAATCCTTTTCATAGTTACTGATCTCCAGTAAAAATTTGAGCTTCATTGGAATTCATTTCCTCCGCTAAATTGCCTTCCAAAGTTCAGCCTTTATTTGGAAATTCAAATTCTAAACATAAACTTTTCAGAACTCCTGTCCAATTTCAAAAATTCATCTCTCTCTGTTGGTAGCTCCAAAAATGGTGAAACAAATTTTGTTAGAACCATGGAGACTTATCCTAATTAGATCTTCCACTGTTAGACATGTTAAAACTCCATATTTGGGCTCAAAATTCAGAGAAGTCTTATACTTGTGGGAATTTTGATGACCACAAGGTGCAATGCAATTTCTCCAAATTTGCTCAGGTCATTCTTAGAGAGCGTAGTATCCACTGGAAAAATCACAAAGCCAATTAAGGAACCTAAATAGCAGCAGCTATGAATAGAAGTGTACTTCTTATAATTCCTTAGCCCTTATGCATACATTTTGCTACATTTCATATAGTGACCGAAGTTGAGGACACACCAGAGCCGTTGGACGTCCTCCCACCCAACGCTATCTTCTTCTTTGACTCGCAACCAGGCAAGCCCCGGTTTCATTTAAGTACTTTTACAAAGTTTTCATTTCTATCACTTCTGTTTAGGGTGAAATGCTTGCATTAGAGTTCGGGTGATTGAAACCTCACTTGCATAAACTTTAAATCCTGTGGAGGGTTGGGTAGTTTACAAACTCGACGAGTAGAGAATGCCATGCTAATGTTCTTAGGATCTCGGTAGAAGTCGAGTGGTTGGAATCACTCACGAGATACGTATTTATTCACATGGTATAGAAAGAGGTAGATAATGGCTTAAGATTGTGAAACTGAGACCCAGCAAGGGGGATAGGATGCAGTGAGCGGGGGTCTCACGTGCGTAGCTCTATTGGTGTCGATTCAGGACCGAGCCGTGTGTGGCCCTGCTGGACACGTATCGAACAGTGCCGGATTGCATACTGGCATATGGGAACCAGGAACCGATGTATTTGGTTAACCTGGGTGCCTAGGCTTACCCAACCATTTTATAGGTGTAGGTTGAGGGTAGCAAGGTGTAAATCTGCCGATGGGCACAAACACGCTCCACGCGGAGACCTCCTGCACGTTACAGATGGACTGCTTCAGCATTTGGGTTGCCTTTGAAAGGTTGCTGCAAACAACAGAGTAGGAACGTGTGAAGCACCACACTTTCTGAAAGTGGGTGTATGTGACGTGTTATCCAGGTGTCTATTGATTGCAATCACCATCTCTCGCGGTTATTTGAGTACCGCTTGTTCACTGCACTGTGACGTAGTAAGAAGTGAAATAAACCAACTGAATATGCTGCATTGAACTATTAATGTCTTGAAACCCTGTATGTTGTAGTTGTAGAGCTAATTAAGTTTATCTTCCACTTCGGGCATCACCACATCGAAGGAAAGCGTTTGTTGTTTGATTGTGGAATTTCGATGTGAGGGCTGCCTAAGGCACATGAAACTGTTGCTGTAAAACTGAAAGTAAGGATCAACATGTAGGCGTGTCTTTATTGCAAAGTCTTTTTCCCATATTACACATCCCTGCATGTAGAGTTCCATGACTACGGTTGTCGGTTAAGCCTTGCCGAGCCATCATGCTCACGGTTGCAACATTTGGGCTGTGTGCAGGTGAGAGTTATGAGGAGGGGTCCGAGGATGAGGCGGTGCCCCCATCAAGGTACACGGCCGAGCTGGAGCCCTGCACGCCGCCGTGATCTCCGGTTCTATGTTGCTAGTGTGTAGCATCCCCGGGCTGGACGGCTGCACTTCTGCTGTATAAATAAGTTTTGTAAAAAGACTTCCGCTGTTTTTATATCAAATAAAAGTTTGTATGTTGTTCTTAATCTTTTCTTGTGAGCTGTTCGGTGCCGCATCGCACGGCACCACCCTCTACGATCCCGGAGTGGGTGAACCACGGGGTGGTCCCCACAGCAGCAACCGTGAGCACGATGGGTCAGCAAGTCTTAACCGACTCTCCTACACATGAAACTCTACATGCAGGTCATACTCGAATCTAGGATGATAGTTTGCAGGAAATGGACACGCCTATAAGTTCATCCTTAATTCATCTTTTAGCCGCAAGTTAAGGGTTCACAAATCTGAAATTTAGTGAGCAATATTTGGTGGCAAACATGTAACAAAGCAAGTTATTCATATCAGTAATATTGAATCATAATATTCCATATGTTAACCTACATCATGGCTCAGTGAACAAGCGGTACTCATAACCGTGAGGGACGGCAAATTGACTCGTTAGACACCTGCAGGGATACCCAAATAGCATGTCGCGTACGCCCATCCATGGAGCTGTACAGCATGCTCACTCGATGTCGTACAGGACAACCTTTCACCCAACAGCCCAAACGTCGAACCAATCGCACCGAAACAAGCAGGAGATTCTCTACACGGAGCATCTCTATATGCCCGTTAGCAGATTTTCACCTGGCTGCCCTTAACCTACACCTATAGATCGGTGTGCTATGCCTCAACACCCAGAGTTTTAGGTTACATCAGTTTATCGGACCCCATATATCCGATATGCCTTTAGTACATTCAAACTTATTTAGCGGGGCCGCACATGAATCGGTCCTCAATTGACATGGACTGGGCTACGCACAAAAGACTTCCTCTTGCTGCGTCCTAGCCCCTGCCTAGTCTAATTTTTCTTACTAAAGTTGTCTCACATCTCGAACCCATCCCGTGAGTTACAATTCCTATACTCGCCAGTAGATTCTAACTCCTCGACTTGCACCGAAGCCTATAAGCATTAAGCCAAAGAATAGTCTACTCGAGGACTTAGCCACTACCCACACTCCTTTTGGATTAATCTGGTTATGCATTTGGGTTTCATCCATCCTACACCTAATGCACATACATACTTCAAACTAAGTGAATAAAAATCAAAACTTGATAAACTTTGTTAAATGCAAACTGGGACTTGCCTTGTTGCTGCTGGTCATGGGTTAGTGTCTCCTCTGGAAGTATGAAGTCCAAAACCTCCGGGGTCTCCTCGCGTTCAGCGACTACATGTAAGCAATTTAACGATATGTCAATTTTAAATGCAAATGTGTTGAATTGAGTATATAAAGACCATAGCTCTAGCTAGACATCCCAATTGGCTCTGCAAATTTTACAGAGGCTTGGTAAGAACGTAACCAGAAACTGGACCAAATTTCAATTGAATCAATGTCTATTTGAGCTCTGCCCAAATAAAAGTCTAGATGGTCATTACTAGAGCTTCTAAGGATTTCATGGGATTTTCATGGATCAAACCATTACTTTCTGGAAACTAGAGTTTGAGATGGTTTTAATGGTGTTGGTTTCAGGTAATTTGAATAATCCTAGAGAAAGTTATGCCTTAATCGAGATTTGAGAAAATTCTGAAAAATGTTTCTGTACATTTTTCTATTTTCTCAGGGCAGTTCAATTAATCACACCATTAGGGGGACTAAATGAACTTGTATGGATCTGAAATTATTCCCTTGACTCAAGGATTGTCAAATGAAAATCCTAGCAGAATTTCAGGAATTTCCATAAAGGAAATCTCCAGATAAAATTCCCCACAGTTAATATTTTAGGGAATTAATTCTGGAAAAGTTATAAGTTTCATGGAATGAAACTTGTTTTGCTGGATAGTACTCGTAGAGCTGAATCCAACAAAATTCGGTTCATTTAATTTGGACCATCCTAGCAAAAGTTATGGGCATTTGAAGTTGAACTAAACTCTGAAATTGTTGGAAATGTTTAAACTCTGGTTGTGGGCCCTACTGTTTAAACCGGCCCACTGAGCTCGCGGCCACACCGCAGCCCACGGGGGTTTCACCCGTGCTGCCGCACCTGATCTCAGCAACAAACTGATCCCTGCTGGAAAACAAATACTGACCGATGGACCCGGCCTCTCCTTCGTTTTCCTCGCGACACCCGTGCTCCCCGTGGCGGCGCCTCACCGGAGAGCTCGCCGCCAGTTGTTTTACTGCGTGACCTTCGATGAAACTCGCTGCCTGTGCCCAACATCACTTGAGGAACACGTTGGTGCACTCACCGAAGCTCGGCGATGGCCGGAACAGTGCTCGCAACGGTGACAGCGGCCGGGAGCTCATCGGCGACGTCGAACTCGGTGTGCTCTACACCTTTTTTGATGCAATTTCTTTGGAGAGCTCCACTGAGACTTGCGAATCACGAATATGAGCACCGACCCTCGTGAAAAGGGCCGCAACTAGAACCTCACAGGCGGGGTGCCCTGTTTTCGTCCGCCGGCACAAAAATCTCGCGGAACTAGGGTCCTAGTGCATGGAACTGGTTGCTACTTGATCGAGGAAGTGCGCCAGGTGTTCTAGATCATGTCTAGGGTGCAGCTAGAGCAGCGGTTGCCTCTGGGCAATGAATTTCACCTTAGACCGAGTTCTAACCCTAACACACTCCGAGGAAAGAAACTACGAATTCTCGCTCTACACTGCATGAAATGGAGCACGACTTTCTCCTACAGCTTCAGCACAAGGAAGCACACATTTTCTTCTCTGGTGGCGGTGCGTGAACCATCCTGGATCGGCCGGTCGCTGGTGAGCAGAGGAAGCGGCGAAAAGTTGGCAAGCGGAACACGACGAACAGCTCGGGAGAGGCTTGGTTTAGCTCGGAAATGGTGAGAACATCACGAGCTGCGCGTCATGTGGGACTTTGCAGCGAAGAATTCACCGTGAGGTGGAGGGTTGGGGTGGGCGCCGGCAGTACGTGGCCGAGCTGCGGTCTCTTGCGAGGAGAGGGCTCAGTTAAGTCGGTTCTGTCTGTTCTCAGTCACTGACCAGTGGGCCAACTTCTCCCATCTAATTCTTTTCCATTCTTTGCTGCAAATATCCCAGCTACTTACATTTAAATGGTAGAATTAGCCACAAAGTCATGGCATGAATTTGAATTCTTCACATTGGAGTTTATTTGGCCACATTTGATTGACATTTGAAACTGAATTTCAAATTCAGTTTTGAAATACTTCAAATGTAGCTCCCGACAAGATGAACTCCAATGAAGATGAAAATTGGTGGACTAACTCAGAAAAATGTTCTGAGTTTGAATATGAAGTCAACATTTGAATCCAAGTGATGAAAGTGGCTGAAATTTGAATTTGCATTCAAATAACCATCTTTGCAATTGTATCCCGAAAGTGGCTCAAAATGGTTTGCATTTGCATGAAACTTGGCCTGAGCATTCCCAGGAAAGTTTAAGACCTAATGGAGAGCTCAGCCCCTCATGTTTATAGGTGTGAGATCCTACTTTTGGACTTAGGGGTTCTTCCTCTAATCAACCTTTTGATGGTGTTTACATGCTCTTCATAAATGTTCATGAGACTTCCACAAAATGAGCTGTGGTGTTGTGATGTGATGAACACTCTAGCAAGTAAATTTTTGGGCTTTTACATCTCACAGCTCATGCCGAGCTACCCACACATTCTTGACTGTCCCACGTTCATCTAGGATCAAGAATCATCACAAACCATGGGGTAGAGGCTCGGTTCTTCGAAAAATTCGGGACGCCGACGGATTCTACCCTAGGTCACCGATAAACTCGTGTTTGCAACCCGTTCGGTGCTGATTTGAACACATGTCGATGATTAGGGTTACACAGTGGTGCTGTAGGAAGAAAAACCGAAGTGGTTGAGCCCTTGTAGGTTGAGTTCGACCTTGCCGAAGTTGTGCCGCCACCGCTGCCCGTCGCCGGCGGGTTTCCGGTGGCCGGTGGCCGCTGCAGACCACACAAATTGTCTTCCCGTGCTCCAACCAGCAGTAGCGGCAAGTTTTGGCCCTGGACATGGCCGGGATCCTCGGTCCGACGACTCTCGCCGGATAGAGCTGCCACTCGGGCTCTGCCTCGCGCGAGGTGGAAGAAGACCGTGGGCCCCACTGTCAGCCATTTGAATTTTTCTATTTTTCGGTTCAATTTTCATCAAACTTTGCAAGTTCATAACTTTCTGTAGGAACTAGCGAAAACGGTAAAATAAATTTCATTGGATTCCCCTCAGTGAACTATCGAGAGGTGCATCCCAGTATTTATGAAAATCCCTGGAATCAGCTCATTAATTCAATTAAGAAAAATCTTAGGGAATTAATTACTGGAGTTCTGTGTATTGGAAAATTCCCAATTGTGGTCAGAACCTTCCTCTAAATATGCTTAAACTCCAGTGAAAATTTCAGAGGCATTGGACCTAATTTGCTTGGGCAAATGTTGTTCCCCTCCTCTATGTCTCTGAAAAAATAGCAAAAATAACATAGACTTTTTCAGAGATTTTTCCAATCCTGTAAATTCCATTTCTCCCTGTAGGTAGCTCCAAAAATTGGGAAACAAATTTTGCTAGAACCAGGGAGACCTGCTTTAATTAGATCTTCCACTGTTAGCCGTGTCAAAACTTCATATTTGGGATCAAAATTCAGAGAAGTCTTGTAGTTGTGGGAATTTTGGAGACCACAGGCTTCCATGAAACTTCTCCGAATTTTGCTCAAATCATCCTCAGAGAGTATAGTATCCACTGGAGAAATCCCAAAGCCAATTAAGGGACCTAAATAGCAGTAGCTATGAATAGAAGTTTAATTCTTATACTTCACTAGCACTTATACATATATTTTGCTACATTTCATATAGTGACCAAAGTTGAGGACACGCCGGAGCCGTTGGAAGTCCTCCCACCATACATTAACTTTCTGTATAATTCGCAACCAGTCAAGCCCCGCTTTGTATTTAATTACCTTTTGTAAAGTTTTCATTTGTATCACTTATGTTTAGGTTGAAATGATTGTATTAGAGTTAGGGTGATTGAAACCCCACTTGCATGACCTTTAAATCCTATGGAGGGTTGGGTAGTTTACAACTCGACGAGTAGAGAATGCCATGCTAATGTTCTTAGAATCTCGGTAGAAGTCGAGTAGTTGGAATCTACTCGCGAGGTAAGATTTTATCACACGGGATGGAAAAGCGTAGAGAATGGCTTAAGAATGTGAAACTGAGACCCAGCAGGGGGGATAGGATGCAGTGAGAGGAGGTCTCACGTGCGTAGCCCTGTTGTGTCGATTGTGGACCAAGCTGTGTGCGGATCTCCTGGACAAGTTTTGAACAGTACCGGATGGCATATTGACATAGGCAGGAAACCGATGTAATTGGCTAACCTGGGTGCCGAGTCTTACCCAACCATTTTATTGGAGTGGATTGAGGGTAGCAAGGTGTAAATCTGCCGGTAGGCACAGACACGCTCCACGAGGGAACCTCATGCCCGTTACGGATGGACCGGTTCGGCATTTGGGTTTCCTTTGAAAAGTTGTTGCATACAACAGAGTAGGGAGGTGTAAAGCACCACACTTCTGAAAGTGGGTGTATGTGACGTGTTATCCGGATGTCTACTGATTGCAATCACCGTCCCTAGCAGTTATTTGAGTACCGCTTGTTCACTGTGCTGTGACATTGTAATAACTGAAAGAAGCCAGGAGAATATGATGCATTGAGTTAATTTTGTCTTGATACCATTTATGCTGTAGATGTAGAGCTCATTAAGTTTTTCTTCCACTTTGGGCATAACAACATGGGAGGAAAGCGTTTCTTGTTTGATTGTGGACTTCCGATGTGATGGTTGCCTATGGCACATTAAACTTCTGCTATAAAACTGAAAGTAAGGATTAACATGTAGGCGTGTGTTTATTGCAACATCTTTTCCCTATATTACTAATCCATGCATGTAGAATTTCATCATTAGGAGTATCGGTTAAGCCTTGTTGAGCCATCATGCTCACGGTTGCAATATTTGAGTTGTGTGAAGGTGAGAGTTATGAGGAAGGGTCTGAGGATGAGGCGATGCCGCCGTCGGGGTACACGGCCGAGCTGGAGCCCTGCACGCCGCCGTGACCTTCATTTGAGTGCTGCTAGCGTGTAGCGTCCCCGGGCTGGACGGTTACACTTTTTGATTAGTTAGCATGAGAGTGTAATTATATATAATACTTCCACTGTATAATACTTTTGTAAAAGACTTCCACTGTTTTTATGAAAAATAAAAGTTTGTATGTTGTTCTTAATCTTTTCCTGTGTGCTGTTGGGTGCCGCATCGCGCGACACCACCCTCTGCGATCCCGGAGTAGGAGAACCACGAGGTGGTCCCCCACAGTCATGGTATTAGAGCCGCATTGGGAATAGCACGCTCGAAAAGAGCCTATTTTGACAACTTAGAGGTAGTCGAGTGACGATTAGTCACTATGCTGCGAGGGCCCAACCGGCCTCGACTAGCAGGATCACGCTGAAGGGTGCTGCGTTGCACAGCACCGGATAACACACATAAAATGTACAAAGCGGAAGCAAAGTTTTATTACGTAAAAGAGTTTATGAACATGTTTACAACAAAATATGTTCAGTCCACACTCACGGGCGTAGACTAAGCACAGAGTTCTCGTTCAGCCCGTGAACGTGTCCCCTCTAGAACACACGCACACTAACACGGCGGCGTGTACGACTCCTATTCAATGGGGTTGCCCTCTTGGGGGTCCGTCTCCTCCTCGGGAGTCTCCTCTTCATAACACCCTGCAAAAGCTTCAAACACAAGCAGTGAGCACGATGGCTCAGCAAGTCTGACCCGTCTCACCTACACATGTAACTCTACATGCTAGAATTTCAATGTGTAATAGGAAAGTAAGTTGCAAAGGACACGCCTAAATAGTTGGACCTTACTTTCAAGTTTTAGCAGCAAGTTGTGGAGAACCTCACGCTAAGATAAATTAGAGAGCCATAATCAAACAATAAACGCATTTCTCTCATGTTCTCTGCCCAAGGTTGAAAAGAACTTTAATTTGCTCTAAACTACAACATATCATTAGAAACCAAGGTATAGCTTTCAATCAGCAACTTTAAACATGACTCTAGCCTGTTCTTTATACGTCACATTACAGTGAACAAGTGGTACTCACTGACCGTGAGGATCGGCGATTTAATCGATTTACACCTGTAGGGTTACCCGAATAACCCGTCAAGTAGGACCGTACTCGATGTTGCCTACAGCAACCATCACGGACGTCGTACGCAACCACCTTTCATCCGTCAGCCAAATGTTGAGCCGGTCCCATCATCCCGAGCAAGAGGTCTTTGCTCGTGCATCTGCAGTGCCGCCAGCCGATTTACACCTCAAGCTCTCAACCTACCCTCTGAACGACGAGCTATGCCTCAACACCTAGCTACCCGAATTACATCGGTTTCCCGGTTCCCGTATATATGGTAGGTCTTCGGTACTGTTCTAGCTTGTTGAACGGACCCGCACACGGCTCGGTCCTCAATCGACACAAGCGGAGCTATGGCACCCAGGCCCCAACGTCCTGCTGCCCTTACTTTCCGCTAGGTCTCATTTTTTTCTTGACATGTGTTCCATTTGCTATCTCTAACCGAGTGGTGTGCCTCTAGTGTATTCTCGCGAGCAGTTCCAACTACTCGACTTGTACCAAATCCTACACTATCTTAGCACTGCAGTAGCTAATCGAGGTATAAAATCCTAAGCCCAAACCCAGGGTTTTCATGGCTATGCATTTTGGTTTTCAAACAAGACTAATGCATAAATGAAGTAGATCTCAAAGTAAGTTCTCAAAACAGTAAAATTTATAAAAAGGCTAATGCAAACCGGAGTTTGCCTTGCTGCTGCTGGTCGTACGCTAGCTGTTTATCCAGAGTTATAAAGTCTATGACTTCTGGCTCCTTTTCAACCTTAGCGACTATATGAAAAAACTACACGTATGTATCAATTTAAATGCATGAGTTTAGAGTTAATATTATTAAGACTATAGGTACTGCTAGACAGGCCCAATGACTCTGAAATTTTTACTGTGGTTTGTATACAATCTAAATAGAAACTTGACCAAATTTTGTTTGCAGCAAAGCTCATTTGGGCCCCCCCACAAATATATGTGTATTTGGCCTGAATTGGAGCTGTTAGGGTGTTCTAGGGATTTTCATGGAGCAATCCATGAATTTCTAGAAACTAGATTTTCAGAGGGTTCTAATGGAATTGTATTCACCTAATTTGAATATACCTAGCCAATGATATGAAATAAACAAGTTCAGAGAAAATCACACCATTAGGTGGATCAAATAAGCTCAAATGGATCTGAAATTGTTATGGTAGTGCAGGCATATTATGATGAACATCCTGGCCAAATTCCAGAATTTCCCACCAAAGGGTTCCCCAGTTAAAATTATAAACAGTTTAAACTTTCAAGAATTAATTCTGAAGAAATAAGGATTTTCATAAAGTGAAACTTGCTTTTTTGGAAAGTAATCAGAGAGCTGAATCCAGCAAAATTTAGTTCACTTGATTTGGAGTTTCCTAGACGAAATTATGTGGGTTTGAAGTTGAACTAAATCTGAAAATCAGGGAAATATTTAAAACACTGCACGTGGGTCCCACACACAGTGCCTTCTTCAACCTCCCGTCAGCGCCCGAGCGCGCGACGAGCAGAGGCCGTGTCACGGTCCGTTCCGCGGCTACGGTGGACCATTTCCGGTGATCTTTCGCGCTACACGATCCTCAGACTAAGCCCTAGCGGCCAGACAAGGATGTTGAGCATGCCATCGCTGGAAAACCGGTCGGCATCGACAGCGGTGACCGGTGGTGCATCGACGACGATGACCAAGGTGTCCCATGGTTCTATCGATGCCTGAAGCAGCCGTAAAGCACCACTGGAGCTCGAGGAAGGTGATGGCGCACTCAAACCGTGCGGAAAACGACCGGAGCTATGAGCTCAACAGTGACCCGAGACATTTCGGCCAGCGGCGGCGAGTTTGCGTTGCTCAGCCCATCGGATGGATGTCTCTTCATTGTTTTTGGTCAGGGTGGTCGTGAAGGACCCTAGTTCCTCTAGCTCGACCAGTTTCAGGGATGATCAACCATGCGAACGGAATTTTAAGTCTTTGTGTGCTTCGGCTATATACGGCCATCCTCGAAAAACCTAAAATTCCTGCTAGCCGGTGCTAAGAGGGTGCTAAGGAGCTTGGGGAAAGCTACTAGACCTCGATGCTAACCTCAGAGAGCAGTTGGCGGTGCCGGAGAAGCTTGGAGCTACCCGGGCGACGGTGTCAACTCAGAGGCGCTTCGGGGTGAACAAGGCAGTTGAAAAATCGGCTCGGGAAAGCTCGAGGGGGACTGATCACAAGAAGCTGAGGGCTGGAGCACGTCGAGTGAAGGTCGACGGTGCCATTTATGGCCTCAGCTCGCGGTGGAAGGGACGGGTTCGGCCGGTCCACGGCGAGGTGGTGAGTTCGGGTGTGCGGCGGCTCTCTTCGGGTTTTCAGCGCGAGGAGGCGTCGGGACAGTAGAGAAATCGCTTTGGGATGGCCGGGTCTTGAAGATAACGCTGGAGACATTGCCCGCAGGTTACCGCGCTGGAAGCAGCTGCTAGCGCGGCGGCATCACCGTGGCGCCCTCGGCAACGCGCGCGAGAACCCGAGCGCCGAGTGGTTCAGTCGGTTTGCTCACTTGTGAGGCTGACAAGAGGGCCCCACCCCTAGTTTAACCTCTGAACTTTAATTTTTCCACTGCTATAAACTTTGAGCACCCTAATTCCCTTGTTTATTTGAATAATTCACCAAATGTCCATTTGGATTTCAATGGTACAAATTGTGAAGTGTTTGAAATGTATTTAGAGGACATATGTACATTGTAATTCAAATGGAATTTAAATTTGCTTAACTTAGCTCATGTCAATATCAACTCCAAATGGAGTGATAATTGGTGTGTGAGCTCTCAAAAATGTGCTTATTGTGAATTAGAATCCCACTTTTGATGGGATGAAAGGAGTTTGAATTTGAATTTAAGTTCAAACTAGCCTCTTTCTAATTATACCCAAAGATACCTCAAAAGGTTTTGTATTTGGGTGAAATTTGGCATGAGCATTCCTAGCAAGGTGTAGGAGTTTTTCAAATGCTCGGCCCCTATAGGATGCATGTGGGAAATACCACTTTTGCAATTTGTCAGATTATCACCTAATGACTATGTTGATGGTGTTTACTTTCTCTTCAAAGATGTTCATAAAACATACTCAAATGAGGGTTGTGGGGTGTGATGAACACTTTGAGTATATGCAAAACTTGAGCCCTTACATTCCTCCCCCCTTAAAAGAATCTCGTCCGGAGATTATAAGGTGAAAATGAGAGAGAGGACGGTGGAAAATGTAACAGCCCTAACTTTTGTAAAGTTTGATGTCAGCTTATGAAACAAAGTTAAGGTGATAAAAGACTATAATTGTGTCACATGAAATGATGAACACATAAATGGACATGTGAGGGAGTTAAAAATTTTCTCTAGCCCATGCTCAACACATGTTAACCTAGGGGAAATAATTACACTCCTAAAACTCTAACTCATGTGCACCTTCTCTATGAGTAGAGTGGAGGAAATTTAAATGCAATTTGAATTCTTTTGAAAGGATTCCTATTCAGATTGTACAAAGGCCTATATGTGAGAGCATAGATGCATTTCTCATGTATTCAAGAGCCTAAGTTTCAAATTTGGAGAATTTTAGGTTTCATATACTATTTATTCCGAGGATTAAATGAGGGCACGTTCAAATTCAAACTTGAATTTGAATTTTGAAGCAAACAAACTCAATTTCAAAATCTGATTTCAGATTTGAGTTCCTCATAATTATTTTGACCTATCCTCCAAATTTGGTGATATTTGGACAACGTTTGCGTGGGAATCTCAAAGCACAGCGGGGAAATCAAATAAAAGAGGCCGGACCCACATGTCATAGACCCAGTGCAGCAAACCGCCTCTGTCTTCGGATGAGAGCGTGAACCCAGCCGAGGCAATCCACTCCCACGCACCTCCTGCTGGGATTAATTTTTGCTCGTCCTGATCACCACAGCAAGTGCCACAACCATCTTTTGCCTCCCCCAGCTCGAGCCCATCTGCTCCCGTGTGTTTGCTCCCGAGAAGAAGAACAGCAGCTCCCCTCTGTTCTCTGATCGCCAGCAACTGAACCAAGCTCCCTTTGGCCGAGCTTCCAACAGCCAAAAGGTTCACCCCTGAGTGCTCTAGCCGGCTGTCAACTTCCCTCCGCTGTTCCATGCTTGCTGGCGCCTAGAAATAGCGAGGTTTCCTCTGCTCCCGAGTTCAAACTCAGGCAACCAAAACTGGACGCCGTGGACAGCCCAAACCAGAAGGGATCACGCCCAAGCAATCCACCCCATATGTGCACCAACAAGTCTAGTTTCTCACCTCCAAAGCTCAGCCCCAGCCATTGATCACAGAGGGAGAATTTCAAGTTTTTCTCCCGGGCGACAGAAACGGACCTTGAGGTAAGGAATTGTAAAATTCGTCCTCAATTCGTGTTTGTTGGGTCTCAAACTTCACACACAGGATGTTAACTGCCCAGCACACCTCCTCCATCGATTTTAGACCAAGAAATTGAGTGTAGAGTGAGCAATCTGAGCTCTTTTAGAGGGTACGCCGCTGGACCCTATCGGGTGCACGGTGCCGATAGGTTTAGAGCCATCTCCAGCTGGTTTAGACCTCATGCCGGTCTTCTACATGATCCCCTGGTGCTGTAGAGCCCAAGAACCGACCATTTGGTGGAGAATTCACCGTGCAAGACCTCGCCAGAGCTCTAGGGTTTGCTGTGGCCGGTGCGCCCTATTTTCCTGCGAGTTTCAGCCGCCGGCGACCTCACCAACGTGTTCAGCGTGGGGAAATATGGGGGGAAGGACAGCAGGGGGTCTGGAGGTGGCTGGGAACTTGTTTTCCGATGACCTCGCCGGAGTGGGCCGCCACTGCCCTGTTGGGCGCGAGTCTGGAGGTTAGGGATGACAGGTGGGACCCACTGTCAGCATTTAAACAATTTCCAGATTTTCCCACTCTAGTTCAAACTTTGGAGAGCCATAACTTTGTGTAGAAGTGTCCAAAAATTGTGAAACAAAGTTTGTTGGATTCCTCTCAAAGAGTACTATCCAGGGGTGCAGACCAATATTTATGAAAATCCCTGAATGTGGCTCATTAATTCATTTAAGAAAAATTTTCTGAATTTTTACAGGAGTTCTGTTTATTGTAAAATTCCCAAATTTTTACAGGACATTCTTCCAAAATTCCTTGGACTCCAGTAAAAATTTCAGAGGCATTGGACCTAATTTGCTTGGTCAAATGATGTGTTCATTCCTTATGTCTCTGAAAAATGGGAAAATAAACAGAGACATTTTCAGCTTTTCCCCAATCCTTGTAAAATCCATATCTCCATGTAGGAAACTCCAAAAATGATAAAACCAATTCCTATGGACTCAGGACATTTTGTACTTCACAAAAAGTCTACTTTGCAGCATAGGAAAGCTTAATATCTAGGGGGTGAAGGAAGATTAGTGAAAATCACACAAGGAATTATTGTGATCACCTTGAGCCATTTCATGAGCTCAATTTTCGCACACTGCCTAAATACATTCCATAGAGGCTGTGGTTAAATTATCAGCTTCATTGTACCTCTGGAACTTGAGCTACCATCTTTTAGGTTTAAGTGTTCATATAATGGACTTAATCACATGGTGATTACTAGTATCTCTTTTCACCCTAGCTTTCATCTTCTATAAGGTTTAGATCCAACAACAGAAACCTTCCTGTTGTTTGTTCCTTTTAGGTGTGAGTTAACTTGAACAACAGTTTTGAAACAGTTTCTAAATTGCTTTTGAAATATATGTGCATTGCAATATAATAGCTCACGTGACGTCGATGTTCGACGAGGACTCGACTCTGCAGCAAGGATCTCCATCTCGTGACGAATTTGGCGGATTCTCCGGAGGAAGACTAACTACTAGCTTCCAACAAAACCGTTGAGCAAGGCAAGCCCCGGTTTGCATATCGTTATCGTTTTAAATTTTGCTTTACTTCACATCATGTTTATTAGACTTGAGTGCATTATGTCTAGGATGATTGAAACCCACTTGCATGCCTATTACATCCCTCATTAGAAGGTTTAGTGTAGGCTTTGCCTCGTTGTAGATGCTAGGCTAATGTTGTAGCTAGCTCGGTAGAAGTCGAGTAGTAAAAAGCTACTCGCGAGAAAGTTCGAGTAATGGAGTTACTCGCGAGAGATAAATGATAAGAGCACCCTCATGAATATGAGATGGGGACGGGGATGTTCCTGTAGGATGGAGCGCTCAAGGTTGGTCTCGACCTGCGATGGGTGTGACAATGCTTGAGACCACATTTGGCCTGGACCGGGATGGTAAAGCAAATGTGGAGGTTGGTTGTAGCCCCGTCCGTGTCGGTTAAGAACCGTATGTATGCGGCCCTGCTGGACAAGATTGAGCTGTACCGGATATATAGTGGGGTATGGGACCCATGAAACCGATGTAACACGATGGACCGTGATATAGAAACTCATCCTTCGCGTGGGAATGGCGTTGAGAAGGCGGGAGGTGTAAATCCTTTAGCGGGCAACTTCGACGTGTCCGCGTAGAGGACCATCCTGCTCGGCGCGAAGCGTTTTTCTATGTCGGGGTGTCGTGTGAAAGGTTGCTGCATACAACGTAAGAAAGAGCTCTTGAGAGAGTCTTTCGAGGCGGGTGTGTGTGTCGTGTATTCCGGGTTGTTATTGATTCGAATCATCGTCGATCGCGGAAGAGGATTGAGCATACTTGCCCACTGCGCCGTGACTTAGTAAGAAGAGGAACTAAGTCTCTTAACTTGCTGTTTGTGGATTAATCACTGTATTGGAACCTTGACTGAAGTAGATATAGAGCCAACTAAATTTCATTTCCACCTTAGGCTAGCAACATCGGGATAAGCGTTTCTTGTTTGATTGTGGACTTCCGATGTTGTGAGGCGTGAGGACCACTAAAATGAAGGCTAAAAGAATCTGAATATAAGGATCAATTTTAGTCAAGGTGCATTTTGCAAATTCCTATGCCTACTGTCTTACTACCCCTGCATGTAGAGTTGCATGTTTAGGATTGACGGGTAAGTCTTGTTGAGCCTTAGTGCTCACGGTTGCTTCTGAGTTGTTTCTGCAGGTAGCAGGATGCCTGCTGTGAAGAGGGTTGTTCGGTGAGACGACAAACCTCACGGTTCGTTCAACTCATCGGAAACCTAGCCGCTGCCTTTCTTTGGTGAAGCTAGTAGGAAGCGTTCACGGGCTGAACGACTTCTCTTCGGCGTAGATAGGGTCGAGAGTGAGTAGATTGTCCAGCAAATTTTAATTTCCGCTGCGTGTGTACATTATGTTGTAAAACAAATTATCTTGAGTAACAAAATGGTGTCGTTATGTTTCTTACGCCTCTTTTCGTGCATGCTGTTGGGTGCCGCATCGCACGGCACCACCCACTGCGATTCCCGGGCCAGGCGCTCACAGAAAATCACCGTAGGTGCGACGTTAAAAAGTCAGGGTAGTTAGTGCGAAGAAAGCCTTCGCTCTCCCATGTCGCTTCATCTATGGAGTGATTACTCCATAGAACCTTGTAGAACCACCACGTACGGTTGCATGTGGTTCGGGCCTTTTCATCAATAATCTGAACCGGTTCCTCCCGATAAGTGAGATTCGGTTTCAGTTCCTCGATATCCCCCAGCTGAATGGTGGTTGAAAGCTTTAGACACTTCCACAGCTGAGAAATGTGAAAGACGTCGTGCACACCAGAGAGTGTTTCTGGTATTTCCAGCCGGTATGCAACTGATCCACATCTTTCTGTAATCTGGAATGGACCAATGAATCGGGGTGTCAACTTTCCTCTCACCCCGAATCTGTTCATGCCCTTCACTGGAGACACACGTAGATACAAGTGATCCCCGACTTTGAATTGTAACGGGCGTCTTCTCCGGTCCGCATACTGTTTTTATAGGGATTGGGCGGCTTTTAAGTTTGCTTGAATCAGCTGAACTTTTTCTTCCGCATTGTTTATAAGATCAATCCCGAAGGTGACCCTTTTGCCAAACTCACACCAATTCAGTGGTGTGCGGCATTTTCTCCCATATAGTGCCTCGTAAGGTGCCATCTTGATGCTGGCTTGGTACCCATTGTTGTACGAGAACTCGGCCAACGGTAAGTGATCATCCAAATTCTTACCGTGGTTGATAGCACAAGCTCGCAACATATCTTATAAAATTTGATTTACCCGCTCGGTTTGCCCATCCATCTGCGTGTGGCCCACTGAACTGCGGATCAGCTTCGTCCCAACAGAAACATGCAACTGCTCCAAAAAACGAGACACAAATAATGTGCCCCGATCTGAAATAATGGTATGGGGTACACCGTATAAGCACAAGATCCGTGAGATGTATAATTCAGCATACTTCTTGGCGTTGTAGTTGGTGTTGACCGGGATAAAATGAGCAACGATCACCCACACTGAATCATGCTTTTGAAATGTTGTGGGTAAACCGACGATGAAGTCCATGCTCACATCCTCCCACTTCCAGGCAGGAACGCCCAGTGCTTGTAGCAGTCCCGAATTTCTCATGTGGTCTGCCTTCACCCTACAGCATGCATCACACTCGGACACGTACTTTACGATCTCCCGCTTCATCCGTGTCCACCAAAACCTGCTTCTGAGCTCTTGATACATCTTATTGCTGCCAGGGTGAATAGAAAACTTTGACAAGTTAGCCTCATCAAAGATTTTCTTCCGTAACTCCGGGTTACGGGGTACGACGATCTGGTCCTTGAACCATAGGACGCCGTCTCCGTCTTTCCAGAAATAATTCAGCTCCCCACTGTCGCCACGTCTCCGTAAATGCGAGATGGCCTTGTCATGTTTCTGAGCTGCCGCTATCTCTTAACGGATGGTGGGGATCAAAGCTAAGTTGTAGATAGCTCCATGTGGAAACACATGCAATGGTGGCTCGCTCTCTTTCAACGGTGTGATGATCATATTATTGACGTGTGACTTGCGACTCAGCGCATCCGCCACGACGTTTGCCTTGCCGGAATGATAATGGATCTCTATTTCGTAATCCTTTATCAATTCCAACTATCTTCGTTGCCTCATATTCAGATCCTTCTGAGTGAATATGTACTTGAGGCTCTTGTGGTCGGTATATAAATGCACGAGGTTACCGAGTAGGTAGTGCCTCCACATTTTTAGTGTGAGTACCCTGGCAGCGAGCTCTAAGTCATGAGTTGAATAATTTTGCTCATGATTCCTGAGCTACCGTGATCCATATGCGACCACCCTTCGGTCTTGCATCAGCACACCTCCGAGACCAATACCGGATGCATCACAGTACACATCGAATGGTTTTGTTGTGTCCGGCTGCGCCAAAACCGTTGCTGATGTTAAGTCCTTCACTAATGCCTTGAACGCTGCTTCACATGCTGGACTCCAAACATATTTGGTAGCCTTCTTCAGCAGCTCGGTCATACGCTTGGCAATCATCGAGAAGTTCAGAATGAACCTCCGATAATATCCCGCGAGTCCAAGGAAACTCTGTACCTCGTGAACAGTTCTCGGGAACTTCTAATTCAGCACTTGTGTGATTTTGTTCGGGTCTACAGTGATACCATACGCTGAGATAATATGCCCAAGAAAAGGCACTTTTGATATCCAGAATTCGCATTTGCAGAATTTCACGTATAGCTTGTGATTCCGCAGCTGTTGCAAGACTATACGCAGATGCTTCGTGTGTTCTTCCTCTGACTTTGAATATACCAATATGTCTTCTATGAAGACCACTACAAACTTGTCCAACTCCGGCATAAATACCAAGTTCATCAAGTACATGAAATGAGCTGGAGCGTTGGTGAGGCCGAAGGACATGACCAGGTACTCATAAAGTCCGTACCTGGTCGAGAACGCTGTCTTCGGGATATCATTAGCCTGTATCTTAATCTGATGGTACCGGGATCTTAAGTCCATCTTGGAAAAGATTTTTGCTTCGACCAACTGATCAAACAACATGTCGATCCATGGCAACGGGTACTTATTCTTGATAGTTACAGCATTTAGTGGACGATAGTCCATGCAAAGCCGCAACTTTTCATCCTTCTTCTTCTTCACAAATAATACCGAACAGCCCCGTGGCGAGGAGCTCGGCCTAATAAAACCCTTCTCCAGCAGGTCCGTTAACTGGGTTTTCAATTCCGCCAACTCCTTTGGCACCATCTTGTACGGCCTTCGGGATATTGGCATAGTTCCCGGTGCCAGTTCAATCTTGAACTCCACCTCTCGGTCGGGCGGCATCCCCGGCAAATAATCCAGGAACACATCTGCGAACTCACGGACTACTGGATCTGATGGTGGTGGATTGATATACACCACGAAGTTTTATTTCTGGACTGTACAAAAATAATGAGCGAGACTTGTGCACTTCTTTGTGCAAATGCACGACTCGGTGGATGGTGTCTAAAACAGCGCCGTGGCAGGTTAACCACGACATCCCTAGGATGACATCAACCTTTTGTCCCTCTAAAACTATGAGAGACGTAGGGTATACTGTACCCCCAAAGCATAATGGCGCTTTTTGAACAATCTTGCTTGCTGAAATCTTCCCACCCGGTGAACAAATCAAGTAAGGACTTTCCGTGGGTAGTATTTGCAAGCTGTATTTAGCAATAAAAGCTTGGCTAATAAAACTATGTGTGGCGTCTGAATCAAGTACACTATGACGCGATGCTGGTGGAGTTGGAACATACCCGCAAGGATTGGCTCCCCCTCTGGCACGTCCTCTATGGCGAGTTAGTGGACGGTGCCGGGCTTAGGATTTGCCCACCATGCATTAATGGGTTTCCGGGGATGATTCCTCCCTGGAAACTGTGGTGCCACTCCGCCGCCTTGCCTCTTGGGGCAGTTGTTTGCAAAGTGCCCTGGGCGACCGCATTTTTAGCATGAGGTTGACGACTGGCCCGTGCTTGGAGGATGAAAGCCCAGTATGCGCTTCTGAGGTGCAAACGCACGCGGCATCATCCTATGCTTCTGTTGTTGCTGCAGAGGTGGTGCTGGTAATGCCGGCCGGAACGCCAGTCGAGAATACGGCCGACTGCGGAATTGCATCGGTCGCTGCAGTGGCTGCCAGCGTTGGCCCGATGGTGAGCGATACACCATCCGGTATTTTTGAGAAAGAACCACCTCCCTCTCCGCTTCTCAGCGGCGTGCTTCACTTCTTCTCTGCCGCCGATAACTCCTTGCCGGAGTTCTCTTGCACAATCGCAGCATCAATAATGTCATTGAGACTGCCGCGATTGAACATCGCCAGCTTGTCCTTCAGGAGCGGATTAAGCCCCTGGTAAAAGTGATCTCGCCACTTCTTGTCGGTATCGGCGTGATAGGAGGCGTAGAGCGTGAGATCATTGAACTCCCTGGAGTATTCCAGCGTGTTCCTGCTGCCTTGCTGCAGGCGAAGAAACTCCTGCGTCTTCCTTTTCATCAAACCCTGCGGTATGTGATAGGCCCTGAAGGCCGTTCGGAACTCCGCCCAGGTCATTACTCGCTCGGTGGGTTGCGAGGCACAGAAGTTTGCCCACCAAGAGCTTGCGGACCCTTGAATCTGCTGGGCCACGAACTGAGTCTTGCGCTGCTCACTCACTTGGAGCAGCCCGAATTTCATCTCCATCGTGCGGAGCCAGTTGTACACATAGAAGGGTTCATCCGCCAATGAGAATACCAGGGGATGAGTAGCCAGAAAGTCAGAGTAGAAGCTTTGTTGGCGCTCCTCTCAATCTTGACGCCTCTCTAGTCGAGACGTATTCGCGATTAAGGTTTGCAGCAACTCCGTGTGCTGCTGATGTGAGCCCGCCATGGCCGCAACAATGTCGGCCAATGTAACTGTTGGCGGTGGTGGTGACAGTTGTTGCTGTTGCTGCTGTTGCTGTCCCGAGGAATCCTCGGGAGGCTGTTGGGAGGCATCTCCCCCCTGACTAGAACCCCCAACCTCCGGGTTGGCACGAGTGTGAATCATTCTGAAATACAAAACAGCAACGATCAGCACTTGTCATTATTAAAATTCCACATAAAACAGTAGGTATTGAAGTGACACATGAATAAACTTGCACAACATTCACATATATTAATAAAGCATAAACTTTATACAAGATACATTATTCTCGGATCCCCGAGAAGTCGTGTTCATGTCGTCACTACCTATACACATGCTACTGTCTACACGACATGTCACCTATTACAAAAGTTTCTATACACCACCCTCGCTGCCCTAATTGGCAACTGTAACTCACTACTCGGAGTAGAACTCGACCTCCTGCAGGTCGTCCTCCTCTGCTACCTCTGCTAGTGGCTCAGGGTCCATGACCTCCTCTTCTGGTTCAGGTTCCCACATCGCTGGGATACCCAAAACCACAGGTACGGCACCTACCATCGGTAGGCCCACTACCGTAGGTACGAGGTCTTGTAACGCCTGCACCACGTCCATGGCCTGGTTGTAGCCCTCTTTCCAGCCCTGGATCATCTCAATAGCGTCATCACGCTTTTGAGTGAGGACCTCATTTTACTGGGTCAGGGCCTGTACTTGCTGCTGTAAAGCCGTGATATCGATGCAGCTTTTCTTCTTTGCCTTCTTCAGACGATGCGACTGATTGTGTTATTCGTTCAGTTGCTTTATCGTCGGAAGGAGAACATTACGGAGTGTGCTGTGAGCACTTTCGAAATGGTCTCGGCGGCTGGTGCTTTCCTTGAGCTTCACGGCAAGTTGATCCGTGTGGACAGCTTGGCTGTCGATCACCGTCCTTCCTGCCATCAACTGGAGGCTGAGGTTTGCCTCCGCGGGGTTGTAGCTTGGGCAACTTGAATCAGTTTCCGCAGCGTACCTCTCCCTCCACACGTGATTAGCTCGTCCCTCCTCCGGAACGAGCGCATATGGAGTGCCCTCCATAGCTCTCATGTGTAGTTGGCAGAAACGCGACATAGTGTCACGGGCTGCCACTTGCCACATCTCCTCCGGTTGTCTTCCTCTCACCGTGACGGTGATTGGTGCCCAACCGGGTGGGTAGGTCCTGCTGGAACATCGACATGGATGGTCCATGTCCTGTTCCCCTTCTCGCCTTCTTCCTTGGCGAGGTACTGCAGTGTTTCCACGTACCCGAAATGTTGAATGTAAAAGTCCCAAAAACGTGAATGCAAAGAAACGGGTGATTGAACGTCATCGTGTTTCTGGTTCATGAAAAATGGGACTTACAAAAAACTTTCTTACATGAGGTGGTCTACGTGGGGTTCAACAACACGGGTTCAAGCATTCATTTGAATGTGTTGGCCCAAGGTAGAGTTAAACTCATGAGTAGTCATACATGTGTATGAAAAAGAACAAAAATAAGACCTTTTAGACTCCAAATGCTCACCTCAAAGTGCTGCCAAATTTTTGAACACACATGGATCCTCACACAGTTGAAGGTGAGGAGAATTATGGTGGCCACTTTCTGATTTGAGGGTAAGCTAAAAAGGAATGGATTATGCTCATGTTGAGTTCATGCTGAATTCAATCATGTTAAGGCAAGGGAATGACTTGAGTTATGTCACATGAACATGGACATGTGTGGAGAGCTAAAATGTTCTTTAGCTCATACTGAACACATGTTAACCTAGGGAGGAATTTCACTCCCAAAAACCTAACTCATAGGCACATTCTCTATGAGCAGAGGGGAGGGAAGTTTGAACCCCATTTTTGAACCCTTGCAAAGCATTCATGTTCAGATGGTCCAAAGGCCTATATGTGAGATGACCTTTGCAGTCCTCAGGTATAAAAGAGCTTAAGATCTAGATTTGGAGAAATTTTGAGCTCATATACCATGTGTTCAAGGCATTATTTGAGATCACCTTCAAACTCAAAGTTGAGGGGCTTAGTCAAACTGAACTTGTGAAGTTCAGATTAAGACTAAAGTTGATCAAGCATGGGCTAGAAGCAAACCAAAGTTTTCCACCCAAATTCAAATGGGTCTTCACAAAAGAAGACTTAAATATTCAGCTTGAATTAATGGTTTACTTCAAGGCAAAGAAGGCCCTTTCCAAAAAGGAAATTCAAACTGTTGTTTGAAAATTTGTATTTGCAATGGCAAACTCAAAGATCAGAGGACATATTTGAATTCCTCAGGTCCAAATTATTTGGGAGCCAAGTTTTGAGCAAATTTGGAGGAGCTTTGATAAGGATATCAAAGGAACATGTAAATTTTATCCAAATTTGAATTCGAACTTGACACTGTGGCACAACTTGTCAAATGGCCAAATGGCTTTTCAATTTGGATCCCTAAGAGCTGAAGTTTACAATGTGCCAAAATTTGGATATTTAGGAGAGGAGATGAGTGGGACCCAATTGTCATTGAGAAGAGGGGAAGGCTTAGCACTTAAGCAATAGTTTCTCTGTTCAGACTCAAACCGGTTCCCTGTTTCGCTCGAAGGACCGGACACGCGCGCCCGCCACCGAATCCTTGCGACCGCCAGCTCCCGAGTTGCTTCAACGTCAGTTCCCCCCCCCCCCCCGTGCCCTTATCGGTCTCCCACCGAGTGCGCCTCACGGCACCGAGAGAACACCTGAGCTACGCTTTTTCCACGCCACAGCCTCATCCCGGAGAGTTTTTCTTTCCGCTCGACCGAACCTCGGCGCCGATCGTCGCTGGGCGCCACTCGCCCCTTGCACGGCCGTCTGAGCTCGTGGCAGCATGCGCAAGACCCCACTGATCCTCCTCGGGCTACCCAAACCCGTCCACTAGCCCGTGTGCGCGGTTCACAGCAAGAAGTCGCCGTGGAGTTTCGGTTCAAGCTGCCGCCGCGCCTCCTCAACGCCCCGGCGGTACAGGCCGTGTCACACCATGGGTTGAACAGCGAAAAGGTGCGCCACTCCCTCCTCTTCACACTGCCAAAGACCCTAGGCAACTCATCCACGGTAGCCCGGGAATTTCTAGAAAAACCGACGAGGTGTCCATAAGCCGTGGTGGGGGGATTTCCCAAAATTTGTGATCAACATCAGTTCTTTGTTCATTCTGATCACGAGATAGGCTAGAGACATCCTTGTGCGTCGCTGACATCAAAAATCCAGAAGAAAAATAGAGCCTCGATGGTGTTCTTCGAGTTTTAGCGTCGGACACCCGTTTTTAAGCTAGGGCGCACGGTGACTTGGTAGTTGTGGCGGACCGGAATCCACTCATCCAGGATCGCAGAGGGTGGTGCCGCGCGATGCGACACCCGACAGCACACGTCATAAGAACACATTATATTACATGGGAAAACACACTGAATGTACAAAGTAGTACATTTCTCAATTACAAACTAGGGTCTTTATTACACAGCGGAAGTTTCTTTTGTACAACTCACGCCCGCCTATCTAGCAAAAGTCGGTTGCCCAGCCCTAGGGCAACCCACACTAGCTGCACGTCTCAGCTCAGCGCGGCGTGTACGGCTCCCACTCAGCCGTGGTCCCCGACGGAGGGTAACCCTCGCCGGTGGACTCGTACTCCGAGTCCGTGGGTGGCTCCTCACCTGAAAAACACTTAAGCAGCAACCGTGAGCACGAAGGCTCAGCAAGGCTTAACCGACTCACCTAAGCATGAAACTCTACATGAGGGGTACAATGGACATAGGATAGTAATGTTGCAGCAAAAGGACACGCCTACAAGTTCATCCTTAGTTCATCTTTTAGCAACAAGTTAATAGTTCATGAAATCGGAAATTTAGTAAGCAGTATTTGGTGGCACACATGTAACAATACAATTATATCATAACAGCAATATTGAATCATAACATTTCATTCATTAGTCTACGTTACGACGCAGTGAACAAGCGGTACTCGTCACCGTGAGGGACGGCGAATCCACTCGATATACACCTGCAGGGAAACCCAAAGAGCATGTCACGTACGTCCACCCGTGGAGCTGCACAGCACGCTCACTCGATGTCGTACGGGACAACCTTTCACCCAACAGCCCAAACGTCGAACCGGTCACACCGAAAGGAGCAGGAGGTTCCCCACACGGAGCATCTCTCTATGCCCGTTGGCAGATTTCCACCTTGCTGCCCTCAGCCTACACCTATAAATCGGTGCGTTATGCCTCGACGCCCGGAGGTTTAGGCTACATCAGTTTATCGGGGCCCATATATCCGATATGCCTTCGGTACGTTCAATACATGTTCAGCAGGGCCGCAGACGGATCGGTCCTCAATCGACATGGACAGGGCCACGCACACAAGACTCTCTCTTGCTGCGCCCTAGCCCCTGCCTAGTCTCATTTTCATTAATAAAGTGATCTCACATCACTCAACCGAACCCGTGTGTCCCAAGCCTATCTCGCGAGTAGATTCCAACTACTCGACTTGTACCGAAGTCCTATGACTCATTAAGCATAGCCTGTCTACTCGAAGTCCTAGACACTACCCTCACTCTTTTAGGAATCTTTGGTTATGCAAGTGGGGTTCCATTCATCCTACACCTAATGCACATACATACTTCATATGACTCGTGTAAACAAAAGAAAACTTATAAAAGGGTTAATGCAAACCGGGGCTTGCCTTGTTGCTGCTGGTCAGTAGTTAGTTCTTCGTCCGGAAGAAGGAAATCCAGCACTTCCGGGGTCTCTTCTTCAATGGCTACACGTTGAATACAATACTACATGTAAATTTAAATGCAAATGTGTGAACTTAAATACATAATTGCTAATAACTCTAGCTATCCCTCCCCTTTGGGTTCTGAGATTTTTATGGTGGATTGGTAGGGTCCTAACCAGAGTTGTGACCATGTTTTGTTTGAAACAAAGTTCAATTGAACCTTGTACAAATAAAAGCCTCTTTGGTCAATAATTGAGCCTCTAAGTAATTCCAGGGTTTTTCATGGCTCCCACCATTACTTTCTGGAAACTAGAATTTAGGATGGTTCTAATGGAGTTGGTTTTATGTCATTTGAAGAATTCTACAGAAAGTTATGTCCTAATTAAGATTGGAGAAAATCTGAAAAATGTTTCTGTACATTTTTCTATTTTCTCTGGGCAGTTCCCTTAATCACCCAATTAGGGTAAATAAATGAACTTGGATGAGTCTGAAAATTTTACTGGGATTCAGGGATTTTCCAATGAACCTCTTAGACAAATTTCAGCCTTTTTCATAAAGTAGTTCTCCAGATAAAATTCCCAACAGTTTAAACTTTATGGATTTAATTCTGGAAAACTATTAACTTTCATGAGCTGAATTTGATATTGCTGGAAAGTACTCAGAATCTTGAGTTCAGCAAAATTTGGTTCACTGAATTTGGAGCTCTCTAGCCAAAGTTCTGAGGATTTGAAGTTTGGAAGAATTCTGAAAATCGGGGAAAGGTTTAAACTCTCGGGGCCCGCGGGGACACATGTCGAGCGCGGAGGTGTCCGGCACACCGGAGATACCACACGTGTCGAGCGCGGAGGTGTCCGGCACACCAGAGCTCACAGGGCATTCGCGCGCCAGCACAACCGATCCCTGGCCTCACCCGATCCCGATTTAAATTCTTCAGCCGCTGACACGTGGGCCAGCCGGCTTCGTCTTCCTCCCTCCGTTCTCTCACGCCCGCGCCGCCAACCTCGCCGGAGCAGACTCGGGGCTCGCCGGCTCGCCGCTGCCGGACCTCCCATGGTCTGAAAATCACCGCCAGGGGGTTGTCGACGTCGAGGAACACGTCGGTGGTGACAGGTCGGTCTGGGGGTGACCGGAAGTAGCTCGGCGACGTGCCGCGGCCTCGGTTAAGGTTCGACACCGTCGACCGTGGCGGCAAGGTGTCAAAAGGGTTCAGGGATGGCGGCAAGTCGGTCGGCACCGTGTGACCAATCGTGCCCGCCATGACTGCCCTCGATCGAGCTTGAAATTCGTCACTCCTAGACAGTTTCACGCTACGGATGCAGAAAAGAACTTGATCGCCGGCTAGTCCAGCGTCTATGTGCAAGATTTGATGACCTCCGAAAGACCATAGAGCGAGAATTTAAAGAAACCGTACCGGAAGCTCTGTTTACGGTTGCCGGAGCAAAAACTGGAAATTCTCTGCGGATTCTTCACGGTTGGCTTCCAACTTGGAGGAGAGCAGCACGGTGGTCACGCGCTCCTGTTGCCTCTCTCGCTGGACCGTGAAAACGCCTGTGGAACGCTGCCCACGGGCGCCTGACTCTCGGCTGAGGCTAGGTCGCCGTGGTGGCGATCGTCTTTGGGCAAAGGAGGTCGGAGCTCGAGGTTTCTGGCGTTGGAGAGGTGGAGTGCGAGCTCAGGTGGCTGTCTAGCAGCTCAGGGACGAAGGAGGAGATGGTTTTGCTGGTTTTCCCGATTGAGCAGATAGCTGCGGCGAGAAACAATGCCGCTGCTCGGGTTTGCCCGCGAGAAGATAAAGCCGGCCGACTCCTGCTCGGCTGAGGCGGTGCCGGTCGCGTGGGGGCGCGAGCCAGCCGCCCTGGGCCCCAGCGCGCGGAGAGGGAAGCAGCTGGTGGCGCTGGTAGCTGCTCGGTGGCATAGCCGACAGCTGCTCGGCGGAATTTCTCACCGAGACTCTGACTTTGGGTGCAAGTTTCTCCTTCTTCCCTCTATGACACGTGGGTCCCACCCGGGGTTTTAACCTCTGGAATTTACTCCTAATCACTGTTGTAAACAGTGAGCCCCATAATACCCCTGGTGATTTAAATTATTCACCCTTCAGCCATTTGAATTGAATAGAATTCAAATTGGGTTCGGCTTGGGTGAATTTCAGCACAAGTTTAGTTTTGAATTCAAATAAAGTTTGAATTCGTCCCACTTAGCTCATGTCAAGATCAACTCCAAATGGACTGAAAATTGGTGTGTGAGCTCACAAAAATGTGCTGAATAAGAATATGAAGCTAACTTTTGAATTTGGGTGATGAAAGTTGCTGCAATTTGAATTTACATTCAAATTGGCCTCTTTTTCAAATAACCTAAAAAGTGCCTCAAAAAGTGTTGGATTTCTATGAAACTTGGACTGAACCTTCCCAAGACTTTTTAAGTTCTAGGGGTGAGCTCAAAAGGTGTCAAAATCACAAGAACAAAGTGGTGGAAGTTGAAGGGAGAATCACAAGAATCCTTTAAAAATAGGGTGATCACAGAAGGACCCTGGGCAGAAAATGGAGATGCAGATAGTATGTGGATGAAGATGGCAACTTGCATTAGGAAGGTAGCTAGTGAGGTGCTCGGTGTGACAAAGGGAAAGAAACTTATAGATAAAGACACTTGGTGGTGGAATGAGGATGTACAAAAGGCCATTAAGGAGAAGAAGGAGTGTTACAAGAGTTGGCATAATGATAGAAACGCAAGCAACATGCTTAAGTACAAAGAGGCTAAGAAGAATGCAAGGCGGGTTGTGAGTAAGGCAAGAGGACAAACCTATGATAAGTTATATGAGAGACTAGGGACAAAAGAAGGTGAAAAAGACATATACAAGGTAGCAAAAATCCGCGAGAGAAAGATGAGGGATCTCAATCAAGTTAAATGCATCAAAGATGAGTCTGACCGCATTCTAGTGAAGGATGAAGAGATTAAGAATAGATGGCGTGATTACTTTAATGGGCTATTCAATGATGGGAATGAGAGCACTATGGTTGAGTTGGATGACTCCTTTGATGACTCCAACAGGCGGTTCGTGCGGAGGATACAAGAGTTTGAGGTTAAGGAGGCCTTAAAAAGGATGAAAGGAGGAAAGGCCCTCGGCCCTGACGATGTCCCTATTGAGGTGTGGAGATGTCTTGGGGACGTCGCAATAGTATGGCTCACAAAGCTATTCAACCACATTTTTCGGTCAAACAAGATGCCTGAAGAATGGAGGAAAAGTATATTAGTACCTATCTTCAAAAATAAAGGAGATATTCAAAGTTGTACTAATTATCGAGGTATTAAGCTTATGAGTCATACTATGAAGCTTTGGGAGAGAGTGATTGAACACCGCCTGAGGAAAGTGACCAATGTCACTAAAAACCAGTTTGGTTTTATGCCTGGGAGGTCTACAATGGAGGCAATTTTCTTGCTTCGTCAGCTTATGGAGAGATATAGGGAGCAGAAGAAGGACTTGCATATGGTGTTCATCGACTTGGAGAAGGCGTACGACAAGATACCAAGGTCAGTCATGTGGTGGGCACTATAGAAACATAAAGTGCCAACAAAGTACATTACCCTTATCAAGGATATGTACAATAATGTTAGGACAAGTGTGCGCGTAAGTGATAGTGAGACTGATGCATTTCCTATCACGGTAGGATTACATCAAGGATCAGCTTTGAGCCCATACATCTTTTCCTTGGTCATGGATGAGGTGTCGAAGGATATACAAGGGGATATCCCTTGGTGCATGCTCTTTGCTGATGATGTAGTGCTGGTAGATGAAACTAGAGATGGTGTTGATAAGAAATTAGAGTTATGGAGACAAACCTTAGAGTCCAAGGGGTTTAGATTTAGTAGGACCAAAACCGAGTATATGAGGTGCGACTTTAGTGGTGTTGGTCGTGAAGAGGGAAATGTTAGTCTACAAGGACAAATAGTACCTAGAAGGGACTCTTTCCGATACTTAGGATCAATGTTACAAAGCAATGGCGATATTGATGAGGATGTTTGCCACAGGATCAAGGTAGGGTGGATGAAATGGCGACAAGCCTCTGGAATCCTATGTGATAGGAAAGTCCCACAAAAGCTAAAAGGGAAGTTCTATAGGACGGTGATCTGACCCGCGATGCTCTATGGGGCGGAATGTTGGCCAACTAAACGGCAACATGTCCAACAAATGAGTGTCGCAGAGATACGCATGCTATGGTGGATGTGTGGGCACACGAGAAGAGACCGAATAAGGAATGAGGCGATTCGTGATAAGGTAGGGGTGGCGCCGATTGAAGAGAAGTTAGTCCAACATCGGGTTAGGTGGTTTGGACATATCCAACGGAGACCTCCAGAAGCACCGGTTAACAGTGGGATTTTAAGAGGTAGAGAAAATATTAGGAGGGGTAGAGGACGACCAAGGTTGACCTGGGAGGAGGCGGTAAAACGAGATTTGAGAGATTGGAATGTATCCAGAGACTTAGCTCATGATAGGACCGCATGGAAAGTAGCAATTCATGTGCCAGAATCGTAGTCTTGTTTTTTTCTTTTCTCTTTTTCTTTTCCTTTTTTCTTATTTCTTTTCTCTTTTCTCTTTTTCCTTTTTCTTTTTTCCTTTTTTTCTTTTTTTTTTCCTTTTTTCCCCTTGTTCTCATATCTCTTCCTCTGTTTTACTTCATTGATATTGGGTTTCATGTCTAGCCGACCCCAACAGGCTTGGGATAAAGGCTTGGTTGTTGTTGTTGTTGTTGTTGGTGAGCTCAACCTCTCATGTTCCTATGTCCAAATCCCACTTTGTGAAAAGGAAGACTTTCCCCTCTAATCACTCTTTTGATGAAGGTTACTTGCTCTTCACAATATTTCCTAAGATATCCACAACGAAAACTGTGGTGTTGTGAGGTGAAGAAAAGTTTTTGCAAGTCCCTTTTTTTTGGGCTTTTACAGTAGTTGGGGGCGTTTCCGAGCTTTGTTGCTTGCATGACGACCTCGGCCATGAGTCACTGGTGCTTTAGAGAAAATCCCCCGTGCCATTGGCGGGCTAGGGTGCTCGGGCCACGGTGCCGAAGCCTCACCGAGGTGTGCGCACGTCGCCAACCGGTTTCCGGTCGCCGGCAGTCCGAGAGCACCGCACCAGTGAATTGCTCTCCCTGGAAACCCCCAGGCGGCTACTACCGAGCCGGGAGACGGCCGGGAAGCCGACTCCGGCGAGCTCCGACGAGCTTCCGGCGAGGGGGCGGCGCGGGAAAAAGGAAACGGCCCGGAGAATAAGACGACCGGCGGGTCCCACGTGTCAGTGGCGGAAAAAATTAAATCCCCGATCAGCTGCAGGCCTGGGATCCTTTGCGACAACGCGGGAATGGGTCTGTGGCCCCGTGTTACATGATTCCGGCGGCTGACACGTGTACGGTGGACCCACAGGCAGAGTTTGAACATTTCCCGAATTAGTTTGAATTCCAGATTTAGTTCAAACTTTAGAACCTCATAACTTTTGCTAGGGAGCTCCAAATTTAGCGATTCAAATTGGGTTGGATTCAGGAGGTAAAACTCTATCCAAATATGCCACCCAATTTGCATGAAAACCAATAGAAAATTCTGGAAAATTCTTTAAAGCTTTTCATAAAAAGAATTTTTGAGGGAGTTTGGTTCATCCAAAAATCCCCACATTTTGCCAGAATATTCTCTAGTATATTAGGAGACTCCTGTAAAAGTTTCAGATCATTTGGATTTAATTTAGTTTGAGTAATTCTAATTTCAATTTTATGTATTCAAATGAATACAAAAACATTTTCAGAGAATTTCCAAAAATTGGAAATTCAGTTCTGGGCATCCCTTAGCTCCAAAAATCCTAGGAAAATTCAGGCATAATCTCTGAGCTATGTTTGAAATTGTAGTTCACTTGGATTTGCATGAAAGTGTAAATTTATTCAGAATGTATTCCTTGTTGCCTAAATGCTTAGGGAATTGTTCTGGGTAATATACTCAGTGAATTATTCAGAATTTTGGTCCAGAGAACTTTCTTGTGACAAGTAACTCACAAGAAAAATTCCAGCTCCATTGGATCCCTGGATCAGTAGTGTCCTGTTCAACCTATTAGGTGATCACCACCCAAGTGATGAACCTCACTTCTCACTTGATGATAGTGCTTAAACACACACCCAAACTACGAGCACCAGTTTCATTTTTAAATTCTTAAACAGAGTTCCAGTTTTAAACTTGGCTTTAGCACTGGTTAGCAAAAGTTTATAATTAAACATGTATACATATTCATAACGTGTAGTGATTAAACATGGATAAGTGAAGATTTGATCAAGGGGCAAGAAGGCAGGGATTAAGCTTCAAGTCATCATCAGCAACTAACTTCATCTTATCTGACTTAAGTCACCTGCAAAACCAAAGCAAGCCCCAGTTTTCATTTAAGTTGTTTTCTAAAGTTTTTACTTTGTTCACTATTATGGGTCTCAGTTTGTATGTACATTAGGTCAAGGATGTTTTATACCCCACTTGCATAACCAAAAATGAACCCTGAGGTCGAGGGTAGAATTGTGTCATCGCTGTAGAATAAGGCCATGCTAAATAGACTAGGGCATCCGGTAGAAGACGAGTAGTTAGAATCTACTCGCGAGATATAGTTTAGAATATCATAAGTGTGGTTGGGAAAGGAAGCAAACTAAACTTTACATTTCTAAAGATGAGACCGGGCAGCGGGGTTAGGCAGCGACAAGACGAGGTCTTGGTCGAGTAGCTCTGCCTGTGTCGGTTAAGGACCGAAGCGTGTGCAGCCCCGCTGAGCAAGTTTTGAGTTGTGTACCGGATGCTTACTGATATATGGGAACCAGGAAACCGATGTACCAGGTTGACTGGGTTGTAGAGGCATACCACATCGTCTCGTTAGACCTATGAGCCCAAGACGGCGCGACCGGTTCTACAGTCTAGTGTCCTGAGAATGGTTGCCACATACGACGTAATGAAGGACGCCAGAGTTGGGTCTTCAGAGGCGGGCGTATGTGTCGAGTTATCCGGGTAGTGTTTGATTCGAATCACCGTCCCTCGCGGTTATGAGTACCGCTTGCTCACCGTGTTGTGACGTAGTAAGCAAGTTGTGTGGGAACAGTTTGCAAAAGTATAATTGCTGCCATGAATATGTTAAATTGCATGAGAACCTTGTTTGAAGTAGAGATAGAGCAAACTAAAGTTATTTTTCCACCTTGGGCAAGTAACATTGGAATGAAGCGTTTCTTGTTTGATTGTGGAGTTCCAATGTTGCTGGGCGCAAGGTCACTACTATTATGGCTAAAATCTGAAAGTTAAAGATGAACTCATAGGCGAGTCCTTTCGCAAAAGACAGGCTTAAGTCTTAGGTCCCTTTCATGTAGAGTTCATGTCTAAGGAGAGACGGTTAAGTCTTGCTGAGCCTTTGTGCTCACTCTTGCTATATAAGTGGTTTTGCAGGTGAACATCGATGCTATAAAGAAGGTTGTCCGGTGAGACTCGGGAACTCCCGAGTCATGTCACACTTGGAGAAACTAGCCAATGCCATGTCTTCGTGTTGCTAGTGAAAGGAGTCTGCGGGCTGGACCTCTTTGCGAGTGCTTCTTAGATATTTGATGTGAGCTGTTTATAGACTTCTTCTGTAGCTATTTTATGTAAATTATTTATAAGGAACAATTATAAGCTTCCGCTTTTGATTTATGCAATACAAGGTTCCGTATTTGTGTGCTGTTGGGTGCCACATAACACAGCACCACCCAATGCGATTCCCGGGCAAGGTGCCCCGTCCCCGTGACGTGATCGGGGCGGTGGGGTCCCGTCAGCATGGTATCAGAGCCACATTGGTAATAGCGCACGGAATAAGGATGGTATTACGACAAAAACTTAGGATAGGTGAGGAAACGATATTAGGCCCACATAAGGACTATAGTAGTATAGTTATTTAAAGTGGCAAGACTAACATATGTGTTTTAATTCTGAATTTTCATTATGTAACGACGCACCTACGTTCTGGTAAGAATGGTAAGGAAAGCCACCGAAAGCGGTTCAATTTCGGTTAGCTCCCCTGACGAGGAAAGTGGTTCAGGGATAGGTCTCACAGCTTGGTGTGCGACGTCAATATGAAACTCTTGAACTCTCCATGTTCTTGAGTTCATATGAAACGCTGATCCCTAGCGTGCATTAGGCAAGTAAGTGGAGACCCCATCGTGTGGTCAGTAACGCGATAGTATGTTCGTCTGGAAATAGCCCAGGAGGACATACGCAGCGCTTGCCATCGGCGTGCCCTGCAGGGCAGTAGGTGGTATCCGTTGGGTTGATAACATTCCCAACCGTGATGACCCGTTCATGACATACTCGGGTTCCCCGTCGTGTGGTGTTGAAACACGATCACGTGCCTTGAGACGTGACTTAACTCAAGGACGGCCGTATGGCAATGATACGAGCGTATGTATTTACTTTCAAATATAGAACTGCCTGAAATGAAACAACCTTTGAGTGCACCACTATTGAGTGTCTTTCTGCAGGTACTAACCACGTACGTATCCCGTGTAGAACACATGTGCGAGATACCATCTTAGTGCCATTGATAGTACGTATATGCCGGTATAATCCGGTTAGGGTTTTCTTTTGGTGAGGTAACGTAATACCGACATGCTTCTTACGGTGCATCGACACCGTACTAAACATATAATCCTATTCTCTATGAAGAAATGATCCATGAACTAACTTTCAACTAAAAATGGAAGTTTGAAACAAGTATTAGTTAAGGGACTCTTATTTTGAGCTAAGATTCAAATGAGAGTATAACTAGGCGTCAAAGTTTTCAAAAACAGAGTGCTCTGTTTCTGGCAGGAATTCTTGCTGGACTTTAACAGGGCATAACTCTGAGTATCTTGACCCAAATAAGGTGTATGATACAGTTCTAGAAATATTTTCAAGTGCTCTACAACTTCCTTGTAGGCCTCCGGAGCAGAATCACACGTTAAGTGGGTGAAAAGTCCAGTTGAAGGCAAACTGTTCAACACCAGAACAGTAGCAAAAACCTCTCTGGACCTTTCTGTTTTTAAGCCATAACTTCTGTAGAGAAACCCTTAAGAAGCCTATGATACACCATTGGAAAGGTTATGAGATGTGCAACGTTTTGTAGTTCAGAGTTTACTCAGATTCTTACTGTATTTCCATATACAACTGTGATAAAGTAGCCACATACAAAGGAGATGCTGGCAAATTTTATCCAGGAATTCTGTCAACTTTGAACAATCATAAGTTTTGATCCAGAGATGATCTGGAAGCATTTGAGTACTCGTTGGAAAGATACTGAAGTTAACTTTAACTTTGGTATTCGACTTGAGTTTTGAAAATGCTGCTAAACTGATCAAAATCTTGGTAAAGACAGAAGAATCCATTCTGTACAGAAAAGAGGACTGGCTAGGCCTATCCCACGGGAGTGATTAAACTCGAGGATTTTCCGGTGGGGCGTGAATATCCAATGTGTTCCGATGAGTTACCGGGCAATGCCGGCTAACGAGACGTCAAGTTCAAGATTGGACTCACGCCGGAAACAACACCGATTTCACGAAGGCTGTATAACATGGCACCCAATGAACTAGCGGAGTGAAGGAGCAACTAAGTGAACTTATGAGCAAAGGTTTTATATGACCAAGCTCATCACCTTGGGGTTGCTCTGCGCTGTTTGTTAAGAAGAACGAGGAGACACTAAGATTAAGTGTTGATTTTCGTTTACTTAATGCCGTCACTATAAAAGGCAAGGAGGGTACTCTATGGTTTAAAGACCATATAGTTATACCTCGTAATATGAAGCTCTATGCTGCCGGAACTGTCACACACCACTGAAGTGGTGTGAGCACGGCAGAAGAGTACTGATCGGGGTTGGTTAGTCAACAAAGACAATGTCCGAGTTCGAATGGTAGAAGCGAACTTAGAGGCTGTTCAATCCCGAAAGAAAAGTCATGATGGTCAAAGGCTTAGACCGTTGCATTTCGACGGCGGAGAACATGTGTCTTTATGTGTCTCCGATGAAAGGAATTCACCGGTCCGATGTAAAGGGGGAATCTTGCTCCCCGAGCCTTAGATCCGTTTGCTATCACGGAGACGTGTGGACCCGTAGGTTACCAGCTGGAACTACCAGCAAGCCTTGCTGATGTTCACGACATATTTCATATGTCACCGCTACGGAAGTGCCTTAAAGCTACCATCGCTGTCTGCACAGAAGGAATCGACTAGTGGAAGCCGGATCGTGGCTACACCGAGCGACCGGATCAGACTAGCGAGGGAACACCTGAAATCAGATATTAAGAGTGTACCAGGTGGTGTGGAGTAATCATACCACGGAAGAAACAACGTGGCAAGCAAAGATTACCTCCGCATGAACTATCAAGAATTTTTATCATCGTACCGCTTGGCATTACCTCTCCCGTCTCATTCTCCTATTGGAATCTCAGGACGAGATTCTTTTTAAGGGGGGAGGAATGTAAAAGTCCCAAAAACGTGAATGCAAAGAAACGGGTGATTGAACGTCATCGTGTTTCTGGTTCATGAAAAATGGGACTTACAAAAACATTCTTACATGAGGTGGTCTACGTGGAGTTCAACAACACGGGTTCAAGCATTCATTTGAATGTGTTGGCCCAAGGTGGAGTTAAACTCATGAGTAGTCATACATGTGTATGAGGAAGAACAAAAATAAGGCCTTTGACTCCAAATGCTCACCTCAAAGTGCTGCCAAATTTTTGAACACACATGGAACCTCACACAGTTGAAGGTGAGGAGAATTATGGTGGCCACTTTCTGATTTGAGGGTAAGCTAAAAAGGAATGAATTATGTTCATGTTGAGTTCATGTCACATGAAATGATAAACTCAAACATGGACATGTGGGGAGAGCTAAAATGTTCTTTAGCTCATACTGAACACATGTTAACCTAGGGAGGAATTTCACTCCCAAAAACCTAACTCATAGGCACATTCTATATGAGCAGAGGGGAGGGAAGTTTGAACCCCATTTTTGAACCCTTGCAAAGCATTCATGTTCAGTTGGTCCAAAGGCCTATATGTGAGATGACCTTTGCAGTCCTCAGGTATAAAAGAGCTTAAGATCTAAATTTGGAGAAATTTTGAGCTCATATACCATGTGTCCAAGGCATTATTTGAGATCACCTTCAAACTCAAAGTTGAGGGGCTTAGTCAAACTGAACTTGTGAAGTTCAGATTAAGACTAAGGTTGATCAAGCATGGGCTAGAAGCAAAACAAAGTTTTCCACCCAAATTCAGATGGGTCTTCACAAAAGAAGACTTAAATATTCAGCTTGAATTAAATGGTTTACTTCAAGGCAAAGAAGGCCCTTTCCAAAAAGGAAATTCAAACTGTTGTTTGAAAATTTGTATTTGCAATGGCCAACTCAAAGATCAGAGGATATATTTGAATTCCTCAGGTCCAAATTATGAGGGAGCCATGTTTTGAGCAAATTTGGAGGACCTTTGATAGGGATATCAAAGGAACTTGTAAATTTTATCCAAATTTGAATTTGAACTTGACTCTGTGGCACAACTTGTCAAATGGCCAAATGGCTTTTGAATTTGGATCCCTAATAGCTGAAGTTTACAATGTGCCAAAATTTGGATATTTAGGAGAGGAGATGAGTGGGACCCAATTGTCATTGAGAAGAGGGGAAGGCTTAGCACTTAAGCAATAGTTTCTCTGTTCAGACTCAAACCGGTTCCCTGTTTCGCTCGAAGGACCGGACACGCGCGCACGCCACTGAAGCCTTGCGACTGCCAGCTCCCAAGTTGCTTCAACGTCGGTTCCCCCCTCGCCCTTATCGGTCTCCCACCGAGTGCGCCTCACGGCACCGAGAGAACACCTGAGCTACGCTTTTTCCACGCCACAGCCTCATCCCGGAGTGTTTTTCTTTCCGCTCGACCGAACCTCGGCGCCGATCGTCGCTGGGCGCCGCTCGCCCCTTGCACGGCCGTCTGAGCTCGTGGCAGCGTGCGTAAAACCCCACTGATCCTCCTCGAGCTACCCAAACCCGTCCACTAGCCCGTGTGTGCGGTTCACAGCAAGAATTTGCCGTGGAGTTTTGGTTCAAGCTGCCGCCGCGCCTCCTCAACGCCCCGGCGGTACAGGCCGTGTCATGTAAAGGTCCCAAAAATGTGAATACAAAGAAACACTTGTTTGCAAAGTTTTGTTTCATATGAGTGAAATTTGAGACTTGTTAAAACTTTTCCCCACATGTGATAACACACATGAGGGTTTTCTTCACACAAGTCAAATGTTTAATTGAGAACTTGGAACCCTAGAGGGGTCTGAAACCAAGATGGGAAGTTCCCATATGTGTGAAAATCAGATTTTGGAACAAACTTGTTAAAATCAAAATTCAAATGAGAGCAACACAATGGAATTCAAAACTGTTGTGCTGAAAATCTCATTTGCAGCAGTCAACTTTAAAATCAGATTTCATATTTGAACTCCTTGGGTCCAAATTAGGGGGTGTGCAAAGTTTCATGATTTATGGAAATGAATTGCAACCCATTTTCCAAAATGGACTTTAAATGACAAAGAATTCAAATGCACATTTGAATTTGGATAAAACTTGCCCAATTATCCAAATGCCTCTCAGATTTAAACTTCCACAATTGAATTCCATCAATATTCAAATTGGGGAGATATTTTAGAAGAGATAAGGAGGACTGACATGTGGGACCCACGTGCCATTGGGAGTACTGAAATTGCAAAAGATCTTCAGTCCTCAGTCTTCATTTGCTCTCCTCCCACGCGAAGCAACGGCCGAGACCGGTTCCTCTCCGCTCGACACCGAGCTCAGCCGCAGCCACCTCCTGCTGGCTCCCCTTCGCGCTGGAGAGCTGCTGGACGTCAGCAGCTACCGCCTCACTCCCTCTCCCGCCTCTTAACCAAAGACACGGTGCTGTTCTTCTCTCCCTCGCACCGAAAGACAGAAAACGCAGCCGCCCGGCTTTGATCGCTCGGGAGCTCGGGCAATTCAAGTGAGCAGCGCCTCTGAGCAGCAAAACCACACCACCGTAGACCCCTCGACCTCCTCGAGCCATCGCCAAGTTCGTTTGTGCCCTCTACGCCGAGAACATCGAGTTCCCGCGGCGGCCGCCATACCACGGCAGCGACGGCTCCCGTGGACAGCCTCCTCCAGAGCTTGTCACGACCGCGCAAGGCCACTTTTGGACGCGTAGGAGCTCCGTGCAGCTTCCACCCGAAGCACAAAGCCTGTCTTCGCCTCTGGTCGACGAATTTCAGAAATCTCCTCCGGCCGGTGAAAACTGAACCGCGGGTATGAATCCGTGAAATTCCCGAGTTATATTCATTTTGAGCATTTCAAATTGCACACACGGGACGTAGACTTGCTTAGCAACAACTCTCCTGTTGGAACCTAGCTAGACACCCGCTCTGCACGACGTGATTTCGATCTTTCTAACGGCGGTTGTGGTAGAGACCGTCGGTTGCACGGTGAACCCTAAGTTAGAACCATCTCCGAGCCATTTCCTTTCCATGTAGATGATCCCTAGCATCCGCCGGTGCTCTAGAGCTTAGAAACTGAAGCCTAGAAGGCTTAGGGGGTCGGGGCGACGTCGCCGGACTTCGTCCGAACCGTTGCGCCGTCGCAGGCTAGTTTGGGGGCCCTGCCAGCTAGAGCAAACCCCATCAGCGTGTTCCTCGCGTTGAATTAGGGGCTGGTGGCGACTTTCAGCGTCAGGGGTGGCCGGACGACCGATCCCGGAGCTACTCCGGCGAGCCCGGCGGCGGGATCGCGCGGGAGCGGGAGGTTGAAGACAACCTCGCCGGTCCCGCCTGTCAGCGACTCGGGGGAAGGGCTGGATACTCTGTGGCGTGGGATCCATTGTAACAGCACGGGAAATAACCCTGTGACCCCGTGTGGCACGCTCCCGGTGACTGACACGTGCCCTTGGTCCCACTGTCAGGTTTAAACCTTTTCCTGAATTTATTCAAATTCCAGATTTTCCCCAAATTTTAGAAGAGCATAACCTTTGCTAGGAACCTCCAAAATTAGTGATTCAAATTGGGTTAGATTCCGATTGACAAACTCTATCCAATTATGCAACCCAATTTGTATGAAAGTCTTTATTTAATTCTGGAAAATTCTTTAAATCTTTTCAGCAAAAGAATTTTAGAAGGAGTTTAGTTTATCCAAAGATCCTCAAATTTTTCCAGAATATTCTTTAGGGTGTTATTAGACTCCTGTAAAAGATTCCGCTCATTTGGAGTTGAATTGATCAGGGTAATTCGGATTGTAAGTTGTTGTGTTCAATTGAATACAGAAACATTTTCAGAGAATTTCCAAAACTTTTAAATTCAGTTCTGGGAAATTCTTAGCTCCAAAAATCCTAGGAAAATTCATGTAGACTCTATGAATTATAATTGAAATTGTGGTTGACTGAGTTTGACATGAACATGGGTGTTACCTAAGAATTAATTCATCTTTGATTAAACACTTAGTGAATTGTTCTGAATGAACCACTCCATGAGAAATGCTAAATTCTGGTCCAGAGGACTTTCTTGTGACAAGAGACTCACATGAAAATTCCGAGCTCCATTGGAGCTCTGGATCACCACTGTTATGTGTAACCTCTTAAGGTGATCAACACTTAAGTGGGAAAAGCACTTAACATTTGATCTTAGTGTTTAAGCCCAACCCAAACCACTAGCACCAGTGTCATTTTAAATTCTTAACCAAAGTTCCAGTTTTAAAACTGTCATTAGATCTTATTAGTAAAAGCTTTTCAATTAAATACATGTGCATGATCATATCGTGTAGCATATACGTGAAGAAGGTGAGAAGGACTTGAAGTGAAGATCAGGGAGGGAGGAAAACAAGTGGTCAAGCTCCAAGTGATCATCACTAACTGATTGTAACCTTATTCACCAGCAAAACAGGCAAGCCCCGGTTTGCATTTGAACAGTTTTTAAAGCATTTCCATTTGTAGAGATCATAGCTTGGCATCGTTGATTGCATTAAGTCTAGTTGATATTGAAACCCCCACTTGCATCACCAGAAACACCTGAGAGAGAAAGGGTAGAATAGAACCTCCTCGAGTGGATTTATCTACGCTAAATGTTAGTAGGAAAGGTCCGGTAGAAGTCGAGTAGTTGGAAGCTACTCACAAGAGTAGGGCTGGTTTACTCGGAACGGGTCCAAATTAGAAAAGATGAGGAAAGTTCACACTTAAGAAGTGGAGACCGGGCAGGGAGGTTTAGATGCTGCAGGTTGCAGGCCGTGCGTGCATAGCCCTGCCTGTGTCGGTTAAGGCCCGCCCGTGCTTGGCCCTGTTGGACAAGTTTGAGTTGTGTACCGGGCGCATACTGGCTATATGGGACCCAGGAAACCGATGTACCTTGGGAGATCCATAGTGGAACTTTTCCAACTGCCTTAGGCTTTCGGCGACAGGGTAGCAGGAGGTACCTCGCTTAAGAACATACCACTGCGGGTATGTACCTTAAGGGAGCTTGCGTACTTGGGGCAGTTGGACTGCGTCCAATGTGGAAGATCTTGGGAAAGGTGGCCGCGTACAACGTCAGTCGAGGTTGCTGCTGGCAACTCGGAGTACGGGTGTACGTGTCGTGTAGTCCGGGCGTGTACTGATTCGAATCACCGTCGCTCGCGGTCATATGAGCATACTTGCCCACTGCATCTTGACGTAGTAACAACTGGAACTGGTTATCTTTGAACTTGATAAGACCGTGATATAACTTGTATTACAACCATGATTGAATTAGAGATAGGCTCATTAAACTTTACTTTCTCCTTGTGCAAGGAGCATCGCAACAAAGTGTTTCGTGTTTGATTGTGGAGTTGCGATGCTGTTCAGTTCAAGGTCGGTACAATGAGGCTTAAAATCTGAAAGTTAAGGATCAACTTTAGGCGAGTCCTTTTTGCAAATCTAGCTAACCCAATTGCAACCGTCGTGCATGTAGAGTTTCTTGTTTAGGAGAGACGGATCAGTCTTGCTGAGCCTATGTGCTCACGCTTGCTATATAAGTGGTTTTGCAGGTTAACATCGATGCTAAGATGAAGGTTGTCCGGTGAGACTCGGAGACTTCCGAGTCGCTTAACACAGGGAGAACCCAGCCGCTGCTGTCGTCTTCGTGTTGCTAGCGAGAGGAGTCCGCGGGCTGGACTTCATCTCGAGTGCTCTTAGTTATTCGACGTGATTTGATATAGACTTCCACTGTAGTTACTTGATGTAAAGTATTTACAAAGAAAAACATGTAAGCTTCCGCTATTGTTTTATGTAATACATTGTTACTTGTATGTGTGCTGTTGGGTGCCGCACAACACGGCACCACCCAATGTGATTCCCGGGTGAGTGGCCTGTCTCAGCTGAGCGGGGCCGTGTCAGCGTGGTATCAGAGCCGCATTGGTAATAGCGCACGGAATAAGGAAGGTATTACGACAAAAATTTAGGTTACGATAAGGATACGGTACTAGGCCCACATAAGGATTACTATTAGCTTATTATGAAGGTGGCAAACTAACTTATTTGTTATGTCGGAAAATCATGCATCTCGGGATGAGTTATGTCTTGGGTGGTGCACGTAAGCGCTGTCCACTAGTGCACACACGCTGAAGGGTGGAGCCCCACGTGTGGCAGGTAACCCGACCCGCTTTAGTATCCTCTACGACTCTTCATGTCGTTTGGGGTACTCGAGCAACGTCTGTTCCAGGCGTGTGTGGTGAAATTTGGGAAACCTCGTCACGTGGTTAGTAACGTGAACACGTAGCTCAAGGCGTGTTTGGCTTGAGAACACCTGTGCGAGTGATGACGGACGGGTGTAAGAACTGTATGGATACCGGGTTCGGTGTGCAGCCGGACCTGACGATTGAGTGTGACTTATGCAGGATTAACCACGAAACCATAGTACGAATAGTACACGTTTGCGAGTGACCATTTTAGTGCCACCTAAGATAAGAATATGCCGGTATAATCCGGTTAGGATTTTCTTTTGGTGAGGCTACGTAGAACCGACACACTTCTTACGGTGCATCGACACCGTACTAAACTTAATAACCCCTTTCCTTTAAAGAAATGACTCATGAACTAACTTTCAACTAAAAACGGAAGTTTGAAACAAATATCAGTTACTGAACTCTTATTTTGAGCTAAGATTCAAATGAGAGGAAGACTAGGTTTCAAAGATTTAAAAAACAGAGTGCTCTGTTTTTGGCAGGAATTCTTGCTGGACTTTAACAGAGCATAACTCCGAGTAGCTTGACCCAATTAAGGTGTATGATACGGTTCTGGAAAGCTTCTCAAGTAATATACAAATTATTTGTAGAGCTCCAGAGCAAAATCACATGCTAAATGGGTAGAAAGTTCATAGGGAGGTAAACTTTCCAGAACCAGGACAGCAACAAAACCTCTCTGGACCTTTCTGTTTTTTTTTCAACCATAACTTTTTGTAGAAAAACCTTAAGGAGCCCATGATACACCATTGGAAAGGTTATGAATTATGCCACAATTTTGTTGTTCAAAGTTTGTTCAGGTTCTTATTGTATTTACATATACAACTGTGATAAAATCAGCCACTTACAAAGGAGATGCTGGCAAATTTTATCCAGGAATTCCGTCAACTTTGGAAAATCATAACTCTTAATACAGAAAAGATCTGAAGGCATATGAGTACTCGTTGGAAATATACTGAAGTTAACTTTAACATTGGTATTCAACTCGAGATATGAAAATGCTCTTAACTAGATCAAAATCTGGAGATAGTGCATAAAGGTCTGTCCTGTACAGATAGGCTGGATAGTTATGCCTACTAAGGAATTGTGTAAACATGGATTTTGTTACTGCTTTTACTAAAGTTTTGACATAATCATGTTTTCATTAGTCTCACATACTGCTGAGTTCTTGTTTAACTCTTCTCAACTACATGTTTGCAGTATGGTTCGTACTCGCTCTAGGAGTAGGGCCGGAAGTTCTCGATGAGTTGGTGATGCTTCTATTCCACCATCGGAACCACCATCCATGGGATGGATGGATCTTATGACTCGAGTTGTCGAGTCTAATCAAGAGAACGCTAGGCTAGCCCAAAAAACAACGCAGGAACACACACGCTTACTCCAAGCTTTGGTACAGCAAGGCGTACTCCAGAACACGCAACAAGCCGTTCCATCTCGGGACGCTTATCTGGATTTCTTGGCGACTCAACCGCCAATCTTTACTGAAGCCATCGAACCTGTGGAAGCAGATCAATGGCTTCGTGCCATGGAGTCCAAATTTGGAGTATTCAAGTGTGATGACTACCAGAAAACTAAGTTTGCCGCTCAACAACTCCATGGAGCCGCCGGAAACTGGTGGGTTGAACATCTTGCCACCATTCCGGAGGACCATCAAGTAGCATGGAGTGAATTTTGCGAAGCCTTTCGTACCCGTTACATACCACTAGGTATTGTCAAGGCAAAGCGGAAGGAATTTTTGGGCTTGAAGCAAGGGGACATGAGTGTCCTCGAGTATGTCAGAAGATTTAATCTTTTGGCCCAATATGCTCTCGAATATGTGGCCAAAGAAGAGGCACGGTGTGACCTATTCTTCCATGGCCTGAGTGCCATATTACGAGAGAAGTTGGCCGTACACAACAACGGCAGTTACACCGACATGGTCGATGCGGCTTTCATCCAAGAAAAGCCGACACTTGAGTGGCAAGCTGAGAAGAGGAGGATAAATGAGATCGAGCAGGCTAGCACAAGTTATGTGCCTCAGAAGTACCGTTTGGTGTATCAAACGCCACCCGGTGAAAGATGGAGGCCACCTGTACGATCAACTCCTCAGAGATTTATTACTGGTCAAGTTCTACAACTTGCACCACCTCCACAGCCGCAGCATCAGACGATGGTTTGTGCTCCATTGCTGCAGCCATATGTACCTAGCAGTCCACCGCAAGTCAACAAAGAACCGGAGAGGCATCTGTGTTTTACTTGTGGGCGCATGGGCCATTATGCTAGGCAATGTCTGGAGGGAATTCAAGGATGCGGGTCATCATATTTACAACAATACGACCCGTACCTTAATCTGCAGATAGGAGGGCAGATAAGGGGCAATATTCACTATACTGTGATTGATGATGTTCCGGAAGGAGAAGCCGCTTTAGCAGGGATGTTTTCTCTGAATCAGCTACCGGTTTTAGTTCTCTTTGATTCCGGTGCCACACACAACTTCATTAGCTAACCTTTTGGGGCTCAACATCAGCTCCAAACGGTTTATACAAAGAGGCAATACCTCATATCTTCGCCCGGGGGCAGCAGTACCGCAAGCGAGGTTGTTCCCCGAGCACCTCTGTGTTTGGGGGTAAAATATACCCTACGACCCTCATTATTCTTGAAGGTATGAAGATCGACATCATTTTGGGGATGTCGTGGTTGAATTACCACCATGCGGTTCTTAACATCAGCTCCAGGACCGTTGAGCTCAACTCCCCACAGCACGGTCTTCATATATTAATTCTGGGCGCCAGACGGCAGCAGATTGCAACAGTGAACCATACGGAAGCTGTCAAGATAGAGGACATTCCGGTGGTACGTGAGTATCCGGATGTGTTTCCTGAAGATTTACCGGGCATGCCACCCGAACGAGACGTTGAGTTCAAGATTGAACTTATACCGGGAACAACACCGATATCACGAAGGCCGTACAAGATGGCACCCAATGAACTGGCAGAATTGAAGACACAACTGAATGACCTAATGAGCAAGGCTTTATACGACCGAGTTCGTCACCTTGGGGTTGTTCAGCGTTGTTTGTCAAAAAGAAGGACGAAACACTACGGCTTTGTGTTGATTATCGTCCTTTGAACGCCGTTACCATCAAGAACAAGTATCCACTACCTCGCATTGATATGCTCTTCGATCAATTAGTGGGTGCGAAGGTATTTTTGAAGATGGATCTTCCATCCGGATATCATCATATTAAAATCCGGGCAGAAGATATTCCGAAGACAGCATTCTTAACGAGATACGGGCTGTATGAGTATCTCGTTATGTCTTTTGGTTTGACCAACGCCCCGGCATACTTTATGTACCTGATGAATTCAGTGTTCATGCCGGAGTTGGATAAATTCGTTGTTGTCTTCATCGACGATATCTTGGTGTACTCCAAGTCAGAGGAAGAACATGCTGAACATCTGCATATTGTGCTACAAAGATTGCGAGATCATCAGCTCTATGCAAAATTCAGCAAGTGTGAATTCTGGATTAATCAAGTACCTTTTCTCGGACACATTATTTCAGCGGAGGGCATTGCTGTAGATCCAAGTAAGATTATCCAAGTACAGAAATGGGAGTCACCAAAGTCAGTACATGAAATCCGTAGCTTCCTCGGTTTAGCGGGTTATTACCGGAGGTTTATTCTGGGTTTCTCTAAGATCGCTAAACCGATGACGGAATTATTAAAGAAGAACACCAGATTTATGTGGGGTGCTGCGTGTGAACAAGCTTTCAAGACTTTAGTGAAGCATCTCACAACGGCCCCAGTTCTTGCTCAGCCGGATACGACAAAGCCCTTCGACATTTATTGCGATGCATCTGGCATCGGTCTTGGTTGCGTGCTGATGCAAGAAAGACGAGTGGTCGCTTATGGATCTCGTCAACTCAGAAATCACGAGCAGCATTATCCAACTCATGATCTTGAGTTAGCTGCCGTGGTCCTCGCTTTGAAGATGTGGAGGCATTACTTGCTCGGAAATCTTGTACACCTCCACACCGACCACAAGAGCTTAAAGTACATCTTCACTCAGAAAGAATTGAACATGAGGCAACGAACATGGCTAGAGCTCATTAAACATTATGAACTTGAGATTCATTATCATCCAGGAAAGGCGAATGTGGTTGCCGAGCGCTCAGTCGTAAGGCGCATATCCGTCACCTAACTATTGTTGAAATGGATGATGAAGAACCAAGCCTCCGTATCATCCCGTATGGAGCTCTCTATAATCTCGCTCTCATTCCTACTATCCGGGAGGAGATCATTAAAGCTCAATGAAATGACAAGGGTATGTCGCACATACGGCGAAGATTAGACAACGGAGAAATGAAGTGCTTCCGGAAGGACGATGAAGGTACTTTGTGGTCAACGACCGGATTGTAGTACCCCGGAATATGGGACTACGGAAGAAAATTTTGGATGAAGCTCATTTGTCCAAATTTTCCATTCACCCGGGCAGTAATAAAATGTACCAAGATCTCTGGAAGAAGTTTTGGTGGACACGTATGAAACGTGAAGTTGCAAAGTACGTTTCAGAGTGTGATACGTGTCGAAGAGTCAAGGCCGACCACATGAAGAAGTCAGGCCTGTTGCAGCCACTGCAAGTACCGGCATGGAAGTGGGAAGACTTAAGCATGGACTTCATCGTCGGGTTGCCGATGACCTCCCACAACCATGATTCGATTTGGGTAATCGTCGACCGGTTAACCAAATCAGCACATTTCATCCCTGTGCATACTAGGTACAACGCAAAGCAGTATGCGGAGCTGTACATAGCACGAATCTTGTGCTTACATGGAGTTCCCCGTACCATTGTGTCAGATAGAGGATCGCTGTTTGTAGCCCGTTTCTGGGAGAAGCTACACGCATCCTTGGGGACAAAGTTGATTAGAAGCTCTGCGTATCACCCTCAAACCGATGGGCAAACTGAGAGGGTGAATCAAATACTGGAAGATATGCTAAGAGCATGTGCCATCCACCACGGTAAGAGCTGGGATGATCACTTACCTCTGGCAGAGTTCTCGTACAACAACCGATATCAGACGAGCATTAAAATGGCACCATATGAAGCTCTATACGGCCGGAAGTGCCGTACACCATTGAATTGGTGTGAATCCGGTGAACGAGTAACATTCGGGGTTCATCTTGTCAATGAAGCCGAAGAGAGAGTTCAGATAATACAAGAGAACCTCAAAGCTGCCCAATCTCGTCAAAAGAGCTACACGGACCAGAGACATCGACCGCTGCATTTCGAAGTCGGAGAGCATGTGTATCTTCGTGTGTCTCCGATGAAAGGGATTCATCGGTTCAGTGTCAAGGGGAAACTTGCTCCCCGATTCATCGGTCCGTTTGCTATAACGGAGAAGTGCGGAAACGTAGCCTACCGGCTGGAACTACCGACAAGTCTTGCCGGTATTCACGACATATTTCATGTGTCCCAGCTGAAAAAATGTCTCAAGTTTACCGCTGCCGTCCGCACTGAAGACATCGACGAGTTGAAGCCGGATCTCACCTATGTCGAGCAACTTGTACAGATTATCAACGAAAAGACCCGGACCACCACGAACCGGACTTTGAAATTTTACAAAGTCCTGTGGAGTAATCATACCCCAGAAGAGGCGACATGGGAAACCGAAGATTACATCCACAAGAACTATCCGGAGCTTTTGTCATAAACTTTGTAAATTACCTCCCGTCTCGTTCTTCTTTTGAATCTCGGGACGAGATTCCTTTTAAGAGGGGAGGAATGTAAAGGTCCCAAAAATGTGAATACAAAGAAACACTTGTTTGCAAAGTTTTGTTTCATATGAGTGAAATTTGGGACTTGTTAAAACTTTTCCCCACATGTGATAACACACATGAGGGTATTCTTCATACAAGTCAAATGTTTAATTGAGAACTTGGAACCCTAGAGGGGTCTGAAACCAAGATGGGAAGTTCCCATATGTGTGAAAATCAGATTTTGGAACAAACTTGTTCAAACTCAAAATTCAAATGAGAGCAACACAATGGAATTCAAAACTGTTGTGCTGAAAATCTCATTTGCAGCAGTCAACTTTAAAATCAGATTTCATATTTGAACTCCTTGGGTCCAAATTAGGGGGTGTGCAAAGTTTCATGATTTATGGAAATGAATTGCAACCCATTTTCCAAAATGGACTTTAAATGACAAAGAATTCAAATGCAGATTTGAATTTGGATAAAACTTGCCCAATTATCCAAATGCCTCTCAGATTTAAACTTCCACAGTTGAATTCCATCAATATTCAAATTGGGGAGATATTTTAGAAGAGATAAGGAGGACTGACATGTGGGACCCACATGTCATTGGGAGTACTGAAATTGCAAAATATATTCAGTCCTCAGTCTTCATTTGCTCTACTCCCACGCGAAGCAACGGCCGAGACCGGTTCCTCTCCGCTCGACACCGAGCTCAGCCGCAGCCACCTCCTGCTGGCTCCCCTTCGCGCTGGAGAGCTGCTGGACGTCGGCAGCTACCGCCTCACTCCCTCTCCCGCCTCTTAACCGAAGCCACGGTGCTGTTCTTCTCTCCCTCGCACTGAAAGACAGAAAACGCAGCCGCCTGGCTTTGAGCGCTTGGGAGCTCGGCCAATTCAAGTGAGCAGCGCCTCTGAGCAGCAAAACCACACCACCGTAGACCCCTCGACCTCCTCGAGCCATCGCCAAGTGCGTTCGTGCCCTCTACGCCGAGAACATCGAGTTCCCGCGACGGCCGCCATACCACGGCAGTGACGGCTCCCGTGGACAGCCTCCTCCAGAGCATGTCACGACCGCGCAAGGCCACTTTTGGACGCGCAGGAGCTCCGTGCAGCTTCCACCCGAAGAACAAAGCCTGTCTTTGCCTCTGGTCGACAAATTTCGGAAATCTCCTCCGGCCGGAGAAAACTCAACCGCGGGTATGAATCCGTGAAATTCCCGAGTTATATTCGTTTTGAGCATTTCGAATTGCACACACGGGACGTAGACTTGCTTAGCAACAACTCTCCTGTTGGAACCTAGCTAGAAACCCGCTCTGCACGACGTGATTTTGATCTTTCTAACGGCGGTTGTGGTAGAGACCGTCGGGTGCACGGTGAACCCTAAGTTAGAGCCATCTCCGAGCCATTTCCTTTCCACGTAGATGATCCCTAGCGTCCGCCGGTGCTCTAGAGCTTGGAAACCGAAGCCTAGAAGGCTTAGGGCGTCGGGGCGACGTCGCCGGACTTCGTCCGAACCGTTGCGCCGTCGCGGGCTAGTTTGGGGGCCCTGCCAGCTCGAGTAAACCCCATCAGCATGTTCCTCACGTTGAATTAGGGGCTGGCGGCGAGTTTCAGCATCAGGGGTGGCCGGACGACCGATCCTGGAGCTACTCCGGCGAGCCCGGCGGCGGGATCGCGCGGGAGCGGGAGGTTGAAGACGACCTCGCTGGTCCCGCCTGTCAGCGACTCAGGGGAAGGGCTGGATACTCTGTGGCGTGGGATCCATTGTAACAGCATGGGAAATAACCCTGTGACCCCGTGTGGCACGCTCCCGGTGACTGACACGTGCCCTTGGTCCCACAGTCAGGTTTAAACCTTTTCCCGGATTTATTCAAATTCCAGATTTTCCCCAAATTATAGAAGAGCATAACTTTTGCTAGGAACCTCCAAAATTAGTGATTCAAATTGGGTTGGATTCCGATTGACAAACTCTATCCAATTATGCAACCCAATTTGTATGAAAGTCTTAATTTAATTCTGGAAAATTCTTTAAATCTTTTCAGCAAAAGAATTTTAGAAGGAGTTTGCTTTATCCAAAGATCCTCAAATTTTGCCAGATTATTCTTTAGGGTGTTATTAGACTCCTGTAAAAGTTTCAGCTCATTTGGAGTTGAATTGATCCGGGAAATTGGGATTGTAAGTTGCTGTGTTCAATTGAATACAGAAACACTTTCAGACAATTTCCAAAACTTCTAAATTCAGTTCTGGGAAATTCTTAGCTCCAAAAATCCTAGGAAAATTCATGTAGACTCTATGAACTATAATTGAAATTGTGGTTCACTGAGTTTGACATGAACATGGGTGTTACCTCAGAATTAATTCATCTTTGATTAAACACTTAGAGAATTGTTCTGAATGAACCACTCCATGAGAAATGCTAAATTCTGGTCCAGAGGACTTTCTTGTGACAAGGGACTCACATGAAAATTCCCAGCTCCATTGGAGCTCTGGATCACCACTGTTATGTGTAACCTCTTAAGGTGATCAACACTTAAGTGGGAAAAGCACTTAACATTTGATCTTAGTGTTTAAGCCCAACCCAAACCACTAGCACCAGTGTCATTTTAAATTCTTAACCAAAGTTCCAGTTTTAAAACTGTCATTAGATCTTATTAGTAAAAGCTTTTCAATTAAATTCATGTGCATGATCATATCGTGTAGCATATACTTGAAGAAGGTGAGAAGGACTTGAAGTGAAGATCAGGGAGGGAGGAAAACAAGTGATCAAGCTCCAAGTGATCATCACTAACTGATTGTAACCTTAGTCACCTGCAAAACAGGCAAGCCCCAGTTTGCATTTGAACAGTTTTTAAAGCATTTCCATTTGTAGAGATCATAGCTTGGCATCATTGATTGCATTAAGTCTACTTGATATTGAAACCCCCACTTGCATGACAAGAAACACCTGAGAGAGAAAGGGTAGAATAGCACCTCCCTGAGTGGATTTGGCTACGCTGAATGTTAGTAGGAAAGGTCTGGTAGAAGTCGAGTAGTTGGAAGCTACTCGCGAGAGTAGGGCTGGTTTACTCGGAACGGGTCCGAATTGGAAAAGATGAGGAAAGTTCACACTTAATAAATGGAGACTGGGCAGGGAGGTTTAGATGCAGCAGGTTGCAGGCCGTGCGTGCATAGCCCTGCCTGTGTCGGTTAAGGCCCGTCCGTGCTTGGCCCTGTTGGACAAGTTTGAGTTGTGTACCGGGCGCATACTGGCTATATGGGACCCAGGAAACCGATGTACCTTGGGAGATCCATAGTGGAACTTTTCCAACTGCCTTAGGCTTTCGGCGTCAGGGTAGCAGGAGGTACCTCGCTTAAGAACATACCACTGCGGGTATGTACCTTGAGGGAGCTTGCGTACTCGGGGCAGTTGGACTGCGTCCAATATGGAAGATCTTGGGAAAGGTGGCCGCGTACAACGTCAGTCGAGGTTGCTGCCGGCAACTCGGAGTACGGGTGTACGTGTCGTGTAGTCCGGGCGTGTACTGATTCGAATCACCGTCGCTCGCGGTCATATGAGCATACTTGCCAACTGCATCTTGACATAGTAACAACTGGAACTGGTTATCTTTGAACTTGATAAGACCGTGATATAACTTGTATTGCAACCATGATTGAATTAGAGATAGGCTCATTAAACTTTACTTTCACCTTGTGCAAGGAGCATCACAACAAAGCGTTTCTTGTTTGATTGTGGAGTTGCGATGCTGTTCAATTCAAGGTCGGTACAATGAGGCTTAAAATCTGAAAGTTAAGGATCAACTTTAGGCGAGTCCTTTATGCAAATCTAGCTAAATCAATTGCAACCGTCGTGCATGTAGAATTTCTTGTTTAGGAGAGACGGATCAGTCTTGCTGAGCCTATGTGCTCATGCTTGCTATATAAGTGGTTTTGCAGGTTAACATCGATGCTGAGATGAAGGTGGTCCGGTGAGACTCAGAGACTTCCGAGTCGCTTAAAACAGGGAGAACCCAGCCGCTGCTGTCGTCTTCGTGTTGCTAGCGAGAGGAGTCTGCGGGCTGGACTTCATCTCGAGTGCTCTTAGTTATTCGACATGAGTTGATATAGACTTCCGCTGTAGTTACTTGATGTAAAGTATTTACAAAGAAAAACTTGTAAGCTTCCGCTATTGTTTTATGTAATACATTGTTCCTTGTATGTGTGCTGTTCGGTGCCGCACAACACGGCACCACCCAATGCGATTCCCGGGCGAGTGGCCTGTCTCAGCTGAGCGGGGCCGCGTCATGTCGCACCACGGGTTGAACAGCGAAAAGGTGCACCACTCCCTCCTCTTCACACTGCCAAAGACCCTAGGCAATTCATCCACGGTAGCCTGGGAATTTCTAGAAAAACCAACGAGGTGTCCATAAGCCGTGGTGGGGGGATTTCCCAAAATTTGTGATCAACAGCAGTTCTTTGATCATTCTGATCACGGGATAGGCTAGAGACATCCTTGTGCGTCACTGACATCAAAAATCCGGAAGAAAAATAGAGCCTCGACGGCGTTCTTCGAGTTTTAGCGTCGGACACCCGTTTTTAAGCTAGGGCGCACGGTGACTTGGTAGTTGGGGGCGTTTCCGAGCTTTGTTGCTTGCACGACGACCTCGGCCATGAGTCACTGGTGCTTTAGAGAAAATCCCCCGGGCCGTTGGCGGGCTAGGGTGCTCGGGCCACGGTGCCGAAGCCTCACCGAGATGTGCACACGTCGCCGACCGGTTTCCGGTCGCTGGCAGCCCGAGAGCACCGCACCAGTGAATTGCTCGTCCCTGAAAACCCCCAGGCGGCAAGTACCGAGCCGGGAGATGTCCGGGAAGCTGACTCCGGCGAGCTCCGACGAGCTTCCGGCCAGGGGGCGGCGCGGGAAAAAGGAAACGGCCCGGGGAAGAAGACGACCGTCGGGTCCCACGTGTCAGTGGCGGAAAAAATTAAATCCCCGATCAGCTGCGGCCCTGGGATCCTTTGTGACAACGCGGGAAAGAGTCTGTGGCCCCGTGTGGCGTGATTCCGGCGGCTGACACGTGTACGGTGGACCTACAGGCAGAGTCTGAACATTTCCCGAATTAGTTTGAATTCCAGATTTAGTTCAAACTTTAGAACCTCATAACTTTTGCTAGGGAGCTCTAAATTTAGTGATTCAAATTGGGTTGGATTCAGGAGGTAAAACTCTATCCAAATATGCCATTGACAAAAGCTTTTCAGCAATAGAAAATTCTGGAAAATTCTTTAAAGCTTTTCAGCAAAAAAGAATTTTTGAGGGAGTTTGGTTCATCACAAAATCCTCAAATTTTGCCAGAATATTCTTTATGATATTAGGAAACTCCTGTAAAAGTTTCAGCTAATTTGGAGTTGATTTAGTTAGGGTAATTCTAATTTCAAGTTTCTGTATTCAAATGAATGCAGAAACATTTTCATAGAATTTCCAAAACTTGGAAATTCAGTTCTGGGCATTCCTTAGCTCCAAAAATCCTAGGAAAATTCAGGCATACTCTCTGAGCTATGTTTTAAATTGTAGTTCACTTGGATTTGCATGAAAGTGCAAATTTATTCAGAATGTATTCCTTGTTGCTAAATGCTTAGGGAATTGTTCTGGGTAATCTACTCAGTGAATTATTCTGAATTTTGGTCCAGAGAACTTTCATGTGACGGGGAACTCACAAGAAAAATTACAGCTCCATTGGAGCCCTGGATGAGTAGTGTCCTTTTCAACCTATTAGTTGATCACCACTCAAGTGATGAACCTCACTTCTCACTTGATGATAGTGCTTAAACACACACCCAAACCACCAGCACAAGTTTCATTTTTAAATTCTTAAACAGAGTTCCAGTTTTAAACTTGGATTTAGCACTGGTTAGCAAAAGTTTATAATTAAATATGTATACATATTCATAACGTGTAGTTATTAAACGTGGATAAGTGAAGATTTGATCAAGGGGCAAGAAGGCAGGGATTAAGCTTCAAGTCATCATCAGCAACTAACTTCATCTTATCTGACTTAAGTCACCTGCAAAACCAAGGCAAGCCCTGGTTTGCATTTAAGTTGTTTTCTAAAGTTTTTACTTTGTTCACTATTATGGGTCTCAGTTTGATGTGCATTAAGTCAAGGATGTTTTATACCCCACTTGCATAACCAAAAATGAACCATGAGGTTGAGGGTAGAATTGTGTCATCGCTGTAGAATAAGGCCATGCTAAATAGACTAGGGCATCCGGTAGAAGACGAGTAGTTTGAATCTAGTGCGACCAATAGTTTAGAATATCATAAGTGTGGTTGGGAGAGGAAGCAAACTAAACTTTACATTTCTAAAGATGAGACCGGGCAGCGGGGTTAGGCAGCGACAAGATGAGGTCTTGGTCGAGTAGCTCTGCCTGTGTCGGTTAAGGACCGAAGCGTGTGCAGCCCCGCTGAGCAAGTTTTGAGTTGTGTACCGTATGCTTACTGATATATGGGAACCAGGAAACCGATGTACCAGGTTCACTGGGTTGTAGAGGCATACCACATCGTCTCGTTAGACCTATGAGCCCGAGACGGCGCGACCGGTTCTACAGTCTAGTGTCCTGAGAAAGGTTGCCACATACGACGTAATGAAGGACGCCAGAGTTGGGTCCTAGAGGCGGGCGTATGTGTCGAATTATCCGGGTAGTGTTTGATTCGAATCACCATCCCTCGCGGTTATGAGTACCGCTTGCTCACTGTGTTGTGACGTAGTAAGCAAGTTGTGTGGGAACAATTTGCAAAAGTATAATTGCTGCTATGAATATGTTAAATTGCATGAGAACCTTGTTTGAAGTTGAGATAGAGCAAACTAAAGTTATTTTTCCACCTTGGGCAAGTAACATTGGAATGAAGCGTTTCTTGTTTGATTGTGGAGTTCCAATGTTGCTGAGCGCAAGGTCACTACTATTATGGCCAAAATCTGAAAGTTAAGGATGAACTCATAGGCGAGTCTTTTCGCAAAAGACAGGCTTAAGTCTTAGGTCCCTTTCATGTAGAGTTCATGTCTTAGGAGAGACGGTTAAGTCTTGCTGAGCCTTTGTGCTCACTCTTGCTATATAAGTGGTTTTGCAGGTGAACACCGACGCTATAAAGAAGGTTGTCCGGTGAGACACGGGAACTCCCGAGTCATGTCACACTTGGAGAACCTAGCCGCTGCCATGTCTTCGTGTTGTTAGCGAAAGGAGTCCGCGGGCTGGACCTCTTTTCGAGTGCTTCTTAGATATTTGACGTGAGCTGTTTATAGACTTCCGCTGTAGCTATTTTATGTAAATTATTTACAAAGAACAATTATAAGCTTCTGCTTTTGATTTATGCAATACAGTGTTCCTTATTTGTATGCTGTTGGGTGCCGCAGAACACGGCACCACCCAATGCGATTCCCGGGCAAGGTGCCCCGTCCCCGTGAGTGATCGGGACGGCGGGGTCCCGTCATTGAAGCATTAGCTTCAACAGTTCCGGATAACCGCTGCGTTGAGAACAGTGGGAGACCACCCACCCGTTCTCCAGTGGTTTATCCGCTTTCATCTGTGGAAGTATATTTGAAAAAGGTCAAATATGCATTTGATTGCTGGTCTGCTGCCCAAACTGACAGCCCTGACCAGTCTCCATTTCAATATGATTTAGACCATGCTAAATGCAAAAACCAATTCTGGAGCTCAACATCAAAGTTAAAGATAACTTCAATAGATTTCCATAAAGCATTTGATTGGACTCATATCTGCCTTGGTTCAAAAGCTATGAGATGTCAAAGTTGACAGAAAAATGGACAGCACCTCCCTGCTTGAGGTACTGATTTGATCCAAGAATTCCAGATAATTCTACCTCAAATTTGACAAGACTTTCTGTTACAGAGTTGTAACTTATCTCATTAACTTTTCATAACTACCTCATTTTCTATTTTTGGATTTTTATGCAGGAAGTTATGCTCAATTTACAAAGAGTTACAGAGAGTGTTTGCTCTGCCCTGTTTTCTGGACAGTTTCAACTCTACTGCATTATTCGACTGGTTAAGAGATGAAACACCTCTGGACATCAATAGAAAAGTTGTAAAGCTCTTCCAAACATTTCTATAAATGTATCATATGACCCTATTCTCGAAACAACTCAACCTCTAACCTCGTTTTAACATCAGCCTTATTTCAGCTGGAAACAGGGGACTCTGTCCTTAATATCCTCTAAGTTAAAAACTTGTTAACTTTGGTCATCCTGATTAAGGGAGGAAGTTATATCAAAGTTTTAGTGCCCTGGATTAAAACCTTCAAATTTTACACTGATATTGATCATTTAGTAGGGTGTGACGTCGAAGCATCACCAGTTCATGTCGGTACTAAGTTCCTCACAAAGAAAAACTTATACCGGATTTACCCGGCTTCGTTAATTCAGTGGTACTAAACGACTCTCGCACACGTGTGCTACTCGTCTACCGATTCATGATTAGACTACCTGCAAATAACTCACACAATCGTTGGGCTCAGCTGCACACCGAACCTGGTCCCAATACAGTTCATACAACCGTCCGTCATCACTCTCACGGTTGTTCCCAAGCCAATCACTTCTTCAGCTACGTGTTCACGTTACTAACCACGTGATGGGGTCTCCCAATCTTGCCCGTAGCATGCCAGGGAAGGGCGTTGCTCGAATACCACAAACAACATGAAGAGTCGTAGAGGAAACTAAAGCTGGCCGGGTTACCTGCCACCCATGAGGCTCCATCCTTTAGCTTGTGCACACTGGTGGACAGCGCTTACATGCACCCCCCAAGACTTATGACGTCCCGAGATGCATGATTTTTTGACATAAGCAAATAGGTTAGTATTGCCACTTTCTATACACTAATAACATCCTTATATAGGCTACTAACTCGTACCTCATCGAGTTTTTGAAAAATATGACCTTTTTAATGCGTTCAAACCTCAAGCGAGCTATGATACCACGCTGAGGGGTGCTGCGTTGCACAACACCAGATAACACACATAAAAGGTACAAAGCGAAAGCAAAGTTTTATTACATAAAAGAGTTTATGAACATGTTTAGAAAAAAATATGTTCAGTCCACTTGGGGGGTGCACGACTCCCATTCGATGGGGTTGCCCTCTTGGGGTTTCGTCTCGTCCTCGGGAGTCTCCTGCTCATAACACCTTGCAAAAGCTTCAAACACAAGCAGTGAGCACGATGGCTCAGCAAGTCTGACCCGTCTCACTTACACATGTAACTCTACATACTAGAATTTCAATGTGTAATAGGAAAGTAAGTTGCAAATGGCACACCTAAATAGTTGAACCTTACTCTCAAGTTTTAGCAGCAAGTCGTAGAGAACCTCACGCTAAGACACATAAGAGAACCGCAATCAAACAACAAACGCATTTCTCTCATGTGCTCTGCCCAAATTTGAAAAGAACATTAATTTGCTCTAAACTACAACATATCATTAGCAACCAAGGTATAGCTTTCAATCAGCAACTTTTAACATGACTCTAGCCTGTTCTTTCTACGTCACGGTACAATGAACAAGTGGTACTCCCTGACCGCGAGGGACGGCGATTATAATCGATTTACACCTGCAGGGTTACCCGAATAACCCGTCACGTACGCCCGTACTCGATGTTGCCTACAGCAACCATCACGGACGTCGTACGCAACCCCCTTTCATCCGTCAGCCAAATGTAGAGCCGGTCCTAGCGTCCTGAGCAAGAGGTCTCTGCGCGCACATCTGCAGTGTCACCAGCCGATTTACACCTCAAGCTCTAAACCTACCCTCTGAACGACGAGCTATGCCTCAACACCTAGCTACCCGAATTACATCGGTTTCCCGGTTTCCATATATCTGATAGGTCTTCGGTACTGTTCTAACTTGTTCAACAGGCTCGCACACAGCACGGTCCTCAATCGACACAAGCGAGCTATGGCATGCAGGCCCCAACGTCCTGCTTCCCTTACTCTCCGCTCGGTGTCATTTTTCTTGCCATGTGTTCCATTTCCTCTCTCTAACCGAGTGGTGTGCCTCTAGCCTACTCTCGTGAGCAGTTCCAACTACTTGACTTGTACCGAATCCTACACTATCTTAGCATTGCAGTATCTAATCGAGGTCTAAAAACCTAAGCCCAAACCCAGGGTTTTCATGGCTATGCATTTGGTTTTTCAAACAAGACTCTAATGCATAAATGAAGTGGATACTCAAAGTAAGTTCTCAAAACAGTAAAATTAAAAAAAGGCTAATGCAAGCCGGAGCTTGCCTTGCTTCTGCTGTTCGTACGCTAGCTGTTCCTCCAGAGTTATGATGTCTAAGACTTCTGGCTCCTCCTTAACCTTAGCGACTACTTGAAACAAATACATGTATGTATCAATTTAAATGCATGTGATTTTAGAAAAAAATTTGTTAAGACTATAGGTACTGCTAGACAGGCCCAATGACTCTGAAATTTTTTCTGTTATTTGGATACAACCTAATAGAAACTTGACCAAATTTCATTGCAGCAAAGCTCATTTGCACCCTCCACAAATATATGTGTATTTGGCCTTAATTGGAGCTCTTAGGGTGTTCTAGGGATTTTTCATGGAGCAATCCATGACTTTCTGGAAACTAGATTTTCAGAGGGTTCTAATGGAATTGCTTTCGTTTAATTTGAAGATTCCTAGCCAAAGATACGAGCTAAACAAGTTCAGAGAAAATCTGAAAAATGTTTCTGAACATTTTTTGTTTTCTCTGGAACAGTTTCAATAATCACACCATTAGGTGGATCAAATGAGCTCAAATGGATCTGAAATTGTTATGGCAGCTCAGGGATATTATGTTGAACATCCTGGAAAATTTTCAGAATTTTCCACCAAAGGGATCTCCAGTAAAAATTCTAAACAGTTTAAACTTTGAAGAATTAATTCTGGAGAAATAAGGATTTTCATAAAGTGAAACTTGCTTTGTTGGAAAGTACTCAGAGAGCTGAATCTGAAAAATTTGGTTCACTCGATTTGGAGTTTCCTAGCCAACGTTATGTGGGTTTGAAGTTGAACTAAATCTGAAAATCGGGGAAATGTATAAAACACTGCATGTGGGTCCCACACACAGTGCCTTCTTCAACCTCCCGCCGGTACCCGAGCGTACGACGAGCAGAGGCTGTGGCACGATCCATTCTCAGGCTACAGTGGACCATTTCTGGTGATCTTTCGCGCTACACGCTCCCCAGACTAATCCCTAGTGGCCGGACAAGGTTGTGCAGCATGCCATCGCCGGAAAACCGGTCGGCATCAACGGCGGCGATCGGTGGTGCGTCGCCGACAATGAACAACATGTCCCATGCTTCTCTCAATGCCCAAATAGGCCGTAAAGCACCACTGGAGCTCGAGGAAGGTGATGGCGCACTCAAACCGCGTGGAAAACGATCGGAGATATGAGCTCAATGGCGACCCGAGCAATTTCGGCCGGCGGCGGCGAGTTTGCATTGCTCAGCCCGTCGGATGGATGTATCTTCATGGTTTTTGGTCAGGGTGTTCGTGAAGGACCCTAGTTGCTCTAGATCGACCAGTTTCAGGGATGATCAACCATGCAAACGGAATTTTAAGTTTTTAATGGCTTCGGTTATATATGGCCATCCTCAGAAAAACTAAAATTCGGGCTAGCCGGCGCTAAGAGGGAGCTAGGGAGATCGGGGAAAGCTACTAGACCTCGATGCTAACCTCAGAGAGCAGTTTGCGGTGCCGGAGAAGCTTGGAGCTGCCCGGGCGATGGTGTCAAGTCAGAGGCGCTTCGGGGTCAAAAGGGCAGTGGAAAGTCGGCTCAGGAAAGCTCGAGGGGAGCTGATCATGAGCAGCTGAGGGCTGGAGCACATCGAGTGAAGGTCGGCGGTGCCGTTTATGGCCTCAGCTCGTGTTGGAAGGGATGGGTTTGGCCGGTCGACGGCGAGGTGGTGAGTTCGGGTGTGCGGTGGCTCTCTTCGAGTTTTCAGCGCGAGGAGGCGTCGGGACAGTAGCGAAATCGCTTTGGGACGGCTGGGACACGAAGATAACGCGCTGGAGACGTCAGCTGCCGATTACCGCACTGAAAGCAGCTGCCAGCGCGGCGGCATCGTCGTGGCGCCCTCGGCAATGCGCGCGAGAACCCGAGCACCGAGTGATTCAGTTGGTTTGCTCACTTGTGAGGCTGACAAGAGGGCCCCACCCCTAGTTTAATCTCTGAACTTTAATTTTTCCACAGCTCTAAACTTTGAGGACCCTAATGCCCTTGTTCATTTGAATAATTCACCAAATGTCCATTTGGATTTGAATGATTCAAATTGTGGAGTGTTTGAAATGTAATTACAGCACATATGCAGATTGAGATTCGAATGGAATTTGAATTTGCTTAATTTAGCTCATGTCAAGATAACCTCCAAATGGAGTGAAAATTGGTGTGTGAGCTCACAAAAATGTGCTGAGTGTGAATATGAATCCCACTTTTGAATTCATGGGATGAAAGGAGTTTGAATTTTAATTTGAGTTCAAACTAGCCTCTTTCTAATTATACCCAAAATTACCTCAAACAGGTTTTGTATTTGGGTGAAATTTGGCATGAGCATTCCTAGCAAGGTGTAGGAGTTTTTCATATGCTCAGCCTCTATAGGATCCATGTGGGAAATACCACTTTTGCATTTTGTGAGTTTATTACCTAATGACTATGTTGATGGTGTTTACTTGCTCTTCAAAGATGTTCATAAAACTTCCTCAAATGAGGGTTGTGGGGTGTGATGAACACTTTGAGTATATGCAAAACTTGATCCCTTACATATGCCCATATAAGGTCTATTATAGTAGTAGCTACTTAAGGTGGAAAAGCTAACTTATGTGTTATACATTCTGTAACGACGCTCCGACGTCAGGTAAGAGGTATGGTACGCCACCACAGGCGGATCAATTGCGGTAATCTTGCCATACGAGCAATAGTATGGAATGAGTTACCGTGGCTTGGCACAGTAGTGAATATGAGTCTCTGAACCTTCTCATGGTTCTGAGAGCATATGAAAACGCTGATCTCCAGCGTGCTTTAGGCAAAAGTGAGAATATTCCATCGTGTGTTAAGAAACACGATAGTATGCAACTCTTGAACGCTCAATGTTCAAAGGTACATACGCAGCGCTCGCCATCGGCGTGCCTCAACGGTCATGAGCCAGTAGGTGGTATCCGTTGGTTGATAAAATTCACAACCGTGACGACCCGTTCGCGCTCTACTTGGGTTCCCCGTCGTGTGGTGTGAAAACACGACCATGTACCTTGAGACGTGGCTTGACTCAAGGACGATCCGTATGGCAATGATACGGACCATATGTTTTTATTATGATATGGACCTGCCTTCCCTTGTGTGCACCATTATTTTGTGGTCTTCTGCTGGTACATTTACCACGTTAGCGCATGACGTGTAGAAATCGTTTGTGAGTGACGTTCTTAGTTCCACCATTTCACACGTATATGCCGGAATACCGGCTTAGGATTTTTCTTTGGTGAGGAAACGTAGTACTGAGATGAGTTATTAGTTGCACAAAAAGCATATTATTAAAGAAAAGAGTCAAATTGGAGTTTACGATTCCATTTAGGGTTTAGTAAACTCCCATATTGAACTAAGAGTCGGTTGGGAGTGTAGATTCATTTCCAATAACTTAGGAGCAACCTCCCCTGTTTTCGGCAGAATTTTTGCTGAACTTAAACAGGGTATAACATATTATTGGTCTAATTAATGGAGGTGTGTGATACCATTCTGGAAGGTTTTTTAAGACTTCTACAACTTTTCTGTAGAATTCCAGAACAAAATCTCCCTCCAAATGGATGAAGATCTCAGATGAGTATGCACTGTCCAGAAACAGGGAAGACCGAAAATGCTCTCTAGAATTTTCTGTATTTCGACTATAAATTCTTCTAGAAAAATTCCTAATGGTCAAGTAAGATACCGTTGGAAAGTTTAGTAAATGTGCTACAACTTTTAGTTCAGTGTTTTCCTAGATTGGGAGCAGAATTAGTTGGAATTTTGTGAACAAAACATCCACTTGCATAGGAGGTGCCGTCAAAATTCCTGAATAAAACCTGTCAACATGTAAAAATCATAACTCATAAACTAGAAAGGCTATGGTGGCAAATAAATACAATTTGGATTCCTTTTTGAGTCTACTACAACTCTGTTGTTGAACTACAGTCCAGGTTTTGCCTCCAAAGTGGCCAAAACAGTTAAATTCTTCAAACTGGTCTGCAGGACCTGAAGCTGGACAGAGAAAACCATGTTTGAAGTTTTCAATCAAAACATTTGGTTTCACATTTAGATATCCAGCAGCTGTTGTAAAACAGTAAGATGGAGTCGAAAATATTATGCATTCAACATATCACTTCGAGCGAGGACATGTTTGGGTCCAGTACAATAGCGAGGATTTACGCATGCTAACGCACTTAACATCCCGTTGCGACCCACGATAGTCGAAATGAACTTTTAATCCATAAAGTTCATTACTTTGGAACTCGATTGTGGTGACATGGTCCAGGGATGTATATGTTGTATAAAGTTTATACTTTATCCATATGTGTGAATGTTATGCATATAAATTGTTCCTTCTCGCACTACTATTGTATGGACCGGATGAAGTAAACAAACATGTGCTGATCGTTTGAATGGTATAAATGCAGAATGGTGCGTACACGGTCTACGGAAGAGGAGGGAGGTCCTAGTCAGGTTAGTGGTGATGAATCTCCACCCCCGGAGCAAACCACGATGCAGCAACAACCACCTCCTCCTCTGCCAGAACTTCCAAGAAATCTTGCGGAGGTTCTCGCTGCAGTACTCATCTCGCGCGACGAGCAAACCAAGTTGCTGCGGATGTTGGTGCAGCAGAATGCGTCCTGTCAGGGAGGACGCCAAGATAATGGGCAACGCCAGCTCCAAAAGAGTTCATATTCGGTCTTCCTGGCGATCCACCCACCGGTCATTACGGAGGCCGAAGAGCCTTTGGAGGCGGAAAGCTTCATCCGCACTCTTGAGGCGAAGTTCGGGTTACTACGGTGCACTGAACACCAGAAGGCGCTGTATGCAGCAACAGCTTCAAGGGGAAGCCGGTACATGGTGGGCGAACTACATCGCCTCATTACCGGCTGGTCATGCCGTCACTTGGGCAGAGTTCCGGGAGACGTTTCGCGCCTATCATCTACCTCCCGGTGTTTTGCAGAGGAAGCTCCAGGAGTTTCTGGAGCTGAAACAAGGCGAGAGGAGTGCTCATGAGTACTCTAGAGCATTCAACCGGCTGGTGCAGTATGCGCCAGAATATGTGGGAACGGAAGAACAGAAGCGAAACACATTCTTCTGGGGCCTGAATTCAAAAATGAAGGTCCATCTCGCCCAAAGCAACCGTGGCACATTCAACGATCTTGTTAATGCGCGATTGTACAAGAAGATGCCCAGCGCCAGTGCGGTTCTGATAAGAGGAAATGCAGCACGCCGGCAAGCAGCTGTGGTAGGGTGCCACAAAAGTACTACATGGTGTATCGCTGACCATCCGGTCAAAGATGGTGGCAACCGTCGCGACCGCCTCAGTTGCGAGGTGTCAATTTAATGTTCCAAGCTTACGACTGTCGTATCCACCACAGCAACAGCAGCAGCAAAGGATGGTACCGCGTGCGCCTCCATTTCAACCACGTGCACCGGGATTCCGTCCTCAATTCGGAGGGACCCGACACCCTACACATGCTTCACGTATTGCCATGTTGGGGCATATTGCCAAGGACTGCCCCGAGCAGCGACAGGGCAGGGGTGGAGTACCGTATCAGGGTGCAAATCAGCCCCACAACCAGCCCAAGAAACCAGTACAAAAACCTGGCAACGTCCACCACATAGCCATCGAAGACGTGCCGGAAGGCGAACCCGTCCTCGCGGGTACGTTTTCTTATTTAGATCATCCCGTAGTCATACTTTTTGACTCCGGTGCCACCCATAATTTCATAAGTCAATCTTATGCTATTAAGTATAAATTACCTATCATTCCCACAAATAGTTCATACTTGATTTGCTCTCCGGGCGGGAAAATAACAGCTGATAGGATGGTCTATATAGCACCATTGCAATTGGGTGGGAATCTATACCGACTTCTCTAATTATGTTAGAGAGTCAAAAACTCGATGTCATTTTAGGAATGTCATGGATACATCACCATGGTGCTGTTCTTGACATTGTTCCCCGTGTGGTTTGTTTAGACTCTCCACTTCATGAACCACATACTCTCATTTTTGACAGTTCGGTTCAAGAAGTCCCAGCCACATATGTGACGCGGCCCCATGGCCTCGTCGAGCCAGGATCACGCTGAGGGGTGCTGCGTTGCACAGCACCGGATAATGCACATCAAAGATACAAAGCGGAAGCAAAGTTTTATTACACAAACCAGTTTATGAACATTTTTGCAACAAAATAAGTTCAGTCTACACTCACGGGCGTAGACTACGCATCGAGTTCACATTCAGCCTGTGAACGTGTCCCCGCTAGCATGCACACACACTAACACGGCGGCGTGCATGACTCCCACTCGACGGGATTTCTCTCTTGGGGTTCCGTCTCCTCCTCTGGAGTCCCTTCCTCATAAACCCCTGCAAAAGCTTCAAACACAAGCAGTGAGCACGATGGATCAGCAAGTCTGGCCCGTCTCTCCTATACATGAAACTTCTACATGAGGGTTTCAGGGTACATGATGTAAATAAGTTGCAAAGGCTCGCCTAATTATTTGAACCTTACTTTCATGTTTTAGCAGCAAGTTGTGGAGAACCTCACACTAAGGCACATGAGAGAGCCGCAATCAAACAAGAAACACATTTCTCTCATGTACTTTGCCCAAGGTCGAAAAAAACTTTAATTAGCTCTAAACTACAGCAAGTCATTAACAATCAATGTATACCTTTCAAATCAGCAGACTTTAACATGTATCTAGCCTGTTCTCTCTACGTCATGGTACAGTGAAATTGGTACTCACTGACCGTGAGGCACGGTGATTATAATCGATTTGCACCTGCAGGGTTACCCGAATAACCCGTCACGTATGCCTGTACTCGATGTTGCCTACAGCAACCATCACGGATATCGTATGCAACTACCTTTCATCCGTCAGCCAAATGTTCAACCGGTCCTATCGTCGCGAGCAAGAGGTCTCTGCGCGCGCATCCACAGTGCCGCCAGCCGATTTACACCTCAAGCTCTCAACCTACCCTCTGGACGACAAGCAATGCCTCAAAATCCAGCTACCTGAATTATATCGGTTTCCCGGTTCCCATATATCTGGTAGGTCTTCGGTACTGTTCTAGCTTGTTCAACAGCCCACACATGACTCGGTACTCAATCGACACAAACGTAGCTATGGCACCCAGGACCCAACGTCCTGCTGCCCTTACTCTCCGCTCGGTCTCATTTTTCTCGCCATGTGTTTCATTTGCTACCTTTACCCGAGTAGTGTGCCTCTAGTCTATTCTCGTGAGTAGTTCCAACTACTTGACTTGTACCAAATCCTACACTACCTTAGCATTGCAGTAGCTAAACGAGGTTTCAACACCTAAGCCCAAACCAGGTTTTTCTTGGCTATGCATTTGGGTTTCCAAACAAGACTCTAATGCAGAATTGAAGTGATTGCTAAAAGTAAGTTTTCAAAACAGTAAAATTTGTAAAAATGGTTAATGCAAACAGGATCTTGCCTTGCTGCTGTTGGTCGTAGGCTATCTGCTCCTCTGGAGTGATGAAGTCTAAGACTTCAGGCTCCTCCTCAACCTTAGTGACTACATGAGATAATACATATATGTATCAATTTAAATGCATTTGAATTGAAGTTGAATTTGTGAAGACTATAAGTCTTGCTAGACAGGACCAATGACTTTGAAATTTTTACTGTTGTTTGGATACAACCTAAACTGAGACTTGGCCAAGTTTCATTCGCAGCAAAGCTCATTTGAGCTCTCCACAAATAATTTTGTACTTGGCCTTAATTGGAGCTCCTAGGGTGTTCTAAGGATTTTCATGGAGCAAGCCATGACTTTATGAAAACTAGATTTTCATAGGGTTCTAATGGAGTTGGTTTAACTTAATTTGAAGGTTCCTAGCTAAAGATATGAGCTAAACAATTTCAGGGAAAATCTGAAAATGTTTCTGGACATTTTCCATTTTCTCTGGAACAGTTTTATTAATCACACCATTAGGTGGATCAAATGAGCTCAAATGGATCTGAACTTTTTATGGTAGCTCTTAGATATTTTGGTGAACACCCTAGCAAAATTTTGGAATTTTCCTCCAAAGGGTTCTCCAGTTAAAATTCTAAACAGTTTAAACTTTGAAGAATTAATTCTGGAGAAATAAGGATTTTCATAAAGTGAAACTTGAGGTGTTGGAAGGTACTCATAGAGCTGAATCCAATAATATTGTGGAGCTGTAACTGGCAGTGCCGGCTGAATGCCGGTTGAGAATATGGCCGACTGCGGAATGGCACCGACCTCTGTGGTGGCTGCCAGCGTGGACCCGATGGTGAACGATTCACCATCAGGTATTTTTGAGAAGGACCACCTCCTTCTCCGCTGCTTTGCGGCGTGCTTCGCTTCCTCTCCTCCGCCGGTAACTCCTTGCCGGAGTCCTCCTGAACAATCGCAGCATCAATAATATCATTGAGGCTGCCGCGATTGAACATCGCTAGCTTGTCCTTCAGGAGCGGGTTAAGCGCCTGGTAGAAATGATCCCGCCGCTTCTCGTCGCTATCAGCATGATACGAAGTGTATAGCACAAGATAATTGAACGCCCTGGAGTATTCCAGCGCGTTCCAGCTTCCTTGCAGCAGGCGTAAGAACTCCTGTGTCTTCCTCTTCATGAGACCCGGCGGTATGTGATAGGCCCTGAAGGCCGTCCGGAATTCCGCCCAGGTCATAACTCGCTCGGTGGGTTGCGAAGCACAATAGTTCGCCCACCAAACACTCGCAGACCCTTGGAGCTGTTGGACCGCGAACTGAGTCTTGCGCTGCTCACTCACTTGGAGCAGCCCGAACTTCATCTCCATCGTGCGGAGCCAGTTGTCCGCATCGAGGGGTTCATCTGCCCTTGAGAATACCGGGGGATGAGTAGCCAGAAAATCGGAGTAGGAGCTTTGTTGGCGCTCCTCACGATCTTGATGCCTCTCCGGTCGAGACGTATTTGCAATGAGGGTTTGCAGCAACTCCGTGTGCTGCTGATGAGATCCCGCCATAGCCGCCACGATGTCAGCCAAAGTAACCGGTTGCGGTGGCGGTTGTTGCTGTTGCTGTCCCGAGGAATCCTCGGGAGGCTGTTGGGAGGTCTCTCCCCCCTGACTGGGACCCCCAACGTCCGGGTTGGCACGAGTAGGAGTCATTCTGAAAATTCGAAACAGCAGCGATCAGCACATGCCGGGATTTCATCCCCCAAGCACCGGCCAAGTAGAAGCCACATGCTACAAATGTGTTCGTCCAGGACACTTCGCCAACAATTGTCCAGAGAGGCAAGGAGGCATAGTTGCACCGCAACTTCCGGGGAGGAATCAGTCCCGGAACCCCACTAATGCGTGGCGGGCAAACCCAAGGCCCGGCACCGTCCACCAACTTGCCATAGAGGACGTGCTGGAGGGAGAGCCAATCCTTGCGGGTACGTTCCAACTCCACCAGCATCCCGCCATAGTATTATTTGATTCAGGTGCCACACACATTTTTATTAGCCAAGCTTTCATTGCTAAATACAGCTTGCAAATACTACCCATCGATAGTCCATACTTGATCTGTTTACCAGGTGGGAAAATTTCAGCAAGCATGATGGTTCCAAAAGCGCCATTATGCTTAGAGGGTAGAGTATACCGTACGTCTCTCATAGTGTTAGAGGGACAAAAGGTCGATGTCATCTTAGGGATGTCGTAGTTAACCCGCCACGGCGCTGTTTTAGACACCGTCCTCCGAGTTGTGCACTTGAACTCAGAAGTGCACGAATTTCATTCCATATTTCTGGACCGTCCAGAAATAAAACTTTCAAGTGTGTATCAATCCACAACCATCAGATTGGAAGATATTCCAGTAGTCCGCGAGTTCCCTGACGTGTTCCCGGATGACTTACCGGGGATGCCGCCCGACCGAGAGGTGGAGTTCAAGACTGAACTTGCCAGGAACCATGCCAATATCCCGAAGGCCGTACAAGATGGCGCCCAAGGAATTGGCTGAACTGAAGACGCAGTTAATGGACCTCCTGGAGAAGGGTTTTATTAGGGCGAGCTCCTCGCCATTTGGGCTGTTCGGCATTATTCGTGAAGAAGAAAGACGAGGCGTTGCGGCTTTGCGTGGATTATCGTCCATTAAACGCCGTAACCATCAAGAACAAGTACCCGTTGCCACGGATCGACATGTTGTTTGGTCAGTTGGTCGAAGCAAAGATCTTTTCCAAGATGGACTTAAGATCCGGGTACCATCAGATTAAGATACGGGCTGAGAATATTCCCAATACGGCTTTCTCGACGAGGTACGGACTTTATGAGTACCTGGTCATGTCCTTCAGCTCCACCAACGCTCCATCTCATTTCATGTACTTGATGAACTCGGTATTCATGCCGTTGCTGGAAAAGTTTGTCGTGGTCTTCATCGATGACATATTGGTGTATTCCAAGTCGGAGGAAGAACACAAGAAGCATCTGCGTATAGTCTTGCAACGGCTGCGGGATCACAAGCTATACACGAAATTCAGCAAGTGCAAATTCTGGATATCGCAAGTGCCTTTTCTCGGGCATATCATCTCAGCGGAGGGCATCGCTGTAGACCAGAGTAAGATCACCCAAGTGCTGAATTGGGAGTCCCCTAGAACTGTTCACAAGGTACGGAGTTTCCTCGGACTCGCAGGGTATTATCGGAGGTTCATCCCGAACTTCTCGAAGATTGCCAAGCCTATGACGGAGCTGCTGAAGAAGGCTACCAAATATGTTTGGAGTCCAGCATGTGATGTGTAAAGGCCTAAGTTTTTGGCACATATTCAAATTGCTCATCACACCACACACAACCCTCATTTGAGGAAACTTCATGAATACATTGGAGCAAGTAAACACCATCAACATGCTCATTAGAGAATAAACTCACAAAATGCAAAAGTGGCATTTCCCACATGCATCATCTAGGGGATGGGCGTATGAAAAACTCCAACACCTTGCTAGGAATGCTCATGCCAAAATTCACCCGAATCTAAAACCTTTTTGATGTATTTTTGGGTGTAACTAGAAAGAGGCTAGTTTGAACTCAAATTTAAATTAAAACTACTTTTATCCCATGATTTTTAAAAGTGGGATACATATTCACACTCAGCACATTTTTGTGAGCTCACACACCAATTTTCACTCCATTTGGAGTTGATCTTGACATGAGCTAAGTTTAGCAAATTAAAACTCAATTTGAATTTTAAACTGCATATGTGCTGAAATTATATTCAAACACTCCACAATTTGAATTCTCTCCAATCCAAATGGGCATGTGGTAGATAATTCAAATCCTAGGGGTAATAGAGGGATCACTGTTTGGAGCAGTAGAGGAAAGTTAATTTCAGAGGTTAAAACTTGGGTGGGACCCACATGTCAGCTTCACAGATCAAAGAACCGACTGAGGACCCCGAGTACTTGGGTCTCGGGCTCTCGCCACGGTCACCACCGCGCCAGGCCGTCGAGGCCAGCAGCTGCTTGCCACCCAAGCCGCTGAACCGCCTCTCTGGCCCCTTATCTATGCACCCGACCCGTCCCCGGTGTTTCTCACCGCTATTCCGACGTGCTCCCACCCAGAAAACTGAAACACCTCGCCGCTTGACTGAGCTCTCGGTCCATCGTCGCCCGGCCGACTCTGTGGTTTTCATGGTGATCTGAGACCATAACCGAGTGTGTTGAGTCTTCCTTGACGTCCTTGCACTGGTTCCAGACCCTGATCAACCCTCCTCGAGCTCCACCGTGACGTTCTTCCATTCCTCAGTTCAACCCGAGCCGCCGTCACGGGGACGACCCGTCCGGCCACCACAGCCCGTCGTTCTCCGAGCTGTGAATAGAAAAAAGGTTCGCCTTCAATCCCTCTTTCAATACCGCAAGCTCCGGCGGCGTGACATAATCTAACCACGCCGGAATTTCACAATTTTGCAACGGTATACAAAAGAGACGCCCGGACTGATTCGCAAAATTTGTAATACACACTGCACCACTCATCCTATCATGAAGGGAAGCACTTCTAGGTGTCCGTGCGAGTCCATAGGATCAAAAACCTCAAAGAACTATTGGGGGTAGCCACTGTTCTTCGAGTTTTAGGAGAATTCCCGATTTCCGGCCTAGGTCGCACGGTGACAGCCCAGTACGGCCATTTCCAAGCTCCATGGAGCTCAAGTCGATCTTTCCTAGGGTCCACTGATGCTCGACGGCCTTTTGCTCGATCGGTTGGGGTGCTAGGAAGTCCGTCCAACACGGCCGAAGTTCTTTCGAAGCCGCCGCTCGTCGCCGGCCGTGTTCCGGTGACTGTAACGACGAGCTGAGCCCAGCATCGTGTTCCCCAGATGGATTTAGGCAGAGGCGGCCAAAATCATGAAGTTTGGCGCATGGAAGGCGTCCTCCGGCGAGCACTCCGGCGAGGAGGGCGGCGGCCGAGGGCAGGAGGCCGGAGGTAGAGGAAGCCCCCAGACCCACGTGTCAGCGGCCGATATTTTAAAACCGGGATTTGCTGTGGCACCGGATCGGGTGCGTCTGCACGCAAAAGATTCTGTAGCCCCGTGTGTCGACCGCTGAGAAGTTGACACGTAGCCCCGGTCCCACGCGCAGCAATTTAAACATTTCCCCGATTTTCAGATTTAGTTCAAACTTCAAACCCACATAACCTTGGCTAGAAAACTCCAAATCGAGTGAACCAAATTTTGTTGGATTAAGCTCTCTGAGTACTTTCCAACAAATTAAGTTTCACTTCATGAAAATCCTTAGTTCTCCATAATTAATTCTTCAAAATTTAGACCGTTTGGAATTTTAGTTCGAGAACCCTTTGGAGAAAATTTCTGAAATTTTGCTGAGATGTTCACCAAAATATCCCTGGGGTACCATAAAAATTTCAGATCCATTTGAGCTCATTTGATCCACCTAATGGTGTGATTAATAAAACTGTTCCAGAGAAAATAGAAAATGTCCAGAAACATTTTCAGAATTTCTCTGAAATTGTTTAGCTCATATCTTTAGCTAGGAACCTTCAAATTAAGTGAGACCAAATCTATTAGAACCCTCTGAAAACCTAGTTTTCAGAAAGTCATGGCTTGATCCATGAAAATTCCTAGAACAACCCAGGAGCTCCAATTAAGTTCACATACATAATTATTTGTGGAGAGCTCAAATGAGCTTTGCTGCAAATAAAACATGGCCAAGTCTATGTTTAGATTGTAAACACCACTGTAAAAATTTCAGAGTCAGTGGGTCTGTATAGTAAGACTTATAGTCTTCACAAGTGTAAATTCGATTCAAATGCATTTAAATTGATACATATACATCTTATCTCATGTAGTCGCTAAGGTTGAGGAGGAACCCGAAGTCTTAGACTTCGTCACTCCGGAAGAGCAGCTAGCCTATGACCAAGATCAGCAAGGCAAGCTCCGGTTTGCATTAACATTTTTACAAAGTTTTACTGTTTTGAGAACTTACTTTGAGCACTCAATAAATTCTTGCATTAGAGTCTTGTTTGAAACCCAAATGCATAGCCAAGAAACCTTGGGTTAGGATTAGGATTGAAAACCTCGTTAGCCACTGCAATACTAAGACAGTGTAGGATTCGGTACAAGTCGAGTAGTTGGAACTACTCGCGAGAATAGGCAAGAGGCACATCACTCGGGTAAAGATAGGAAATGAAACAAATGGCAAGAAAAATGAGACCGATCGGAGAGCAAGGGCAGCAGGACTTTGGGGCCAGGGTGCTATAGCTCCACTTGTGTTAATTGAGGACCGAGCCGTGTGCGGGCCTGTTGAACAAGCTAGAACAGTACCGAAGACCTACCGTCTATATGCGAAACGGGAAACCGATGTAACTCGGGTAGCTGGGTGTTGAGGCATAGCTGGTCGTTCAGAGGGTAGGTTGAGAGATCCAAGTGTAAATCGGCTGGTGGCACTGTGTATGCGCGTGCAGAGATCTCTTGCTCAGGACGATTGGACCGGTTCAACATTTGGCTGACGGGTGAAAGGTGATTGCGTACGACGTCCGTGATGGTTGCTGTAGGCAACATCGAGTACAGGTGTACGTGACGGGTTATTCGGCTAACCCTGCAGGTGTAAATCGATTATAATCGCCGTCCCTCACGGTCAGTGAGTACCACTTGTTCACTGTACCATGACGTAGAAAGTCAGTCTAGATTCATGTTAAAAGTTAGCTGATTTGAAAGATATACCTTGCTTGTTAATGTCTCGTTGTAGTTTAGAGCTAATTAAAGTTCTTTTCAACTTTGGGCAAAGTACATGAGAGAAATGTGTTTCTTGTTTGATTGCGGCTTTCTCAAGTGCCTTAGCGTAAGGTTCTCCACAACCTGCTGCTAAAACATTGAAAGTAAGGTTCAAATAATTAGGCGAGTCATTTGCAAATTATTTACCTCATGTACCCTATACCCATCATGTAGAAGTTTTATGTATAGAAGAGACGGGTAAGTCATGCTGAGCCATCATGCTCACTGTTTGTGTTTGAAGCTTTTGCAGGGGTTTATGAGGAAGGGACTCCCGAGAAGGAGACGGAACCCCCGGAGTGGAACCCTGTCGAGTGGGAGTCGTGCACGCCGCCGTGTTAGTGTGTGTGCGTGCTAGCGGGGACACGTTCACGGGCTGAACGTGAACTCGATGCGTAGTCTACGCCCGTGAGTGTAGACTCAACATATTTTGTTGTACAAATGTTCATAAACCTGTTGATGTAATAAAACTTTGCTTCCGCTTTGTATCTTTGATGTGTGTTATCTGGTGCTGGGCAATGCAGCACCCCTCAGCGTGATCCTGGCTCGAGAAGGCCGTTTGGTGCTGCGTCAGCGTGGTATCAGAGCTCGCTTGAGGTTTAACGCACTACAAAGTTCATCTTTTTAAAAAATTCGGTGAGGAACGAGTTAGTAGCCCATATAAGGATGTTATCAGTGTATAGAAACTGGCATACTAACCTATTTGCTTATGTCGGAAAATCGTGCATCTCGGGACGCTTTATGTCTTGGGGGGTGCACGTAAGCGCTGTCCACCGGTGCGCACAAGCTTAAGTGTGTAGCCCCACGGGTGGCAGGAAACCCGACCCACTTTAATATCCTCTACGACTCTTCATGTCGTTTGGGGTATTCGAGCAACGTCTGTCCCTGGCGTGCTTTGGGAGATTTGGGAGACTCCGTCACGTGGTCTGTAACGTGAACATGTAGCTCAAGGCGTGTTTGGCTTGAGAACATCCGGGCGGGTGATGACGGCCGGGTGTACGAACTGTATGGATATCGGGCTCGGTGTGCAGCCGAGTCTGACGATTGTATGAGTTATTTGCAGGTAGTCTAACCAAGAAACAGTAGACGTGTAGTATCCGTGTGCGAGAGACGCTTAGTACTTTGCATTTAAATTGACATATAGCATATGGTTAACATGTAGTCGCTGAAGGCGAGGAGACTCCGGAAGTGCTCGACTTCCTTCTTCCGGACGAAGACCTAACCACTGACCAGCAGCAACAAGGCAAGCCCCGGTTTGCACTAACCCTTTTTTAAAAAGTTTTGCTTTGTTTACATGTGTAGTGTGAAGTATGTATGTGCATTAGGTGTAGGATGTATGAAACCCCAATTGCATAACCAGAATTTTCCCATAAGAGTGAGGGTAGTGTCTAAGGCCTCGAGTAGACAGGCTATGCTTAATGATTCATAGGACTTCGGTACAAGTCGAGTAGTTGGAATCTACTCACGAGTTAGGCTTGGGACACACGGGATTGGTTCGAGTGATGTGAGATCACTTTAGTAATGAAAATGAGACCAGGCAGGGGCTAGGACGCAACAAGAGAAAGTCTTGTGTGCACAGCCCTCTCTGTGTCGATTGAGGACCGATCCGTGTGCGGCCCTGCTGAACAAGTATTGAACGTACCGAAGGCATATCGGATATATGGGCCCCGATAAACCGATGTAACCTATACCTCCGGGCGTCGAGGCATAACGCACCGATTTATAGGTGTAGGCTGAGGGCAGCAAGGTGGAAATCTGCTAACGGGCATAGAGAGATGCTCCGTGTAGGGAACCTCCTGCTCATTTCGGTGCGACCGGTTCGACGTTTGGGCTGCTGGGTGAAAGGTTGTCCCGTACGACATCGAGTGAGCATGCTGCGCAGCTCCACGGGTGGGTGTACGTGACGTGCTCTTTGGGTATCCCTGCAGGTGTATATCGAGTCGATTCGCCGTCCCTCGCGGTGACGAGTATCGCTTGTTCACTGAGTCGTGACGTAGGCTAATATATGAATTGTGATGGTTAAATACTGCTGTTATGATATAGATGTATTATTACATGTGTGCCACCAAATATTGCTTACTAAATTTCAGATTCATAAACTGTTAACTTGTGGCTAAAAGATGAACTAAGGATAAACTATAGGCGTGTTCGTTTGCTGCAATTTTACCACCCCATGTTCATTGTACACTACATATAGAATTTCATGCCTACGCGAGTCGGTTAAGTCTTGTTGAGCCATCATGCTCACGGTTGCTGCTTAAGTGTTTTTCAGGTGAGGAGCCACCCACGGACTCAGGTTACGAGTCCACCGCCGAGGGTTACCCTCCGTCGGGGACCACGGCTGAGTGGGAGCCGTACACGCCGCGCTGAGCTGAGGAGTGCAGCTGGTGTGGGTTGCCTCAGGGCTGGGCAACCGACTTTTGCTAGATAGGCGGGCGTGATTTGTACAAATAAAAACTTCCGCTGTGTAATGTATACCTTAGTTTGTAACTGAGCAGTGTACTACTTTGTATAGTTTCAGTTGTTTTCTATGTAATGCAATGTATCCTTATGATGTGTGCTGTCGGGTGTCGCATCGTGCGGCACCCCCTCTGTGATCCTGGATGAGCGGATTCCGGTCCGCCACAGCCTGGTATCAGAGCCGCATTGGGGATAGCACAGTACTTAAGGACGGTATTACGGGAAAACTTAGGTTTACGGTGAGGATTCGGTAGTTTGCCCAAGTAAGGACTATATTAGCATAGTTACTTAAAGTGGCAAGACTAAACTATGTATTATAATTCTGAATTTTAAATTATGTAATGACGCACCTATGCTCTGGTAAGAATGGTAAGGAACGCCACCGAAAGCGGTTCAATTTTGGTTAGCTCCCCTGACGAGGAACGTGGTTCAGGGATAGGTCTCACAGATTGATGTGAGACGTCAATATGAAACTCTTGGACTCTTCATGTTCCTGAGTTCATATGAAACGCTGATCCCTAGCGTGCATTAGGCAAGTAAGTGGAGACCCTATCGCGTGGTCAGTAACGCGAGATTGTGTTCCTCTGGAAGTAGCCCAGGAGGACATATGCAGCGCTTGCCATCGGCGTGCCCTGCAGGGCAGTAGGTGGTATCCGTTGGGTTGATAACATTCCAAACCGTGACGACCCGTTCATGGTATACTCGGGTTCCCCGTCGTGTGGTGTTGAAACACGATCACGTACCTTGAGACGTGACTTAACTCAAGGACGGCCGTATGGCAATGATACGGGCGTTTGTATTTAATTTCAAATATGGTCCTTCCTGAACTGGAAACACAACCTTTGAGTGCATCACTATTGTGTGGTCTTCTGCAGGTACTAACCACGTATGTATCCGTGTAGTAAACGTGTGCGAGAGACCGTTTAGTGCCACAACTGAGACGTATATGCCGGTATAATCCGGCTAAAATTTTCTTTTTGTGAGGAACGTAGTACCGACACATTATAGGCATGTGCATGGAAAATAATGATAACAAGGAATTAAAATCACTAAGTTTCAACATTTAGGACCCTTGTTGGGTAGAAAAATTTGATAGTTGATTAGTGTTGTTCCAAAGGATTGAAAAACAGAGTGCTCTGTTTTGAGCAGCAAGTTGCTGAACTTTGACAGAGCATAACTCACAGATAAATTAGCGAATGGAGGTGTGGGATATAGTACTGGAAGGCTGTTTAAGCACTCTACAACTTTGTTGTAGACTTCCAGGGCTGAATCACACCTTAAGGTGGCTTAAATCCCAGAGGAGTGTAAACTGTCCAGAACCAGGACAGATTTAAAACACTCTCTGGACTGTTCTGTTTTTCAAGCGTGATTTCCTGTAGAAAAATCTGAAATTATCATATGATACATCTTTGGAAAGGGTAGGAGATGTGTTACATCTTTGTAATTAAAAGTTTCTGTATTTTCAGCATGGCATTAAGTAGAAACCAGAGTTGAAAACAGCAACTTCCAAGGGAGGTGCTCTTGAAATTCTTCCAGACATTCTGTTGACTTTGACTTACCATAACTTTTTAACTAGAGCTGATATGGGGGAAAATGAATAATATTTGGAAAGATACTGAAGTTAACCTTAACTTTGGTATTCAACTTGAGTCATGAAGATGCCCAGAACCAGATCAAAATCTGGGATTTGCAGAAACTGGTCATTCTGACAGAGGAATGACAGTTGAACTCATTTGGGAGATTGTTGTACCCTAGGGGGTTTAAGTACGTCCAATGGGGTAGAACATACTCATGAGTGGTTATCTTCAACCAGTGAAAGCTTGAGTATATGCTTTACTCAAGTTTCTTTTGCTAGAGACCATGTTTGTGTCGTATTAAAGATAAAAGGGTGGTATACGTGATGACCAAGCGATAGTAACATCTCGCAGTGACCAAACCTAGTTTTGGTGAGCTTCCAGAGAGGAGGTTCATCAAGTTGGATTTAACTAGCTTGTATTTGGTCTCGTAATGGTGTATCTTGTGCAAAGTTATTACATTATCCGCATACGAGATGTATCGCATGTTTTTAATGTCATTATGTTTTACGCCTATATTATTGGCCTGCATGCAATATGTTGCGGGACTGATGTTTATTGTCGTATGGTTGCAGATGGTTCGCACTCGGACCATGCACGAGATTGCTGGCTCTAGCCAGCAGGGAGGCGATGACTCCCAGCCACGTGCCTACGACAGCACCCCGCAGCAACAACCACCACCGCCGCCTCCGCTTACCCTAGCGGATGTGATAGCGGCACTGGTGGGGAATCGTGAGGAGCAGACCGACCTGCTCCGCACGATTGTGCAGAATACGTCCCGGGCGGGGGGGGGGGGGCGTCAAGAGAGGGGACCTCATGAGCCCCGTGATGTAACGTACTCAGACTTCATGAGTACGCACCCTCCAGTGTTCACTGAAGCAGAAGAATCACTGGAGGCCGACAACTGGCTGCGGACAATCGAGTTCAAGTTCGGGCTGCTCCAATGTATGGAGCGGCAGAAGACTCTGTTCGTGGCGCAGCAGCTTCACGGTGCCGCTGGTGCGTGGTAGGCGAACTATGTCGCCTCACGTCCGGCTGGCCATACCGTGGAGTGGGAAGAGTTCCGGGAGGCGTTCCGCACCTATCATATTCCTCCCGGGATAATGAAGAGGAAGTTCCAAGAATTCTTGGAGCTGAAGTAGGGCGGGAGTAGTGCTCATGACTACTCCCGTGCCTTCAACCATCTGGCGCAATATGCGTCGGATTACGTCTCCATCAAGGACAAGAAGCGGGAGCATTTCTATCGGGGGTTACACCCCGAGATGAAGACACATCTCGCCCAAAGCAATCATGGCACCTTCAATGACCTCGTAAATGCTGCGATAATGCAAGAGGACACTCAGCGGGAGTTGGCAGCTAAGCAGCGGAAGCGCAGCACTCCACCCAGCAGTGGGGGTGGCGCTCCCCAGAAGTACCGCATGGTGTATCGGACACCATCCGGACAGCAGTGGCATCCACCGGCGCGACCTCAACAGTTCGGGGGTCGTTCTTTCCAGGCACCCCCGTTCCGACCGATGATGCCACCACCGCGACCGCAACAACAGCAGCAGCAGCGGATGGCACCCCGGGCGTTTCCACCGCCGCAACACGCCCCGGGTTTCCGTCCACCGATCAGCGGAGGACCGCCCTCCTACACTTGTTTCACGTGTGGCCAGGCGGGCCATTTCGCGAAGGACTGTCCCCAGGGTCAACAGAGCAGCGGGCAAGCCTAGTTCCAGAGCGGTGCTCGAGGCCGACCTCCGGTCAAGAAGGTTGGTCAGCAGACTGGGGACGTTCGCAACCTCGACGATGAGGATGCCCCAGAAGGAGACAACGTGCTGGCGGGTACGTTTACTCTGAACGACCAAGCCGTCATCATATTATTTGATTCTGGTGCAACCCACAACTTCATAAGTGCTTCATATGTGGTTAAGCATCAGCTGGAAGCCTTTCCAACCGAGTGTTCTTATATGATCAGCTCACCGGGAGGAAAGCTTTCAGCAACTATGATGATTCCGAAAGCACCCCTGTGCTTAGGTGGGAAGATATACACCACCACTATGATTATTCTTGAGGGGCAGAAGATTGATGCAATCTTAGGGATGTCATGGCTAAGTTACCATGGCGCTGTCCTAGAAACATTATCACAGACGGTTCACCTCAACTCCCCATTACACCGTCCGCAGTCTCTCCTATTAGACAGTCCAGTCCGGGAAGTTTCAGCAATTAATAATACTGAAGCTCTCAAGTTAGACGACATCCCCGTAGTCCGGGAGTACCCCGACATGTTCCCGGATGATCTTCCGGGCATGCCACCTGAGCGGGATGTCGAGTTCAAGATTGAGCTTGCACCCGGGACTACGCCCATATCACGGAGACCATATAAAATGGCTCCGAACGAGCTGGCTGAACTGAAAGAACAGCTCAATGATCTGTTGAGCAAGGGTTTCATTAGGCCGAGTTCCTCGCCTTGGGGATGCTCGGCGCTGTTCGTGAAGAAGAAGGATGAAACCTTGAGGCTGTGTGTGGACTACCAGCCGCTCAACGCCGTCACCATCAAGATTAAGTACCCCCTGCCCCGCATTGACATTTTGTTTGATCAACTTGTGGGTGCAAGTGTGTTCTCCAAGATGGACCTTCGCTCTGGATATCATCAGATAAAGATCAGGGCGGAGGATATCCCGAAGACGGCTTTCTCGACGAGATATGGCTTATACGAATATCTCGTCATGTCTTTTGGTTTCACAAATGCTCCATCACATTTCATGTATCTCATGAACTCGGTGTTCACGCCGGAGCTGGATAAGTTCGTGGTGGTGTTCATTGATGATATCTTGGTTTATTCCAAGACAGAAGCAGAACACGCCAAACACTTGAGGATCGTTCTTCAACGATTGCGAGACCACAAGCTCTACGCCAAGTTCAGCAAATGTGAGTTTTGGATCAGCCAAGTGCCATTTTTGGGACATATCATCTCAGCGGAAGGCATTGCGGTTGACCCAAGCAAAATCGAACAAGTGCTGAAATGGAAAGTGCCCACTTCAGTCCATGAAGTCAGAAGTTTCCTCGGTTTAGCGGGATACTATCGGAGATTCATTCCAAGCTTCTCCAAGCTTGCTAAGACGATGATAGAATTGCTGAAGAAGGGAACAAAATATGTTTGGAACACGGCGTGTGAAGGAGCGTTCCAAGCATTGGTGAAGCATCTCACAACAGCCCCGGTCTTAGCTCAACCAGATACAACCAATCCCTTCGACGTGTATTGTGACGCGTCCGGTATTGGGCTCGGCTGCGTGTTGATGCAGGAAGGACGTGTGGTCGCATATGGATGACGCCAACTTCGGAACCATGAGCAGCACTATCCGACTCATGATCTTGAGCTAGCTGCTGTGGTGTTGGCGCTGAAAATGTGGAGCCACTATCTTCTGGTGAATTTGGTGCATCTCTACACTGACCACAAGAGCTTGAAGTACATTTTCACCCAGAAGGAGCTGAATATGAGGCAAAGGAGGTGGTTAGAACTAATAAAAGACTATGAGATTGAGATTCATTACCACCCCGGCAAGGTGAATGTTGTTGCCGACGCGCTGAGTCGGAAATCACATGTCCATAACCTCACCATTACACCGGTGGAGGAGGAAGAGCCAAGTTTATACTTGGTTCCTTATGGATCGCTCTACAACCTTGCCCTCATCCCTACTATTAGGGAGGACATCATTGCAGCTCAGGAAGTTGATAAGGGCATGGAACGTCTCCGGAGACGGATAGACAACGGGGAGATCAAGTGTTTCCGCAAAGATGATGAGGGGACGCTATGGTTCAATGACCGCATAGTCGTACCCCGGGTTATGGAGCTGAGGAGAAAGATCCTCGATAAAGCTCATTTGTCTAAATACTCCATTCATCCGGGCAGCAACAAAATGTACCAAGATTTGAAAAAGAAATTTTGGTGGACGAGGATGAAGCGGGAGGTAGCGCAGTACGTATCCGACTGTGATACGTGTAGACGAGTGAAGGCTGATCATATGAGGAAATCAGGGCTGTTGCAACCCCTGAAGATCCCGGCATGGAAATGGGAAGATGTGAGCATGGATTTCATTGTCGTATTACCCCTGACGTCCAACAAGCATGATTCCATTTGGGTAATCGTTGACCGGTTGACCAAGACGGCTCACTTCATCCTGGTGCATACACATTACAATGCCGGCAAATACGCGGAGCTGTACATAGCGAAGATTTTGTGCTTATATGGTGTACCAAAGACCATCGTCTCAGATCGAGGTACATTATTTGTATCTCGCTTTTGGGAGCAGTTACACGCTGCATTGGTTACCAAGCTGATTAGGAGTTCTGCCTATCACCCTCAGACAGATGGGCAAACAGAGAGGGTGAATCAAGTACTAGAAGACATGTTGAGGGCGTGTGCCATCCACCACGGTAGGAACTGGGATGCTCACCTACCATTGGCGGAATTCTCGTACAACAACGGCTACCAGGCGAGTATTAAGATGGCACCCTACGAAGCTCTCTACGGTCGCAAATGCCGCACCCCATTAAACTGGTGCGAGTCCTGTGAAAGGGTCACATTCAGGGTTGACGTGGTGAACGACGCCGAAGAGCGCGTTCGGATGATTCAAGCCAACTTGAAGGCCGCTCAACCCCGGCAGAAGAGCTATGCTGATAATAGGCGTAGACCGCTGCACTTTGCCGTCGGAGAAAACGTGTATCTCCGTATGTCTCCGATGAAGGGCGTGCACCGGTTCGGCGTGAAGGGGAAACTCGCTCCCCGTTTCATTGGACCCTATGCTGTCACCGAGAAGTGTGGACCAGCGTGTAAGGGCCTCAGTTTTTGAAACACATTTGCAGTGTTCATCACTACACCACACACCTCATTTGAGGAATAATTATGAACACAAATGAAGAGCAAGTAACAATTATCAACATGCTCATTAGAGAACAAACCCACACATTGCCAAAGTGGTATTTCACACATGTGATATAAGGGGGGGCTGGACATATGAAAACTCCTACACATTGCTAAGGATGTCCATGCCAAGTTTCACCCAAATTCCAAACCTTTTTGAGGTCATTCTGGGTATAGCTAGGAAGAGGGCAGTTTGAAACCATATTCAAATTCAAACTGTTTTTATCCCATGAATTTAAAAGTGGGAGGCATATTCTTACTCAGCACATTTTTGTGAGCCCACACACCAATTTTCACTCCAGTTGGAGTTGATCTTGACATGAGCTAAGTGGGACAAATTCAAATTTTATTTGAATTCAAAAATGAACTTGTGCTGAAATTCATTCAAACCAAACCCGATTTGAATTCTACTCAATTCAAATGGCTCATGGGCGAATAATTTGAATCACCAGGGGTATTATGGGGCTCACTGTTTACTACAGTGATTAGGAGTAAATTTCAGAGGTTAAAACCCCGGGTGGGACCCACATGTCATAGAGGGAAGAAGGAGAAACTTGCAACCAAAGTCAGAGTCTCGGTGGGAAATTCCACCGAGCAGCTAGCGGCGCCACCAGCTGCTTCCCTCTCCGCGCGCTGGCGCCAAGGGCGGCTTGCTCGCACCCACACACGACCGGCACCGCCTCAGCCGAGCAGGAGTCGGCCGGCTTTATCTTCTCGCGGGCAAACCCGAGCAGCGGGATTGTTTCTCGCCGCAGATCTCTGCTCAATCGGGAAAACCAGCAAAACAATATCCTTCATTCCTGAGCTGCTAGACAGCCACCGGAGGTCGCGCACCACCCTCCCAACGCCTGAACCACCGGGTTTCGGCCCCTATTCCCGTGACCAACGACGACCGCCGCAGTTTAGCTGAAGGACGGCGATCGGTCTCACGCGGGCGGCACGCTGCAACCACTTCCACGGCCGACCAAGGGCCGCAACAGGAGCGCACGGACTCCACGCTGCTTCCACCTGAAGCTCAAGCCACGCCGCGAACTCTGGCCGGCGAATTCTCAGTTTTTGCTCCGGCAACCTTAAACTGAGCTTCCGGTACGGTTTCTTTAAATTCTCGCTCTATGATCTTTCGGAGGTTATCGATTTTTGCACATAGACGCTGGACTAGCCGGCGATCAAGTTCTTTTCTGCATCCGTGGCGTGAAACGGCCTAGGAGTGACGAATTTCGAGCTCAATCGAGGGCGGTCATGGCAGGCACGATCGGTCACACGTGGTCGACCCACTTGCCGCCATCCCCGAACCCTCTTGACACCTTGTCGAGCTCCCTAGAGGTACACTGATGCTGTAGGACCGTTTTTTCGAGGTGTTGGCGGGTTAGGACCACAGTCGACAGCGCCGAACCTCAACCGAGGCCGCGGCACGTCGCCGAGCTATTTCCGGTCACCCCCAGCCCGACCTGACACCACCGACGTGTTCCTCGACGTCGACAACCCCCTGGCGGCGAGTTTCAGACCATTGGAGGTCCGGCAGCGGCGAGCCGGCGAGCTCCGGGTCTGCTCCGGAGAGGTCGGCGGGAGGAAGACGAAGCCGGCTGGCCCACGTGTCAGCGGCTAAAGAATTTAAATCGGGATCGGGTGTGGCCGGGGATCGGCTGTACTGGCGCGCAAATACCCTGTGAGCTCCGGTGTGCCGGACACCTCCGCGCTTGACACGTGTGGTAGCTCCGGTGTGCCGGTCACCTCCGCGCTCGACACGTGTCCCCGCGGGCCCCCGAGAGTTTAGACTTTTCCCCGATTTTTAGAATTCTTCCAAATTTCAAATCCTCATAACTTTGGCTAGAAAGCTCCAAATTGAGTGAACCAAATTTTTCTGGATTCAGCTCTCTGAGTACTTTCCAGCAAATTGAGTTTTACTTCATGAAATTCCTTAATTCTCCAGAATTAAATCCTCAAAGTTTAAAATGTTTGGAATTTTAACTCGAGAATCCTGTCGAGGGAAATCATGAAATTTTGCTGGGATGTTCAGCAAAATATCCCTGAACTACCATAAAAATTTCAGATCCATTTGAGCTCATTTGATCCACCTAATGGTGTGATTAGTGAAACTGTTCCAGAGAAAATAGAAAATGTTCAGAAACATTTTCAGAAATTTCTCTGAAATTGTTTACCTCATATCTTTTGTTAGGAACTTCCAAATTAAGTGAGACCAACTCCATTAGAACCCTCTGAAAATCTAGTTTTCAGAAAGTCATAGTTTGTTTCATGAAAATCCCTAGAACACCCTAAGAGTTCCAATTAAGGTCAAGGACATAATTAATTGTGGAGGGCTCAAATGAGCTTTGCTGCAACTAAAACTTGACCAAATCTCTGTATAGGTTGTAACCAGGCCCCAGTAAAAGTTTCACAGTCATTGGGTCTGTCTAGCAAGGATTATAGACCTCACAACTTTAAACTTAATACAAATGCATTTAAATTGATACATATATTGCTTCTATCATGTAGTCGCTAAGGTCGAGGAGGAACCCGAAGTTCTAGACTTCGTAACTCCGGAGGAGCAGCTAGCCTACGACCAAGAGCAGCAAGGCAAGCTCCGGTTTGCATTAACCCTTTTACAAGTTTACAAGTTTTTATTGTTTTGAGCACCTACTCGATTACTTCATTCTTTGCATTAGAGTCTTGTTTGAAAACCCAATTGCATAGCCAAGAACACCCTGGGTTGGGTTTAGGATTGCAAACCCCGTTAACTACTGCATTGCTAGGATAGAGTAGGATTCGGTACAAGTCGAGTAGTTGGAACTACTCGCGAGCATAGGCTAGAGGCACTCGACTCGGGTAGTGATAGCACATGAAACACATGGCAAGAAAATGAGACCGAGCGGAGGGTAAGGGCAGCAGGACTTTGGGGCCTGTGTGCTGTAGCTCCGCTTGTGTCGATTGAGAACCGAGCCGTGTGCGGGCCTGTTGAACAAGCTAGAACAGTACCGAAGACCTACCGGCTATATGGGAACCGGGAAACTGATGTAACTCGGGTAGCTGGGTGTTGAGGCATAGCTGGTCGTTCAGAGGGTAGGTTGAGAGCTCGAGGTGTAAATCGGCTGGCGTGTAAGGGCCTCAGTTTTTGACACTCATTTGCAGTGTTCATCACCACACCACACACCTCATTTGAGGAAGAATGATGAACACAAATAAAGAGCAAGTAACAATTATCAACATGCTCATTAGGGAACAAACTCACACATTGCAAAAGTGGTACTTCCCACATGTGATATAGATGGGCTGGACATATGAAAACTCCTACACTTTGCTAAGGATGTCCATGCCAAGTTCCACCCAAATTCAAAACCTTTTTGAGGTCATTTTGGGTATAGTTAGGAAGAGGGCAGTTTGAAACCATATTCAAATTCAAACTGTTTTCACCCACTGAATTTAAAAGTGGAAGGCATATTCTTGCTCAGCACATTTTTGTGAGCTCACACACCAATTTTCACTCCATTTGGAGTTGATCTTGACATGAGCTAAGGGGGAGAAATTCAAACTTTATTTGAATTTCAAACTGCACTTGTGCTGAAATTCATTCAAACCAAACCTCATTTGAACTTTGATCAATTCAAATGGCTCTTGGGTGAATAATTTGAATTGCCAAGGGTAGAATAGGGTTCACTGTTTACCACAGCTGTTAGGAATAAATTTCAGAGGTTAAAAGAGAAGTGGGACCCACATGTCAGCCTCTGCCTCAAAGCAAACCGACTGAACCACAGTTCAGTCGGTTCCCGGCAGCTGTGCGCGCGCGCCACCGAAGGGGGCAGCCGGCGCCAGCTCCTGCTGCCTGCCCCAAGCCGGAGACCAGCCGGCCGGGCTATTTATTCCCTCCCCGGCGTGCTTCAGTCACCATTTCCTCGAGCTGCCGACGCACACGACTTGTTTTTCCACTGCCATCGCCGCCGCTCGAGTTCCTGCTTGATCAAGCCGATCGCAGCTCCCTCTTTCCATTCCAAGGTCCCAGCAAGGTACTAGCAACCATCCTCCATCCTTCCCATTGATAGAAATCGATTGAAACCGAGTGATATCGGCTGTGCCGAAAGATCAAACTCGGAACTGGAAACCGCCGCACCTCGGGCTCTCGTGGACAGCCCAACCTGGGCGGTGTCACGCCCGAGCCAAGACACCCTTGGACGCGCAGGTGACCGGTGCTGCTCATCTCCGAGCCACAGCTCGAGTGGTTGCTCACCGGCGGCGAATTTCCACTTTTCCCCTTTCTGTGTGCAGAACGACCCTCGGGTACGATTCTGTTTAATTCGTGCTCTAGAAAGGATTAGAGGGCCTCAGGCCACTCCCACACGAGCTAGACACGGTGACGCACAAGTTGCCTTCACAACTCTGGGCCGGAGAACCTCTGTGCCCGGCGTAATTCAAGGTCTACTAATGGCGGAACAAACGGGGGGTATCGGGCGCACGGTGAGGACCTATTTCGGGCCTTCCCCGGGCTGCCCCGAGTTCATGTCGACCTTCTCTGAGGTCCACTGATGCTCCCCGACCGGTTTCCCAGGTAGCTGAGGCACTAGGAGCATCAGCCGATATGGCCGAAGTCGTTCCGATATGGCGGCTCGTCGCCGACCATGCTCCGGCCGTTGTCATGAGCAGCTGACCCTCGGATCATGTTCCCCAAGTAAAAGTAGGCAGGGGCGGCCAGAATCAAGAAGTTTGGAGCGGTACAGCAGCCAGCGGCGAGCTCTCCGGCGAGGTCCCTCGGCGGCGGAGCGCGGGTGTCGCGAGGTTGAAGAAGGGGGTGGACCCCAGCTGTCAGCGGCCAATATTTTGAATCGGGATCCGGCTGCGGCCGGGATCGGGTGTGCTGGCGCGCAAAAGCCTTGTGGGCCGCAGTGTGCTGTCGCTTCGGCGTGCGACGCGTGTCCCCTGGGCCCACGCGCGAGTTTAAACTTTTCCCCGATTTTCAGATTTCCTTCAAACTTCAAATCCTTATAACTTTGGCTAGAAAGCTCCAAATTGAGTGAACCAAATTTTGCTGGATTCAGCTCTCTGAGTACTTTCCAGAAAATCAAGTTTCACTTCATGAAATTCCCTATTCTCCAGAATTAATTCCTTAATGTTTAAACTGTTAGGAATTTTAACTGGAGAATCCTTTGGCGGAAAATCCTGAAATTTTGCTGAGATGTTCACCAAAATATCATTGAGCTACCATAAAAATTTCAGATCCATTTGAGCTCATTTAGTCCACCTAATGGTGTGATTAGTAAAACTGTTCCAGAGAAAATAGAAAATGTTCAGAAACATTTTCAGGATTTTCTCTGAAATTGTTTAGCTCATATCTTTAGCTAGAGACTTCCAAATTAAGTGAGACCAACTCCATTAGAACTCTCTGAAAATCTAGTTTTCAGAAAGTCATAGTTTGTCTCATGAAAATCCCTAGAACACCCTAAGGGTTCCAATTAAGGTCAAGGACATAATTATTTGTGGAGGGCTCAAATGAGCTTTGCTGCAACTAAAACTTGACCAAGTCTTTGTTTAGGTTGTAACCAAGCCACAGTAAAAGTTTCACAGTCATTAGGTCTGTCTAAAAAGGTTTATAGACTTCACAACGTCAAAGTTAATGTAAAGGCATTTAATTAATACATACATTGTTCTTATCATGTAGTCGCTAAGGTCGAGGAGGAACCCGAAGTCCTAGACTTCGTTACTCCGGAGGAACAGCTAGCCTACGACCAAGAGCAGCAAGGCAAGCCCCGGTTTGCATTAACCTTTTTACAAATTTTTATTGTTTTGAGCACATACTTGTTTCCTTTGTTCTGTGCATTAGAGTCTTGTTTGGAAATCCAACTGCATAGCCAAGAAAACCATGGGTTGGGTTTAGGATTGAAAACCTCGTTAGCCACTGCATGGCTAGGATAGAGTAGGATTCGGTACAAGTCGAGTAGTTGGAACTACTCACGAGAATAGGCTAGAGGCACATTGCTCGGGTAGAGATAGCACATGAAACACATGGCAAGAAAATGAGACCGAGCGGAGAGTAAGGGCAGCAGGACTTTGGGGCCTGTGTGCTGTAGCTCCGCTTGTGTCGATTGAGGACCGAGCCGTGTGCGGGCCTGTTGAACAAGCTAGAACAGTACCGAAGACCTACCGGCTATATGGGAACCGGGAAACTGATGTAACTCGGGTAGCTGGGTGTTGAGGCATTGCCCGTCGTTCAGAGGGTAGGTTGAGAGCACGAGGTGTAAATCAGCTGGCGGCACAGAGATGCGCGTGCAGGGACCTCTTGCTCGGGACGATGGGACCGGTTCAATATTTGGCTAACGGGTGAAAGGTAGTCACGTACGGCGTCCGTGATGGTTGTTGTAGGCAACATCGAGTACGGGCGTACGTGACGGGTTGTTCGGGTAACCCTGCAGGTGTAAATCGATTATAATCGCCGTCCCTCGCGGTCAGTGAGTACCACTTGTTCACTGTACCGTGACGTAGAAAGAACAGGCTAGTTACATGTTAAAATGTTGCTGATTGAAAGTTGGATATTGATTGTTAATGATATGTTGTAGCTTAGTGCTAACTAAAGTTCTTTTCAACTTTGGGCAAAGTACATGAGAGAAATGCGTTTCTTGTTTGATTGCGGCTCTCTCATGTGCATTAGCGTAAGGTTCTCCACAACCTGCTGCTAAAACTTGAAAGTAAGATTCTACTAATTAGGCGAGTCCTTGCAAATGATTTTTACCTCATGCAACCCATTACCCTCATGTAGAAGTTCCATGTTTAGGTGAGACGGGTCAGACTTGCTGAGCCTTCGTGCTCACTGCTTGTGTTTGAAGCTTTTGCAGGGTTCTATGAGGAAGGGACTCCCGAAGAGGAGACGGAACCCCAGGAGGGGAACCCCGTCGAGTGGGAGTCGTGCACGCCGCAGAGTTAGTGTGCGTGTGTGCTAGCAAGGACACGTTCGAGGGCTGAACGTGCACTTGATGCTTAGTCTACGCCCGCGAGTGTGGACTAAACTTATTTTGATGTAAACATGTTGATAAACTTGTTTATGTAATAAAGCTTCCGCTTCCGCTTTGTACCTTTGACGTGTGTTATGCGGTGCTGTGCAACGCAGCACCCCTCAGCGTGATCCTGGCTCGACAGGACCCAAAAGGGGTCGTGTCAGCGTGGTATCAGAGCTCGCTTGAGGTTTAACACAGTACAAAGGTCTTCTTTTTCAAAAATCCAGTGAGGAACGAGTTAGTAGCCCGTATAAGGATGTTATTAGTATATAGAAAGTGGCTTGTTAACCTATTTGTTATGTCGGATAATCGTGCATCTCGGGACGTTCATGTCTTGGGGGGTGCACGTAAGCGCTGTCCACCAGTGCGCACAAGCTGAAGGGTGGAGCCCCACGGGTGACAGGTAACCCGACCCGCTTTAGTATCCTCTACGACTCTTCATGTCGTTTGGGGTATTCGAGCAACGTCTGTCCCTGGCGTGCGTGGTGCAACATGGGAGACCCCGTCACGTGGTCTGAAACGTGAACACGTAACTCAGGGCGTGTTTGGCTTGAGAACATCCGGGCGAGTGATGACGGCCGGATGTACCAACTGTATGGATTCCGGGCTCGGTGTGCAGCCGAGTCTGATGATTGGTTGAATTTCTGCAGGTAGCCTTACCACGAAACGGTAGACGTGTAGTATCCGTGTGCGAGTGACGAGTAGTGCCACTGAACTAACGACGCCGGCTAAGTCCGGTATAGGTTTTTCCTTTGTGAGGATGTAGTACCGACATAATCTGGTGACGCCTCGACGTCACACCCAACAAAATGAACAACTTCATTTAAAATTTGATGGTTTTGATCCAAAGTAGTAAAACTTGATGTAACTCCTTCCCTTGAACAGGATATTCAAAGTTAACAAGCTTTCAACTTATCGGATGTTAAGGACAGAGCACTCCGTTTTCAGCTAAATTAAGGCTGAAGTTAATCAGAGGTTAGAGGTTGAGTTCTTTCGAGGTTGATGTCGTATGATACATCTCTGGAAAGCTTTGGAGGAGCTTTACAACTTTTCTGTTGAGTTCCAGAGGTGTTTTGTCCCTTAACCACTCGAAAAATGCAGCAGAGTTGAAACTGTCCAGAAAACAGGACGGAGCAAAGACTCTCTGTAAATTAAGCATAACTTCCTGCATAAAAATCCAAAAATAGAAAATAAGGTAGTTCTGGAAAGATTATGAGATGGGTTACAACTTTGTAACAGAAAGTTTTGTCAGATTAGGAACAGAATTAACTGGGATTCTTGGATCAAATCAGTACCTAAGGCAGGGAGGTGCTGTCCAATTATTTCCAGAAATTCTGTTAACTTTGACATCTCATAACTTTTGAACCGGAGCAGATCTTAGGCCAACCAAATACTTTATGGAAAGCTATTGAAGTTAACTTTAACTTTGATGTTGAGCTCCAGGACTGGTTTTGCTTTTAACCTGGCCTAAATCAGATTAATATGGAAACTGGTCAGGGCTGTCATGGGAACAGCGGATCAGCAGTCAAATTTGTTTAAAAATTTGAACTATGTATCCAAGTGTTAAGGGTTCAATGACATATCTTATGTTATAACTCAATGGTCTACTGTTTAAATAAATATTTGACATTTCTCAAATATATTTTTACAGATGGCAGCAGATAAACGGTTGGAGAACGGGTGGGTAGTTTCCCACTGCTCTGACCGTAGCGGCTACCCGGGAGCATTGTGGCTAATGCTCCAATATTTCGGGTACAACCAGATGCCGCAATACTTCGCCAAGGAAGAAGGCGAAGAGGGGAACAAGACGTGGACAATCCATGTCGAGGTTCCTGCAGGGCCTACGCCACCTGGTTGGGTGCCATTCACCGTCACGGTGAGAGGAAGACAACCGGAAGGGATGTGGCAAGTGGCAGCCCGTGACACTATGTCACGTTTCTGCCAACTACACGTGCAGGCTATGGAGGGAACTCCATACGCACTCGTTCCGGTGGAGGGACGAGCTCAGCATGTGTGGGAAGAGAGGTACCTAGAGGCAACAAACCCGAGTTGCCCAAGGTACAACCCCGCGGAGGCAAATCTCAGCCTCCAAATGAGGGCGGGAAACGCTGTGATGGACAGCCAATCTGTTCATACGGAGCATCTCGCCACCAAGCTCAAGGAGAGCACAAGCCGTGGAGATCATTTTGAGAGTGCTCACAGTGCACTCCGCAATGTGCTCCTTCCGACGATCAAGCGACTGAATGAACAACACAATCAGTTGCGTCGTCTGAAGAAGGCAAAGAAGAAGAGCCGTGTTGACATTGCGGCGTTGCAAGAGCTGGTGCAAACCCTAACCCAGCAGAATGAGGACCTTGCTCAAGAGCGGGACGACGCTATTGAGGAAGGACAAGGCTGGGAAGAGGACTACAACCAGGCTATGGACGAGGTGCATGCATTGCAGGACCTCGTGCCCCCGGTATTGGGCGTACCGGTAGTCTTGGGTCTTCCAGCCATGGGAGAACCTGGAATGGGAGAAGAGGTGGTAGACCCCGAGCCACCAGCAGAGGTACCGGAGGAGGACGACCCACAGGAGGTCGAGTTCTACTCCGAGTAGGGGGTTACGGTTGCCAAGTAGGGCAGCTAGGGTAGCGTAACCCAACTTTTGTAATCGGTGACATGTCGTGTAGACAGTAGCGTATGTATAGGTAGTGACGACATGAGCACGACTTCTCGGAGATCCGAGAATAATGTATCTTGTATAAAGTTTATGCTTTATCAATATATGTGAATGTTGTGCAAGAATAATCATGCGTCGCTTCAATACTACTGCTGTTTATGGAATTTTGAGTAAGGCATGTGCTAATTACTGCTGTGCTGAATTTCAGAATGACGCGTACTCGTGCCAACCCTGATGTTGGAGGTACTAGCCAAGGGGGAGAGACCTCCCAACCGCCTCCCGAGGACTCCTCGGGACAGCAGCAGCAACAGCAACAGCAAACACCGCCACCGCCACTGCCAACGGTTACATTGGCCGACATCGTCGCGGCAATGGCGGGTTCACATCAGCAGCATACAGAGCTGCTGCAAACGTTAATTGCGAATACGTCTCGCCCAGAGAGACGTCAAGATCGTGAGGAGCGCCAACAGAGCTCCTACTCCGACTTCCTGGCGACTCATCCCCCTGTATTCTCAAGGGCGGATGAACCACTTGACGCGGACAACTGGCTCCGCGCCATAGAGATGAAGTTCGGGCTGCTCCAAATCAGCGAGCAGCGCAAGACTCAGTTCGCGGTCCAGCAGCTCCAAGGATCCGCGAGCGCGTGGTGGGCCAACTTTTGTGCTTCACAACCCACCGACCGAGTGATGACCTGGGCGGAGTTTCGGACGGCCTTCCGGGCCTATCATATACCGCCCGGTTTGATGAAGAGGAAGACGCAGGAATTCCTACACCTGCAACAAGGGAGCCGGAACGCGCTGGAGTACTCCAGAGCGTTCAACGATCTCGCACTCTACGCGTCGTATCACGCAGATACGGACGAGAAACGGCGGGACCACTTTTACCAGGGGCTTAACCCGCTCCTGAAGGACAAGCTGGCGATGTTCAATCGCGGCAGCCTCAACGACATAATTGATGCTGCGATTGTTCAGGAAGACTCCGGCAAGGAGTTGGCGGCGGCAGAGCGAAAGCGAAGCGCGCCACAGAGCAGCGGAGAAGGAGGCGGTCCTTCTCAGAAGTTTCGGATGGTGAATCGCCCACCATCAGGTCCGCGCTGGCAGCCACCACAGCGGTCGATGCCGTTCCGCGGTCGGCCGTATTCTTCACCGGCATTCCGGCCGGCACTGCCAGCACCACCGCAACAACAACAGCAGCAGCGGGCGATGCCGCGTGCGTTTGCACCTCCGCAACGCATGCCGGGCTTTCGTCCACCAAGTACTCCACCAGCAGCGGCCACGTGTTACAAGTGTGGCCGTCCAGGACACTTCGCGAGCAGTTGCCCGGAGAGGCAAGGCAGCGGAGTGGCACCACCGTTTCCGGGGAGGAATCAACCCCGGAACCCTACTAATGCGCGGCGGGCGAACCCTAGGCCCGGCACTGTCCACCAGCTTGCCATTGAGGACGTGCCGGAGGGCGAGCCAATCCTTGCGGGTATGTTCCAACTACACCAGCATCCCGCTATAATACTATTTGATTCAGGCGCCACGCATAATTTTATTAGCCAAGCTTTCATTGCTAAACACAGCTTGCCAATACTACCCACCGATAGTCCATATTTAATTTGTTCACCGGGTGGGCAGATTTCAGCAAGCGTAATGGTCTCCAAAGCACCATTATGCTTAGCGGGTAGAGTGTACCCCACGTCTCTCATTATCTTAGAGGGACAGAAGGTCGATGTCATCCTAGGGATGTCGTGGTTAACCCGCCACGGCGCTGTTTTAGACACCGTCCTCCGAGTCGTGCACTTAAACTCAGAAGTGCACGGTTCTCACTCATTATTTCTGGACAGTCCAGAAATAAAACTTCCAAGTGTCTATCAAGCCACAACCATCAGATTGGAAGACATTCCAGTGGTCCGAGAGTTCCCTGATGTATTCCCGGATGATTTGCCGGGGATGCCACCCGATAGAGAGGTGGAGTTCAAGATTGAACTTGCACCGGGAACCATGCCAATATCCCGAAGGCCGTACAAGATGGCGCCCAAGGAGTTGGCGGATCTGAAGATTCAGCTCACGGACCTTCTGGAGAAGGGTTTTATTAGGCCGAGCTCCTCGCCATGGGGTTGTTCGGCATTATTTGTCAAAAAGAAGGATGAAACGTTGCGGCTTTGCGTGGACTACCGTCCATTAAATGCCGTAACCATCAAGAACAAGTACCCGTTACCACGGATCGACATGTTGTTTGATCAGTTGGTCGAAGCAAAGGTCTTTTCCAAGATGGATTTAAGATCCGGGTACCATCAGATTAAGATCAGGGCTGAGGACATTCCAAAGACAGCTTTTTCGACAAGGTACGGACTTTATGAGTACCTGGTCATGTCCTTTGGCCTCACCAATGCTCCAGCTCACTTCATGTATTTAATGAACTCGGTGTTCATGCCGGAGCTGGACAAGTTTGTCGTGGTCTTCATCGACGACATCCTGGTATACTCCAAGTCGGAGGAAGATCACAAGAAACATCTGCGTATAGTCTTGCAACGGCTGCGGGATCACAAGTTATACGCAAAGTTCAGCAAATGCGAGTTTTGGATATCGCAAGTGCCTTTCCTCGGGCATATCATCTCAGCGGAGGGTATCGCTGTGGACCCGAGCAAGATCACGCAAGTGCTGAATTGGAAATCCCCGAGAACTGTTCATGAGGTACGGAGTTTCCTCGGACTCGCGGGATATTATCGGAGGTTCATCCCGAACTTCTCGAAGATTGCTAAGCCAATGACGGAGCTGCTGAAGAAGGCTACCAAATATGTTTGGAGTCCAGCATGTGAAGCAGCATTCAAGGCTTTAGTCAAGCACCTAACATCAGCACCGGTTTTGGCGCAGCCAGACACAACAAAACCGTTCGATGTGTACTGCGATGCATCCGGCATTGGGCTCGGATGTGTGCTGATGCAAGACCGAAGAGTGGTCGCGTATGGATCACGACAGCTTAGGAACCATGAGCAAAATTATCCAACTCACGATTTGGAGCTCGCTGCCGTGGTACTTGCACTGAAAATGTGGAGGCACTACCTACTCGGTAACCTCGTACATTTATATACCGACCACAAAAGCCTCAAGTACATCTTCACTCAGAAGGAACTGAACATGAGGCAACGAAGATGGTTGGAACTGATAAAGGATTACGAGATAGAGATCCATTATCATCCGGGCAAGGCAAACGTTGTGGCAGACGCGCTAAGCCGCAAGTCACACGTCAATAATCTGACCATCACACCGTTGGAAGAGAGCGAACCACCACTACATGTGATTCCACATGGAGCTCTCTACAACCTAGCTTTGATCCCCACCATCCGTGAAGAGATAGCGGCAGCCCAGAAGAATGACAAGGGCATGTCACATTTGCGGAGACGTGTAGACAGTGGGGAGTTGAAATGTTTCCGGAAGGACGGAGACGGCGTCTTATGGTTCAAGGACCGGATCGTCGTACCCCGAAACCCGGAGTTAAGGAAGAGAATCTTTGATGAAGCTCACTTATCAAAGTTTTCTATTCACCCCGGCAGCAACAAGATGTATCAAGAACTCAGAAGCAAGTTTTGGTGGACACGGATGAAGCGAGAGACTGCAAAATACGTGTCCGAGTGTGATACATGTCGAAGGGTGAAGGCAGATCATATGCGGAAGCCGGGACTGCTACAACCACTGGGCATTCCTGCCTGGAAGTGGGAGGACGTGAGCATGGATTTCATCGTCGGTTTACCCACCACCTTACAGAAACATGATTCTGTGTGGGTGATCGTCGATCGGCTCACCGAAGTTGCCCATTTCATCCCGGTCAACACCAACTACAACGCCAAGAAGTACGCTGAACTGTACATCTCACGGATCCTATGCTTATACGGCGTACCCCGTACCATCGTATCGGACCGGGGCACTTTATTTGTGTCCCGTTTTTGGGAGCAGCTACACGCTGCCCTGGGGACGAAGCTGATCCGTAGTTCAGCCTACCACCCGCAGACGGATGGGCAAACGGAGCGGGTAAATCAAATCCTAGAAGACATGCTACGAGCTTGCGCTATCAACCACGGCAAGAATTGGGATGATCACTTGCCATTAGCCGAGTTCTCGTACAACAACGGGTACCAAGCCAGCATCAAGATGGCGCCCTACGAGGCGCTATACGGCAGGAAATGCCGCACACCACTGAACTGGTGTGAATCTGGCGAGAGGGTTACCTTCGGGCTTGATCTTGTCAACAACGCGGAAGAAAAGGTTCGATTAATTCAAGCGAACCTAAAAGCCGCTCAATCCCGACAGAAACAGTATGCGGACCGGAGGAGGCGCCCATTACAATTCGAAGTTGGAGATCACGTATACCTACGAGTGTCTCCAATGAAGGGCGTAAACAGATTTGGGGTGAGAGGAAAGTTAGCACCCCGATTCATCGGTCCATTCCAGATTACCGAAAGATGTGGATCGGTGGCATACCGGCTAAGATTACCAGAAGCACTTTCCGGTGTGCACGACGTCTTTCACATTTCCCAGCTGAGGAAGTGTCTCAAGCTATCAACTACCGTTCAGCTGGAAGACATTGAAGAACTGCAACCGGATCTCACCTATCGGGAGGAACCGGTGCAGATTATTGATGAAAAGGCCCGAACCACACGCAACCGTACGTTGTGGTTCTACAAGGTTCTATGGAGTAATCACTCCATGGACGAAGCGACATGGGAGAGCGAAGAATTCCTTCGCACTAACTACCCCGACTTTTTCACGTCGCATATTCGGTAATTTTCCACCGTCCTCTCTCTCATTTCACCTTATAATCTCGGGACGAGATTCTTTTAAGGGGGGAGGAATGTAAGGGCCTCAGTTTTTGACACTCATTTGCAGTGTTCATCACCACACCACACACCTCATTTGAGGAAGAATGATGAACACAAATAAAGAGCAAGTAACAATTATCAACATGCTCATTAGGGAACAAACTCACACATTGCAAAAGTGGTACTTCCCACATGTGATATAGATGGGCTGGACATATGAAAACTCCTACACTTTGCTAAGGATGTCCATGCCAAGTTCCACCCAAATTCAAAACCTTTTTGAGGTCATTTTGGGTATAGTTAGGAAGAGGGCAGTTTGAAACCATATTCAAATTCAAACTGTTTTCACCCACTGAATTTAAAAGTGGAAGGCATATTCTTGCTCAGCACATTTTTGTGAGCTCACACACCAATTTTCACTCCATTTGGAGTTGATCTTGACATGAGCTAAGGGGGAGAAATTCAAACTTTATTTGAATTTCAAACTGCACTTGTGCTGAAATTCATTCAAACCAAACCTCATTTGAACTTTGATCAATTCAAATGGCTCTTGGGTGAATAATTTGAATTGCCAAGGGTAGAATAGGGTTCACTGTTTACCACAGCTGTTAGGAATAAATTTCAGAGGTTAAAAGAGAAGTGGGACCCACATGTCAGCCTCTGCCTCAAAGCAAACCGACTGAACCACAGTTCAGTCGGTTCCCGGCAGCTGTGCGCGCGCGCCACCGAAGGGGGCAGCCGGCGCCAGCTCCTGCTGCCTGCCCCAAGCCGGAGACCAGCCGGCCGGGCTATTTATTCCCTCCCCGGCGTGCTTCAGTCACCATTTCCTCGAGCTGCCGACGCACACGACTTGTTTTTCCACTGCCATCGCCGCCGCTCGAGTTCCTGCTTGATCAAGCCGATCGCAGCTCCCTCTTTCCATTCCAAGGTCCCAGCAAGGTACTAGCAACCATCCTCCATCCTTCCCATTGATAGAAATCGATTGAAACCGAGTGATATCGGCTGTGCCGAAAGATCAAACTCGGAACTGGAAACCGCCGCACCTCGGGCTCTCGTGGACAGCCCAACCTGGGCGGTGTCACGCCCGAGCCAAGACACCCTTGGACGCGCAGGTGACCGGTGCTGCTCATCTCCGAGCCACAGCTCGAGTGGTTGCTCACCGGCGGCGAATTTCCACTTTTCCCCTTTCTGTGTGCAGAACGACCCTCGGGTACGATTCTGTTTAATTCGTGCTCTAGAAAGGATTAGAGGGCCTCAGGCCACTCCCACACGAGCTAGACACGGTGACGCACAAGTTGCCTTCACAACTCTGGGCCGGAGAACCTCTGTGCCCGGCGTAATTCAAGGTCTACTAATGGCGGAACAAACGGGGGGTATCGGGCGCACGGTGAGGACCTATTTCGGGCCTTCCCCGGGCTGCCCCGAGTTCATGTCGACCTTCTCTGAGGTCCACTGATGCTCCCCGACCGGTTTCCCAGGTAGCTGAGGCACTAGGAGCATCAGCCGATATGGCCGAAGTCGTTCCGATATGGCGGCTCGTCGCCGACCATGCTCCGGCCGTTGTCATGAGCAGCTGACCCTCGGATCATGTTCCCCAAGTAAAAGTAGGCAGGGGCGGCCAGAATCAAGAAGTTTGGAGCGGTACAGCAGCCAGCGGCGAGCTCTCCGGCGAGGTCCCTCGGCGGCGGAGCGCGGGTGTCGCGAGGTTGAAGAAGGGGGTGGACCCCAGCTGTCAGCGGCCGATATTTTGAATCGGGATCCGGCTGCGGCCGGGATCGGGTGTGCTGGCGCGCAAAAGCCTTGTGGGCCGCAGTGTGCTGTCGCTTCGGCGTGCGACGCGTGTCCCCTGGGCCCACGCGCGAGTTTAAACTTTTCCCCGATTTTCAGATTTCCTTCAAACTTCAAATCCTTATAACTTTGGCTAGAAAGCTCCAAATTGAGTGAACCAAATTTTGCTGGATTCAGCTCTCTGAGTACTTTCCAGAAAATCAAGTTTCACTTCATGAAATTCCCTAATTCTCCAGAATTAATTCCTTAATGTTTAAACTGTTAGGAATTTTAACTGGAGAATCCTTTGGCGGAAAATCCTGAAATTTTGCTGAGATGTTCACCAAAATATCATTGAGCTACCATAAAAATTTCAGATCCATTTGAGCTCATTTAGTCCACCTAATGGTGTGATTAGTAAAACTGTTCCAGAGAAAATAGAAAATGTTCAGAAACATTTTCAGGATTTTCTCTGAAATTGTTTAGCTCATATCTTTAGCTAGAGACTTCCAAATTAAGTGAGACCAACTCCATTAGAACCCTCTGAAAATCTAGTTTTCAGAAAGTCATAGTTTGTCTCATGAAAATCCCTAGAACACCCTAAGGGTTCCAATTAAGGTCAAGGACATAATTATTTGTGGAGGGCTCAAATGAGCTTTGCTGCAACTAAAACTTGACCAAGTCTTTGTTTAGGTTGTAACCAAGCCACAGTAAAAGTTTCACAGTCATTAGGTCTGTCTAAAAAGGTTTATAGACTTCACAACTTCAAAGTTAATGTAAAGGCATTTAATTAATACATACATTGTTCTTATCATGTAGTCGCTAAGGTCGAGGAGGAACCCGAAGTCCTAGACTTCGTTACTCCGGAGGAACAGCTAGCCTACGACCAAGAGCAGCAAGGCAAGCCCCGGTTTGCATTAACCTTTTTACAAATTTTTATTGTTTTGAGCACATACTTGTTTCCTTTGTTCTGTGCATTAGAGTCTTGTTTGGAAATCCAACTGCATAGCCAAGAAAACCATGGGTTGGGTTTAGGATTGAAAACCTCGTTAGCCACTGCATGGCTAGGATAGAGTAGGATTCGGTACAAGTCGAGTAGTTGGAACTACTCGCGAGAATAGGCTAGAGGCACATTGCTCGGGTAGAGATAGCACATGAAACACATGGCAAGAAAATGAGACCGAGCGGAGAGTAAGGGCAGCAGGACTTTGGGGCCTGTGTGCTGTAGCTCCGCTTGTGTCGATTGAGGACCGAGCCGTGTGCGGGCCTGTTGAACAAGCTAGAACAGTACCGAAGACCTACCGGCTATATGGGAACCGGGAAACTGATGTAACTCGGGTAGCTGGGTGTTGAGGCATTGCCCGTCGTTCAGAGGGTAGGTTGAGAGCTCGAGGTGTAAATCAGCTGGCGGCACAGAGATGCGCGTGCAGGGACCTCTTGCTCGGGACGATGGGACCGGTTCAATATTTGGCTAACGGGTGAAAGGTAGTCACGTACGGCGTCCGTGATGGTTGTTGTAGGCAACATCGAGTACGGGCGTACGTGACGGGTTGTTCGGGTAACCCTGCAGGTGTAAATCGATTATAATCGCCGTCCCTCGCGGTCAGTGAGTACCACTTGTTCACTGTACCGTGACGTAGAAAGAACAGGCTAGTTACATGTTAAAATGTTGCTGATTGAAAGTTGGATATTGATTGTTAATGATATGTTGTAGCTTAGTGCTAACTAAAGTTCTTTTCAACTTTGGGCAAAGTACATGAGAGAAATGCGTTTCTTGTTTGATTGCGGCTCTCTCATGTGCATTAGCGTAAGGTTCTCCACAACCTGCTGCTAAAACTTGAAAGTAAGATTCTACTAATTAGGCGAGTCCTTGCAAATGATTTTTACCTCATGCAACCCATTACCCTCATGTAGAAGTTCCATGTTTAGGTGAGACGGGTCAGACTTGCTGAGCCTTCGTGCTCACTGCTTGTGTTTGAAGCTTTTGCAGGGTTCTATGAGGAAGGGACTCCCGAAGAGGAGACGGAACCCCAGGAGGGGAACCCCGTCGAGTGGGAGTCGTGCACGCCGCAGAGTTAGTGTGCGTGTGTGCTAGCAAGGACACGTTCGAGGGCTGAACGTGCACTTGATGCTTAGTCTACGCCCGCGAGTGTGGACTAAACTTATTTTGATGTAAACATGTTGATAAACTTGTTTATGTAATAAAGCTTCCGCTTCCGCTTTGTACCTTTGACGTGTGTTATGCGGTGCTGTGCAACGCAGCACCCCTCAGCGTGATCCTGGCTCGACAGGACCCAAAAGGGGTCGTGTCATGGCGGCACTGAGATGCGCGTGCAGAGACCTCTTGCTCGGGACGATTGGACCGGTTCAACATTTGGCTAACGGGTGAAAGGTAGTCGCGTACGGCATCCGTGATGGTTGTTGTAGGCAACATCGAGTACGGGCGTACATGACGGGTTGTTCGGGTAACCCTGCAGGTGTAAATCGATTATAATCGCCGTCCCTCGCGGTCAGTGAGTACCACTTGTTCACTGTACCGTGACGTAGAAAGAATAGGCTAGTTACATGTTAAAATGTTGCTGATTGAAAGATGGACTTGATTGCTAATGAATTGCTGTAGTTTAGAGCTAACTAAAGTTCTTTTCAACTTTGGGCAAAGTACATGAGAGAAATGTGTTTCTTGTTTGATTGCGGCTCTCTCATGTGCCTTAGCGTAAGGTTCTCCACAAACTGCTGCTAAAACTTGAAAGTAAGGCCCCACTAATTAGGCGAGTCCTTTGCAAATGATTTTATCTCATGTACCCATCACCCCTCATGTAGAAGTTCCATGTTTAGGTGAGACGGGTCAGACTTGCTGAGCCTTCGTGCTCACTGCTTGTGTTTGAAGCTTTTGCAGGGTTCTATGAGGAAGGGACTCCCGAGGAAGAGACGGAACCCCAGGAGGGGAATCCCGTCGAGTGGGAGTCATGCACGCCGCAGAGTTAGTGTGTGTGTGTGCTAGCAAGGACACGTTGAAGGGCTGAACGTGGGCTTGATGCGTAGTCTACGGCCGTGAGTGTAGACTGGACTTATTTTAATGTAAACATGTTCATAAACATGTTTATGTAATAAAATTTTGCTTCTGCTTTGTACCTTTGACGTGTGTTATCCGGTGATGTGCAACGCAGCACCTCTCAGCGTGATCCTGGCTCGACAGGACCTTTGGGGTCGTGTCAGCGTTGGTATCAGAGCTCGCTTGAGGTTTAGCACAACACAAAGGTATTCTTTTTCAAAAATCCAGTGAGGAACGAGTTAGTAGCCCGTATAAGGATGTTATTAGCATATAGAAAGTGGCATATTAACCTATTTGTTATGTCGGAAAATCGTGCATCTCGGGACGTTTATGTCTTGGGGGGTGCACGTAAGCGCTGTCCACCAGTGCGCACAAGCTGAAGGGTGGAGCCCCACGGGTGGCAGGTAACCCGACTCGCTTTGATATCCTCTACGACTCTTCATGTCGTTTGGGGTATTCGAGCAACGTCTATCCCTGGCGTGCATGGTGCAACTTGGGAGACCCCGTCACATGGTCTGAAACGTGAACACGTAACTCAAGGCGTGTTTGTCTTGAGAACATCCGGGCGAGTGATGACGGCCGGGTGTACGAACTGTATGGATTCCGGGCTCGATGTGCAGCCGATTCTGATGATTGTTTGAGTTTCTGCAGGTATCCTGACCACGAAACGGTAGACGTGTAGCATCCGTGTGCGAGTGACGTTTAGTGCCACTGAGTTAACGAAGCCGGCTAAGTCCGGTATAGGTTTTTCCTTTGTGAGGACGTAGTACCGACATAATCTGGTGACACATCGACGTCACACCCCATTAAATGAACAACTTCATTTAAAAACTTGAAGGTTTTGATCCAAAGTAGTAAAACTTGATGTAACTCCTTCCCTTGAACAGGATATTCAAAGTTAACAAGTTTTCAACCTATAGGTTGTTAAGGACAGAGCACTCTGCTTTCAGCTGAATCAAGGCTGAAGTTGATCAGAGGATAGAGGTTGAGTTCTTTCGAGGTTGGGTTCATATGATACATTTCTGGAAATCTTTGGAAGAGCTTTACAACTCTTCTGTTGAGGTCCAGAGGTGTTTCATCACCTAACCAATCGAAAAATGCAGTGGAGTTGAAACTGTCCAGAAAACAGGACAGAGTAAAGACTCTCTGTAAACTCTTTGTAAATTGAGTATAACTTCATGCTTAAAACTCCAAAAATAGAAAATGAGGTAGTTCTAGAAAGCTTATGAGATGGGTTACAACTTTGTAACAGAAAGTTTTGTCGGATTAGGAACAGAATTAACTGGAATTCTTGGACCAATCAGTACCTATAGCAGGGAGGTGCTGTCCAATTGTTTCCAGAAATTCTGTTAACTTTGACATCTCATAACTTTTGAACCAAGACAGATCTTAGGCCAAGCAAATACTTTCTCAAAATCTATTGAAGTTAGCTTTAACTTTGATGTAGAGCTCCATAATTGGTTTTACCTTCAACATGGCCTAAATCAGGTTGAAATGGAAACTGGTCAGGGCTGTCATGGGAACAGCAGATCAACAGTCAAATTTGTTTAAAATTTGAACTATGTTTCCAAGTTTTATGGGTTCAATGACATGTCTTATGTTATAACTCAATGGTTTACTGTTTAAATAAATATTTGACATTTCTCAAATATATTTTTACAGATGACAGCAGATAAACATTTGGAGAACGGGTGGGTGGTTTCTCACTGTTCTGACCGTAGCGGCTACCCAGAAGCATTGTGGCAAATGCTCCAATATTTCTGGTACAATCAGATGCCGCAGTACTTCGCCAAGGAAGAAGGCGAAGAGGGGAACAAGACGTGGACGATCCATGTCGAAGTCCCCGCAGGACCTACGCCACCCAGTTGGGTGCCCTTCACCGTCACGGTGAGAGGAAGACAACCGGAAGGGGTGTGGCAAGTGGCAGCCCGTGACACTATGTCACGTTTCTGCCAACTACACGTGCAGGCTATGGAGGGCACTCCATATGCGCTCGTTCCGGTGGAGGGACGGGCTCAGCATGTGTGGGAAGGAAGGTACCTGGAGGCAACGGACCCGAGTTGCCCAAGGTACAACCCCGCGGAGGCAAACCTTAGCCTCCAGATGAGGGCGGGAAACGCCGTGATGGACAGCCAAGCTGTTCATACGGAGCATCTCGCCACAAAGCTCAAGGAGAGCACAAGCCGTGGAGATCATTTCGAGAGTGCTCACAGCGCACTCCGCAATGTGCTCCTTCCGACGATTAAGCGACTGAATGAACAGCATAATCAGTTGCATCGTCTGAAGAAGGCGAAGAGAAAAAGCCGTGTCGACATCGCGGCGTTACAAGAACTGGTACAAAATCTGACCCAGCAGAACGAGGAACTTACTCAAGAGCGGGACGACGCTATTGAGGAAGGACAAGGCTGAGAAGAAGATTATAACCAAGCTATGGACGAGGTGCATGCTTTGCAGGACCTCGTGCCTCCGGTGTTAGGCGTACCGGTGGTCTTGGGTCTTCCAGCAATGGGAGAACCCGGAATGGGAGAAGAGGTGGTAGATCCAGAGCCACCAGCAGAGGTACCGGAGGAGGACGACCCACAGGAGGTTGAGTTCTACTCCGGGTAGGGGGTTACGGTTGCCAAGTAGGGCAGCTAGGGTAGCGTAACCCAACTTTTGTAATCGGTGACATGTCGTGTAGACAGTAGCATATGTATAGGTAGTGACGACATGAGCACGACTTCTCGGAGATCCGAGAATAATGTATCTTGTATAAAGTTTATGCTTTATCAATATATGTGAATGTTGTGCAAATTAATCATGTGTCACTTAAATACCTACTGTTGCTTATGGAATTTTAAGTAAGACATGTACTAATCGCTGCTGTTTTGAATTTCAGAATGACGCGTACTCGTGCCAACCCTGACGTTGGGGGTAGCAGTCAAGGGGGAGAGACCTCCCAACCACCTCCCGAGGACTCCTCGGGACAGCAGCAGCAACAGCAACAGAAAACACCGCCACTGCCAACGGTTACATTGGCCGACATTGTCGAGGCAATGGCGGGCTCGCATCAGCAACACACAGAGTTGCTGCAGATTCTCATCGCCAATACGTCTCGCCCAGAGAGACGTCAAGACCGGGAGGAGCGTCAACAGAGCTCCTACTCCGACTTCCTGGTGACTCATCCCCCTGTATTCTCAAGGGCGGATGAACCACTTGATGCGGACAACTTGCTCCGCGCCATAGAGATGAAGTTCGGGCTGCTCCAGATAAGCGAGCAGCGCAAGACTCAGTTCGCGGTCCAGCAGCTCCAAGGATCCGCGAGCGCGTGGTGGGCCAACTTCTGTGCTTCACAGCCCACCGACCGAGTGATGACCTGGACGGAGTTTCGGATGGCCTTCAGGGCCTATCATAAACCACCAGGTCTGATGAAAAAAAAGACGCAGGAGTTCTTACACCTGCAGCAAGGGAGCCGGAACGCGGTGGAATACTCCAGAGCGTTCAACGATCTCGCGCTCTAGGCGTCGTATCACGCAGATACAGACGAGAAGCGGCGAGACCACTTTTACCAGGGGCTTAACCCGCTCCTGAAGGACAAGTTGGCGATGTTCAATCGCGGCAGCCTCAACGATATCATTGATGCTGCGATTGTTCAGGAGGACTCTGGCAAGGAGTTGGTGGCGGCAGAGCGAAAGCGAAGCGCGCCGCAAAGCAGCGGAGAAGGAAGCGGTCCTTCTCAGAAGTTTCTGATGGTGAATCGCCCACCATCAGGTTCACGCTGGCAGCCACAACAGCGGTCCATGCCGTTCCACAGTCGGCCGTACTCTTCACCGGCATTCAGGCCGGCACTGCCAGTACCACCGCAACAACAACAGCAGCAGCGGACGATGCCGCGTGCGTTTGCACCTCAGCAACGCATGCCGGGCTTTCGTCCACCGAGCAGTCCACCAGCAGCGGCCACATGTTACAAGTGTGGTCATCCAGGACACTTCGCGAGCAGATGCCCGGAGAGGCAAGGCGGCGGAGTGGCACCACAGTTTCCGGGGAGGAATCAACCCCGGAACCCTACTAATGCGCACCGGGCAAACCCTAGGCCCGGCACCGTCCACCAGCTTGCCATTGAGAACGTGCCGGAGGGCGAGCCAATCCTTGCGGGTATGTTACAACTCCACCAGCATCCCGCCATAATATTATTTGATTCAGGCGCCACGCATAGCTTCATTAGCCAAGCTTTCATTGATAAGTATAGCTTGCAAATACTACCCACCGATAGTCCATATGTGATCTGTTCACCGGGTGGGAAAATCTCAGCAAGCATGATGGTCCCAAAAGCGCCATTGTGCTTAGAGGGTAGAGTTTACCCTACGTCTCTCATAATTTTAGAGGGACAAAAGGTCGATGTCATCTTAGGGATGTCGTGGTTAACCCGCCACGGCGCTGTTTTAGACACCGTCCTCCGAGTCGTGCACTTGAACTCAGAAGTGCACGAGCCTCACTCCTTATTTCTGGACAGTCCAGAAATAAAACTTCCAAGTGTCTATCAAGCCACTACCATCAGATTGGAAGACATTCCAGTGGTCCGAGAGTTCCCTGATGTATTCCCGGATGATTTACCGGGAATGCCACCCGATAGAGAGGTGGAGTTCAAGATTGAACTGGCAACGGGAACCATGCCAATATCCCGAAGGCCGTACAAGATGGCGCCCAAGGAGTTGGCTGAACTGAAGACTCAGCTCACGGACCTTCTGGAAAAGGGTTTTATTAGGCCGAGCTCCTCGCCATGGGGCTGTTCGGCATTATTTGTCAAGAAGAAGGATGAGATGTTACTGCTTTGCGTGGACTATCGTCCATTAAATGCCGTGACCATCAAGAACAAGTACCCGTTGCTACGGATCGACATGTTGTTTGATCAGTTGGTCGAAGCAAAGGTCTTCTCCAAAATGGACTTAAGATCCGGGTACCATCAGATTAAAATCAGGGCTGAGGACATTCCGAAGACGGCTTTCTCGACGAGGTACGGACTTTATGAGTACCTGGTCATGTCCTTCGGCCTCACCAATGCTCCAGCTCACTTCATGTACTTGATGAACTCGGTATTCATGCCGGAGCTGGACAAGTTTGTCGTGGTCTTCATCGACGACATTCTGGTATATTCCAAGTCGGAAGAAGATCACATGAAACATCTGCGTATAGTCTTACAACGGCTGCGGGATCACAAGTTATACGCAAAATTCAGCAAATGCGAGTTTTGGATATCGCAAGTGCCTTTCCTCGGGCATATCATCTCAGCGGAGGGTATCGCTGTGGACCCGAGCAAGATCACTCAAGTGCTGAATTGGAAATCCCCGAGAACTGTTCACGAGGTACGGAGTTTCCTCGGACTCGCAGGATATTATCGGAGGTTCATCCTGAACTTCTCGAAGATGGCCAAGCCAATGACAGAGCTGCTGAAGAAGGCTACCAAATATGTTTGGAGTCCAGCATGTGAAGCAGCATTCAAGGCTTTAGTCAAGCACCTGACATCAGCACCGGTTTTGGCGCAGCCAGACACAACCAAACCGTTCGATGTGTACTGCGATGCATCCGGCATTGGGCTCGGATGTGTGCTGATGCAAGACCGAAGGGTGGTCGCGTATGGGTCACGGCAGCTTCGAAACCATGAGAAAAATTATCCAACTCACGATTTGGAGCTCGCTGCCGTGGTACTTGCACTAAAAATGTGGAGGCACTACCTACTCGGTAACCTCATACATTTATATACCGACTACAAAAGCCTCAAGTACATATTCACTCAGAAGGAGCTGAACATAAGGCAAGGAAGATGGTTAGAAATGATAAAGGATTACGAGATAGAGATCCATTATCATCCGGGCAAGGCAAACGTAGTGGCAGATGCGCTGAGCCGCAAGTCACACGTCAATAATCTGACCATCACACCGTTGGAAGAGAGCGAACCACCACTACATGTGATTCCACACGGAGCTCTCTACAACCTAGCTTTGATCCCCACCATCCGTGAAGAGGTAGCGGCAGCCCAGAAGAACGATAAGGGCATGTCACATTTGCGGAGACGTGTAGACAGTGGGGAGCTGAAGTGTTTCCGGAAGGACGGAGATGGCGTCCTATGGTTCAAGGACCGGATTGTCGTACCCTGAAACCCAGAACTACGGAAGAAGATCTTTGATGAGGCTCACTTATCAAAGTTCTCTATTCACCCCGGCAGCAACAAGATGTATCAAGAACTCAGAAGCAAGTTTTGGTGGACACGGATGAAGCGCGAGGTTGCAAAATACGTGTCCGAGTGTGATACATGTCGAAGGGTGAAGGCAGATCATATGCGGAAACCGGGACTGCTGCAACCACTGGGCATTCCTGCCTGGAAGTGGGAGGATGTGAGCATGGACTTCATCGTCGGTTTGCCCACCACCTGGCAGAAACATGATTCTGTGTGGGTGATCGTCGATCGGCTCACCAAAGTTGCCCATTTCATCCTGGTCAACACAAATTACAACGCCAAGAAGTACGCTGAACTGTACATCTCACGGATCCTATGCTTATACGGCGTACCCCGTACCATCATATCGGACCGGGTCACTTTATTTGTGTCCCATTTTTGGGAGCAGCTGCACGCTGCCTTGGGGACAAAGCTGATCCGTAGTTCAGCATACCACCCGCAGACGGAGCGGGTAAATTAGATTTTAGAAGACATGCTACGAGCTTGCGCAATCAACCACGGCAAGAATTGGGATGATCACTTGCCGTTAGCCGAGTTCTCGTACAATAATGGGTACCAAGCCAGCATCAATATGGCACCTTACGAGGCGCTATACGGGCGGAAATGCCGCACACCACTGAATTGGTTTGAATCTGGCGAAAGGGTTACCTTCGGAATTGACCTCGTCAACAACGCGGAAGAAAAGGTTCGACTGATTCAAGCGAACCTAAAAGCCGCTCAATCCCGTCAGAAATAGTATGCGGACCGGAGAAGGCGCCCATTACAATTCGAAGTTGGAGATCACGTATACCTACGGGTGTCTCCAATGAAGGGCGTAAACAGATTTGGGGTGGGAGGAAAGTTGGCACCCCGATTCATCGGTCCATTCCAGATTACCGAAAGATGTGGATCAGTAGCATACCGGCTAAAATTACCAGAAGCACTTTCCGGTGTGCACGACGTCTTTCACATTTCCCAGCTGAGGAAGTGTCTCAAGCCATCTACTACCATTCAGCTGGAAGACAATGAAGAACTGCAACCGGATCTCACCTATGGGAGGAACCGGTGCAGATTATTGATGAAAAGGCCCGAACCACACGCAACCGTACGTTGTGGTTCTACAAGGTTCTATGGAGTAATCACTCCATGGACGAAGCGACATTGGAGATCGAAGAATTCCTTCGCACTAACTATCCCGAATTTTTCACGTCGCATATCCGGTAATTTTCCACCATCCTCTCTGTCATTTTCACCTTATAATCTCGGGACGAGATTCTTTTAAGGGGGGAGGAATGTAAGGGCCTCAGTTTTTGACACAAATTTGCAGTGTTCATCACCACACCACACACCTCATTTTAGGAAGGATGATGAACACAAATGAAGAGCAAGTAACAATTATCAACATGCTCATTAGAGAACAAACCCACACATTGCCAAAGTGGTATTTCACACATGTGATATAAGGGGGGGCTGGACATATGAAAACTCCTACACATTGCTAAGGATGTCCATGCCAAGTTTCACCCAAATTCCAAACCTTTTTGAGGTCATTCTTGGTATAGCTAGGAAGAGGGCAGTTTGAAACCATATTCAAATTCAAAATGTTTTTATCCCATGAATTTAAAAGTGGGAGGCATATTCTTACTCAGCACATTTTTGTGAGCCCACACACCAATTTTCACTCCAGTTGGAGTTGATCTTGACATGAGCTAAGTGGGACAAATTCAAATTTTATTTGAATTCAAAAATGAACTTGTGCTGCAATTCATTGAAACCAAACCCGATTTGAATTCTACTCAATTCAAATGGATCATGGGTGAATAATTTGAATCACCAGGGGTATTATGGGGCTTAATGTTTACTACAGTGATTAGGAGTAAATTTCAGAGGTTAAAACCCTATGTGGGACCCACATGTCATAGAGGGAAGAAGGAGAAACTTGCAACCAAAGTCAGAGTCTCGGTGGGAAATTCCACCGAGCAGCTGTCGACTGTGCCACCGAGCAGCTACCGGCGCCACCAGCTGCTTCCCTCTCCGTGCGCTGGCGCCCAGGGCGGCTTGCTCGCGCCCCCACGCGACCGGCACCGCCTCAGCCGAGCAGTTGTCGGCCGGCTTTATCTTCTCGCGGGCAAACCCGAGCAGCGGCATTGTTTCTCGCCACAGCTCTCTGCTCAATCGGGAAAACCAGCAAAACAATCTCCTTCATTCCTGAGCTGCTAGACAGCCACCGGAGGTCGCGCACCACCCTCCCAACGCCTGAACCACCGGGTTTCGGCCCCTGTTCCCGTGACCAACGACGACCGCCGCAGTTTAGCTGAAGGACGGCGATCGGTCTCACGCGGGCAGCACGCTGCAACCACTTCCACGGCCGAGCAAGGGCGGCAACAGGAGCGCACGGACTCCACGCTGCTTCCACCTGAAGCTCAAGCCACGCCGTGAACTTTCGCCGGCGAATTCTCAGTTTTTGCTCCGGCAACCTTAAACTGAGCTTCCGGTACGGTTTCTTTAAATTCTCGCTCTATGATCTTTCGGAGGTTATCGATTTTTGCACATAGACGCTGGACTAGCCGGCGATCAAGTTCTTTTCTGCATCCGTGGCGTGAAACGGCCTAGGAGTGACGAATTTCGAGCTCGATCGAGGGCGGTCATGGCAGGCACGATCGGTCACACGGTGCCGACCCACTTGCCGCCATCCCCGAACCCTCTTGACACCTTGTCGAGGTCCCTAGAGGTACACTGATGCTGTAGGACCGTTGGTTCGAGGTGTTGGCGGGTTAGGACCCACGGTCGACAGCGCCGAACCTCAACCGAGGCCGCGGCACGTCGCCGAGCTATTTCCGGTCACCCCCAGCCCGACCTGACACCACCGACGTGTTCCTCGACGTCGACAACCCCCTGGAGGCGAGTTTCAGACCATGGGAGGTCCGGCAGCGGTGAGCCGGCGAGCTCCGGGTCTGCTCCGGCGAGGTCGGCGGCGCGGGCGCGAGAGAATGGCGGGAGGAAGACGAAGCCGGCTGGCCCACGTGTCAGCGGCTAAAGAATTTAAATCGGGATCGGGTTTGGCCGGGGATCGGCTGTACTGGCGCGCAAATACCCTGTGAGCTCCGGTGTGCCGGACACCTCCGCGCTCTACACGTGTGGTAGCTCCGGTGTGCCGGGCACCTCCGCGCTCGGCACGTGTCCCCGCGGGCCCCCGAGAGTTTAGACTTTTCCCCGATTTTCAGAATTCTTCCAAATTTCAAATCCTCATAACTTTGGCTAGAAAGCTCCAAATTGAGTGAACCAAATTTTTCTGGATTCAGCTCTCTGAGTACTTTCCAGAAAATTGAGTTTTACTTCATGAAATTTCTTAATTCTCCAGAATTAAATCCTCAAAATTTAAAATGTTTGGAATTTTAACTGGAGAATCCTGTGGAGGAAAATCCTGAAATTTTGCTGGGATGTTCACCAAAATATCCCTGAACTACCATAAAAATTTCAGATCCATTTGAGCTCATTTGATCCACCTAATGGTGTGATTAGTGAAACTGTTCCAGAGAAAATAGAAAATGTTCAGAAACATTTTCAGAAATTTCTCTGAAATTGTTTACCTCATATCTTTGGTTAGGAACTTCCAAATTAAGTGAGACCAACTCCATTAGAACCCTCTGAAAATCTAGTTTTCAGAAAGTCATAGTTTGTTTCATGAAAATCCCTAGAACACCCTAAGAGTTCCAATTAAGGTCAAGGTCATAATTAATTGTGGAGGGCTCAAATGAGCTTTGCTGCAACTAAAACTTGACCAAATCTCTGTATAGGTTGTAACCAGGCCCCAGTAAAAGTTTCACATTCATTGGGTCTGTCTAGCAAGGATTATAGACCTCACAACTTTAAACTTAATACAAATGCATTTAAATTGATACATATATTGCTTCTATCATGTAGTCGCTAAGGTCGAGGAGGAACCCGAAGTTCTAGACTTCATAACTCCGGAGAAGCAGCTAGCATACGACCAAGAGCAGCAAGGCAAGCTCTGATTTGCATTAACCCTTTTACATGTTTACAAGTTTTTATTGTTTCGAGCACCTACTCGATTACTTCATTCTTTGCATTAGAGTCTTGTTTGAAAACCCAATTGCATAGCCAAGAACACCCTGGGTTGGGTTTAGGATTGCAAACCCCGTTAACTACTGCATTGCTAGGATAGAGTAGGATTCGGTACAAGTCGAGTAGTTGGAACTACTCGCGAGCATAGGCTAGAGGCACTCGACTCGGATAGTGATAGCACATGAAACACATGGCAAGAAAATGAGACCGAGCGGAGGGTAAGGGCAGCAGGACTTTGGGGCCTGTGTGCTGTAGCTCCGCTTGTGTCGATTGAGGACCGAGCCGTGTGCGTGCCTGTTGAACAAGCTAGAACAGTACCGAAGACCTACCGGCTATATGGGAACCGGGAAACTGATGTAACTCGGGTAGCTGGGTGTTGAGGCATAGCTGGTCGTTCAGAGGGTAGGTTGAGAGCTCGAGGTGTAAATCGGCTGGCGGCACTGAGATGCGCGTGCACAGACCTCTTGCTCGGGACGATTGGACCGGTTCAACATTTGGCTAACTGGTGAAAGGTAGTCGCGTACGGCGTCCGTGATGGTTGTTGTAGGCAACATCGAGTACGGGCGTACGTGACGGGTTGTTTGGGTAACCCTGCAGGTGTAAATCGATTATAATCGCCGTCCCTCGCGGTCAGTGAGTACCACTTGTTCACTGTACCGTGACGTAGAAAGAATAGGCTAGTTACTTGTTAAAATGTTGCTGATTGAAAGATGGACTTGATTGCTAATGAATTGCTGTAGTTTAGAGCTAACTAAAGTTCTTTTCAACTTTGGGCAAAGTACATGAGAGAAATGCGTTTCATGTTTGATTGTGGCTCTCTCATGTGCCTTAGCGTAAGGTTCTCCACAAACTGCTGCTAAAACCTGAAAGTAAGGTCCCTCTAATTACGCGAGTCCTTTGCAAATGATTTTATCTCATGTACCCATCACCCCTCATGTAGAAGTTCCATGTTTAGGTGAGACGGGTCAGACTTGCTGAGCCTTCGTGCTCACTGCTTGTGTTTGAAGCTTTTGCAGGGTTCTATGAGGAAGGGACTTCCGAGGAAGAGACGGAACCCCAGGAGGGGAATCCCGTCGAGTGGGAGTCGTGCACGCCGCAGAGTTAGTGTGCGTGTGTGCTAGCAAGGACACGTTCAAGGGCTGAACGTGGTCTTGATGCGTAGTCTACGCCCGTGAGTGTAGACTGGACTTATTTTGATGTAAACATGTTCATAAACTTGTTTATGTAATAAAATTTCGCTTCCGCTTTGTACCTTTGACGTGTGTTATCCGGTGCTGTGTAACGCAGCACCCCTCAGCGTGATCCTGGCTCCACAGGACCTTTGGGGTCGTGTCAGGCGGCGTATAGACTGGAGTTACCGGCATCTCTTGCTGGTGTCCATGACGTTTTCCATGTTTCACAACTGCGAAAATGTCTAAAGCATACAGCTGTTGTTCCTACCGAAGACATCGGCGATTTGCAACCGGAATTGACGTATGATGAATATCCAGTGGCAATTATTGATGAGAAAGTCCGGACCACGCGTAGCCGAACGTTGCTGTTCTACAAGATACTCTGGAGTAAGCACACCGCCGAAGAAGCGACGTGGGAGAGCGAGGAGTTCCTTCGCCCAAATTACCCTTAGTTCATGGCGTCTCAGCACGGGTAAGTCCCTATTACATCGCAGTCTCTTCTTTTGTAATCTCGGGACGAGATTCTTTTAAGGGGGGAGGGATGTAAAAGTCCAAGAAAAGGGACTTGCAAAGATTTTCCATCACCTCACAACACCACAGCTTTTGTTGTGTATATTTTGTGAAGACTTGTGAAGAGCATGTAACCACCATCAAAAAGGGTGAATAGAGGGGAAAGCCATAACTTTCACAAAGTAGAATTTCTAAACATGAACATGAGAGGTTGAGCTCACCCCTGGCACTTAAAAAGTCTTGGGAAGGTTCAGGCCAAATTTCAGGCAAATCCCACACTTTTTGAGGCACTTTTGGAGGCATTTGAAAAAGAGGTCAATTTGAATGTAAATTCAAATTGCAGAAACTTTCATCACTTAAATTCAAAAGTTGGCTTCATATTCAAACTCAGCACATTTTTCTGAGTTAGTCCACCAATTTTCAACCCCATTGGAATTTATCACAACGTGTGGGAGCTTTCAGCACTGGGTATGCCCTGGGAGCTAAATTTGCAATAATTCAAAACTGAATTTGAATTTCAGTTCAAATGTGAAGCAAATTTAGCCAAACCAAATTCCAATTGAGGGAACTAAATTCAAAATGTAGCTTGGTGCTTAAGTCTATCTTTTAATGTTTAGTAGCTGGGATATTTGCAGCAGAAGGGGGAGAAAGAATTAGAGGGGAGAAGAGGACCCACTGGTCAGCCACACAGAGATCAAACCGACTCAGTCACTTGGTCGAACACCTGCGGTCGCCAGTGCACGGTGAAACCCCGCCCCAACGCGGCCACCGCGACGAGCTGTTGTCGTGCTGGAGGCCTGCGCCGTGCTATTACCTGCCCACGAAGTCATTCCTCGCAGCTCACACGCCGACCGACTTGCTTCCACGTGCGCTCAACCGAAAACGTTCACCTCTCGGCCGCTCTCCTCGGCTCCTCGGTGAGCCGCTGATCCAGGCGTTCTCGCGACTGAAGATCAACAGCAAAGAGGCGCGCCGGAGACTGCTCGAACTCACGGTGAAGATCCTACCCCCATTCATTCTCTGTAGGGAGAGTATTTCCACGTTTAGTCCTCGGTGTTCAAAAGACCGAGCTAGCAAAGAATCTGAAATTTGTGGTGATCGGTCCTTCACCGTGTGAACCCATCCAAGCACATGATCTACACGTTCCCACGGCCACCTAGGATCAAAGACCATCGAAAAGCGTCGAGTCTTGGCGCTTCTATCCGAGTTTTTCGAGCAACCGCCGTTTTAGCCCTAGGTCGACGGTGAGGTCCTAGCTCCGGCCGTTTCCATGGCCAACCGAGCTCATATTCGTGCTCAGCATGCCACAGCGGAGCTGTAGGAGCAAACCGTTTGAAGAATAAGGCCCTGAGTAGCCCGGGCGACATCGCCGTAGTAGGAAGAGCCGCTGTTACCGTCGCGGCCATGGTTCCGGCCATTGCCGAGCTTCGGTGAGGGCACCAGCGTGTTCCTCGAGCCAAGTTGGGCCCAGTCGGCGAGAACCGTCGAAGGTCATGCAGCGAAACAGCCGGCGGCAAGAACTCCGGCGAGGCACCGCCGCGGGAGTCGCGGTGTGGCGCGAGATAGACGAAGGGGGGCCGGGTCCACCGGTCAGCCTCTGTTTTCGCGCGGGGATCCATTTGCGGCCAGAATTTGGTGCGGCAGCGTGGGTAAAACTCCATGGGGCGCGGTGTGGCCGCATTCTCAGTGGGCCGGTTTAAAGAGTGGGCCCCACCCGCAGAGTTTAAACATTTTGGGAATTTCCAGTTTTAGTGCAAACTTCAAATGCACATAACTTTTGCTACGAAGCTCCAAATTAAGTGAACCAAATTTTGCTGAACTCAGAATTTTGAGTACTTTCCATCAATACAAATTTCAGCTCATGAAAGTTAATAGTTTTCCAGAATTAAATCCCTAAATTCAAATTGTTAGGAATTTTATCTGGAGAATTTACTTATGGAATATTCTGAAATTTGGCTGAGATGTTCATTGGAAAATCCTTGAGTCACAGTAAAATTTTCAAACTCATCCAAGTTCATTTAGTCCCTCTAATGGTGTGATTAATTGAACTGCCCTGAGAAAATAGAAAAATGTACAGAAACATTTTTCAGATTTTCTCAAATCTTGTTTAGGGCATAACATTCTCTATAATTCTTCAAATTACATGAAACCAATTCCATTAGCACCATCTTAAATTCTAGTTTCCAGAAAGTAATGGTTGGAGCCATGAAAACCCCTGGAATTACTTAGAGGTTCAATTATTGACCAAATAAGCTTTTATTTGTACAAAGCTCAAATGAACTTTGTTTCAAATGAAACTTGGTCAAGACTCTGGTTAGGACCATACCAAGCCACCATAAAAATTTCAGAGCCAAAGGGGGAGGGCTAGCTAGAGTTCTAGTAATTATTTATTCAAGTTTACACTTTGCATTTAAATTGGCATATAGCATATGGTTAACATGTAGTTGCTGAAGGCGAGGAGACTCTGGAAGTGCTCGACTTGCTTCTTCCGGACGAAGACCTAACCACTGACCAGCAGCAACAAGGCAAGCCCCGGTTTGCACTAACCCTTTTTTATAAAGTTTTGCTTTGTTTGCATGTGTAGTGTGAAGTATGTATGTGCATTAGGTGTAGGATGTATGAAACCACAATTGCATAACCAGAATTTTCCCATAAGAGTGAGGGTAGTGTCTAAGGCCTCGAGTAGACAGACTATGCTTAATGATTCATAGGACTTCGGTACAAGTCGAGTAGTTGGAATCTACTCGCGAGTTAGGCTTGGGACACACAGGATTGGTTCGAGTGATGTGAGATCACTTTAGTAATGAATATGAGACTAGGCAGGGGCTAGGGCGCAACAAGAGGAAGTCTTGTGTGTGCAGCCCTGTCCGTGTCGATTGAGGACCGATCCGTGTGTGGCCCTGCTGAACAAGTATTGAACGTACCGAAGGCATATCGGATATATGGGTCCCGATAAACCGATGTAACCTATACCTCCGGGCGTTGAGGCATAACACACCGATTTATAGGTGTAGGCTGAGGGCAGCAAGGTGGAAATCTGCTAACGGGCATAGAGAGATGCTCCATGTAGGGAACCTCCTGCTCGTTTCGATGCGACCATTCGATGTTTGGGCTGTTGGGTGAAAGGTTGTCCCATACGACATCGAGTGAGCGTGCTGTGCAGCTCCACGGGTGGGTGTACGTGACGTGCTCTTTGGGTATCCCTGCAGTTGTATATCGAGTCGATTCGCCGTCCCTCGCGGTGACGAGTACCGCTTGTTCACTGAGTCGTGACGTAGGCTAATATATGAATTGTGATGGTTAAATACTGCTGTTATGATATAAACATATTCTTACATGTGTGCCACCAAATATTGCTTACTAAATTTCAGATTCATAAACTGTTAACTTGTGGCTAAAAGATGAACTAAGGATAAACTATAGGCGTGTCCGTTTGCTGAAATTTTACCACCCCATGTAACTCGGGTAGCTGGGTGTTGAGGCATAGCTGGTCGTTCAGAGGGTAGGTTGAGAGCTCGAGGTGTAAATCGGCTGGCGGCACTGAGATGCGCGTGCACAGACCTCTTGCTCGGGACGATTGGACCGGTTCAACATTTGGCTAACTGGTGAAAGGTAGTCGCGTACGGCGTCCGTGATGGTTGTTGTAGGCAACATCGAGTACGGGCGTACGTGACGGGTTGTTTGGGTAACCCTGCAGGTGTAAATCGATTATAATCGCCGTCCCTCGCGGTCAGTGAGTACCACTTGTTCACTGTACCGTGACGTAGAAAGAATAGGCTAGTTACTTGTTAAAATGTTGCTGATTGAAAGATGGACTTGATTGCTAATGAATTGCTGTAGTTTAGAGCTAACTAAAGTTCTTTTCAACTTTGGGCAAAGTACATGAGAGAAATGCGTTTCATGTTTGATTGTGGCTCTCTCATGTGCCTTAGCGTAAGGTTCTCCACAAACTGCTGCTAAAACCTGAAAGTAAGGTCCCTCTAATTACGCGAGTCCTTTGCAAATGATTTTATCTCATGTACCCATCACCCCTCATGTAGAAGTTCCATGTTTAGGTGAGACGGGTCAGACTTGCTGAGCCTTCGTGCTCACTGCTTGTGTTTGAAGCTTTTGCAGGGTTCTATGAGGAAGGGACTTCCGAGGAAGAGACGGAACCCCAGGAGGGGAATCCCGTCGAGTGGGAGTCGTGCACGCCGCAGAGTTAGTGTGCGTGTGTGCTAGCAAGGACACGTTCAAGGGCTGAACGTGGTCTTGATGCGTAGTCTACGCCCGTGAGTGTAGACTGGACTTATTTTGATGTAAACATGTTCATAAACTTGTTTATGTAATAAAATTTCGCTTCCGCTTTGTACCTTTGACGTGTGTTATCCGGTGCTGTGTAACGCAGCACCCCTCAGCGTGATCCTGGCTCCACAGGACCTTTGGGGTCGTGTCAGGCGGCGTATAGACTGGAGTTACCGGCATCTCTTGCTGGTGTCCATGACGTTTTCCATGTTTCACAACTGCGAAAATGTCTAAAGCATACAGCTGTTGTTCCTACCGAAGACATCGGCGATTTGCAACCGGAATTGACGTATGATGAATATCCAGTGGCAATTATTGATGAGAAAGTCCGGACCACGCGTAGCCGAACGTTGCTGTTCTACAAGATACTCTGGAGTAAGCACACCGCCGAAGAAGCGACGTGGGAGAGCGAGGAGTTCCTTCGCCCAAATTACCCTTAGTTCATGGCGTCTCAGCACGGGTAAGTCCCTATTACATCGCAGTCTCTTCTTTTGTAATCTCGGGACGAGATTCTTTTAAGGGGGGAGGGATGTAAAAGTCCAAGAAAAGGGACTTGCAAAGATTTTCCATCACCTCACAACACCACAGCTTTTGTTGTGTATATTTTGTGAAGACTTGTGAAGAGCATGTAACCACCATCAAAAAGGGTGAATAGAGGGGAAAGCCATAACTTTCACAAAGTAGAATTTCTAAACATGAACATGAGAGGTTGAGCTCACCCCTGGCACTTAAAAAGTCTTGGGAAGGTTCAGGCCAAATTTCAGGCAAATCCCACACTTTTTGAGGCACTTTTGGAGGCATTTGAAAAAGAGGTCAATTTGAATGTAAATTCAAATTGCAGAAACTTTCATCACTTAAATTCAAAAGTTGGCTTCATATTCAAACTCAGCACATTTTTCTGAGTTAGTCCACCAATTTTCAACCCCATTGGAATTTATCACAACGTGTGGGAGCTTTCAGCACTGGGTATGCCCTGGGAGCTAAATTTGCAATAATTCAAAACTGAATTTGAATTTCAGTTCAAATGTGAAGCAAATTTAGCCAAACCAAATTCCAATTGAGGGAACTAAATTCAAAATGTAGCTTGGTGCTTAAGTCTATCTTTTAATGTTTAGTAGCTGGGATATTTGCAGCAGAAGGGGGAGAAAGAATTAGAGGGGAGAAGAGGACCCACTGGTCAGCCACACAGAGATCAAACCGACTCAGTCACTTGGTCGAACACCTGCGGTCGCCAGTGCACGGTGAAACCCCGCCCCAACGCGGCCACCGCGACGAGCTGTTGTCGTGCTGGAGGCCTGCGCCGTGCTATTACCTGCCCACGAAGTCATTCCTCGCAGCTCACACGCCGACCGACTTGCTTCCACGTGCGCTCAACCGAAAACGTTCACCTCTCGGCCGCTCTCCTCGGCTCCTCGGTGAGCCGCTGATCCAGGCGTTCTCGCGACTGAAGATCAACAGCAAAGAGGCGCGCCGGAGACTGCTCGAACTCACGGTGAAGATCCTACCCCCATTCATTCTCTGTAGGGAGAGTATTTCCACGTTTAGTCCTCGGTGTTCAAAAGACCGAGCTAGCAAAGAATCTGAAATTTGTGGTGATCGGTCCTTCACCGTGTGAACCCATCCAAGCACATGATCTACACGTTCCCACGGCCACCTAGGATCAAAGACCATCGAAAAGCGTCGAGTCTTGGCGCTTCTATCCGAGTTTTTCGAGCAACCGCCGTTTTAGCCCTAGGTCGACGGTGAGGTCCTAGCTCCGGCCGTTTCCATGGCCAACCGAGCTCATATTCGTGCTCAGCATGCCACAGCGGAGCTGTAGGAGCAAACCGTTTGAAGAATAAGGCCCTGAGTAGCCCGGGCGACATCGCCGTAGTAGGAAGAGCCGCTGTTACCGTCGCGGCCATGGTTCCGGCCATTGCCGAGCTTCGGTGAGGGCACCAGCGTGTTCCTCGAGCCAAGTTGGGCCCAGTCGGCGAGAACCGTCGAAGGTCATGCAGCGAAACAGCCGGCGGCAAGAACTCCGGCGAGGCACCGCCGCGGGAGTCGCGGTGTGGCGCGAGATAGACGAAGGGGGGCCGGGTCCACCGGTCAGCCTCTGTTTTCGCGCGGGGATCCATTTGCGGCCAGAATTTGGTGCGGCAGCGTGGGTAAAACTCCATGGGGCGCGGTGTGGCCGCATTCTCAGTGGGCCGGTTTAAAGAGTGGGCCCCACCCGCAGAGTTTAAACATTTTGGGAATTTCCAGTTTTAGTGCAAACTTCAAATGCACATAACTTTTGCTACGAAGCTCCAAATTAAGTGAACCAAATTTTGCTGAACTCAGAATTTTGAGTACTTTCCATCAATACAAATTTCAGCTCATGAAAGTTAATAGTTTTCCAGAATTAAATCCCTAAATTCAAATTGTTAGGAATTTTATCTGGAGAATTTACTTATGGAATATTCTGAAATTTGGCTGAGATGTTCATTGGAAAATCCTTGAGTCACAGTAAAATTTTCAAACTCATCCAAGTTCATTTAGTCCCTCTAATGGTGTGATTAATTGAACTGCCCTGAGAAAATAGAAAAATGTACAGAAACATTTTTCAGATTTTCTCAAATCTTGTTTAGGGCATAACATTCTCTATAATTCTTCAAATTACATGAAACCAATTCCATTAGCACCATCTTAAATTCTAGTTTCCAGAAAGTAATGGTTGGAGCCATGAAAACCCCTGGAATTACTTAGAGGTTCAATTATTGACCAAATAAGCTTTTATTTGTACAAAGCTCAAATGAACTTTGTTTCAAATGAAACTTGGTCAAGACTCTGGTTAGGACCATACCAAGCCACCATAAAAATTTCAGAGCCAAAGGGGGAGGGCTAGCTAGAGTTCTAGTAATTATTTATTCAAGTTTACACTTTGCATTTAAATTGGCATATAGCATATGGTTAACATGTAGTTGCTGAAGGCGAGGAGACTCTGGAAGTGCTCGACTTGCTTCTTCCGGACGAAGACCTAACCACTGACCAGCAGCAACAAGGCAAGCCCCGGTTTGCACTAACCCTTTTTTATAAAGTTTTGCTTTGTTTGCATGTGTAGTGTGAAGTATGTATGTGCATTAGGTGTAGGATGTATGAAACCACAATTGCATAACCAGAATTTTCCCATAAGAGTGAGGGTAGTGTCTAAGGCCTCGAGTAGACAGACTATGCTTAATGATTCATAGGACTTCGGTACAAGTCGAGTAGTTGGAATCTACTCGCGAGTTAGGCTTGGGACACACAGGATTGGTTCGAGTGATGTGAGATCACTTTAGTAATGAATATGAGACTAGGCAGGGGCTAGGGCGCAACAAGAGGAAGTCTTGTGTGTGCAGCCCTGTCCGTGTCGATTGAGGACCGATCCGTGTGTGGCCCTGCTGAACAAGTATTGAACGTACCGAAGGCATATCGGATATATGGGTCCCGATAAACCGATGTAACCTATACCTCCGGGCGTTGAGGCATAACACACCGATTTATAGGTGTAGGCTGAGGGCAGCAAGGTGGAAATCTGCTAACGGGCATAGAGAGATGCTCCATGTAGGGAACCTCCTGCTCGTTTCGATGCGACCATTCGATGTTTGGGCTGTTGGGTGAAAGGTTGTCCCATACGACATCGAGTGAGCGTGCTGTGCAGCTCCACGGGTGGGTGTACGTGACGTGCTCTTTGGGTATCCCTGCAGTTGTATATCGAGTCGATTCGCCGTCCCTCGCGGTGACGAGTACCGCTTGTTCACTGAGTCGTGACGTAGGCTAATATATGAATTGTGATGGTTAAATACTGCTGTTATGATATAAACATATTCTTACATGTGTGCCACCAAATATTGCTTACTAAATTTCAGATTCATAAACTGTTAACTTGTGGCTAAAAGATGAACTAAGGATAAACTATAGGCGTGTCCGTTTGCTGAAATTTTACCACCCCATGTTCATTGTACACTACATATAGAGTTTCATTCCTAGGCGAGTCGGTTAAGTCTTGTTGAGCCATCGTGCTCACGGTTGCTGCTTAAGTGTTTTTCAGGTGAGGAGCCACCCACGGACTCGGGTTACGAGTCCACCGGCGAGGGTTACCCTCCGTCGGGGACCACGGCTGAGTGGGATCCGTACACGCCGTGCTGAGCTGAGGAGTGCAGCTAGTGTGGGTTTCCCTAGGGCTGGGCAACCGACTTTTGCTAGATAGGCGGGCGTGAGTTGTACAAATAAAAACTTCCGATGTGTAATGTATACTTTAGTTTGTAACTGAGCAGTGTACTACTTTGTACAGTTTCAGTTGTTTTCTATGTAATGCAATGTATCCTTATGATGTGTGCTGTCGGTTGTCACATCGTGCGGCACCACCCTCTGTGATCCTGGATGAGCGGATTCCGGTCCGCCACAGCCGGCTAAGTCCGGTATAGGTTTTTCTTTGTGAGGACGTCGTTCCGACATGAACTGGTGACGCATCAACATCACACCCCACTAAATGAGCAACTTCATTGTAAAACTTAAAAGTTTCAATCTAGACTACTAAAATTGTGATGTAACTCCTTCCCTTAACCAGGACATTCAAAGTTAACAAGTTTTCAACTCCTAGGATACTAAGGACAGAGTCCCCTGTTTTCAGCTGAAATAAAGCTGAAGTTAATCAGAGGTTAGAGGTGTATTTCTTTCGAGGATGGGGTCATATGATACCTTTCTAGAAAGCTTTGGAAGAGATTTACAACTTTTCTGTTGATGTCCAGAGATGTTTCATCCCTTAACCAATCGAAAAATGCAGTAGAGTTGAAACTGTCCAGAAAACAAGGCAGAGCAAATACTCTCTGTAAATGGAGCATAACTTCTTGCATAAAAATCCAAAAATAGAAAATGAGGTAGTTCTGAAACGTTAATGAGATGGGTTAAAACTTTATCATAGAAAGTTTTGGCAATTTTGGTGTAGAATTAACTGGAATTCTTGGATCAAATCAGTACCTCAAGCAGGGAGGTGCTGTCCAATTTTCTCCAGAAATTCTGTCAACTTTGACATCTCATAACTTTTGAACCAGGACATATATTAGGAAAATCAAATACTTTATGGAAAGATTTTGATGTTAACTTTAACTTTGTTGTTGAGTTCCAGAATTGGTTTTGCCGATAGCATGGTCTAAATCAGGTTGAAATGGAAACTGGTCAGGGGAGTCATAGTTGACAGCAGATCAGCAGTCAAACTTGTTTAAGTTTGAACTATGCTTCCAAGATTTATGAGTTCAATGACATATTTTATGTTATAAATCAATGGTTTACTGTTCAAATAAATATATGACATTCCTCAAATATGTTTTTACAGATGACAGTGGACCGACAGTTGGAGAACAGATGGGTGGAATCCCACTGTTCTCAACACGGCGGCTATCCGGAAACGTTGAGGCAAATGCTTCAATATTTCGGGTACAGCAAGATGCCACAGTACTTCGCCAAGGAAGAAGGCGACGAGGGGGACAAGACGTGGATGATCCATGTCGAAGTTCCTGCAGGACCCACGCCGCCCGGTTGGGCGCCATTCACCTTCACGGTGAGAGGTAGACAGCCGGAGGGGATGTGGCAAGTGGCAGCCCGCGACACTATGTCGCGTTTCTGCCAACTACACATGAGAGCTATGGAGGGCACTCCATACGCGCTCGTTCTGGTGGAGGGATGGACTAACCATGTGTGGGAAGGGAGGTACATGGAGGCAACAGCTCCGGGTTGCCCCAGGTACAACCCCGCGGAGGCAAATCTCAGCCTCCAGTTGAGGGCAGGAAAAGCCGTGAACGACAGCCAAGCTGTTCATACAGATTGTCTTGCCGCAAAGCTCAAGGAGAGCACCAGCCATGGAGATCATTTCGAAAGTGCTCACAGCACACTTCGTAATGTTCTCCTTCCGATGATAAAGCGACTGAACGAACAACACAATCAGTTGCATCGTCTGAAGAAGGTAAAAAGGAAAAGCCGGGTCGACATCACAGCTTTGCAACAGCAAGTGCAAGCCTTGACCCAGCAGAATGAGGTCCTCACTAAATAGCGTGATGACGCTATTGAGGAGGGGCAAGGCTGGGAAGAGGACTACAACCAGGCCATGGATGAGGTGCACGCGTTGCAGGACCCCTTACCTCCGGTAATGGGCATACCAATGGTGAGTGCCGTACCTGTGGTTTTGGGTCTTCCGGCAATGGGGGAACCTGAACCTGAAGAGGAGGTCATGGACCCGGAGCCACCAGCAGAGGTAGCGGAGGAGGACGACCCACAGGAGGTCGAGTTCTACTCCGAGTAGGAGGTTACCGTTGCCGAGTAGGGCAGCAAGGGTGATGTAACAAAACTTTTGTAATCGTTGACATGTCGTGTAGACAGTAGCGTATGTATAGATGATGACGACATGAGCACGACTTCTCGGAGACCCAAGAATAATGTATCTTGTATAAAGTTTATGCTTTATCAATATATGTCAATGTTGTGCAAATCATTCATGCGTCACTTCAAATACCTACTGTTTCATATGGAATTTTGAGTATGACATGTGCTGATCACTGCTGTTTTGAATTTCAGAATGACTCGCACTCGTGCCAACCCGGACGTTGGGGGTTCCAGTCAGGGGGGAGAGACCTCCCAACAGCCTCCCGAGGATTCCTCGGGACAGCAACAGCAGCAACAGCAACAACTGCCACCGCCACCGCCAACGGTTACTTTGGCTGACATCGTGGCGGCGATGGCGGGATCTCATCAGCAGCACACGGAGTTGCTGCAAACTCTCATTGCAAATACGTCTCAACCGGAGAGGCGTCAAGGTCGCAAGGAGTGCCAACAAAGCTCCTACTCCGATTTTCTTGCTACTCATCCCCCGGTATTCTCAAGGGCGGATGAACCCCTCAATGCGGACATCTGGCTCCACACGATGAAGATGAAGTTCGGGCTGCTCCAAGTGAGTGAGCAGCGCAAGACTCAGTTCGCGGTCCAACAGCTCCAAGGGTCCGCGAGCGCTTAGTGGGCGAACTATTGTGCTTCGCAACCCACCGAGCAATTTATGACCTGGGCAGAATTCCGGACGTCCTTCAGGGCCTATCACATACTGCTGGGTCTCATGAAGAGGAAGACGCAGGAGTTCTTACGCCTGCAGCAAGGGAGCCGGAACGCGCTGGAATACTCCAGGGAATTCAATGATCTTGCACTCTATGCTTTGTATCATGCCGATACCGACAAAAAGCGGCGGGATAATTTCTACCAGGGGCTTAACCCGCTCCTGAAGAACAAGCTGGTGATGTTCAATTGCGGCAGCCTCAATGACATTATTGATGATGCAATTGTTCAAGAGGACTCCGGCAAGGAGTTAGCGGCGGCGGAGAGGAAGCGAAGTGCACCGCAAAGCAGCGGAGAAGGAGGTGGTCCTTCTCAAAAATATCGGATGGTGAATCGCCCACCATCGGGTCCACGTTGGCAGCCACCACAGAGCCGATACCATTTCGCAGTTGGCCATATTCTCCACTAGCATTCCGGCCGGCACTGCCAGTACCACCTCTGCAGCAACAACAGCAGCAGCGGGAGATGCTGCGTGCGTATGCACCTCAGCAGCGCATGACGGGCTTCCGTCCCACAAGCACCGGCCAAGCAGCAGCCACATTCTACAGATGTGGTCGCCCAGGACACTTCGACAACAATTGTCCTGAGAGGCAAGGCGGCGGAGTTGCACCGCAACTTCCGGGGAGAAATCAGCCCCGGAACCCCACTAATGCGCGGTGGGCAAATCCTAGGCCCAGCACCGTCCACCAACTTGCCATAGAGGACGTGCCGGAGGGAGAGCCCATCCTTGTGGGTGTGTTCCAACTCCACCAGCATCCAGCTATAGTGTTATTTGATTCAGGCGCCACGCATAGCTTCATTAGCCAAGCTTTTATTGCTAAATACAGCTTGCAAATACTACCCACCGATAGTCCATACTTGATTTGTTCACCGGGTGGGAAAATTTCAGCAAGCATGATGGTTCCAAAAGCGCCATTGTGCTTAGAGGGTAGAGTATACCCTACGTCTCTCATAGTGTTAGAGGGACAAAAGGTCGATGTCATCTTAGGGATGTCATGGTTAATCCGCCACGGCGATGTTTTAGACACCGTCCTCCGAGTTGTGCACTTGAACTCAGAAGTGCACGAATCTCATTCCTTATTTCTGGACAGTCCAGAAATAAAACTTCCAAGTGTTTATCAATCCACAACCATCAGATTCGAAGATATTCCAGTAGTCCGTGAGTTCCCTGACGTGTTTCCGGATGATTTACCGGGGATGCCGCCTGACAGAGAGGTGGAGTTCAAGATTGAACTTGCACCTGGAACCATGCCAATACCCCGAAGGCCGTACAAGATGGCGCCCAAGGAATTGGCTGAACTGAAGACATAGTTAACTGACTTGCTGGATAAGGGTTTTATTAGGCCGAGCTCCTCGCCATGGGACTGTTCGGCATTATTTGTGAAGAAGAAAGACGAGACGTTGCGGCTTTGCATGGACTATCGTCCACTAAACGCCGTAACCATCAAGAACAAGTACCCGTTGCCACAGATCGACATGTTGTTTGATCAGTTCGTCAAAGCAAAGATCTTTTCCAAAATGGATTTAACATCTGGGTACCATCAGATTAAGATACCGGGTGAGGATATTCTGAAGACGGCTTTCTCGATGAGGTACGGACTCTACGAGTATCTGGTCATGTCCTTCGGCCTCACCAACGCTCTAGCTCACTTCATGTATTGGATGAACTCGGTATTCATGCCGGAGCTGGACAAGTTTGTTGTGGTCTTCATCGACGATATATCGGTATATTCCAAGTCGGAGGAAGAACACAAGAAGCATCTGTGTATAGTCTTGCAACGGCTGCGGGATCACAAGCTGAATGTAGCCTAGGGGGGATGAATAGGCTTTTCGACACTTTGTTGAAACCTGAAAAACTTAGTAGTCTATCAAATACAGGGAAATCGGACTAGTCCGGTAGAGTGCGGACTAGTCCGTTTTTTAAACAGAGAAAAATCGGAATAGTCCGGTACTGGGCGGACTAGTCCGGTATGCATGGACTAGTGAGATCAAGATTGATCAATGTTCACTTCTAATACTCTATGCAGCGGAAATTAATTGTTAGTTAGGATGTATTGCAACAGTGACACAATGAGTAACAGGAAACAACTTTGATTTTAATGTTTGAATGTGAATTTCAAAGGATATATTAAACACTATAATATGATGAACAAATAATGAACAAGAGGAGGAGACAAGTGTTTATCCCGAGGTTTGATTCCACAAAGGCAATCTACGTCCCCGTTGAGGAGTCCACTAAGGCCCGGGTCTTCTCCAACTCTACCCTCGTCGAATCGCTACAAAGGCCGATTCTCTTCCACTAATCACAAAGGGAAATAAAATTGTTCAAGGGGCCTTCTCACAAGTTGAGGGCTCCCCAAGAATTACAACGAATGAGCGAACACAACTCAACACACTCAACAGATGAACAATCAACAAACAGAAGTGTGCGAGAGATCAAACCCAAGTGCTCAAGATGTGTAGAACAAGTATCTCCTTTGATCAATTGCCAATCCCCAAGAATTGATCCTTCTTGGGTTAGAAAGTGTGGAGAGATGTGAATTTTGGGCTCTTGGGAGGTGTGACGTCGCATGGGGGTCAAGAGATTTGTTGGTATGGCCGTACACCTCTTTTTATAGTAGGGTTTCCAATGGGTACGTTAGGGTTTGCGATGTCCTAACTAGTCCGGTGTGCGGTGTGTAGAAAACCCTAAGTGTCGTGAGATATCGGACTAGTCTGTAGTAGTGCGGACTAGCCCGTTTTCTGTCCAGAGACAAAATCGGACTTGTCTGGATGATATCAGACTAGTCCGTTTTCTGATCAGAAGGAAAATCGGACTAGTCCGGTTGATATCGGACTAGTCCGCACATGTTGAAATTGTGCAGTTAGTTTGATTTCTTTCTCTTGAGCTCTTGGGGTGTGTTTCTCCAACACACTCTATACTAAGTGATCTAATCTTTTCAGTTCTTGAGCTCTTGTCAATTTGGATCCTCCTTCTTCTTTCTTTTTCTGTGCTTTCTTCTTCATTTCTTTGAGAACCTACCCTCATTCTCAACAATTTTGTTAGTGTCTCATTTGTTTGTCATAAATCAACCAAAACCCACAAGGGGTGTCTAGATGCACTTTCAATCTCCCCCTTTTTGGTGATTGATGACAACCAATTGAGATCTCACAAATATGACAATAAGAATTCATATTTTCATAAATTGTGCACATATGAGTTTTGAACAAAATAGGCAATGGAGACATGAGACATATGTGCACTCTTTATGGTGGGGGTGCAAAACTACATATGTGAGCAATAATTCTGATGTAAATATCATAATGAGCATGATCATCAAGAGTCTCAATCCTTACATAGCAGTTTTAAACATGCGCCATTAATCATAAGCATAACATAGTCATCTCACAAAAGCATAATGATAACATAAGTCTTACAAATGCATAATGGTAGCATAGGTCTTACACAAGCTCATTTCTTAAGCTAAGACACAAAAAGGAAAGACCTACGACCTAGGACTCCCCCTCAACCTCTCCCCCTTTGGCATCAAGGCACCAAAAAGAAGGAGAGGAGGGATCTACTTGTCGTCGCCAGCTCACTCCTCGCTGTCGGTTCTCTCATTGTCTTCATCATCAGGCTGAGGAGGAGGAGGAGGAGGAGAGGAACCACTCGTCGTGCAAAAGTAGTCACGCTCTGAAGGAGAGAGAGGAGGAAGCAAAGTAAACTCAGATGCAGAGTCCTTTGAGATGATCGGGGACCCAATGGGCTCAATCTCCAGTTTTTGGCATATTTATTTGACATTGGCCTTCATGTATATCATCTCTTCTTTTCTTGCCTTAATCATCTTATGAAGCTTCACCTCAGTTTTGCGGCAAGAACTGAGAATAGCAGCTAAAATCTTCATGATCCCAGTGGAGGAACCTTTCTGTGGAGAGGCCCTAGTCTTGGATGCAGGCTTGCATCTTCATGCGCTCTCTCTGGATGTTCTTTAGGTGATCCAGGTGAGGGAGCAGCTGGGAGGGAGACCTGAGAAGACTTCTGAGGCCTTAGAGCAGTGTGCTCTACATCCTTCACAAACTCAATTCCTGTGACTCTCTCAATCATGAACATCAAATAAGGAGCATAGCCACTTGAACGGTTTGGTGTGTAGGATATGTTTACCATGTCATTCCAAATATAATAGAAGATATTAAAACTTCTCCTCCTGCTGATCACTTTCATCAAGGTTCTCAGATAACCTTGGACGCTCCCGGCATCTCCATCCTTTGGAGCAATGGTCTTCCGCAGCACTCTGTTGAGAACAATGAAAAAGGGCTTCATGTTCTTGGTTGAGGGAGGGTTGGATGGAAGTCGAGTATCATATAGAAACTCCATCTTGTCCTTCTCCACAACTCCCATATTGTGAATCACAATCTCATCATTGCTGGTGTCCTCAAGATGCAGCAGTCTAGCAAACTCAGTATAAGAGATTGTGTACTTGGATCCATGTGTCATCCAAGTCACTTTGTCATCTCCATCATGAGCAAAGTGGCAAGTCGAGTAAAACTGGGAAATGATCTCATCGTTCCACTTGTACCTGAAGGCGAGCAGGTCCTTGAGTCCATGTCTCTCTGCAGCCTCTATGACCTCCTCAAAGGCTTCACAGCTTTTCCTCTCAAAGTACGTCCAGTCGATCCATTGATTTTGGACCACTGGAGTCTTCAATTGGAGGTACAATGAACTGTAGTAGTCCGAGTGAAAGTTGCTCCAAAATATCTTGTCGGCTGCCTCTTTGCCGGAGCTGTAAGCATCGACCTTCCTCAGGTTCCATGCCACTTTACTCCCCTTGCCATTGAACTTCTGCTCCGAGGGATCCCTATTTCCCCGCCTTGGAGCTGTCATCTTCAGGGGACCAATCGGGCCGGAAGCAAGCCCCTTTCCCTTGCCCTTGGTTTGGCGTTGAGCCACCGAGCTAGAACCAGCCACATTTGCTCTTGAAGCTGGTCTCTTGATTGTGACCTTTTGGCAAACTCTAGGTGGGGTGAGCGAGGGCTCGACAGCATGATCTTGTCTTTTTTTGGAGCGAGACTCCGGAGGATGAGACATTATATCTTGATCCATCTCGGCCTCAAAGTCGGAGAGACTCTCATTTGATCCCGACATGATTTCTGACAAGGAAGATAGAGAGGGTATGAATAATCAAGAATGACAAAGGATTGCATTGAGTTGACATAAGCTAGGATTCCGTAACAAGATCCCTGAATCAGGGCATACCGGACTAGTCCAGTGTCCAGGGTCGGACTAGTCCGGAGTACCGGACTTGTCCGCCCCAATAAAGGACTAGTCCGTTATGAGGCTGCTCAAGCCCTAATTTTTTGAAATTTGAGATTATTCAATGCAAATATGATCTAGGGTACATGGAATACATCAATGTAGCATGTATTGACTAGAGGAGCTGATCTAATTGAGGAAAAATAAGGAAGATCGAAGGTTCTAGGGTTTGGAGAGAAGTTTACCAAATCCTTCGATCCGAGGCGTTGAGGGAGTTTTTAATCCGGACTAGTCCGGGGTCTTTGATCCCTTTGCGGTGGAGAATGATTCCCACGGAAATTTGGATGGTTTTGATGGAGAAATCGCAAGTCCGCCTTGGGAGCACTTGAGTGTGGAGAGAGAGAGAGTGGGGAGGGTTGTGAGGATGAAGAAGATTAGGTTTGAGCCGTCCCTAGGGTTATGGAGTCGAAATATCATACTAGTCCGGACCATATCAGACTAGTCCATTTTCTGTTCAGAGAGAAAATCGGACTAGTCCGTGGTTGTCCGGACTAGTCCATACTAACGGACTAAGTGCGGACTAGTCCGGGGTGACCATGGACTAGTATGTGGTCCCTTGTACAGGGGTGTACAAAACATATATATATATATATATATATATATATATATATATATATATATATATATGTGTGTGTGTGTGTGTGTGTGTGTGTGTGTGCGTGTGTGTGTGTGTGTGTGTGTGTGTGTGTGTGTGTGTATTTAAAAGTTCCTACTAAGGAATAAGGGACAAAGGCACATAGATATTCTTGATGAATATGATCAGTAATCAAACAACAATCAAGCTATGACCATGATTCACCAAGATCAAGTAACTAACATAGTTTTAAAGAGAAAAATAGAGAGAGATTATTTTTCAACATAATTCATACGATTTTGAGGATGTCATACAGATATGCAAGTTTTGAAGCCACGTTTCGAGCATCAAGGATATTTAGTTCATTTCGGAGCTCACAAAAGCGTTTTTCATCAAGTGGCTTGGTAAATATATCGGCTAGTTGTTTTTCAGTATTGACATGGGAAATGGCTGTGTCTCCTTTCATTGAGTGATCTCTCAAAAAATGATGCCGGATATCTATGTGTTTAGTTCTAGAGTGCTGAACAGGGCTATGGGCAATTTTGATAGCACTCTCATTGTCACAAAGGAGTGGAATACGACTCATATTGTAACCGTAATCCCTTAGAGTTTGTCGCATCCAGAGGAGTTGTGCACAACAACTCCCGGCTGCAACATACTCCGCTTCGGCTGTGGATAGAGCAATTGAATTTTGTTTCTTGGAGGACCAAGAAACTAGGGATCTACCTATGAATTGGCAAGTACTGGAATTAATTTTTCTATCTACCTTGCATCCAGCATAATCTGCATCGGAGTATCCAATGAGATTGAATTTTGAACCTTTGGGATACCAAAGGCCTAGGTTGGGTGTATGAACTAAATATCTCATGATCCTTTTAATGGCTGTCAGATGACATTCCTTAAGACTGGCTTGAAACCTTGCACACAAACATACACTCAACATAATATCAGGCCTAGATGCACATAAATAGAGTAGGGAGCCAATCATGGAACGATATACTTTTTGATCCACATTTGGTCTGTCTTCATTGAGATCCAGGTGTCGATTTGTCGCCATGGGAGTCTTTATGGGCTTTGCTTTGTCCATTCCAAACTTCTTGAGAATGTCTTGAGTGTACTTTGTTTGGCTTATGAACGTCCTGTCCTTTTGTTGCTTCACTTGGAATCCCAAGAAGTACCTCAACTCTCCCATCATGGACATCTCAAATCTATCTGTCATAATCTTGCTTAATTCTTGACAAAAGGATTTGTTAGTTGAACCAAATATAATATCGTCAACAAAGATTTGGCAAATGAAGAGGTCATCATCAAAGTGTTTAGTAAACAAGGTGTAATCAGATTTTCCGATCTTGAAATCATTTTCAATTAAAAAATCTCTAAGGCACTCATACCAAGCTCTAGGAGCTTGTTTGAGGCCATAGAGAGCCTTACGCAGTTTGAACACATAGTCGGGGTGCTCTTGATCTTCAAAACCGGGTGGTTGCTCCACGTACACCTCCTCCTTGATCGGTCCGTTGAGAAAGGCGCTTTTCACGTCCATTTGATAAAGCTTGAAATCATGGTGAGTAGCATATGCAAGTAATATACGAATCGATTGAAGCCTAGCTACGGGAGCAAAAGTCTCATCGAAATCCAAATCTTTGACTTGTGAGTACCCTTTTGCCACAAGTCGTGCCTTGTTCCTTTTTACCACTCCATGTTTGTCTTGCTTGTTGCGGAAGACCCATTTAGTGCCGACGACGTTGGACTTGGGTCTTTCAACAAGCTCCCACAATTCGTTCCTTTTGAAGTTGTTCAATTCTTCTTGCATCGCCATCACCCAGTTCGGATCTCTTAATGCATCCTCAACCCTGTATGGTTCTAAAGAATATACAAAAGAATAGTGTTCACAAAAATTAGCTATGCGAGATCGAGTTACTACTCCCTTTCGGATGTCACCGATTATGTTGTCAACGGGGTGATATCTTTGGATGCTTTGGTGTACTCTTGGATGTGGCACTTGTGGTCTTGAATCTTCATTATCATCTTCTTCACCCCCTGGATAGTTGCCCTCATTGATGTTTTGGCCTTCTTGATTTTCTTGAGATTGGTCTTGTATGGAAGCTCCCCCTTGATCATTTTCCTCCATCTGTGGTTCATTTTCTTCATTCGCATTTGAAGGTGGCACTTGTGGTCGAAAATCGCCCAATGCCATTCTTCTCAATGCTTGACATGGAGCTTCTTCTTGATCTAACACACACTGATCAACTTGCTCTTCTTGAGAGCCGTTAGTTTCATCGAATACTACGTCACATGCTACTTCAACAAGTCTGGAGGTTTTGTTGAAGACACGATAAGCATAGGAGTTCAAATCATAGCCAAGTAAGGAACCTTCATCATACTTCGAAGCAAACTTTGAGACCCTTGGCTTCTTATTTAAAATGTAACATTTTGAACCAAAAAATCAAAAGTATGAAATATTTGGCTTGTTACACGTAAGTAATTCATAAGAGGTTTTCTTGAGCAACCGATGAAGATATAGTCGGTTTATGGCGTGACAAGCGGTGTTAACCGCTTCAGCCCAAAACCTGTCCGAAGTCTTGTATTCATCGAGCATTGTCCTCGACATCTCAATGAGAGTTCTGTTCTTCCTTCCGGCTACTCCGTTTTGTTGAGGAGTATATGGTGCTGAAAACTCGTGCTTTATCCCTTCTTCGTCTTGATACTCCTCAACTTGGGTGTTCTTAAATTCTGTTCCATTGTCACTTCGTATTTCTTGATCTTCAATAAGAATTCATTTTGGGCATGCCTGATGAACTTCTTGAGGGTTCCTTGAGTTTCTGTCTTATCATGCAAAAAGAGAACCCACGTGAAGCGTGAAAAATAATCAACAATGACTAGACCATATTTAGTACCGCCGATGCTTATGTAGGCAATTGGACCAAATAAATCCATGTGAAGGAGCTCAAGCGGTCTTGTTGTAGTCATGACATTCTTCGCGGGATGGGGTGCTCATACTTGCTTTCCTGCTTGACATGCTCTACACGGCCTGTCTTTCTCAAAAACAACATCCTTTAAACCTCGGATGTGATCGCCTTTGAGGAGTTTTTGAAGATTCCTCATACCAACATGTGCTAGCCGTCTATGCCACAGCCAACCCATGTTGGTCTTTGCAATCAAGCATGTGTCAAGTTCGGCTTTATCTTTGTTGAAGTCATCTAGATAAAGTTCTCCCTTCAACACACCCTTGAATGCAATTGAGTTATCACTCCTTCTAAAGACAGTCACACCCTCATTAGTGAATAAGCAATTATAACCCTTGTCACATAATTGAGATATGGGCAAAAGATTATAATCCAGGGAGTCAACATGTAAAACATGAGAGAGAGTATGTTGTGATGAAATTGCAATTTTACCGGTACCAAGCACTTTTCCTTGACTATTATCACCAAAGTAAATGCCTTCGCTTGGATTTTTATTTTCTTCATATTCCATGAACATTCTTCTTTCTCCAGTCATGTGATTGGTACATCCACTATCTAGCACCTATTTTGCAAAAAAGAAATTATGCCTTGGTCTTAGGTACCCAAGCTTGCTTGGGTCCTTTGAGGTTAGTCACAAGTGATTTGGGCACCGACACATGAGACTTGATATTCCCATGGCGTGGCCCAACATATTTAGCATTGACTCTTCCAAGATTACTTTTTATAAGTAAATATGAAGCATCAAAGGTTCTAAATAGAAGTTGTTGTTCATATGTGTTCACATTGTTAAATTTATCAGCATTACTAAGCTTTGTAGCTTGAGAAGAGTTTCCCTTGACAAAGGCAATGCCACCCTTGTTGTTCTTGTGGTTTCTAGCATTGTGCTTTTCACCATTAGAATATCCAATGCCATATTTGACATTAGGAGGTCTTGTGACCAAGTATGCACTGCGTGCATACTTGATCTTCTCCTTGTTAAATATGCCACTTTGAGAAGATTGCTTGTCCTTTGTCAAGTTTGGCTTTTTCGTCATGTTAGCGTCATTTTTGGCACAAGTACAAGTGATGCTAGTTTCAGACTTTGTGTGTTGGGAATGTGAGATAGTAGTCGATGAACAACCATTTTGCTTGAGTGACTCAACTTTTACCTCAAGGATCTTGTTAACTTTGGTTAAGTTAGCAAGTTCATCCTTGATGGCAGTATTTGAGTCTTTTAATTTCAAGCAAGCTTCCTTGCTTGAAGCTAACTAAAGTTCTAGTGATTTATTTTGTTCCTTTTCAAGTTCAAGAAGCTTTTCAATCTCAAGATATTCCTCCTTTTGGGAAATAATCATATCTTCCTGACGATTGACTAGCTTCTCCATATCAACAAGCTTATCGAGCAGAAATTTCATTTTAGCAGCTGTCTTTTTGTTTAAACCCCTAAGAATATATTCATCTTCATCACTGCTATCATCCTCACTAGAATCATCACTATCACTGGAAAAAGAATGCGAGAAGGAAGATTTAGTCGATACCTTTCGTTTACCTTCCTTTGCCATTAGACAGGTGTTGTCGGTGTCATTCCATGCGCCCATGGTTGGGAAGAGAGTGGATTTCTTGGTAGTCTTCTTTATGGCTATGGTGGCCATCTCCTCTACTTCTTTGCATGAAGATTCATCATTGGAGTCCCACTCCTTCCCTAGATGCGCTTGGCCATATTGCTTCTTCTTCTTGAACATTTTCTTTGGTTGTTGTCTTCTTCTTATTTTCATCATGTGGACAATCTACTATGAAGTGATCGTATCCTCCGCAGTTATAGCACGCCCGTCTTATCTTGGGTCTTTGTTTGTCCCTTTGTCTTCCTTAATTTGAGCTGTTGCCCTTTATTCTTCTCATCATTTCGTGAACTTCTTCATGAACAACATCATGTCTTCTTCATCGATATCACTGCTTTCATCGTCGTTGTCGTCTTCTTCATAAGCTTCTCGAGCTTCCTTTGATACAGGATTACAAGTTGACTTCAAATCAACTCCTTTCTTCATTGCCGAGGTGAGATCAGCAATTTCCTTAACATGCTTGGCTTGCTTCTCCATCATCTCAAAGTTGATGATCTTGCCAAGAAGTTCGTCTGGTGTCATTTTCCGGTACCCGGGGCTTTCTCTGATCAAAGAGCAAAGAGTTACATTGCGAGACATGAATGCTCTGAGAATCAACTTCACAACCTCATGATTGTTCCACTTCTTGCTGTCATAAGCTCGGACTTTGTTGATAAGATTGTTTAGTCAATTGTACATATCTTGTGGTGATTCATCTTCTTCTATTGCGAATCTTCCCAATTCACCTTCAATCATTTCTATCTTGGCTTCGCGTATGTGACGATCACCCTCATGTGCAGTTTGTAGTGTGTCCCATATCTCCTTGGCAATTTCGAGCCCATCCACCTTGGTGAACTCGTCTTGGCTTAGTGATGACGTGACCACAGCTGCAGCTTGAGCATTCCAATGGTCAGCTCTTCATCATCATCCGGGATATCTATCCCTGTACACACAATATGCCACAAACTTGGGTTAAGAGATATAAGGTGCATTTTCATGTTTTGTATCCACATTGAATAGTCATTACCATCAAAGTAAGGTGCTTTCCCTAGGGGAATTGATAAGTAATGATTATTGTTAAAATTCAAACGTTCATAATCAAAAGGATATCGGGAGTAGTCTGTGTGACTACCCCCTTTCTTCTTCTTTTCATCATCGGTGTTCTTCTTCCCTTTCGAAGAGATTTCCTTCTTCCGTAGAAGAGCTTTGAGTTGGAGCACCTCCTCATCATCGTCTTCACTGTCTTGAATGGCGTCGAGTAGCTTCTTTAGCTTTTGAGTCCTTTCATCATTACTCTTTTCGTCGTCGATCTTCTTGTGTACATCCTTGACGTCCATATCGTCTCTTCGAGCAGTGAGTCTCTTTTGAAGAGTTTGGCTCTGATACCAATTGAATGTAGCCTAGAGGGGGTGAATAGGCTTTTCAACGCTTTGTTGAAACCTGAAACACTTAGTAGTCTATCAAATACAGGGAAATCGGACTAGTCCGGTAGAGTGCGGACTAGTCCGTTTTCTAAACAGAGAAAAATCGGACTAGTCCGGTACTGGGCGGACTAGTCCGGTATGCGTGGACTAGTGAGATCAAGATTGATCAATGTTCACTTCTAATACTCTATGCAGCGGAAATTAATTTTTAGTTAGGATGTATTGTAACAGTGACACAATGAGTAACAGGAAACAACTTTGATTTTAATGTCTGAATGTGAATTTCAAAGGATAGATTAAACACTAGAATATGGTGAACAATTAATTAACATGAGTTGGAGACAAGTGTTTATCCCGAGGTTCGATTCCACAAAGGCAATCTACGTCCCCGTTGAGGAGTCCACTAAGGACCGGGTCTTCTCCAACCCTACCCTCGTCGAATCGCCACAAAGGCTGATTCTCTTTCACTAATCACAAAGGGCAATAAAATTGTTCAAGGGGCCTTCTCACAAGTTGAGGGCTCCCCAAGAATTACAACGAATGAGCGAACACAACTCAACACACTCAACAGATGAAAAATCAACAAAGAGAAGTGTGCGAGAGATCAAACCCAAGAGCTCAAGATGTGTAGAACAAGTCTCTCCTTTGATCAATTGCCAATCCCCAAGAATTGATCCTTCTTGGGTTAGAAAGTGTGGAGAGATGTGAATTTTGGGCTCTTAGGAGGTGTGACGGCGCAGGGGGTCAAGAGGTTTGTTGATATGGCCGTACACCTCTTTCTACGGTAGAGTTTCCAATGGGTACGTTACGGTTTGCGATGTCCGGACTAGTCCGTGGTTGACTCCGGACTAGTCCGGTGTGCGGTGTGTAGAAAACCCTAAGTGTCGTGCGATATCGAACTAGTCCGTAGTAGTGCGGACTAGTCCGTTTTCTATCTAGAGACAAAATCAGACTTGTCCAGATGATATCGGACTAGTCTGTTTTCTGATCAAAAGGAAAATAGGACTAGTCCGGTTGATATCGGACTAGTCTGCACATGTTGAAATTGTGCAGTTAGTTTGATTTCTTTCTCTTGAGCTCTTGTGGTGTGGTTCTCCAACACACTCTATACTAAGTGAACTAATCTTTTCGGTTCTTGATCTCTTATCAATTTGGATCCTCCTTCTTCTTTCTTTTTTTTGCGCTTTCTTCTTAATTTCTTTGAGAACCTACTCTCATTCTCAACAATTTTGTTAGGGTCTTATTTTTTTGTCATAAATCAACCAAAACCCACAAGGGGTGCCTAGATGCACTTTCACAAGCTATACGCCATATTCAGCAAGTGCGAATTCTGGATATCACAAGTGCCTTTTCTCGGGCATATTATCTCAGCGGAGGGAATCGCTGTAGACCCGAGTAAAATCACAGAAGTGCTGAATTGGAAGTCCCCGAGAACTGTTCACGAGGTACGGAGTTTCCTCGGACTCGCAGGCTATTATCGGAGGTTCATTCCGAACTTGTCAAAGATTGCCAAGCCTATGACAGAGCTGCTGAAGAAGGCTACCAAATATGTTTGGAGTCCAGCATGTGAAGCAGTGTTCAAGGCCTTAGTAAAGCACCTAACATCAGCACCGGTTTTGGCGCAGCCGGACACAACAAAACCATTCGAGGTGTACTGCGATGCATCTGGCATTGGGCTCGGATGTGTGCTGATGCAAGACCGAAGGGTGGTCGCGTATGGATCACGGCAGCTCAGAAACCATGAGCAGAATTATCCAACTCACGACTTGGAGCTCGCTGCCGTGGTACTCGCACTTAAAATGTGGAGGCACTACCTACTCGGTAACCTCGTGCATTTGTATACCGACCACAAAAGCCTCAAGTACATATTGACTCAGAAAGAGCTGAACATGAGGCAATGAAGATGGTTAGATTTGATAAAGGATTATGAAATAGAGATCCATTATAACCCCGGCAAGGCAAACGTAGTGGCGGATGCGCTGAGTCGCAAGTCACACGTCAACAATCTGACCATCACGCCTTTGGAAGAGAGCAAGCCACCATTACATGTGATTCCGCATGGAGCTCTCTACAACTTAGCGTTGATTCATACCATCCGTGAAGAGATAGCAGCAGCTCAGAAACATGACAAGGGCATGTCGCATTTACGGAGACGTGTATACAGTGGGGAGCTGAAATGTTTCCGGATCATCGTACCACGTAACCCGGAGTTACGGAAGAAAATCTTTGATGAGGCTCACTTGTCAAAGTTTTCTATTCATCCCGGCAGCAAAAAAATGTATTAAGAACCCAGAAACAAGTTTTGGTGGACATGGATGAAGCGGAAGATCGCAAAGTACGTGTCCGAGTGTGATACATGTCGAAGGGTGAAGGCAGACCACATGAGGAAGCCGGGACTGTTACAACCACTGGGCGTTTCTGCCTTGAAGTGGGAAGATGTGAGCATGGACTTCATCGTCGGTTTACCCACCACTTTTCAGAAGCATGATTCTGTGTGGGTGATCGTCGACCGGCTCACCAAAGTTGCCCATTTCATTCCGGTCAATACCAACTACAACGCCAAGAAGTGCGCTAAATTGTACATCTCACGGATCCTACGCTTATACGGCGTACCCCGTACCATCATATCGGATCGGGGCACTTTATTTGTGTCCAGTTTTTGGGAGCAGATACACGCTGCGTTGGGGACGAAGCTGATCCGTAGTTCAGCGTACCACCCGCAGACGGATGGGCAAACCGAGCGGGTAAACCAAATTTTAGAAGATATGCTACGAGCTTGTGCTATCAACCACGGTAAGAATTGGGATGATCACTTACCGTTAGCCGAGTTCTCTTACAACAATGGGTACCAAGCCAGCATCAAGATGTCGCCTTACGAGGCGCTGTACTGGAGAAAATGCCGCACACCACTGAATTGGTGTGAGTCTGGCGCAAGGGTTACCTTCGGGATTGATCTTGTCAATAACGCGGAGGAAAAGGTTCGGCTGATTCAAGCGAACCTAAAAGCCGCTCAATCCCGACAAAAACAGTATGCGGACCGGAGAAGGCGCACATTACAGTTCAAAGTCAGGGATCACGTATATCTACGTGTGTCTCCAATGAAGGGCGTGAACAGATTCGGGGTAAGAGGAAAGTTGGCACCCCGATTCATTGGTCCATTTCAGATTATCGAAAGATGTGGATCTGTAGCATACCGGCTGAATTTACCAGAAGCACTCTCCGGTGTGCACGACGTCTTTCACATTTCCCAGCTGAGGAAGTGTCTTAAGCTATCAATTACCATTCAGCTGGAGGATATAGAAGAACTGAAACCGGATCTCACGTATCGGGAGGAACCGGTTCAGATTATTGATGAAAAGGCCCGAAACACACGCAACCGTACGTTGTGGTTCTACAAAGTTCTATGGAGTAATCACTCCGTAGACGAAGCGACATGGGAGAGCAAAGGATTTCTTCGCGCTAACTGCCCCGACTTTTTCACGTCGCATATACGGTAATTTTCCACCGTCCTCTCTCTCATTTTTACCTTATAATATCGGGACGAGATTCTTTTAAGGTGGGGGGAATGTAAGGGCCAAAGTGTTTGGTACATATTCAAAGTGTTCATCACCACACACACACTTCATTTGAAGAAACTTGATGAATACATTTAAGGAGCAAGTAAACACCATCAACATGCTCATTAGAGAATAAACTCACAAGATGCAAATGTGAAATTTCCCACATGCATCATATAAGGGCTGGGCATATGAAAAACCCTTACACCTTGCTAGGAATGTCCATGCCTAATTTCACCAAAATCCAAAACCTTTTTGAAGTCCTATTGGGTATAACTAGAAAGAGGGTGGTTTGAACTCAAATTCAAACTATTTCCATCCCATGAATTCAAAAGTGGGAGGCATATTCTTATTCAGCACATTTTTGTGAGCTCACACACCAATTTTCACTCCATTTGGAGTTGATCTTGACATGAGTTAAGTTTAGCAAATTCAAACTTTATTTGAATTTCAAACTGCATATGTGCTGAAAATATATTCAAACAATCCCAAATTTGAGTTCTATCCAATTCAAATGGCCAGAGGGTAGATATTTCAAATGACCAAGGTTATTTGGGTCTCTACTGTTTAGAGCAATGGGGAAAATTCAATTTCAGAGGTTAAAACTGGAGTGGGACCAACATGTCAGCCTCACCAGTGTTTTAACCGACTGAAGTCACCGCAACTCGGTTCTTGCGCGTGACCGCGCGAGCGCCACGGCGATTGCCGACCGCTGCCACCTCCTGGTCGCCGATAAGAGCAACGAACCGACGTTCCCAGCTATATATCTTCGAGCTGCCGCCTGCAGCAACCTGTTTTCACGCCGCCTCAACGTTTCCAGCGCTGAGAAACCGGAGCTGATCGCCGCACAGCTCCACCACATTCACTCGCCATCGACCGGCCAACACAGTCCCTTCCACCGCGAGATGAGGCCACAAACTACACCGCCGGTCCTTGCTCGACCTATTACAGCCCTCAACTGCTCGTGATCAGCTTCAGTTGAGTTGAGCCTGTCTGAGCCGATCTTCCGTCGCTATGTCAACCCGAGAGCTCCTCCGACTCGACGCCGTCGCCAGAGCAGCTCTAAGCTTCTCCAGCGCGACCAACGTGTCTCTGAGGTTAGCATCAAAGTCTAGTAGCTCTCCCCGAACTCCCTAGATCCCTCTTAGCGCCGGTTAACCGGAATTTCCATTTTCCCGATGATCACCGTATAGGACACCGAGGACCAAAACTCAAAATTCATCTCGATCATTTGATCACTGGTAATCTTGGTCGAGATGATGCAAGGATAGCACCTCACAGTCACCTCAGCCAGATCCTAGCAGCGATGATCTGTGATTGGCTATCTAAGATCATAGACTGTCCCCACATACCACCACTCGTCTTTTCTGCGCACTTTGTCCTCACTCGTGCGCACCAAGGAAAACTTCCTGGTCGGTCACCCATCCCCAAATTCCTCCGGGCCAAGCACGCTTAACCCCGGAGTCCTTTGCAGGTGCGCTTCCATAAAAGAAGGTATACCTTGGTGGTATGAGTACTCTATCAATCCTATTAAGCCGGGAGCCAGAATATCTGTGGCGGACCGGAATCTGCTCATCCAGGATCGCAGAGGGTGGTGCCGCACGATGCGACACACGACAGCACACATCATAAGGATACATTTTATTACATAGAAAACCAACTGAAACTGTACAAACTGGTACAATACTCAGTTACAAACTAGTGTTTATATTACACAGCGGAAGTTTAATTTGTACAACTCACGCCCACCTATCTAGCAAAATTCGGTTTCCCAGCCCTAGGGCAACCCACACTAGCTGCACTCCTCAGCTCAGCGCCGCGTGTACAGCTCCCACTGAGCCGTAGTCCCCGACGGAGGGTAACCCTCGCCGGTGGACTCGTAACCCGAGTCTGTGGGTGGATCCTCACCTGAAAAACACTTAAGCAGCAACCATGAGCACGATGGCTCAACAAGACTTAACCGACTCAACTAGGCATGAAACACTACATGTAGTATACAACGACCAAGGGATGGTAAAATGGCAGCAACCGGACACGCCTACCAGTTCATCCTTAGTTCATCTTTTAGCCACAAGTTAACAGTTCAGGAATCTGAAATTTAGTAAGCAATATTTGGTGGCACACAAGTAACAATACAATTTTAGCATATCAGCAATATTGAATCACCACGTTTCATATATTAGCCTACGTCACGACTCAGTGAACAAGCGATACTCGTCACCGCGAGGGACGGCGAATCGACTCGATATACACCTGCAGGGATAACCAAAGAGCACGTCACATATGCCCACCCGTGGAGCTGCACATCACGCTCACTCGATGTAGTACAGGACAACCTTTCACCCAACAGCCCACACGTCGAACCTGTCGCACCGAAACGAGCAGGAGGTTCCCTACACGGAGCATCTCTCTACGCCTGTTAGCAGATTTCCACCTTGCTGCCCTCAGCCTACACCTAAAAATCGGTGCGTTATGCCTCGACGCCCGGAGGTATAGGTTACATCGGTTTATCGGGGCCCATATATCCGATATGCCTTTGGTACATTCAATACTTGCTCAGCAGGGCCGCACACGGATCGGTCCTCAAGCGACACGGACAGGGCTGCGCACACAAGACTTCCTCTTGCTGCGCCCTAGCCCCTGCCTAATCTCATTTTCATTACTAAAGTGATCTCACATCACTTGAACCAATCCCGTGTGTCCCAAATCCCATCTCGCGAGTAGATTCCAACTACTCGACTTGTACCGAAGTCCTATGAATCATTAAGCATGGCCTGTCTACTCGGGGCCTTAGACACTACCCTCACTCTTATGGGAAAATTCTGGTTATGCAATTGGTGTTTCATCCATCTTACACCTAATGCACATCCATACCACATACTAGGTATTCATAAAGCAAAACTTTATAAAAAGGTTAATGCAAACCGGGGCTTGCCTTGTTGCTGCTGGTCAGGGGTTAGGGCTTCGTCCGGAAGAAGGATGTCGAGCACTTCCGGGGTCTCCTCGCCTTCAGCGACTACACGTTAACGATATACTATATGTCAATTTAAATGCAATGTTTGAACTTGAATAAGTAACTACCATAACTCTAGCTAGCCCTCCCCTTTGGTTCTGAAATTTTCATGGTGGCTTGGTAGGGTCCTAACCAGAGTCTTGACCAAGTTTCATTTGAAACAAAGTTCATTTGATCTTTGTACAAATAAAAGCCTATTTGGTCAATATTAGAGCCTCTAAGGAATTCCAGGGGTTTTTATGGCTCCAACCATTACTTTCTGGAAACTAGAATTTAAGGTGGTTCTAATGGAATTGGTTTCATGTCATTTGAAGAATTCTAGAGGAAGTTATGCCCTAAACAAGATTTGAGAAAATCTGAAAAATGTTTCTGTACATTTTTCTATTTTCTCAGGGCAGTTCACTTAATCACCCCATTAGGGGGACTAAATTAACTTTGATGAGTCTGAAAATTTTACTGTGACTCAAGTATTTTCCAGTGAACCTCTCAGCCAAATTTCAGAATTTTTCATAAAGCAATTCTCCAGATAAATTTCCTAGCAGTTTAAACTTTAGCGAATTAATTCTGGAAAACTAATTAGTTTCATGAGCTCAAATTTGTGTTGCTGAAAAGTACTCAAAATTCTGAGTTCAGAAAAATTTGGTTCACTGAATTTGGAGCTTTCTACACAAAGTTATGAATTTCTAAAGTTGGAGCTAATCCCTGAATTATTTTCCTACAGAAGATCATTTCCCGCGTTTAACCTGAGGCTGACAGTGGGACCCGCGTGTTTAATCCGAACTAATCGCGCGCTCGCGCGCGATTAACACAGCGGCTGACATGTGGGACCCATGCCTTCATCTTCCTCCCGACGCCGCCGCCCCGAGCCGCCGGAGCTCTGGCAAGGTCGGCGTTCCCGGCGATCTAGCTCGCTGGCGACGGTGAGACTCGCCGCCCCCACATAATTTTGGGCGCTGAACACGTTGGACATCATGCCGCCATCGGCTAACTGGCGTAGCTCACCGGCGATGAATGCTATGTCTCTGTGCCACCTTGGCAACGTGTTCCCGCCCTCCTGACCACCTCCTTCGCACGCTAATCGCGTCACCACGTTCAAGGAGACCTCGGGAAACCCGGCATGACCTTGGTCGGGACCTAAACAGCCGGCAACCCAGACCTCACCGGCGACCCCCTCTTCCGTGAAACTGTTCTATGGTGAACCTAGGGTTCCGGCGGTGGTTTCCTTCCGGTTTTTGATCGAGAAGGGGCGCAAGAACCTCTAGATGCTATCTCACAGCTCCGTTCGACCTCTCACACGACGATTCTCCCAAATTTCTCCTAAATCTAATCGGGTTCCGAAATGAGCTCCCCGCCCTAAACTGGAAAATTCTCCACGCACAAAGGTCGAACCTTGGAACGGTTTGCGCGGTGGTCTCGAGGACAAGTTAGCGCTCCACTTTCCTATGGACGTCGCGGGCGGAGGATGGTCACAACTTGGGTGGCGTGCGATTAGAACTCGGGCGATTAGGCGGCTGGTTGCTGAGGTTCGCGAAAACAGGAGCTCGCCGGCGGTTCCGTGCCTTTTATAGGCCACTGAGGGTGGTGGAGGGCGCGACACCTGCTGTGCCACCTCCCACGCCGAAGCAGGAGCTGGCCGGCTGAGGCGGTCGGGCGCCGACGCCGTGGCTGGCTGGCGCGCGTGCTCGGTCGAGAGAAAATCGGCTGAGGATGCTTCTGTGTTAAGTCTGCTGACCAGTGGGCCCTCTTCTCCCCTCTAATTCTTTCTCTCCCTTCTGCTGCAAATATCCCTGCCACTAAACATTGAATGATAGACTTTGCCACCAAGTCACAGTTTGAATTTGGGTTCTCAAATTTGAAATTTGTTTGCCCAAATTTGCTTCACACTTAAACTGAAATTCAAATTCAGTTTTGAATTATTGCAAATTTAGCTACCAACAAGATGAACTCCAATGGGGATGAAAATTGGTGGAGTAACTCAGAAAAATGTGCTTAGTTTGAATATGAAGCCAACTTTTGAATTCAAGTGATAAAAGTTGCTGCAATTTGAATTTACATTCAAATTGGCCCCTTTTTGAATTGTCTCCAAAAGTGCCACAAAAAAGTGTTGGATTTGCATGAATTTTGGCCTGAGCCTTCCCAAGACTATTTAAGGTCTAGGTGGAGCTCAACCTTGCATGTTCATGTGTGGAAATCCTATTTTTTAAAATGTTAGGGCTTTCCCCTCTAATCACCCTTTTCATGGTGGTTACTTGCTCTTCACAAGTATTCACAAGATATCCACAACAACAGCTGTGGTGTTGTAAGGTGATGGAAAATTTTTGCAAGTCCCTTTTCTTGGGCTTTTACATGATCGACCCAGTGAGAAGAGCACCTGAGTTTGGCCATCGCCGGTGAAAACGGCTCGGGTCGCCGGTGAAGTCTACATTCCCGGCGATCTCCGGTCAAGAGGGGGGCAGGGTTAGCTTCCCCGTGCCCCAGTGGTGATCTGCGACCCATTGGTCGATCGTGTTCACCGCCGAGACGAGCTAGCACCGTCGGACCCGAGCTCATCTTCCGCCTCCACCGTCGCCGACTAGGCTTCCGGTGATGTCGAGGTCTGAAAAAGATGCCCGGCGTGTGCGCCATGCTCCAAGGGTCACGTAGGAAGAAACCGTGTCGAAAATTAGGCAGTAGTGGCCGAGAACAAACCACGCCACCGTCTCTGGACGTCGCGCGCTCGGGCGCTGGCGGGAGGTAGACGAAGGCACTGTGCATGGGACCCACGTGCAGTGTTTTAAACATTTCCCGATTTTCAGTTTTAGTTCAAACTTCAAACCCACATAACTTTGGCTAGGAAACTCGAAATCGAGTGAACCAAATTTTGTTGGATTCAGCTCCCTGAGTACTTTCCTACAAGTCAAGTTTCACTACATGAAAGTCCTTAGTTCTCCAGAATTAATTCTTCAAAATTTAAACCCTTTGGAATTTTAATTGGAGAACCCATTGGAGGAAAATTCTGAAATTTTGCTGAGATGTTCAACAAAATGTCTCTGAGCTACCATAAAAATGTCAGATCCATTTGAGCTTATTTGATCCACCTAATGGTGTGATTAATAAAACTGTTCCAGAGAAAATAGAAAATGTCCAGAAACATTTCAGAAATTCTCTGAAATTGTTTAGCTCATATATTTTTTGCTAGGAACCCTCAACTTTTGTGAAACCAACTCCATTAGAAAACACTGAAAATCTAGTTTTTAGAAAGTCATGGCTTGTTCCATGAAAATCCCTAGAACACCCTAGGAGCTCAAATTAAGTCAAGTACATAATTATATGTGGAGAGCTCAAATGAGCTTAGCTGCAAATGAAACTTTGCCAAGTCTCTGTTTAGGTTGTAACCAGCCCACAGTAAAAATTTCACAGTCATTGGGTCTGTCTAGTAAGACTTATAGTCTTCACAAGTTTAAATTCAATTCAAATGCATTTAAATTGATACATATCCATGTTATCTTATGTAGTCGCTAAGGTTGTGGAGGAACCCGAAGTCTTAGACTTCATCACTCCGGAAGAGCAGCTGGCCTACGCCCAATAGCAGCAAGGCAAGCTCCGGTTTGCATTAACCCTTTTACAAATTTTTACTGTTTTGAGAACTTACTTTGAGCACCCACTTAATTCTTGCATTAGAGTCTTGTTTGAAACCCAAATGCATAGCCAAGAAAACCCTGGGTTGGGATTAGGTTTGAGAACCTCGATAGCTACTGCAATGCTAAGATAGTGTAGGAACATGGTTGTTCAAACTCAAGCAACAATTTCTCCCGAACTTGGTTGTTGAACCTCATCTTCTCCCTAAGACTAGTTCAATGGATCCCGTCACCAGCCATGTCTTGAACTCAAGCAACACCTGCACATGAATAAACAACCAATACTTCCGAGCACAAGTCCTCGACTTGACTCTCGTTAGTTCCGAAACTACAACATGTTACATGAGCACCTCACATAAGCATGTTGTAAACCATAGCAAAATGATATCAGCCATAACCACCAGAACACACCAAAAACTTAGTAAAATAATACTAAGCAAACTTTCCATAAGAGTAAAGCAAGTTCGAAACATTGCAAGTTAAAAGCAGAACCATTGCAATCAAGCTCCGAACCTTACCAAAGCTAACCGGATCTTGAACCGAAGCTTACCAAAGCTAGTCGGACCCAGCGCCGGAGCTTACTAAAGCTTAGTCGGACCTAGCACGGAACTTACCAAAGCTAGTCGGACCTAGCACCGGAGCTAGCAAAAACAAGTCGGACCTAGCCAAAATAAGTCAGACCTCGACAAAGCAAGTCGGACCTTGCCGGAGCTACCCAAAACAAGTCGGACCTATCGTCGGACCTTGCAGGATCTCGGACCTAGAGTCGGACCTTGTTAAAAAGGTGTTTTGGTAGTATTCAAAACTTTTATCGTCAAAGCCAATGTATTCAGCACACATAGGTCTCACAATCTCCCCCTTGATGAATGCATTGGCAACACCACTTAAAATCTGAAAATTGTCTTATTCACATGAAAAGTTTTGAAAACAATTTCTCCCCCTTTGTAAATCAGAAATAAAATGAGAAGAAAAACAAAAATACCAAAAATTCTCCCCTTGAGAAGAATCGTGCCAAAATACTTGTGAATGTGTGCAATGTGTGATCAATTTCTCCCCCTTTGACAATGTATTCAGCAAGGTACAAAAGAGAAATTTTAATTTGTTATGAGCACATTATAACATATACATATAAAACAAAGCTCATCCAAATCATACTATGAAGTAACTTACACTATCACATCAATGAGATACATAAAGTAGTGTAAGCCATGCTAGAGAACAAGTGTAATTTTCAATTTAAGCAAGTCATGATCTCACAAACTTAACTATTTCAAGACCTGAAAACATGACACTTGTTGCTGCATTTATTTATCATTTAAAGCACAAATTTTGATCTTATGACATTTGCAAGAGATTATATGCAACATCAGCCTTATTCTAACCAACCAAGCCAAGCCTATGTCATTTGACAGTCAGAAGCTTAAGGCCATGGTTTTAGTCATACACAACTCCTTTCATGTTCATATCTAAGTGCAATGATAAGCCATCTCAAAAGAAGAAGTGCGATGCATGCATATTCTCTTGATCTTTTCTCATTTTTTTATTTGAACATAAAAACTCAACATGTGAGTTGATTACTTGATTAACTCTTTATGATTAAAAGCACTTGTGAGCATGCAACAAGTTCAAAACAGCAAGAAAGTTCGACCATGACCAGATTTAGTGTAAGTAATTATTCCAATTACTAGACATGGTAAAAACTACAAAATGTATAACACGAGTAATGTAGTAAGAACTTTCAGCATGAAAAAGGAATCACAAAGTCATATATGCATGAAATACTATGCTCATGTTATTTTAGTTTCAGATTCACACATAGACTTCCAGAGTTTCAAAATCTCCCTCAATTTAAGCCATGAGGATGCATAACCCCTATTTCACTATGAATGTCACAAAGACGAGTGAAATCCAAAGGTTTTGTAAAAATGTCAGCCAATTGTTGTTTGGTATCTACATGGTGAAGCACAACGCTCCCTTTTTCGACATTATCATGGAGAAAGTGATACCTAATGTCAATGTGCTTAGTTCTCGAATGTTGCACGGGGTTTTTAGCAATGCAAATGGCACTAGTGTTATCACCAAACAGTGGAACACTATCTAGATCAACCCCATAGTCCTTAAGTGTTTGAACAATCCAAAGAATTTGTGAGCAAGCACTAGCAGCAGCTACATATTAAGATTCAGCTGTGGATTGTGCAACTGAACTTTGTTTTCTAGAGGACCAGGCAACAAGTGAATTACCAAGAAAATGACAAGCACCAGAAGTACGTTTCCTATCAATTCTACAACCCCCAAAATCTGCATCGGAAAAAGCTTTCAAAGTAATGATTGAGGAATAAGGAAGAAAAATGCCAAATTCTTGAGTTCCATGTAAGTATCTGAGAATGCTTTTGATGGCTTGACGATGTGAAGCACGTGGGGAGGCTTGAAACCGTGCACAAAGAACATACACTGAATTGTATGTCCGGTCTTGATGTCATGAGATCCAAAAGTGATCCGATCATGCTTCTATGTTCTTTTTTATCAACAGGATCACAATCTTCATCAAGTTCAAGTGTTGTTGCTGTTCCCATTGGTATCCGAAGAGGCTTGCTTTTGTCCATGTTGAAGCGCCTTAGGAGATCTTTTGTATACTTTGTTTGATGCACAAAGATACCCTCCTTGGTTTGCTTGATTTGCAGCCCCAAAAAGTACTTGAGTTCTCCCATCATACTCATCTCAAATTCTGAACTCATCATAGCTGAAAACTTGGACACAGGATCATGAGAAGCACAACCAAAGATAATATCCTCCACATACACTTGAACGAATAATGAGTCATTGTCATGCTTAAGCACAAAAAGAGTTTTATCAACCTTGCCCATGGTAAACCCCTTTTCAAGTAAGAATGTTTTTAACCTATCATACCATGCTCTAGGGGCTTGTTTGAGACCGTACAAGGCTTTGGACAGTTTGTAAACATGATTAGGAAAATTTGGATTTTCAAAACCAGGTGGTTGTTTGACATAAACCTCCTCATCTATGTAGCCATTAAGAAAAGCACTTTTAACATCAATTTGATATAACTTAAAACCTTTAGATGCAGCAAAAGCTAACAAAATTCTTATGGCTTCTAATCTAGCAACAGGAGCAAAAGTTTCATCAAAATCTAGACCTTCAACTTGTGTGAAACCTTGAGCAACCAACCTAGCCTTATTCCTAACCATAACCCCATCCTCACTTTGTTTATTTTTAAACACCCATTTAGTTCCAATTAAAGTGTGACCTTGAGGTGGAGGTACAAGTTTCTAAACATTATTTCTTTCAAAATTTTCTAACTCTTCTTGCATGGCAATAGTCCAAGATTCATTAGTGAGTGCGTGTGATATATCTTTGGGTTCAAAAAAAGCAACAAAAGCAGAATGAGCATGAGAATTGGGGTCGAAAAACCTGGATCTTGTAACTCGTTCATGCAAGCTTCCAGTAATTTGTTGTGGAGGATGACTTTTGAGAATCCAGAGGGGAGGGGACACTTCACAAGCTTCTTCTTCTTCATGTTCATCGCAAATATTTGAGCTTGTGACGTGAGGAGGATCTAGACCAGCAATGGCGGTCATCAGTGCTGGCTGTGAATCAAGATCAGGAGCTGGAACAATGTCATTAGCTGCTGAATTTTCAGGCAGCAGCACCACTTCTTCCTCTTCTTCAATGAAAATACTCTCCCCCTGCGGATATGGATCCGGACCTGCAATATTTGAACTAGTACCTGGGATAGCTTCATCAAAAGAAACCTCACAAGTCTCCACAATTTTGTTAGTATCAAGTAAAAGCACACGGTAGCCTCTAGTATGAGATGGATAACCAAGAAACATGTCATCAACAGATCTAGCATCAAATTTATCAAGATTACCATGTTTCTTAACAAAGCATTTGCAACCAAAGACCCTAAAGTGTGTGACAGTAGGCCTATGTCCAAACCTGAGCTCATATGGTGTTTTACCTAGCTTAGCACGCAAGAAAACACGATCTGAGACATAACAAGCGGTTGCAATTGCATCAGCCCAAAATTTCCGAGGAGTTTGATATTCATCAAGCATAGTCCTAGCCATATCAACTAAGGTTCTGTTCTTTCTCTCTACAACACCGTTTTGTTGAGGTACATATGGTGAAGAAAATTGATGATCTATTGCATTTTCAGCACAAAAGTGATCAAACGATTGATTTTTAAATTTGGTTCCATTATCACTTCTAATTGCTCTTAAAGATCCTGGGTGATCAATTGATAATCTAAGAAATAAATGTGGCGGACCGGAATCCGCTCATCCAGGATCGCAGAGGGTGGTGCCGCGTGATGCGACACCCGACAGCACACGTCATAAGAACACATTATATTACATGGGAAAAACGAACTGAATGTACAAAGTAGTACACTTCTCAGTTACAAACTAGGGTCTTTATTACACAGCGGAAGTTTCTTTTATACAACTCACGCCCGCCTATCTAGCAAATGTCGGTTGCCCAGCCCTAGGGCAACCCACACTAGCTGCACTCCTCAGCTCAGCGCGGCGTGTACGGCTCCCACTCAGCCATGGTCCCCGACGGAGGGTAACCCTCGCCGGTGGACTCGTACTCCGAGTCCGTGGGTGGCTACTCACCTGAAAAACACTTCAGCAGCAACCGTGAGCACGAAGGCTCAGCAAGGCTTAACCGACTCACCTAAGCATGAAACTCTACATGAGGTGTACCATGACATAGGATAGCAATGTTGCAGCAAATGGACCCGCCTACAAGTTCATCCTTAGTTCATCTTTTAGCAACAAGTTAACGGTTCATGAAGATGAAATTTAGTGAGCAATATTTGGTGGCACACAGGTAACAATACAATTATATCATAACAGCAATATTAAATCATAACATTTCATTCATTAGTCAATGTTACGACGCAGTGAACATGCGGTACTCGTCACCGCGAGGGACGGTGAATCGACTCGATATACACCTGCAGGGAAACCCAAAGAGAACGTCACGTACGCCCACCCGTGGAGCTGCACAGCACGCTCACTCGATGTCGTACGGGACAACCTTTCACCCAACAGCCCAAACGTTGAACCGGTCGCACCGAAACGAGCAGGAGGTTCCCCACATGGAGTATCTCTCTATGCCCGTTGGCAGATTTGCACCTTGCTGCCCTCAACCTACACATATAAATCGGTGTGCTATGCCTCGACGCCCAGAGGTTTAGGCTACGTCGGTTTATCGGGGCCCATATATCCGATATGCCTTCGGTACGTTCAATACTTGTTCAGCAGGGCCGCACACGGATCGGTCCTCAATCGACACGGGCAGGGCTGCGCACACAAGACTTCCTCTTGCTGCGCCCTAGTCCCTGCCTAGTCTCATTTTCATTACTAAAGTGATCTCACATCACTCATCCGAACCCGTGTGTCCCAAGCCTATCTCGCGAGTAGATTCCAACTACTCGGCTTGTACCGAAGTCCTATGAAACATTTAAGCATAGCATGTCTACTCGAGGTCTTAGACACTACCCTCACTCTTATGGAAAATTTCTGGTTATACAAGTGGGGTTTCATACAGCCTATACCTAATGCACATTCATACCTCACCCTACGTATGTAAACAAAATAAAAACTTTATAAAAGAGTTAATGCGAACCGGGGCTTGCCTTGTTGCTGCTGGTCAGTAGTTAGCTCTTCTTCCGGAAGGAGGAAGTCCAGCACTTCCGGAGTCTCTTCTTCAGTGACTACACGTTTAATGAAATACTACATGTTAATGAATATGCATACAAGTTTATTGTAATACTACTGCTATTAGTTATTATAACCAGTTTCTAACAACTGGAACTCTGTTTAAGAATTTAAAGATGAACTGGGTGTTGGTGGCTTGGGCTTAGACCTAAGCACATGGTTAAGTGCTAAGTGGTTTCCCCCCTTTTCCATATTAATCCCTCAAGTGGTTAAACAGGTCAGGGTGATCCACAGCTCCAATGGAGCTGAGAATTTTTGTGTGAGTTCCTTGTCACCAGAAAACTCTCTGGACGAAACACTAGCACTTTTCATGGAGTGGTTTGCTCAGAATAATTCTCTTAGCAAATAAGCAAAGAAGAATTAATTCTGAGGTAACACCCCTGTTCATGCCCAACTTAGTGAACAACAATTTCAATTATAGCTCATAGAGATTGCATGAATTTTCCTAGCATTTTTGGAGCTAAGATTTGCCCAGAACTGAATTTCCAAGTTTTGGAAATTCTCTGAAAATATTTCTGTATTCAAATGAACACAGCACCTTCAAATCTAAATTGCTCTGACCAAATCAACTCCAAATGGTCTGAAACTTTTACAGGTGTTCACTAATGTCCTAAAGAACATTCTGTCAAAATTTGGGGATTTTTGGATGCTCCAAACTCCCTCTAAAATTCTTTTGCTGAAAAGCTATAAAAATATTTCCAGAAGTAATTATTGGGTTTCATACAAATTGGGTTTCAGATTTGGATTGTACTATGTTAGAGGAATCCATCAAAATTTGTTTCATAATTTTTGGATTCTCCTACCCCAAGTTGTGGTCCTCCAAAGTTTGAACTACAAACTGGACATTTCAAAATGTTTAAATATCTGTCAGTGGGTCCCACCCGGCAGTCTTCTCCTTCCTCGCGCCAAACAGGGGTCCGCGGCGGCGCACTCCGGCGAGTGTCACCGGAACCGCTTTCCCGGCCGTCTCCCGACCCCAAACTCGCCGCCCCGCCTCAACTCATGATGCTGAACTCATCTCGGGGTTCGCCGGCGGCCGTAGCTCACCGGAACAGGGTTCCCGACGGTGACAGTGGCGGTTAGGGTTCCGGCATGGTTACAACGCATCAAAATGATCGGCAAAGGGTCGGAGAGCACCGCGGGAGCTCGGGGGTGACGGAAATGGCCGCCACATCCCATGAAACGGTCGGCAACCTAGGGCTCCGCGGTGACCCGAGCTATTATTCCATGGCGGCCCGAAAAACAAGCGAGAACCTGGCCATTTCTGGACCATACCGCTTGATTCTTGGTCGAGGAGGGCCGCTAGGGAGTAAGGAAGGTGCTGACAAGCCTGCGCGACCAATAGCTAAACGAGTAGCATGAATTTTGGGGTAGACCGCGCCCTACCCGAACACACTACGTTTCAAAATAACTGGAAATACTCTTCATCCGGTGGATCAACCGCTATACGGCTTGCATCTACACGATCTAGAGAGCATGGCGCACCTTTTTCATGTAGGAGAGGATCGGTGAAAACGGCTGTGGGCGCTGCCCACGGTGAGTCAGTTGCGGTTCCGCCGGTTGCACCTCGGTCCTCAGCTGCGATCGTCGATTGGTGGCCAAATGAAGTGCTAACGCCGCAAGGTGGTGAGTTGGTTAGTTAGAGCACACACAGGCGCTCCCTTTTGGTGTTGGGAACTCGGGCAAAGGCAGAGCTGACGTCGGCGTGCAGGGGAGAATCGGGGGAGCGGCGCCGGTGACCGAACAGAGCCGGGGCTCGCTGTTTTGCAAAGAAACACGTGTATGTCTCGGTGGCTTGGCGAGGGGGTCACGTAGAGGAGAGGGCACGCTGTTTCCCGGCTGCCAGCGCGAGCGAAGGGAACCAGGAGGTGGCCACTCGGCCGGTGGCGCGCGCTCGGCAGCTGGCTGCGCTCGGTTAACTGAGAAACAGAGAGAAGACTTGGGGGCTAAGTCTATTCCACCCAATGACATGTGGGCCACACTGGTCAGTGCTCTCCCATCCCTCCAATGATCTCCAAAATTTTGGCAAATGAGTAATTCAAATGTTTGAAGTCTCAAACTGAGCTACATTTGTATGATTGGAGAATTTCCCTCAAATTCAAATGTATATTTGAATTCTTGGCATAATTGGATCCCTTTTGGAAAAATGGGTAGCAAATCTTTTCAAAAATTATTGAAACTCTGCCTCCCCACTAATTTGGACCTGAGAAATCCAATTATGCACTTTGATCCTTGTTTTAGATGCTGCAACCATGAGTATGAATGTAACAGTTTTGAATCACCCTCTCATGTGTCATGTGTAAACTTTCCCCCTTTGTGAAAGTGTAGGCTTTCCCCTCTAACCACTCTTTTGATGGAGGTTACTTGCTCTTCAAACTTTTTCACAATCTATCCACAACAAAACTGTGGTGTTGTGTGGTGATAAAAAGTTTTTGCAAGTCCCTTTTCTTGGGCTTTTACATCCCTCCCCCCTTAAAATAATCTCGTCCCGAGATTATAAAAGAAGAGATAGCGATGTAATAGGGACTTACCAGTGCTGAGATGCCATGAACTCCAGGTAATTTGAGCGAAGGAACTCCTCGCTCTACCATGTCGCTTCTTCGGCGGTGTGGTTGCTCCAGAGTATTTTGTAGAACCACAACGTTCTGCTACGCGTGGTCCTGGCTTTTTCATCAAGAATGGCCACCGGATATTCATCATATGTTAAATCCGGTTTCAGCTCGCCGATGTCTTCGGTAGGAACAGCAGCCGTATGCTTCAAACATTTTCGCAGTTGCGAGACATGGAAAACATCATGGACACCAGCAAGTGATGCCGGTAACTCCAATCGATACGCCGCTGGTCCATACTTCTCGGTGATAGCGTAGGGTCCAATGAAACGGGGAGCGAGCTTCCCCTTCACACCGAACCGGTGCACGCCCTTCATCGGAGACACGCAGAGGTACACGTGTTCACCGATGTCAAAGTGTAACGGTCTACGCCTCTTATCAGCGTAGCTCTTCTCCCGGGATTGAGCGGCCTTCAAATTGGCTTGAATTGTTCGAACGCGCTCTTCGGCGTCGTTCACCACATCAACCCCGAATGTGACCCTTTCACCGGACTCGCACCAATTTAATGGGGTGCGGCATTTGCGACCGTAGAGAGCTTCGTAAGGTGCCATCTTGATACTCGCCTGATAGCCGTTGTTGTACGAGAATTCCGCCAATGGTAGGTGATCATCCCAGTTCCTACCATGGTGGATGGCACATGCTCTCAACATGTCTTCTAATACTTGATTCACCCTCTCTGTCTGGCCATCTGTCTGAGGGTGGTAGGCGGAGCTTCTAATCAGTTTAGTACCCAAATCAGCGTGTAGCTGCTCCCAAAAGCGAGATACAAATAATGCACCTCGATCTGAGACGATGGTCTTGGGTACCCCGTATAGGCATAGAATCTTTGCTATGTACAGCTCCGCATATTTACCGGCATTGTAACGTGTATTCACCGGGATGAAGTGAGCCGTTTTGGTTAACCGATCAACAATTACCCATATGGAATCATGCTTGTTGGATGTTAGGGGTAATCCCACAATGAAATCCATGCTCACATCTTCCCATTTCCATGCCGGGATCTTCAGGGGTTGCAACAGCCCTGATTTCTTCATATGATCAGCTTTCACTCGTCTACACGTATCGCACTCGGATACGTACTTAGCTACCTCCCGCTTCATCCGTGTCCACCAAAATTTATTTTTAAAATCTTGGTACATTTTGTTGCTTCCCGGATGAATGGAGTATTTAGACAAGTGAGCTTCATCGAGGATCTTTTTCCTCAACTCCATATCCGGGGTACGACTATGCGGTCATTGAACCATATCGTCCCCTCATCATCCTTCCGGAAACATTTGATCTCCCTGTTGTCTATCCGTCTCCGGAGATGTTCCATGCCTTATCATCTTTCTGAGCTGCAATGATGTCCTCCCTAGTAGTAGGGATGAGGGCAAGGTTGTACAGCGATCCATAAGGAACCAAGTATAAACTCGGCTCTTCCTCCTCCACCGGTGTAATGGTGAGGTGATGGACATGTGATTTCTGACTCAGCGCGTCGGCAACCACATTTGCCTTGCCGGGGTGGTAATGAATCTCAATTTCATAGTCCTTGATTAATTCTAACCACCTCCTTTGCCTCATATTCAGCTCCTTCTGGATGAAGATGTAATTCAAGCTCTTGTGGTCGGTGTAGAGATGCACCAGATTCTCCAGGAGATAGTGCCTCCACCTTTTTTAGCGCCAACACCACGGCAGCAAGCTCAAGATCATGAGTCGGATAATGCTTCTCATGGTTCCGAAGTTGGCGTGAGCCATAGGCGACCACACATCCTTCCTGCATCAACACGCAGCCGAGTCCAATACCGGACGCGTCACAATACACGTCGAAGGGCTTTGTTGTATCCGGCTGAGCTAGGACCGGGGCTGTGGTGAGATGCTTCACCAATGTTTGGAATGCTCCTTCACACGCCGTGTTCCAAACATATTTCGTCCCTTTCTTCAGCAATTCTGTCATCGGTTTAGCGAGTTTGGAGAAGCTTGGAATGAATCTCCGATAGTATCCCGTTAACCCGAGGAAGCTTCTGACTTCATGGACTGAAGTGGGAGCTTTCCATTTCAGCACTTGCTCTATTTTACTTGGATCAACCGCAATGCCTTCTGCGGAGATGATATGTCCCAAGAATGGCACCTGGCTGATCCAAAACTCGCATTTACTGAACTTGGCGTAGAGCTTGTGGTCTCGCAATCGTTGAAGAACGATCCACAAATGTTTGGCATGTTCGGCTTCTGTCTTGGAGTAAACCAAGATATCGTCGATGAACACTACCACGAACTTGTCCAGCTCCGGCATGAACACCGAGTTCATGAGATACATGAAATGGGCTGGAGCGTTTGTGAGACCAAAGGATATGACGAGATATTCATATAACCCGTATCTCGTCGAAAAGGCCGTCTTCGGAATATCCTCCGCCCAGATCTTTATCTGGTGATATCCAGAGCGAAGGTCCTTCTTGGAGAATACACTTGCACCCACAAGTTGATCAAACAATATGTCGATACGGGGCAGTGGGTACTTATTCTTGATGGTGACGGCGTTGAGCGGCCGGTAATCCACACACAGCCTCAGGGTTTCGTCCTTCTTCTTTACAAACAGCGCCGAGCATCCCCAAGGTGAGGAACTCGGCCTAATGAAACCTTTGCTCAACAGATCATTGAGCTGTTCTTTCAGTTCAGCCAGCTCATTTGGAGCCATTTTGTATGGTCTCGTGATATGGGCGTAGTCCCGGGTGCAAGTTCAATCTTGAACTCGACATCCCGCTCAGGTGGCATGCCCGGAAGATCATCCGGAAACACGTCGGGGTACTCCCGGACTACGGGGATGTCTTCTAACTTGAGAGCTTCAGCATTATTAATTGCTAAAACTTCCCGGACTGGCGTGTCTAACACCATGGAATGCGGACGGTGGAATGGAGAGTTTAAATGAACCGTCCGTATCCAAGTCTCTAGGACAGCGCCATGGTATTGTGGCCATGACATCCCTAAGATTGCATCAATCTTTTGTCCCATAAGGATTATCAAAGTGGTGGGATATAGTTTCCCACCTAAGCACAGAGGTGCCTTTGGAATCATCATATTAGCTGAAATCTTCCCTCCCGGTGAACAGATCATATAAGTGCAGTTGGATGTGAAGACTTGCATTTGATGCTTATCCACATAGGATGCACTTATAAAGCTGTGGGTTGCACCATAATCAAACAATATGACGATGGCTTGATGGTTGAGAGTAAACGTACCCGCCAGCACGTTGTCTCCCTCTGGGGCGTCCTCATTGTCGAGGTTGCGGACGCCCCCAGTCCGCTGACCAACCTTCTTCACTGGAGGTCGACCTCGAGCACCGCCCTGGAACTGGGCTTGCCCGCTGCTCTGCTGCCCCTGGGGACAGTCCTTCGCGAAGTGGCCCGCCTGGCCACACGTGAAACAGGTGAAACGGGGCGGTCCCCCGCTGATCGGTGGACGGAATCCTGGGGCGCGTTGTGGCAGTGGAAACGCCCGGGGTACCGTCTGCTGCGGCTGCTGCTGTCTTGGTGGTGGCATCGGCGGACGGAATGGAGGTGCCTGAAAGGGACGTCCCCCGAACCGTTGAGGTCGCACCGGTGGGTGCCACTGTTGCCCGGATGGTGTCCGATACACCATACGGTACTTCTGAGGAGTGCCACCCCCACTGCTGGGTGGAGCGCTGCGCTTCCGCTGCTCAGCTGCCAACTCCCGCTGAGCGTCCTCTTGCATGATGGCGGAATTGACTAGATCGTTGAAGGTGCCGCGATTCCATTGCACGAGATGCGTCTTCATTTCGGGGTGTAACCCCCGATAGAAGTGCTCCCGCTTCTTCTCCTCGGTGGAGATGTAGTCTGACGCGTATTGCGCCAGATGGTTGAAGGCACGGGAGTAGTCATGGGCACTCCTCCCGCCCTGCTTCAGCTCCAAGAATTCTTGGAACTTCCTCTTCATGATCCCGGGAGGAATATGATAGGCGCGGAACGCCTCCCGGAACTCTTGCCATTCCACGGCATGGCCAGCCGGACGTGAGGCGACTTAATTCGCCCACCACGCACCAGCGGCACCATGGAGTTGCTGCACTGCGAACAAGGTCTTCTGCCGCTCCGTACATTGGAGCAGCCCGAACTTGGACTCGATAGTCCGCAGCCAGTTGTCCGCCTCTAGTGGTTCTTCGGCTTCGGTGAACACTGGAGGGTGCGTACTCATGAAATCCGAGTACGACACTTCCCGGGGCTCACGATGCCCTCTGTCTTGACGCCCCCCCCCCGCCTGGGACGTATTCTGTACGATCGTGCAGAGCAGGTCGGTCTGCTCCTCATGACCTCCCACCAGTGCCGCATTCACATCCGCTAGAGTGAGCGGAGGCGGCTGTGGTGGCTGCTGCTGCGGGGTGCTGTCGTAGGCCGGTGGCTGGGAGTCATCGCCTCCCCCTTGGCTAGGGCCACCAACCTCGTGCGTGGTCCTAGTGCGAACCATCTGCAACCATACGACAATAACGTCAGTCCCGCAACAGATTGCATGCAGTCCAATAACAATAGGCGTAACAACATAATGACAATAAAAATGTGTGATACATCTCGTAAGTAGATAATGTATTAAATTTGCACAAGCTACACCATTACCAGAACAAATACAAGCTAGTTACATACAACTTGATGAACCTCCACTTTGGAAGCTCACCATAACTAGGTTTGGTCACTACGAGATATTACTATCGCTTTGTCATCACGTATACCACCCTTAGGGTGCCACACCCTCTCCAATGAGTTCAACTGTCATTCTTCTGTGAAAATGACCAGTTTCTAGCTATTCTAAGTTTTGATCTGGTTCTGTGCATTTTCATGACTAAAGTTGAATACCAAAGTTAAAGTTAACTTCAGTATCTTTCCAACGAGTACTCATTTGCCCACAGATCAGCTCTGGTTAAAAAGCTATGGTAATTCAAAGTCCACAGAATTTCTGGAAAATTTTCAACAGCACCTCCTTTGGAAGTTGCTGTTTTCCATTCGAGTTTCCACTGAAATCTCTGCTGAAACATCAGAAACTTTGAATTGCAAAGATGTCACACATCTTCTACTCTTTCTAATGATGTATCATATGAAAAATTTTTAATTTTTCTACTGGGAGTTATGTTTGAAAAACAGAACAGTCCAGAGAGTGTTCCACTCTGTCCTGGTTCTGGACAGTTTACATCCCTCTGGGTTTTAGGCCATCTCACGGTGCGTTTCAGCTCTGGGAGTCTACAACAAAGTTGTAGAGTACTCAAGTACCTTCCCAGAACTATATGCCACACCTCCCTCGGCTAAAAGACCTGTGAGTTGTGCTCTGTTGAAGTTCAGCAACCTTGCTGCCCAAAATAGAGCACTCTGTTTTTCATCCCTTTGACTATCCTGCTCCACTATCCCATTCTTATACCCAACCAGGGTCCTAAATGTTGAGCCTATAGATTTTTAATTCCTTGTTATCATTATTTTGCATGCATATGCCTATGATATCTCGGTATTACGTTCCTCACAAAAGAAAATCCTAAACGGACTATACCGGCATATACGTCTTGAGTGTGGCCCTAAACGGTCTCTCACACACGTTTACTACACGGATACATACGTGGTTAGTACCTGCAGAAGTTCACACAATAGTGATGCACTCAAAGGTTGTTCATTTCAGGCAGTCCCATATTTAAAAGTAAATACAAACGCCCGTATCATTGTCATACGGCCGTCCTTGAGTTAGGTCACGTCTCAAGGTACGTGATCGTGTTTCAACACCACACGACGGGGAACCCGAGTATGTCATGAACGGGTCGTCACGGTTGGGAATGTTATCAACCCAACAGATACCACCTACTGCCCTGCAGGGCACGCTGATGGCAAGCGCTGCGTATGTCCTCCTGGGCTATTTCCAGACGAACACACTCTCGCATTACTGACCACACGATGGGGTCTCCACTTACTTGCCTAATGCACGCTAGGGATCAGCATTTCATATGAACTCAGGAACATGAAGAGTCCAAGAGTTTCATATTGACGTCTCACACCAAGCTGTGAGATCAATCCCTGAACCACGTTCCTCGTCAGGGGGAGCTAACCGAAATTGAACCGCTTTCGGTGGCGTTCCTTACCAAGCTTACCAGAGCGTAGGTGCATCGTTACATAATTAAAATTCAAAATTATAACACATAGGTTAGTTTTTGCCACTTTAAGTAACTAGACTAATATAGTCCTTACTTGGGCAACTACCGAATCCTCACCGTAACCTAAGTTTTCCCATAATGTAGTCCTTAAGTACTGTGCTATCCCCAATGCAGCTCTGATACCAGGCTGTGGCGGACCGGAATCCGCTCATCCAGGATCGCAGAGGGTGGTGCCGCGTGATGCGACACCCGACAGCACACGTCATAAGAACACATTATATTACATGGGAAAAACAAACTGAATGTACAAAGTAGTACACTTCTCAGTTACAAACTAGGGTCTTTATTACACAGCTGAAGTTTCTTTTATACAACTCACGCCCGTCTATCTAGCAAAAGTCGGTTGCCCAGCCCTAGGGCAACCCACACTAGCTGCACTCCTCAGCTCAGCGCGGCGTGTACGGCTCCCACTCAGCCGTGGTCCCCGACGGAGGGTAACCCTCGCCGGTGGACTCGTACTCCGAGTCCATGGGTGGCTCCTTAACTGAAAAACACTTAAGCAGCAACCGTGAGCACGAAGGCTCAGCAAGGCTTAACCGACTCACCTAAGCATGAAACTCTACATGAGGTGTACCATGACATAGGATAGCAATGTTGCAGCAAATGGACCCGCCTACAAGTTCATCCTTAGTTCATCTTTTAGCAACAAGTTAACGGTTCATGAAGATGAAATTTAGTGAGCAATATTTGGTGGCACACAGGTAACAATACAATTATATCATAACAGCAATATTGAATCATAACATTTCATTCATTAGTCTACGTTACGACACAGTGAACAAGCGGTACTCGTCACCGCGAGGGACGGCGAATCGACTCGATATACACCTGCAGGGAAACCCAAAGAGCACGTCACGTACACCCACCCGTGGAGCTACACAGCACGCTCACTCGATGTCGTACGGGACAACCTTTCACCCAACAGCCCAAATGTCGAACCGGTCGCACCGAAACGAGCAGGAGGTTCCCCACACGGAGTATCTCCCTATGCCCGTTGGCAGATTTCCACCTTGCTGCCCTCAACCTACACCTATAAATCGGTGTGCTATGCCTCGACGCCCAGAGGTTTAGGCTACGTCGGTTTATCGGGGCCCATATATCCGATATGCCTTCGGTACGTTCAATACTTGTTCAGCAGGGCCGCACACGGATCGGTCCTCAATCGACACGGGCAGGGCTGCGCACACAAGACTTCCTCTTGCTGCGCCCTAGTCCCTGCCTAGTCTCATTTTCATTACTAAAGTGATCTCACATTACTCAACCGAACCCGTGTGTCCCAAGCCTATCTCGCGAGTAGATTCCAACTACTCGGCTTGTACCGAAGTCCTATGAAACATTTAAGCATAGCATGTCTACTCGAGGTCTTAGACACTACCCTCACACTTATGGAAAATTTCTGGTTATGCAAGTGGGGTTTCATACAGCCTATACCTAATGCACATTCATACCTCACCCTACGTATGTAAACAAAATAAAAACTTTATAAAAGAGTTAATGCAAACCGGGGCTTGCCTCATTTTCAGCTCTTCCTGTGTGAAGATATATTTTAAGCTCTTGTGGTCTGTGTAGAGATGCACCAAATTCCCCAGAAGTTAGTGCCTCCACATTTTCAGCGCCAATACCACAGCAGCGAGCTCAAGGTCATGAGTCGGATAGTGCTGCTCGTGGTTTCGAATTTGGCGTGAGCCATAGGTGACCACACGTCCTCCTTGCATCAACACGCAGCCGAGCCAGATACCGGACGTGTAAAGGTCCCAAAAATGTGAATACAAAGAAACATGAGTTTGCACAAATGTTGGAGTCATGTGTATGAAAAAGGGGCTTAGTTGAAACTTTTTCCTCATATAATAACATAGGTGAGATTCTTCTAAACCAACTTAGGGTTACTGCATGGATGGACCTCATGTGGATTAAAACCACAGAAATGAAGAACTCAAGTGCAATGGGAGGGTTTAAAAATAAGAGTTTGAACTAAATGTTAAACTCAAACTTCAAATGAGGGAAGGACACAATGGGAATTCAAAACTGTTGTGTTCAAACTCTTGTTTGCAGCAGCTAACACAAGAATCAAATTGCATATTTGGATTCCTTAGATCCAAATTAGTGGGTAGGCAAAGTTTCATTAATTTTTGAAAAGATTTGCTGCCATTTTTCCAAATGGAGTTAAATGTACAAGGAAATTCAAATAAACATTTGAATTTGGATGGAATTTGTCCAACTTTGCAAATGCAGCTCAGTTTCTAACTTTCAAATAATTGGAGTTGAATATTTGTCAAACTTTGGAGAACTTTTGGGAAGAAGTGGCACTGACCAGTGGGGCCCACAGGTCATTGGGGAAGTGAGTGTGCAAAAGATATTCAGTTCAGCCAGTGACGGTCGCTGTTTTTCTCCTCCCCGCGAAGTCACCACGCCACCGAGACAGCCTCGGGTGTTCTCACCACGTGACACCGGGGCGACCAGAGCCACCTCCCTTCCCTCACGATCGTCACGCTGGCGACCTGTTCTTCCCCGCGCTTATCACCTCAGCTCGCGCGTCGCCTCAGTCCCCATTCGCGCGCACAGCAGAGACCTGCCGGTGCCGCTTCCCGTTCGGCCAATTGCAAACCGGCGTTGTTCCCTCCACTGCGTGAGTGATCCTTGCAAAAGTGAGTGCCAGCGCGTGCGCTAGCTGCCCATCTCGCTACTCTGTGGTGTTGCCGCGTCGTTTGATCACAATTTGACGAATTCCGCCGGGCACTGAGGCTCACCATCGGGAATCTGAGGTGGTCACAAGTGGACAGCCCCAGCGAAAGCTTCTCAGGTCCGAGCTAGAGCGCCCTCGGATGCGCTAGGACTCTCTGATGCTCGTCCCCGAAGCTCAAGCCATGAGATGATCTACCGGGCCTGATTTTGAGAAAAATTCACCGTCGGGCACCATCCGACCTTCTGATACGGTAATAACAAATTCGATCGTCCCTCTCGTTCTTAGGCCGTGAAACCTTGCACACAGGAACGCCACTAGCCGGCGATCAGTAGTCCTTCACAACCCTTGTTGGAAAAACGCACGTAGACCGCATGAATTCCAGAATATCCGACCTCAAACGCGGAGGAGGTTTCGGGTGCACGGTGAGACACCATTAGCCGCCGGTCCCGAGCAGTTTTAAGGCTAGGTCGAGCATCCCCATGGTCCACTGGTGCTGTAGTGCCGTTCCAACGAGGTCTGGGCAGGCTAGGATGACCGGGCGACGTTGCCGAACGGGTCCAGAGCCGCCTCGCCGTGGCCAGCTAAGTTAGAGCCATCGCCGGCCGGGGAACAGGGTTCCATCTTGTTCAGCACGTGAAATTAGGCCCTACCGGCGAGGGAGGGCTTGGAGGATGGCCGGGAGACCGGAATCCATCGAAATCCGGCGAGCCCGGCGGCGCGCGGGCGCGGGTGGCCGGAGATAGAAGACGACCCGGCGGGTCCCACCTGTCAGCGACGGTTTTTCAAATTTCTGATCGGCTGTGGCGCGGGGATCTGGTGTGGCCGCGCGGGAAATACCCAGTAGCCCCGTGTGGCTTGCCTCGGCGAATGACACCTGTCCCCTGGACCCACTGACAGCGTTTGAACATTTTGGGGAATTTCAGATTTCAGTTCAAAGTTTAAACAGCCACAACATTTGGTAGGAAAATCCAAAAATTGTGAAACAAATTTTGTTGGATTCCTCTGATAGATTAATATCCAAATATGAAACCCAATTTGTATGAAACCCTTTATTTAACTCTGTAAAATTCTTTAAAGCTTTTTAGCAAAAGAATTTTATAGGGAGTTTGGTTAATCCAAAAATTCTCAAATTTTGCCAGAATAGTCTTTAGGGTATTAGTGAACCCCAGTAAAAGGTTCAGCTCAACTAGAGTTGATTTGATCAGGGAAATTTAGATTTGAAGATGCTGTGTTCAATTGAATACAGAAACATTTTCAGAGAATTTCCAAAACTTGGAAATTCAGTTCTGGGCAGATCTTAGCTCCACAAATGCTAGGAAAATTCATGCAAACTCTATGAGCTATAATTGAAATTGTAGTTTACTAATTTTGGCATGAACATGGGTGTGATCTCAGAATTAATTCTTCTTTTCTTAATTGATTAGAAAATTATTCTGAACGAACCACTCAATGAAAAGTGCTAATTTTTGGTCCAGAGGACTTTCTTGTGACAAGGAACTCACATGAAAAATTTCAGCTCTATTGGAGCTCTGGATCACCCCTGTTCTGTTTACCCACTTAAGGTGATCAATATAGAAGAGGGGAGAAACCACTTAGCACTTAATCATGTGCTTAGATCCAAACCCAAACCACTAGTACCAGTGTCATTTTAAATTCTTAAACAGAGTTCCAATTTTTTGAAAACTTGTTATTAGAACTTCTAGCAAAGTCTTTACAATTATAATTGTGCATATGCATTACGTGTAGCATCTACGTGAAGGACTTCAAGTCATTGCAGTGGAAATCAAAGGAGGGAGGCAAGAGATCAATTCAAGTGGTATCCACTAACTGCATATATATATATATATATATATATATATATATATATATATAAGTCACCTGCAAAACTAAGGCAAGCCCCGGTTTGCATCAAAATTTACAAGTTTTTATTTGTAATCACTTTATACTTCTAGCATTTTATTTATTTGCATTAAGTCTAGGTGGTATGACACTCCAAATGCATGAACCAGAAAACCCTGGAGTTTAATGTAGGATATGTTATGTTATCAATTAATTATAACTGCTGATCTCAAAAAAAGTGTATTAAAAGAGGCATAACTTGAGTAGGCAGATTCCTACTCGTGAAACGGGGTTAAGGGGGATCAATCGGAAGAGTTGGGAATTGATCCTCATAGTTGGGAATGGAGACCGGGCAGGGGATGGAAGGTCAAGGACGTGGTCCTGTGAGCCTAGTCTATGTCTGAGTCGATTAAGGCCCGTTCTAGTGTGCGGCCCCGCTGGACAAGTTTGAGATGTGTACCGGATGCATACTGGCAATATGGGACCCAGGAAACCGATGTAACATGTTAACCTGGGTGTCGAGGCATACCTCACCGTCTGATGCCGCTGCTGAAAGGATAGAGAAGTCGGCTCTTCGAGGGTTTGCCGTAGAGAGACTTAATCCCAGTCGGTGGGACCGGTTCAACACTTGGGTGTCATGTGAAAGGTTGCCACGTAAGACGTCAGTGATGGTTGCTGTGTGCAACGTCGAGTACGGGCGTACGTGTCATGTCAGCCGGGTGGTTTTGATTGCAATCACCGTCGCTCGCGGTAGTGAGCATACTTGTACACTGAGTCGTGACGTAGTAATAAACTGGGAAACATTTAATATGATTCGTGGGTAATCCTCATAATGGAGATGAGGAACGAGCAACACTTCACTAAATTTAATTTTCACCTTCGGCTAGTAGCGTCGAGGCAAAGCGTTTCTTGTTTGATTGTGGAGTCTCGACGTTGATGGCGCAAGGTCAGTATGAGTCTAGGATAGCTCACTAAAGTTACTTTCACCTCGGGCAAGTGACATCGAGATGAAGTGTTTCTTGTTTGATTGTGGAGTCTCGATGTAAGTTGTGCGAGGGCTATAAAAGTTGCTTAAAACTTGAAGTAAGGACTCCCCTTTAGCTCAAGTTGGTCGTTTGTGCAAATTTCTATAACCAGCCCTCTATTGTCATCATGTAGAGTTTCATGACTAGGGTGACGGGTCAGTCTTGCTGAGCTTCGTGCTCACAGATACTGCATAAGTTGTTTTGCAGGTAATAACTGTAGGCTGATATGTACGGGTGCCCGATGAGACTCGGAACTCTCCGAGTGGTGAACTCATGGCAACCCCTGCCGCTGCTATTATGACAGTGTTGCTAGCGAGAAGGGTCCGCGGGCTGGAAACCTTCTCGGTTGCTTAGCATAGGTATGAGACGTGAGTTATAATAGTCTTCCGCTGTAGCAAATTTTTGAGAAGTATGTGTAAAATTTACACTTTGTAAGCTTCCGCTTGATGTATGTAATATGATGCTTTATTATGTGTGTTGTTGGGTGCCGCATCGCAAGGCACCACCCAATGCGATTCCCGGGCGATGTGCCCCGTTCCCGTGAACCGGGACGGCGGGCCCTCACAGCGTGGTATCAGAGCCGCATTGGTAATAGCGCACGGAATAAGGATCGTATTACGACAAAAACTAAGGATACGGTGAGGAAACGGTAATAGGCCCACATAAGGACTATAGTAGTATAGTTACTTAAGGTGGCAGTACTAACATACTTGTTATAATTATGAAATTCTTGATTATGTAACGACGCACCTACGCTCAGGTAAGCATGGTAAGGAACGCCACCGAAACCGGTTCAATTTCGGTTAGCTTGGTGTGAGACGTTAATATGAAACTCTTGGACTCTTCATGTTCCTGAGTTCATATGAAACGCTGATCCCTAGCGTGCATTAGGCAAGTAAGTGGAGACCCCATCGTGTGGTCAGTAACACGATAGTGTGTTCTTCTGGAATTAGCCCAGGAGGACATATGCAGCGCTTGCCATCGGCGTGCCCTGCAGGGCAGTAGGTGGTATCTGTTGGGTTGATAACATTCCCAACCGTGATGACCCGTTCATGATATACTCGGGTTCCCCGTCATATGGTGTTGAAACACGATCACGTACCTTGAGACATGACTTAACTCAAGGACGGCCGTTTGGCAATGATACGGGCGTTTGTATTTACTTTCAACTATAGAACTGCCTAAAATGAAACAACCCTTGAGTGCACCACTATTGAGTGTCTTCTGCAGGTACTAACCACGTACGTATCCCGTGTAGTACACGTGTGTGAGAGACCGTTTAGTGCCACTGATTAGACGTATATACAGGTATAATCCGGTTTAGGATTTTCTTTGGTGAGGCTACGTAGTACCGATATGTTTCGTACGGTGCATCGACACCGTACCACACATAATAACCTATTCCCTATGAAAAAAATGATTCATGAGCTAACTTTCAACTAAAAATGGAAGTTTGAAACAAATATTAGTTACTAACTCTTATTTTGAACTAAGATTCAAATAAGAGAGTGTCTAGGTTTTAAAGATTTCAAGAACAGAGTGCTCTGTTTCTGGCAGACATTTTTGCTGGACTTTAACAGAGCATAACTCTGAGTAGCTTTAACCAATTAAGTTGTATGATACAGTTCTGGAAGGTTTTTCAAGTGCTCTACAACTCTCTTGTAGACCTCCAGAGCAAAATCATAAGTTAAGTTGGTGAAAAGTCCAGTTGAAGGCAAACTGTTCAGAACCAGGACAGTAGCAAAACCTCTCTGGACCTTTCTGTTTTTAACCCATAACTTCCTGTAGAAAAATCCCTAGGGAGCCTGTGATACACCGTTGCAAAGGTTATGAGATATGCAACATTGTTGTAGTTCAAAAGTTGTTCAGACTCTTGTTGTATTTTCATATATAACTGTGATAAAATCAGCCACATACAAAGGAGATGCTGGCAAATTTTATCCAGAAAGTCTGTCAACTTTGCGAAATCATAACTTTTGATCCAGAAGTGATATGGAGGCATTTGGATACTCGTTGGAAAGATATTAAAGTTAACTTTAACTTTGGTATTCAACATGAGTTATGAAAATGTTTCTAACTGGATCGAAATCTGGTTTGTAAAGGACCGGTCAATCTGCTTTAAAATCCTTGCTGTTAGATACATCAGTTTGCGCTTAAATCATTTTGCTTACATGTTAAGATTTCATTATCAGTGTTGCACTACTTTGTTTATGGAATAAATCCAGTGATAGTGTTGAACTGATAATGAACTCGTGCAATTGCAGAATGGTGCGAACTCGTTCCATGAGTGAGGTGGATGGTTCCAGTGGTGGTGATGGTGATAACTCTCCACAGCGGGAGCAGCGAGCTCCGCAACCGCAGCCGCCACCAGGACCTTCACCCATGGTCACAATGGCGGACATTCTGGCTGCCATGACGGGTGCAAACGATGAGCGAACCGACTTGCTCCGCACCCTGGTGATGAATACATCCTGTCAAGGGGGATGCCAAGACGAAGACTTGCGCCAACCTCAACTGAATTCCTATGTTGAGTTCTTAGCAACTCAACCACCGGTATTCATTGAAGCTGAGGATCCTCTGGTGGCGGATAGCTGGATCCGTACCATTGAGTCTATGTTCGGGTTGCTTCAATGCACCAAACATCAGAAGGTTTCATACGCAGCGCAACAACTTCATGGGTCCGCCAGTGCAAGGTGGGCAAATCAACTCGCCTCCTTACCAGCTGGACATGACTGTACATGGGCAGAATTCCGGAAGGTATTTCTCGGGTATCATGTTCCGTCCGGAATAATTCAGCGGAAACTCGAGGAGTTTCTGGCCTTAAAACAAGGAGGGAGGGGTGCATACGAGCATTCGCGAGTGTTCAACAAGCTGGCGCAGTATGCGCCTCAACATGTAAACACCGAAGCGCAAAAGTGTGAATGGTTCTTACGCAGCCTCAATCCCAAGCTAAAGGAGAGACTCGTTTTAGCTGATCGAAAGAACTTCACCGAATTGATGAGTGCTGCCATCATGGTCGAAGATGCTCAGCGGGAAGTTCAGGCTGAGAAAAGAAAGAACCATATACCACCGGAGCGTAGCAGTAGTGCTCCGCAGAAATACAGGGTGGTAGACAGTACCTTGAACTGTCAGCTGATGCAGCCGGCTCGAAGACTCCAGCAACATTTGGGTCGTTCAACTCAATACTCTGAAGTCGGACAGCTGCAACAACGGTATATGCAGCCACGTTATTCTGCTTCTCAAGTGTTCTTGCCACAGCAGAATACCACTAATGTCCATGCACAGAGCAACCAGGAACCGGCTGAGAAACCGTGCTTCACATGCGGGTACTTGGGTCACATAAGCAGAAAGTGTCCAGAAAGGATACGCTACAGAGATACTACACCAGAGCAGGGTATAAATCAACCCCGGGCTCAGCTTCAAGAAACTGCACCAAAATCCGGGCGCATTTATCATACAGCTCTAGAGGATGTGCCAGATGGGGCACCCGTACTAGCGGGAATGTTCACCCTCAATGGAATGCCCGTGTTAATTTTATTTGACTCTGGAGATACACACAATTTCATCAGTAGGTTGTTTGTGTGCAAAGCTGAGCTCTCCACCTCTACACCGAAGGATCACTATCTTGTCCGCTCACCTGGTGGAAATATAGCTGCTAATGAAGTAGTGATCAAAGCACCCTTGTGCTTAGGTGGAAACATATACCCCACAACCCTCATTGTATTAGAGGGGCAGAAGATCGACGTGATTCTAGGAATGGCGTGGATGAACTACCACGGGGCTGTTCTCGACATCGGTCCATGGATTGTTAGTTTGGACTCTCCGATCTACGGTCTCCAAACGCTCATACTTGAAGCCGTGGATTCTAAAAATCCAGTGGTGTACCACAGTGTGACCACGAAACTGGAGGATATTCCAGTGGTCCGTGAGTACCCAGATGTGTTTCCCGACGATCTTCCAGGGATGCCGCCTGAGAGGGATGTGGTATTCAAGATCGAGTTAGCACCGGGGACCACACCAATATCTCGGAGGCCGTACAAAATGTCTCTGAAGGAATTAGCTGAACTGAAAGAACAGCTAAAGGACTTAATGAACAAAGGGTTCATCCGACCAAGCTCATCGCCATGGGGCTGTTCAGCCCTCTTTGTGAAGAAAAAGGATGAGTCACTTCAATTATGTGTGGATTATCGGCCGCTGAATGCAGTGACGATCAAAAATAAATATCCGTTGCCGCGGATCGATATATTATTTGATCAGTTAGTGGGTGCCAAGGTATTCTCCAAGATGGACTTACGGTCTGGTTATCATCAGATAAAGATCAGAGCGGAGGATATACTGAAGACGGCCTTCTCGACTAGATACGGGCTCTATGAGTATCTAGTCATGTCTTTCGGGTTAACAAATGCACCCGCGCACTTCATGTATCTCATGAATTCAGTATTCATGCCAGAGTTGGATCAGTTTGTCGTGGTTTTCATCGACGACATTCTCGTATACTCCAAATCAGAGGAGGAGCACACCAAACATCTACATATTGTGCTCCAACGCCTACGAGAACATAAGCTGTATGACAAATTCAGCAAGTGTGAATTTGGGATCAGCAAAGTACAATTTTTAGGCCACATTATTTCAGCGGAGGGTGTGGCCGTGGATCCAACTAAAATTGAGCAAGTCTTGAAGTGGGAGTCTCCAACATCGGTTCATCAAATCCGCAGTTTTCTAGGACTAGCGGGTTATTACCGGAGGTTTATTCCCAGCTTCTCGAAGGTGGCTAAACCGATGACAGAGTTGCTGAAGAAGAGCAGCAAGTATGTGTGGACAGAGGCCTGTGAAGGGGCATTTCAAACTCTAAAGAAACATCTCACAACGGCACCGGTGTTAGCCCAACCGGATACAACAAAACCTTTTGATGTTTATTGTGATGCCTCAGGCATTGGACTTGGCTGCGTCTTAATGCAGGATAGACGCGTTATCGCGTATGGGTCTCGTCAACTCCGCAACCACGAGCAGCACTACCCCACTCATGACCTAGAACTTGCTGCGGTGGTGCTTGCGTTGAAGATGTGGAGGCACTACTTACTCGGGAATTTAGTGCACCTCTACACCGACCATAAGAGCCTCCAATACATATTCACTCAGAAGGATATCAATATGACGCAGCGGAGATGGTTGGAATTAATCAAAGATTATGAGCTCGAGATCCATTACCATCCGGGCAAAGCTAACGTGGTGGCTGATGCACTCAGTCGTAAATCCCACGTGAATAACTTGTCAGTTGTTCCAGATGAGGCTGAAAAACCAAGCTTGCGGGTGATTCCATATGGGTCATTGTATAATCTTGCTCTTGTGCCTACCCTTAGAGAGGAGATTGTACAAGCCCAGAAGAGAGATAGAGGGATGCGGAATATACGAGCAAGGATTAAAGAGGATAAGATGAAATGTTTCCGGGAAGATGATCAAGGCGTGTTATGGTTTAACGACCGTATCGTGGTACCCCGGAACCTGAAGCTTAGAAAGAAGATCTTGGACGAAGCTCATATGTCCAAGTACTCGATACATCCAGGGAGCAATAAGATGTATCAAGATCTTAAAACAAAATTTTGGTGGACTCGGATGAAGCGAGAAATTGCCAAATATGGATCTGAATGTGATACATGTCGGCGAGTCAAGGCTGACCACATAAAGAAAGCGGGAATGCTGCAACCATTAAGCGTTCCGGCATGGAAGTGGGAGGACATCAGCATGGACTTTATTGTCGGACTGCCTCTCACGTCTAGAAAGCATGACTCCATTTGGGTGATTGTTGATCGCTTAACCAAATCAGCCCACTTCATCCCAGTGAATACGGGATTCCAGACTAAGCATTATGCAGAGCTGTATCTCTCCAGAATTGTATGCTTACATGGAGTCCCCAAAACCATCATATCTGATCGGGGTTCAATATTTGTTGCTCGTTTCTGGGAGCAACTACATGAATCTCTGGGAACAAAATTAATCAGAAGCTCAGCATACCATCCTCAGACCGACGGTCAAACAGAGAGGGTGAATCAAATTTTAGAAGATATGCTGAGGGCATGTGCCATAGATCATGGAAAGAACTGGGATAACCATTTGCCATTAGAAGAGTTCTCCTACAACAATGGTTACCAATCCAGTATTAAAATGGCACCATACGAAGCACTTTATGGCAGGAAGTGCCGCACACCACTCAATTGGTGTGAATCTGGCGAGAGGGTGATTTTCGGCATTGATCTTGTAAAAGATGCCGAAGAGCGGGTCCAGTTGATTCAAGAGAACTTCAGGGCCGCTCAATCTCGCCAGAAGAGCTATGCGGACCAGCGACACCGACCCTTGTGTTTTGAAGTCGGAGGTCACGTCTATCTCCGAGTATCCCCGATGAAGGGGATTCATCGATTTGGGGTCAAGGGAAAGCTAGCGCCTCGCTTTGTGGGTCCGTTCCTTATTACAGAACGGTGTGGGCTGGTAGCCTACCATTTGGAGCTGCCGCCATCCTTATCGGGCATCCACGACGTCTTCCATGTCTCACACTTGAGGAAGTGTTTGAAGAGACCGACAGAGGTCTTTTCAGAAGACATGGAGATATTGCAACCGGATCTCACCTACGCCGAGAAGCCCATCAAGATTATCGATGAGAAGAGCCGGATCACTCGAAATCGGACTTTGAAATTTCACAAAGTCCTGTGGAGTAATCACACACCGGAAGAAGCGACTTGGGAGAGTGAAGATTACCTCCACAAGAACTATCCGGAACTTTTGTCATAATTATTGTAATTACCTTCCGCCTCATCTTTCTTTTGTAATCTCGGGACGAGATTCTTTTAAGGGGGGAGGATTGTAAAGCTCCCAAAAATGTGAATACAAAGAAACATTTGTTTGCACAAGTGTTGGAGTCATGTGTATGAAAAAGGGGCTTAGTTGAAACTTTTTCCTCATATAATAACATAGGTGAGATTCTTCTAAACCAACTTAGGGTTACTGCATGGATGGACCTCATGTGGATTAAAACCAAAGAAATGAAGAACTCAAGTGCAATGGGAGGGTTTAAAAATAAGAGTTTGAACTAAATGTTAAACTCAAACTTCAAATGAGGGAAGGACACAATGGGAATTCAAAACTGTTGTGTTCAAACTCTTGTTTGCAGCAGCTAACACAAGAATCAAATTGCACATTTGGATTCCTTAGATCCAAATTAGTGGGTAGGCAAAGTTTCATTAATTTTTGAAAAGATTTGCTTCCCATTTTTCCAAAAGGAGTTAAATGTACAAGGAAATTCAAATAAACATTTGAATTTGGATGGAATTTGTCCAACTTTGCAAATGCAGCTCAGTTTCCAACTTTCAAATAATTGGAGTTGAATATTTGTCAAACTTTGGAGATCTTTTGAGGAGAAGTGGCACTGACCAGTGGGGCCCACAGGTCATTGGGGAAGTGAGTGTGCAAAAGATATTCAGTTCAGCCAGTGCACGGTCGCTGTTTTTCTCCAACCCGCGAAGTCACCGCGCCACCGAGACAGCCTCGGGTGTTCTCACCGCGTGACACCGGGGCGACCAGAGCCACCTCCCTTCCCTCACGATCGTCGCACTGGTGACCTGTTCTTCCCCGCGCTTATCACCTCAGCTCGCGCGTCGCCTCAGTCCCCATTCGGCCGATTGCTGGTGCCGCTCCCCGTTCGGCCGATTGCAAACCGACGTTGTTCCCTCCACTGCATGTGTGATCCACGGCAAAAGTGAGCGCCAGCGCGTGTGCTAGCTGCCCATCTCGCTACTCCATGGTGTTGCCGCGTCGTTTGATCACAATTTGACGAATTCCGCCGGGCACCGAGGCTCACCATCGGGAAACTGAGGTGGTCTCACATGGACAGCCCCACCGAAAGCTTCTCAGGCCCGAGCTAGAGTGCCCTCGGATGCGCTAGGACTCCCTGATGCTCGTCCCCGAAGCTCAAGCCATGAGATGATCTACCGGGCCCGAATTTGAGTAAAATTCACCGTCGGGCACCATCCGACCTTCTGATATGGTAATAACAAATTTGATCGTCCCTCTCGTTCTTAGGCCGTGAAACCTTGCACACAGGACCGCCACTAGCCGGCGATCAGTAGTCCTTCACAACCCTTGTTGGAAAGACGCACGTAGACCGCATGAATTCCAGAATTTCCGACCTCAAACGCGGAGGAGGTTTCGGGTGCACGGTCAGACACCATTAGCCGCCTGTCCCGAGCAGTTTTGAGGCTAGGTCGAGCATCCCCATGGTCCACTGGTGCTGTAGCGCCGTTCCACCGAGGTCTGAGCAGGCTAGGATGACAGGGCGACGTTGCCGAACGGGTCCAGAGCCGCCGCGCCGTGGCGAGCTAGGTTAGAGCCATCGCCGGCCGGGGAAGAGGGTTCCATCTTGTTCAGCACGTGAAATTATGCCCTAATGGCGAGGGAGGGCTCAGGGGATGGCCGGGAGACCGGAATCCGTCGAAATCCGGCGAGCCCGGCGGCGCGCGGGCGCGGGTGGCCGGAGGTAGAAGACGACCCGGCGGGTCCCACCTGTCAGCGACGGTTTTTTCAAATTTCTGATCGGCTGTGGCGCGGGAATCTGGTTTGTCCGCGCGGGAAATACCCAGTAGCCCCGTGTGGCTAGCCTCGGCGAATGACACCTGTCCCCTGGACCCACTGACAGCGTTTGAACATTTTGGGGAATTTCAGATTTCAGTTCAAAGTTTAAACAGCCACAACTTTGGGTAGGAGAATCCAAAAATTGTGAAACAAATTTTGTTGGATTCCTCTGATAGAGTACTATCCAAATATGAAACCCAATTTGTATGAAACCCTTTATTTAATTCTGTAAAATTCTTTAAAGCTTTTTAGCAAAAGAATTTTAGAGGGAGTTTGGTTAATCCAAAGATCCTAAAATTTTGCCACAATAGTATTTAGGGTATTAGTGAACCCCTGTAAAAGTTTCAGCTCAATTAGAGTTGATTTGATCACGGAAATTTAGATTTGAAGATGCTGTGTTCAATTGAATACAAAAACATTTTCAGAGAAATTCCAAAACTTGGAAATTCAGTTCTCGGCAGACCTTAGCTCCACAAATGCCAGGAAAATTCATGCAAACTCTATGAGCTATAATTGAAATTGTAGTTCACTAATTTTGGCATGAACATGGGTGTGATCTAAGAATTAATTCTTCTTTGCTTAATTGCTTAGAAAATTATTCTGAACGAACCACTCAATGAAAAGTGCTAATTTTTGGTCCAGAGGACTTTCTTGTGACAAGGAACTCACATGAAAAATTTCAGCTCTATTGGAGCTCTGGATCACCCCTGTTCTGTTTACCCACTTAAGGTGATCAATATAGAAGAGGGGAGAAACCACTTAGCACTTAATCATGTGCTTAGATCCAATCCCAAACCACTAGCACCAGTGTCATTTTAAATTCTTAAACAGAGTTCCAATTTTTGAAAACTTGTTACTAGAACTTCTAGCAAAGTCTTTACAATTATAAATGTGCATATTCATTACGTGTAGCATCTACGTGAAGGACTTCAAATCATTGGAGTGGAAATCAAAGGAGGGAGGCAAGAGATCAATTCAAGTGGTCTCCACTAACTGCATATATATATAAGTCACCTGCAAAACTAAGGCAAGCCCCGGTTTGCATCAAAACTTACAAGTTTTTATTTGTATTCACTTTATACGTCTAGCATTTTATTTATTGCATTAAGTCTAGGTGGTATGACACTCCAAATGCATGAACCAGAAAACCCTGGAGTTTAATGTAGGATATGTTATGTTATCAATTAATTATAACTGCTGATCTCAACAAAAAGTGGATTAAAAGAGGCATAACTCGAGTAGGCAGATTCCTACTCGTGTAACGGGGTTAAGGGGGATCAATCGGAAGAGTTGGGAATTGATCCTCATAGTTGGGAATGGAGACCGGGCAGGGGATGGAAGGTCAAGGACGTGCTCCTGTGAGCCTAGTCTATGTCTGAGTCGATTAAGGCCCGTTCTCGTGTGCGGCCCCACTGGACAAGTTTGAGATGTGTACCGGATGCATACTGGCAATATGGGACCCAGGAAACCGATGTAACATGTTAACCTGGGTGTCGAGGCATACCTCACCGTCTGATGCCGCTGCTTAAAGGATAGAGAAGTCGGCTCTACGAGGGTTTGCCGTAGAGAGACTTAATCCCAGTCGGTGGGACCGGTTCGATATTTGGGTGTCGTGTGAAAGGTTGACACATACGACGTCAGTGATGGGTGCTGTGTGCAACGTCGAGTACGGGCGTACGTGTCGTGTCAGCCGGGTGGTTTTGATTGCAATCACCGTCGCTCGCGGTAGTGAGCATACTTGTACACTGAGTCGTGACGTAGTAATAAACTGGGAAACATTTAATATGCTTCGTGGGTAATCCTCATAATGGAGATGAGGAACGAGCAACACTTCACTAAATTTAATTTCCACCTTGGGCTAGTAGCATCGAGGCAAAGCGTTTCTTGTTTGATTGTGGAGTCTCGACGTTGATGGCACAAGGTCAGTATGAGTCTAGGATAGCTCACTAAAGTTACTTTCACCTCGGGCAAGTGACATCGAGATGAAGCGTTTCTTGTTTGATTGTGGAGTCTCGATGTAAGTTGTGCGAGGGCTATAAAAGTTGCTTAAAACTTGAAGTAAGGACTCCCCTTTAGCTCAAGTTGGTCGTTTGTGCAAATTTCTATAACCAGCCCTCTATTGTTATCATGTAGAGTTTCATGACTAGGGTGACGGGTCAGACTTGCTGAGCTTCATGCTCACAGATACTGCATAAGTTGTTTTGCAGGTAATAACTGTAGGCTGATATGTACGGGTGCCCGATGAGACTCGGAACTCCCCGAGTGGTGAACTCATGGCAACCCCTGCCGCTGCTATTATGACAGTGTTGGTAGCGAGAAGGGTCCTCGGGCTGGAAACCTTCTCGGTTGCTTAGCATAGGTATGAGACGTGAGTTGTAATAGTCTTCCGCTGTAGCATATTTTTGAGAAGTATGTGTAAAATTTACACTTTGTAAGCTTCCGCTTGATGTATGTAATATGATGCTTTATTATGTGTGCTGTTGGGTGCCGCATCGCACGGCACCAGCCAATGCGATTCCCGGGCGAGGTGCCCCGTTCCCGTGAACCGGGATGGCAGGTCCTCACAGGACGCATAACAATATATGTCAAAAGGCTTAGTCTTTTCCGGTTGAGCTAAGACCGGGGCTGTTGTGAGATGCTTCACCAATGTTTGAAACGCTCCTTCACAAGCTGAGTTCCATACATATTTCGTCCCCTTCTTCAATAATTCAATCATCCGCTTAGCAAGCTTGGAGAAACTCAGGATGAACCTCCGGTAATATCCCGCTAAACAGAGGAAGCTTCTGACTTCATGGATAGAAGTGAAGATTTCCATTTCAGCACTTGTTCAATTTTACTTGGATCAACCGCAATGCCTTCCGCTGAGATGATATGTCCCAAAAATGGCACCTGACTGATCCAAAACTCACATTTGCTGAACTTGGCATAGAGTTTATGGTCCCGCAATCGTTGAAGGACGATTCACAAGTGTTTGGCGTGTTCTTCTTCCGACTTGGAGTAAACAAAAATATCATCAATGAACACCACCACGAACTTTTCCAACTCTGGCATGAACACCAAGTTCATGAGGTACATCAAATGTGTCGGGGCATTGGTGACACCAAAAGACATGACGAGATATTCATATAGTTCATAACTCGTCGAGAATGCCGTCTTTGGGATATACTCCGCCTGGATCTTTATTTGATGATACCCGGAGCGAAGGTCCACGTTTGAAAACACACTTGCACCCACAACTTGATCGATCAAGATGTCAATGCGGGGCAGTGGATTATTATTGTTGATGGTGACGGCGTTGAGCAGTCGGTAATCCACACACAACCTCAAGGTTTAATCCTTCTTCTTGACAAACAGCACCGAGCATCCCTATGGCGAGGAACTCGGTCTAATGAAACCCTTGCTCAACAAGTCATTGAGCTGTTCCTTCAACTCAGCCAGCTCATTCGAAGCCATCTTATACGGTCTCCGCGATATTGGTGTAGTCCTGAGTGCAATTTCAATCTTGAACTCCACATCCCGTTTAGGTGGCATGCCTGGAAGATCATTCGGGTACACGTCGGCGTATTCTCTCGTTCTACAGGGATGTCCTCTAACTTGGGAGCTTCAGTATGATAGGCAGCTGAAACTTCTGGGACCGGATTGTCTAATATAAGTGAATGCGGACTCTGGAGTGGAGAGTTGAGTTGAACTGTCTGTGATAGAGTTTCTAGGACAGCACCATGGTAACTTAGACATGATATCCCTAAGATTGTATCAATCTTCTGCCCCTTAAGAATAATCATAGTAGTGGGATATATTCTCCCACCTAAGCACAATGGTGCTTTTGGAATCATCAAATTTGCTGAAATCTTCCCTCCCGGTGATCAGATCATATATGAGTGCTCGGTTGAAAGGACTTGCAGTTGATGCTTAACCGCATATGATGCACTTATGAAGTTGTGGGTTGCACCAGAATAAAATAAAATTATGATTGCTCGATCGTTGAGAGTGAACGTACCCGCCAGCACGTTCTCTCCTTCGGGGGCGTCCTCAATGTCAAGGTAACGAACGCATCCCTGTCGCTGACCTACCTTTTTCACCGGTGGTCGGCCTCAAGCATCGTACTGATATTGGGCTTGCCCGCTGCTTTGCTGCCCCTGTGGACAGTCCTTCAAAAAATGACCTGCCTGGCCACACGTATAACATGTGTAGCAAGGTGGTCCTCCGCTGACCGGTGGACGGAATCACAGAGCATGTTGTGGCGGTGGAAACGTCCGGAGTACCATCTGCTGCTGTTGCTGCTGTTGCGGTGGTGGCATCGGCGGTCGGAATGGGGGTGGCTGAAAAGAACGACCCCCAAACTGTAGGATCGAAGAGCACGTGAAAAGCTACCAGAGGGGGGGTGAATGGTAGATTAAAAATTTCGCAGCGGAAACAACAAAAACCCCTCAGCAAAAAATCAATCGGTTAAAGAAACTGTGCGTGCAAGTTTTTTCAAACCTGTTCAACCGTTACAAATCAAGTAGAGAGGTAGAGAATCAAGTCACGGATCTAATGCAACAAGAATCACTTGAAAACACGAAGTAAAACTTGAGATACGATCAAAACATTAAACGAAGATCAATCTGTTCTACCCGATATAAAACAGATCTGCAACGCTGCAAAGAAACTCGTGTATCTCAAAAACTACAGATCCGAAGCTCGTGAAAATTTTGTAGATGATAGATAATTGAGTTGTAAAGACAACCCAATAAGAATCACGTCAATCGGATCTGTAAAACTCGAGTTATGAACGAAACACCGAAGCAACGTCGGTCTGTCCAGAAACTCGGCGAGAAAGACTTCACGAACAACAAGTCGGACGAACAAGGCACAAAAGCTCCTCGAAACTATGAAATTTATTCAATAGAAACACAAGAGGAACAGCCCAAAGTTCTCTCCCACCGGAGCTCTGGCCTCCCTTGCTTTTATAGCCAGCCCTCAGGCTAAACAATCCAATCTAGGACTCCTACTCCTAATTGGACTCGTATCCTAACTTACCATAACTGCTCAGGACTCTCCTATTCGCAGATAGAAGCAATCGTGAGACTTCCAAACACCTTAGGAACGTCCTAAACATTCCTAAAACAACTCAACTTCGTGCCTAGCACAAAATCCTATCATAACCAACTCAAATCTTCCATATTTGAGCTATATCCGACTCAGCCTCAGCCTTGGTACGCAATCCAGCTGGTTGGACCTTTCCGACCAATTCTTTACGTCCACTTCTCTTCATCACGCCTTGGAACAATGTTGCCACGTCCATGCACTCCTTGCACACATGCAAACACCTTCCAACGACGTACACACAACCTTCATATGCACTGCCCTTGATCCAAACATGCTGCGCGACCTCCTGATCAACTCAACCACAGCTCCTCCCGAACTTGATTGTTGGAACCTCATCTCCTCCCTGAGACTAGTCCAAGGATCCCGTCACCAGCCATGTCTTGAACTCAAGCAACACCTGCACATGAATAAACAACCAATTCTTCCGAGCACAAGTCTTCGACTTGACTCACGTTAGTTCGAAAACCACAACACCTTACATGAGCACGTCACATAAGCATGTTGCAAACCATATCAAATGATAACAGCCATAACCACCAAAACACACCAAAAACTTAGCAAATTAATACTAAGCAAACCTTCCCATAAAGCAAGTTTGAAACATTGCGAGTTAAAAGCAAAAACAAGACGCTGCAGTTCTACGAGTTGAACTTCACGGGAGCTCCCTAAAAACAAGCTCCAGACCTCACAGAAGCTCTCCGGACCTTGCAGGAGCTCTCCGGACCTTGCGTCGGACCTTGCCAACACTTGGCGGACCTAACAAAGAACTTGTCGGACCTTGCCACAGAAGAATGTTTTGGCAATATTCAAAACTTTGAATGTTAATGCTAACTTTTATCCTAATTGCCAATGTATTCAGCACACATAGGTCTCACAATCTCCCCCTTGATGAATGCATTGGCAACACCAATTAAAATCCGAACATTGGCTTATGAAAAGTTTTGAAAATCGTTGAAAACTCATTTCTCCCCCTTTATTAATTTCTCCCCATTTTTTAAAATCAGAGAAGGAAGAAAGTGTATATGCAAAGTGTAAAAAAAATCTCTCCTTATACATATTTCTCCCCCTTTGACAATGTATTCAGCAAGGTTCAAAAGAGAGATTTTTAAATGTTATGAGCATATTATAACATATACATACAAAACAAAGCTCATCCAAGTCATACTATCAGGTTACTTACACTATCACATCAATGACATACATAAAGTAGTGTAGGCCATGCTAGAGATCAAATGTATTTTTCAGTTTAAGCAAGTCATGATCTCCCTTACCAACTATTTCAAAACCTGAAAACATGACACTTGTTGCTGCATTTTTATTATTCATAATAATTTAAGGCACAAAGTTGATCATATGATATTTGCAAGAGATTATATGCCGCATCAGCCTTATTCTAACCAACCAAGCCAAACCTATGTCATTTGACAATCAGAAGCTTAAGGACATGGTTTTAGTCATACACAATTCTTTCCAAGTTCATATCTTAGTGCAATGATAAGCAATCTCAAAAGAAGAAGTGCGATGCATGCATATTCTCTTGATCTTTTCTCAATTTTTTATTTGAAAACTCAACATGTGAGCTGATCACTTGATTAATTTTTTATGATTAAAAGCACTTGTGAGCACGCAACAAGTTCAAAACAGCAAGAAAGTTCGATCATGACCAGATTTAGTGTAAGTAATTATTCCAATTACTAGTCATGGAAAAAACTACAAAATGTATAACATGAGTAATGTAGTAAGAACTTTCAGCCTGTAAAAGGAATCACAAAGTCATATATGTATGAAATACTATGCTCATATTATTTTCGTTTCAGATTCACACATAGACTTTCAAAGTTTTAAAAACTCCCCCTCAATTTAATCCATGAGGATGCATAACCCCTATTTCACTACGAATGAAACAAAAACGAGTGAAATCTAAAGGTTTTGTAAAAATATCAGCCAATTGTTGTTCGGTATCGACATGGTGAAGCACAATGTTTCCTTTTTCAACATCATCACGAAGAAAGTGATACCTAATGTCAATGTGCTTAGTTCTAGAGTGTTTCACGGGGTTTTTAGCAATACAAATTGCACTAGTGTTATCACAAAAAAGTGGAACACTATCTAAATTAACCCCATAGTCCTTAAGTGTTTGAACAATCCAAAGAATTTGTGAGCAAGCGCTAGCCGCAGATACATATTCAGATTCGGCCGTGGATTGTGCAACTGAACTTTGTTTTCTAGAGGACCAAGCAACAAGTGAATTACCAAGAAAATAACAAGCACCCGAAGTACTTTTCCTATCAATCCTACAACCCCCAAAATCAGCATCCGAAAAAGCTTTCAAAGAAATGGTTGAGGAAGAAGGAAGAAAAATGCCAAATTCTTGAGTTCCATGTAGTTACCTGAGAATCCTTTTGATGGCTTGGCGATGTGAAGCACGTGGAGAAGCTTGAAAACGTGCACAAAGACATACGCTGAATTGTATGTCTGGTCTTGACGCCGTGAGATACAAAAGTGATCCAATCATACTTCTGTATTCTTTTTTATTGACCGGGTCACCATCTTCGTCAAGTTCAAGTGTTGTTGCTGTTCCCATTGGTGTCCGAAGAGGCTCGCATTTATCTATGTTGAAGCGCTTAAGAAGGTCCTTTGTATACTTAGTTTGATGCACAAAAGTTCCTTCTTTTGTTTGCTTGATTTGCAGCCCCAAAAAGTATGTGAGTTCTCCCATCATACTCATCTCAAATTCTGAACTCATCATAGCTGAAAACTTGGACACGAGATCATGAGAAGCACAATCAAGGATAATATCATCCACATACACTTGAACGAATAATGAGTCATTGCCATGCTTAAGTACAAAAAGAGTTTTATCAACCTTGCCCATGGTAAACCCCTTTTCAAGTAAGAATGTTTTTAACCTATCATACCATGCTCTAGGGGCTTGTTTTAGACCGTACAAGGCTTTGGGCAGTTTGTAAACATGATTAGGAAAATTTGGATTTTCAAAACCCGGTGGCTGCTTAACATAAACCTCCTCCTCTATGTAGCCATTAAGAAAAGCACTTTTAACATCCATTTGATATAACTTGAAACATTTAGATGCAGCAAATTCTAATAAAATTCTTATAGCTTCTAATCTAGCAACAGGAGCAAATGTTTCATCAAAATCTAGACCTTCAATTTGAGTGAAACTTTGAGCAACCAACCTAGCTTTATTCGTAACCACAACCCCATCCTCACTTTGCTTATTTTTAAATACCCATTTAGTTCCAATTAATGTGGGACCTTGAGGTGGAGGTACAAGTTTCCAAAAATTATTTCTTTCAAAATTTTCTAACTCTTCTTGCATGGCATTAATCCAAGATTCATTAGTGAGTGCGTGTGATATATCCTTGGGTTCAAAAGAAGCAACAAAAGCAGAATGAGCATGAGAGTTTGGATCGCAAAACCTGGACCGAGTGACTCGTTCATGCAAGCTTCCAATGATTTGTTGTGGAGGATGACTTTTGAGTACTCGGAGGGGAGTAGAAACTTCACAAGCACCTTCTTCTTCATGTTTGGACCTTTGATTAGGAGAGCTTGTTGATTGAGGAAGGTCCGAACCAGCAGTAGTAACTGTTGGTGCTGGTTGTGGTGCCAAATCAGCAGCTTGATCGTTATTTACTTCTGAGTTTTCGGGCAGCAGCACCACTTCTTCATCTTCTTCAATAAAAATACTCCCCCCCTGCGGATATGGATCCAGACCTGCAATATCGGAGCTAGTACTTGGGCTAGCTTCATCAAAAGAAACCTCGCAAGTCTCCACAATTTTGTTAGTGTCAAGTAAAAGCACACGGTAGCCTCTAGTATGAGATGGATAACCAAGAAACATGCCATCAATAGATCTAGCTTCAAATTTATCAAGATTACCATGTTTCTTAACAAAGAATTTGCAACCAAAAACCCTAAAGTGTGTAACACTAGGCCTATGTCCAAACCGGAGCTCATATGGGCTTTTTCCAAGCTTAGCACGCAAGAAAACACGATTTGAGACATAACAAGCGGTTGCAATTGCATCAGCCCAAAATTTCCTAGGAGTTTGATATTCATCAAGAATAGTCCTAGCCATCTCAACTAAGGTCCTGTTCTTTCTTTCTATGACACCATTTTGTTGTGGTACATAGGGTGAAGAGTATTGATGATCTATTCCATTTTCAGCACAAAAGTGATCAAAGGATTGGCTTTTAAATTCAGTTCCGTTATCACTTCTAATTGCTTTTAATGATCCTGGGTGATCAATAGATAATCTAAGAAATAAAGTTCTAAAATGACTAAAAGCTTCATTCTTAGATGCCATAAAATAAACCCAAGAATATCTGGAATAATCATCAAAAATCACAAGCACATACCATTTACCTCCGAAGGATTGAACACGTGCCGGACCTACTGTGTCAAGATCTAAAAGTTGTCCCAGTTCAGCTGTCATGGTCATTGTGAGAGGAGCATGTGAACCTGCAACAAACTTAGCATGTCTACAAGAAGAGCACACAATATCATTGTCCTTTTTAAGCTTCGGCAGCCCACGTATGCGATCGAGAGCACTAACACGAGTGAGATGATCAAAGCCTATGTGACCAAGTCTACGATGCCAAAAATATAGATCATTTGTATCATTAGCAACTAGACACCGATGCTTAGAAGTTGACAAATCAAAATCAGCTTTAAAAACTCTTCCAAACCTAGACATGTTAAACAAAAGCTCACCTTTTGAATCTACAACCTTGCAGCAATTTTTAACAAAGCTAACCTCTAGATTTTCATCTAGCAATTGTGAAACCGAAAGCAAGTTGTATTTCAAATTTTTAACAAGTGCCACATCTTTCAAAGTGTAGAGATTGTTTACTCTAACCGAACCTTTAGCAATTATGGGAGTAGAAGAGTTATCGGCGAAAGTAACATTTTCTACACGTGACATAAAAAAAGAGAGGAGAACCATTCTTTGTTACCGGTCATGTGGCGTGAGCAACCTGAATCCACAATCCAAATGTTCTCCTTCCTCAAACATGAAACCTACACAGCAGCACAATACGTCGATGACTCAATACTGGGGTTAGTTAAAAGACTTTTAGGAATCCAGTACTGAGTCACACAACGTCCAGAAGGAATAACACACAAAAGCTGAGAAGGTACAGCAGGTTTATGAGCCAAACATCGAAAATTTTTGTTCCCAACTACTGACTTAGAAGATGTGTTATATGTAGCACAAAAAACAGTAGGTCCGGGAGCAAGTTTTTGACTCATTACAGCAGGTTGCAAGCTCCGAACATTCGGTCTAGCAGATTTTGCTTGGTTGTTATGTGATCTAGCAAGTATTCTTTGTTTCTTATCGTGTTTAGCTAGTCTATAACAAAAATCCATGACATGACCATCTCTACCACAGTAGGTACAATGAAAAATAACCTTATTATCATGTCTAGATGAGCAAGCAACACGTTTATTAGAACCCGAATGGGACAGTACTCCTGCAGATTTGAAAATCACCTCTTTTTGTCTAGGAGCTGTTTGAATCAAACCGCTTCCTAATGACTTTACAACTTTAGGTGGGTGTGCCTTAGCATGAGCATGAGAATTAAAACCTAAACCAGTTTTATCATTACAAGACTTGGAAGAATTCAGCAGCAAGTTTAGGTTCTTATTTGCATTAGAAAACCGATCTAGTGTCCTATGCATGTCATCAAGTTTATTGGACAGATCAAAGCAGTTTTCACATGAAGTTTTACCTTTTAGTTTGCAATTTGAACAATATTTAACTTCATGCACACGTAAAGCATTGTTCAAAATAGAAATCTCATTCATAGCATCATTTAGTTTCTTATTCAGATCAACACATGAAGAACAATGCAAATCAATTGTAGAACAACAAGCATCTTTCAAATTTTTATCATTAAGTGCAGCAAGCGCTTTGTTCTTTTCAATTTCAAGTTCAAGTTTATCAAGTTTAGATGCGTGTGCACTTCTTAAAGAGGATAATTGTTCATAAATTAAATCACATGAGGAACAAGAATCATCACTAGGAATCAAAGTTTTTAAATGATTAATTTCAGATTCTAGTGATTTAATTTTAACAGCATTGTTCCTAAGTTTTTTATCCTTTTTCTTTAATATAACAGTGGCACGAGAAATAGCATCACACATTTCTTCGCAAGTGGGACATACCTCTTCATCGTCGCTGTTGTGTTCTGCCTCCTCGGAGCTTGAACTTGACTTGCTCGCCATGCAGCACATATTTGCCATAGCTTATTCATCTTCATCACTACCGGTGTCCACATCACTTGAGCCGAAATCTTGAAGTGCAGAGATCATACTATGCACTATGTTGCGCATTGATAAATATTTCTTCTTATTATTCTTTGCAAACGATTTCTTCGGCCTTGTTTGCTTTTCTTCACGTGAAGTCGGACCTGAAAGGTTAGGGCACTCCGTACGAAAATGTCCTGTCTTACCACATTCAAAACATCGTTGAGGTCCGGAGCTTCCTCTCCTTCTAGTTCTCACATTTTGCAATGCTTTTGAGAACCGAGTAGAGATGAGTGCAAGCTCCTCCTCTAGAAACTCTTCAATCTGTTCAAGGGTTAGAGAGGACAGCAAAGAGAGTGCACCACTAGATGATGATTGACTAGAACTAGACATGTCACGTTGCGAAACAGATGCAATAGACTTGTTGGGGTTTTTACGTGAGATGATGTCAATTTCATGAGTTTTCAATTTAGAATAAAGCACGTCTAAAGTAAGAGAACTCATGACAGTAGATTCACGAATAGATGTAACTTTCATCTCCCAAATTGACATATCTAATGCTCCTAACAATTGTCTAGCATTTTCAGCATCTGAAAAGTTAACATTGACACTACGCAAGTTGCTGAGAATTTTATTAAAGCGAGCAAAAAGGTCATCAATTGACTCACTGGGTTGCATCTCAAAACGCATGTATTCTTTCTTGAACATATCTTTCCTTACCTCCTTGATCGTATTGGATCCTTCATGGTAGTCACAAAGAGCTTTCCAAACATCATATGCAGATCGGAGGTGTGCAACACGGTCGAAGTCGCTTTGAGTCAATCCTTGGATGATCAAGTTGCGAGCCTTGTTGTTGTTGTCAACATCTCTCATGTTCGCAGCCGTAACTTGATCGTTGGGTGGTACATCGAAGTTCCGGTAGACCTTTTCCCATATGGCGAAGCCTTGCGCCTGTATGTAGGCCTCCATCCGCGCCTTCCAAACCTGAAAATCGATGCCATTGAACACACAAGGTCTTCCATGATGGTTAGTCAAAACACGTGCAAATCACAAATATTAGAGCACCTTGGCTCTGATACCAATTGTAGGATCGAAGAGCACGTGAAAAGCTACCAGAGGGGGTGAATGGTAGATTAAAACTTTTCGCAGCGGAAACAACAAAAACCCCTCAGCAAAAAATCAATCGGTTAAAGAAACCATGTGTGCAAGTGTTTTCAAATGTGTTCAACCGTGACAAATCAAGTAGAGAGGTACAGAATCAAGTCACGGATCTAATGCAACAAGAATCATTTGAAAACACAAAGTAAAACTTGAGATACGATCAAAACATTAAACGAAGATCAATCTGTTCTACCCAATATAAAACAGATCTGCAACGCTGCAAAGAAACTCGTGTATCTAAAAAACTACAGATCCGAAGCTCGTGACAATTTTACAAAATGATATATAATTGAGTTGTGAAGACAACCCAAAAAGAATCACGTCAATCGGATCTGTAAAACTCGAGTTATGAACGAAACACCGAAGCAACGTCGGTCTGTCCAGAAAATCGGCGAGAAAGACTTGACGAACAACAAGTCGTACGAACAAGGCACAAAAACTCCTCGAAACTATGAACTTTATTCAATAGAAACACAAGAGGAACAGCCCAAAGTTCTCTCCCACCGGAGCTCTGGCCTCCCTTGCTTTTATAGCCAGCCCTCAGGCTAAACAATCCAATCTAGGACTCCTACTCCTAATTGGACTCGTATCCTAACTTACCATAAGTGCTCAGGACTCTCCTATTCGCAGATAGAAGAAACCGTGAGACTTCCAAACACCTTAGGAACATCGTAAACATTCCTAAAACAACTCAACTTCGTGCCTAGAACGAAATCCTATCATAACCAACTCAAATCTTCCATATTTGAGCCATATCCGACTCAGCCTCAGCCTGAGTACGCAATCCAGCCGGTTGGACCTTTCCGACCAATTCTTTAGGTCCACTTCTCTTCATCACGCCTTGGAACAATGTTCCCATGTCCATGCACTCCTTGCACACGTGCAAACACCTTCCAACGATGTACACGCAACCTTCATATGCACTGCCCTTGATCCAAACATGTTGCGTGACCTCCCGATCAACTCACTGACAGATCCTCCCGAACTTGGTTGTTGGAACCTCATCTCCTCCCTGAGACTAGTCCAAGGATCCCGTCACCAGCCATGTCTTGAACTCAAGCAACACCTGCACATGAATAAACAACCAATTCTTCTGAGCACAAGTCCTCGACTTGACTCACGTTAGTTCGAAAACCACAACACCTTACATGAGCACGTCACATAAGCATGTTGCAAACCATATCAAATGATAACAGCCATAACCACCAAAATACACCAAAAACTTAGCAAATTAATACTAAGCAAACCTTCCCATAATGCAAGTTTGAAACATTGCGAGTTAAAAGCAAAAACAAGACGCTGCAGTTCTACGAGTTGAACTTCACGGGAGCTCCGTAAAAACAAGCTCCGGACCTCACAGAAGCTCTCCGGACCTTGCAGGAGCTCTCCGGACCTTGCGTCAGACCTTGCCAACACTTGGCGGACCTAACAAAGAACTTGTCGGACCTTGCCACAGAAGAATATTTTGGCAATATTCAAAACATTGAATGTTAATGCTAACTTTTATCCTAATTGCCAATGTATTCAGCACACATAGATCTCACACAAACAGTTGAGGTCGTGCCGGTGGATGCCACTTCTGACTGGATGGTGTCCAATACACCATGCGGTATTTTTGTGGAGCTCCACCCTCGCTGGTCGGTGGAGCACTTAGCGCTGAGCATCCTCTTGCATAATCGCGGCATTGACGAGATCGTTGAAGGTGCTGTGGTTGCATTGCGCGAGGTGTGTCTTCATCTGGGGGTTGAAACCCCGATAGAATTGCTCGCGCTTCTTCTCCTCGGTGGAGGTGTAATCCAACGCATACTGCGCCAGATGGTTGAACACACGGAGTAGTCGTGGGCACTCCTCCCGCCTTGCTTAAGTTCAAGAACTCTTGGAACTTCCTCTTCATCATCCAGGAGGTATATGATAGGCATGGAATGCCTCCCGGAACTCCTTCCATTCGACGGTGTGCCCAGCAGGTAGTGAGGCGACATAGCTCGCCCACCACGCACCAGCAGCACAGTGAAGCTGCTTCCCCACGAAGAGAGTCTTCTGCCGCTCCGTGCATTGGAGCAGCCCGAACTTGGACTCGATCGTCCGCAGCCAGTTATCGGCCTTCAGTGGTTCCACCACTTCGGTGAACACCATAGGATGCGTACTCATGAAATCCGAGTATGTTGTGATGTGGGGCTCCCAAGGCCCCCTCTCTTGATGTATCCCCTCCTGGGACATATTCTGCACAATCGTGTGGAGCAGGTCGGTCTGCTCCTCACGAGAACCCACCAGCGCCGAGATCACATCCGCTATTGTAAGCAGAGGTGGCGGTGGTGGTTGTTGCAGCGGGGTGTTGTCATAAGCAGGTGGCTGGGAGTCATCACCCCCCTGCTGACTAGAGCCCCCGACCTCGTGTGTGGTCCGGGTACGAACCATATGCAACCATACGACAATAAAATCAGTCCCACAGCATACTCCAGGCAGTCGATAAAATAGGAGTAAAACATAATGATGGTAAACATAAGATACATCTCGTACATGGATAATGTAATAATTTTGCACAAGCTACACAAATACTAGACCAAATACAAATTAGTGAAATCCAAATTGATGGACTTCCTCTTTGGAAGTTCATCTCAACTAGATTTGGTCACTATGAGACATTAATATCGCTTTGTCATCACGTATAATACCCTTTTTCTTCAATACGACATAAACATGGTCTCTAGCAAAAGGACATGAGTAGGTAATCTACTCAATCTTCTACTAGTTTAAGATAACAACTCATGAGTGTGTTCTATCCCATTGGAAGTAATAAAACCTCACTAGGTACAACAATCTCTCAAATGAGTTCAACTGTTCATTCCCCTGTCCAGAATGACCAGTTTCTACTTATCCCAGATTTTGACTTGGTACTTGCATTTTAATGACTCAAGATGAATACCAAAGTTACAGTTAACTTCAGTATCTTTCCAACGAGTGTTTATTTGTCCCCAGTTCAGCTCTGGTTAAAAAGTTATGATAATTCAAAGTCAACAGAATTTCTGGAAGAATTTCAACAGCACCTCCTTTGGAAGTTGCTGTTTTCAACTCTAAATTCCACTGAATTCCGTGCTGCAACTGCGAAAACTTTGAATTACAAAGACGTAACACATCTCCTAACCTTTCCAAAAATTTATCGTATGATTATTTTAGATTTCTCTACAGGAAGTTATGCTTGAAAAATAGAACAGTCCAGAGAGAGTTTTGAATCTGTCCTGGTTCTGGACAGTTTACAATCATCTGGAAATTCAACCAGTTTGATGTGTGATTCTGTTCTGGAAGTCTACCACAAAGTTGTATAACACTTAAACCCCTTTCTAGAACTATATCCCACACCTCAATTGGCTAAAGAACCTGTGAGTTATGCTCTGTGAAAATTCAGCACACTTGCTGCAAAAACAGAGCACTCTGATTTTCAAGTTCTTTGAGCTGAACTAATACACTTTTGAATTTTTCTACAAAACCAGAGTACTAACTATAAACACTTGGTTATATTAGTTCCTTTTCAATATTGTTTTTAATGAAAATGATTATTACATGTCGGTACTACCTTCCTCACAAAATGGAAAATCCTAACCGGATTATACCAGCATATACGTCTCAACTGTGGCACTAAAACGGTCGCTCGCAAACATGTACTACACAGGATACGTACGTGGTTAGCACCTGCAGAAGAACACTCAATAGTGATGCAATCAAAGGTTGTTGTCATTTCAGGCAGGTCCATATTTGAAAGTAAATACATATGCCCGTATCATTGTGAAAGTGCATCTAGGCATTCCCGGGACTGCCCCGAGCCGCGATAGGGCAGGGGTGCAGCACCGTATCAGGGTGATAATCAGCCCTGCAATCAGCCCAAGAAACCAGCACCAAAACCTGGCAACGTCCACCACTTAGCCATCGAAGACGTGCCGGAAGGCGAAACCGTCCTCGCGGGTACGTTTTCTTATTAGATCATCCCATAGTCATACTTTTTGACTCCGGTGCCAACCATAATTTCATAAGTCAGTCTTATGTTATTAATTATAAACTTCCTATCATTCCCACAAATAGTTCATACTTGATATGCTCTCCGGGTGGGAAAATAACAGCTGATAGAATGGTCTATAGAGCACCATTACAGTTGGGTGGGAAGCTATACCCGACTTCTCTAATCATGTTAGAGAGTCAAAAACTTGATGTCATTCCGGGTGGGAAACCATGGTGCTGTTCTTGACATCATTCCACATGTGGTTCATTTAAACTCTCCACTTCATGAACCACATGTTCTTATTCTTGACCGTTCGGTTCAAGAAGCTCCAGCCACATATAACACGGAAGCTACAAAACTTGACGATATTCGTGTGGTCTGTGAATACCCGGATGTCTTTCCGGATGATCTCCCGGGCATGCCACCCGAAAGGGATATCGAGTTCAAAGATGGATCTTTGCTCCGGATACCATCAAATCAAGATCCGAGCGGAGGATATTCCGAAGACAGCCTTCTCGACGAGATATGGGTTGTATGAATACCTCGTCATGTCCTTTGGTCTCACCAACGCCGCGGCACACTTCATGTATCTTATGAACTCAGTGTTCATGCCGGAGTTGGACAAGTTCGTGGTGGTGTTCATAGATGACATCTTGGTTTATTCCAAGACTGAAGAAGAACACGCCGAACACCAGCATGTCGTGCTTCAACGATTGCGAGACCATAAGCTTTATGCCAAGTTCAGCAAGTGTGAATTTTGGATCAGCCAAGTGTCATTTCTTGTTAATATTATTCTGCAGAAGGCATTGCAGTTGATCCAAGCAAAATCGAACAAGTGCTGAAATGGAAATCCCCCACATCAGTCCACGAAGTCAAGAGTTTCCTCGGGTTAGCAGGATATTATCAGAGATTCATACCGAACTTCTCCAAGCTTGCTAAGCCGATGACGGAACTGTTGAAGAAGGGCATCAAATATGTTTGGAACTCAGCTTGTGAAGAAGCTTTCCAAGCATTAGTGAAGCATCTTACAACAGCCCCAGTGTTAGCTCAACCGGATACAACCAAGCCTTTCGACGTATATTGTGATGCGTCCGGTATCGGGCTTGGCTGTGTATTGATGCAAGGAGGAAGAGTGGTCGCCTATGGCTCACGTCAACTCTGTAACCACGAGCAGCACTATCCGACTCATTATCTTAAGCTCGCTGCTGTGGTGTTGGCCTTGAAAATGTGGAGGCACTATTTGCTTGGAAACTTAGTGCACCTCTACACCGACCACAAAATTCTGAAGTATATATTCACTCAAAAGGAGTTGAATATGTGGCAAAGGAGATGGCTAGAACTATTCAAAGACTATGAGATCGAGATTCACTACCATCCCGGTAAGGCAAACGTGGTTGCCGACGCCTTAAGCCGCAAATCTCATGTCAGCAATCTGTCCATCACCCCACTTGAAGAGGAGGAGCCGAGTCTATACTTGGTTCCATATGGGGCATTATATAATCTTGCTCTCGTCCCTACCATACGAGAGGAGATTATGGAAGCTCAGAAGAAAGACATGGGAATGTCGCACATTCAGAGAAGAATGAAGAATGGAAAAATGAAATGCTTCCGAAGGGATGAACACGGTACTCTATGGTTTAAAGACCGTATAGTGGTACCCCGTGACATGAAGCTTCAGAAGAAAATCTTGGGGGAGGCTCATTTGTCCAAGTATTCTATTCATCCAGGCAGCAACAAGATGTACCAGTATCTGAAACAAGGTTTTGGTGGACACAGATGAAAATAGAAATCGCAAAGTACGTATCCGAATGTGATACGTGTCGGCAGGTGAAAGCCGACCATATGTGTAAAGCCGGGCAGCTGCAACCCTTGAACATTCTGGCGTGGAAGTGGGCGGATATCAGCATGGACTTCATAGTCGGGTTACCTCTCACGTCTCACAAGCATGACTCGATTTGGGTGATAGTCGATCGACTAACCAAGTCGGCGCATTTTATTCCTGTACATACAAGTTACGTGGCCAAGCAATATGCGGAGCTGTATATTGCAAGGATCTTGTGCTTGCACGGTGTTTCCCGCTCCATTACTTCAGATCACGGTGTGCTGTTCGTCTCTCGGTTTTGGGAACAGCTGCACGCATCATTGGGGACCAAACTGATCCGAAGTTCCGCATATCACTCCCAAATGGATGGTCACACTGAACGGGTGAATCAAGTGCTTGAAGACATGCTACGCGCTTGTGCCATCCACCATGGCAAGAATTGGGACGATCATTTGCCATTGCGGAGTTTTCTTACAACAATGGCTATCAAGCTAGCATTAAGATGGCGCCTTATGAAGATTTCTACGGCCGGAAATGCCGCACACGACTAAACTGGTGCGAGTCCGGCGAGCGAGTTATCTACGGCATTGAACTTGTGAATGAGGCTGAAGAACGAGTGCGAGTAATACAAGCCAACCTCAAGGCTGCTCAATCTCATCAGAAAAGCTATGCGTATAAAAGATACCGCCCTCTCCACTTCGACATCGGGAACCATGTTTATGTCCGTGTATCTCCGATGAAGGGAGTTCATCATTTCGGAGTGAAGGATAAACTTGCGCCGTGATTCATTGGTCCGTTTGTCGTCATTGAAAATTGCGGACCCATGGCATATCGCTTGGAGTTACCGGCAATGTCTTCCACATCCCTTGGCTGAGGAAGTGCCTCAAACCCTCCGCTGAAATCCGCACTGAAGACATAGAAGTTCTTCAACCGGACCTCACGTACACGGAGTATCCAATCTGGATTATCGATGAAAAGACTCGAGCCACAAGAAAACCGGACCTTATGGTTCTACAAGGTCTTGTGGAGTAACCATACCGCTGATGAGGCGACATGCGAAAGCGAGGAATATCCACGAACGATTATCCGGATTTGCTATCATCATATACCCGGTAAAGTTTTCCCTGCTTTGCATTTCTTTTGGAATCTCGGGATGAGATTCTTTTTAAGGGGGAGGGATGTAAAATCCCCAAAAAGTGGTAGCAAGAAAAATTCAGCTCATGTACACTTAGGAAAAATGAGGGGCATTAAAACTTTGAATATTAGCGGTGTGAGTTCAAAGTGGTGATTCAAACTTCCCAAAACTTCCAAACATGGAGATTTAAATGCATAACTTGGATCTTCATATTCTAAATATTCAACCTTCCAAATTTCAGCTCATTTGGAGGGGTTTTATTATTTGTTTGGGATTAAAAGAGGAAGCCCTCTAATCTGAATTTGAATTCCAGTTTCAAATTCCAATTTCCTCAATTTACAAATTTGGTTCCACAAATGAGTTCTCCACATTTGAATTAGCAGCCATGCCAAAAATCAGAAACTTTGGAGTTGGTTTGCTATGTTTTTGGAACAATACAAAAGGGAGAATTCAAATTCCATTTCAAATTCAAATGACCAAACACAATTCAAACTTCACACCAGAATTCAAATCATTTTGGATTCAACTTTTCAAACCATGACTTGGGGTGGAAGTATGGACTTTAATTCTGAGTAGCTGGGGTAAAAATATCAGTGGAAATTGGATAAAAATCAGAGGTGGTGGGACCCCTTTGTCAGCCACACAAATGTGTTACCGCCTCTGCTGACTTCGGTCGAACACCGAGCGGCCGCTAGCTCTCGGTTGCAACCCACTCCCAAGAGAGCACCGCGCCACCTCCTGCAGCCCGATTTTTGTTCGGCTGGATCGCTTCAAAGAGTGCACCGAAGCTACTTCGTTTTCCCCAGCTCCTGTTTGCGCCTCAGTTGCTTTTCTCGCACCAAACACCGCCACCCGGTTCCTCCCGATCAACCACAGCACCCAAGCTCGGTTGCTCGAGCATTGCACAGCAAAAACCATCACCCACACGTGCTCTAGCCATCCACCATCCCTACTCCTTCGATCTCTGCCGTGGGAGTTCGAAATTCTCGGAGTTGCAACTGTGCCGCCGTGAACACCGGAAGTTCTAGCTTTCGGTCACCATGGACAGCTCACCCCGGAGCAGCTCACATCCAAGCAATCCAAACCATCGGTACACCTACGACCAGAGCTGCCCATCTCCAAAATTCAGCCCAAGCCGTGATTCCTCGGAGGAGAATTCGAAAATTTTCCGCCGGGCAGTGCAACTCGACCCTGAGGTAAAGAGTTGCTAAATTCAGCTTCCATTCGTGTTGTGAGTAGCTCAAATCTTGCACACAGGTTCTAGACTAGCTAGCACCCTTCCTCCCTCGATTGTAGGTCGGGAAATTAGGTGTAGAGCGAGGATTTCACGTTCTTGTCGCGGGAACATCTTAGGACCGCTTCGGGCGCACGGTGCCGATCGGTTTGGAGGGCTCTCCGGCGGATTTGGCTGCCATGCCTAGCTTCTACACCTCCCATTGATGCTCTAGGGCCCAATAACCCATTGTTTTGTGGGTAATTCACCGTGCACGACCTCACCAGAGCTCGAGTTTTCACCGTTGCTGGTGCGCGGTGGTTTCCGGGGAGATCCGGCCGCCGGCGACCCCACCAGGGTGTTCAGCGTGCCAGAAAAATGGGTGGCGGCCAGTATGGGGCCGGGAGATGGCCGGGAAAGCCTTTCCCACTACCCTCGCCAGAGCAACGCCGTGGGTTCCTCTGTTTGGCGCGAGGTAGAAGAGGGAGCTGACGGGTGGGGGCCCGCAGCTGAGTTTAAACTTTTCCAGATTTTCCTATTCTAGTGCAAACTTTGGAGAGACATAACATTGTGTAGGAACCTCCAAAAATTGTGAAACCAATTTTGTTGGAATCCTCATGAGGAGTACTTGACAGAGGAGCAAACTACTTGCTATGAAAATACCCATGAATATCTGTAGAATTGTTTTTAGTAAATCATTTAGGGATTTATTCAAGGAGCAATTCTATATGAAACATTCCCAACTTTGGGCAGCAAACCCTTTTCCTAGGGACTGATCTCCAGTAAACAATTGAGCTTCATTGGAGTTTATTTGCTAGGCTAAATTGCCTTCCAAAGTTCAGCCTTTATTTGAAAATTCAAATTTAAACAGAAACTTTTTCAGAACTTCTATCCAACTTCAAAAATTCATATCTCTCTGTTGGTAGATCCAAAATTTGTGAAAAAATTTTGTTAGAACCATGGAGACTTACCCTAAGCAGATATTCCACTGTTAGTTATGTCAAAACTCCTGACTTGGGCTCAAAAATTCAGAGAAGCATTGTACCTGTAGGAATTTTAAAGACTACATTGTGCAATGACATTTCTCCAAATTTTGCTCAGATCATCCTTAGAGAGTCTAGTGTCCACTGTAAAAATCCCAAAGCCAATTAAGGATCCTAAATAGCACTAGCTATGAATAGAAGTTCAATTCTTATAAGTCCTTAATACTTATACATATATTTTCATACATTTCATTTAGTGACCGAAGTTGAGGACGCACCGGAGCCCTTGGACATCCTCCCACCAGAAGTTGACTTCCCATCTAACTCGCAACTAGGCAAGCCCCGGTTTGCATTTAAGTACTTTTGCAAATTCTTTATTTGTATCACTTATGTCTATGGTGAATGCTTGCATTAGAGTTTGGGTGATTGAAACTCCACTTGCATAACCTTTTAAATCCTATGGAGGGTTGGGTAGTTTACAGACTCGACGAGTAGAGAATGCCATGCTAATATGCTTAGGATCTCGGTAGAAGTCGAGTAGTTAGAATCTACTCGCGAGGTAAGGCTTTATCACATGGTTTGGTCAGAATAGAAAATGGCTTAAGAGTTGTGAAAATGAGACCCAGCAGGGGGATAGGAAGCAGTGAGAGGAGGTTTCATGTGCGTAGCCCTGTTGGTGTCGATTGAGGACTGAGTTGTGTGCGGGCCTGCTGAACAAGTATCGAACAGTACCAGATGGCATACTGACATAAGCAGGAAACCGATGTAATTGGTTAACCTGGGTGTCGAGGCTTACCCAACCATAAATAGGATTGGGTTGAGGGCAGCAAGGTGTAAATCTGCCGGTGGGCACAGTCACGTACCATGCGGGGACCTCCTGCCCGTTATGGATGGACCGGTTCGGCATTTGGGTTGCCTTTGAAAGGTTGTTGCATACAACGGAGTAGGAAGGGGTGTGGAATCACGCTTCTGAAAGTGGGTGTATGCAACGTGTTGTCCGGGTGTCTCCTGATAGCAATCACCGTCCCTCGCGGTTATTTGAGTACCGCTTGTTCACTGTTCTGTGACGTAGTAAGAAGAGAAATAAGCCAGATGAATGATAATATGCTGTGATGAACTATTACTGTTTGGAAACCATGTCTGCTGTAGACATAGAGCTAATTAAGTTTATTTTTCCACTTTGGGCATCACCACATCGGGGGAAAGCGTTTCTTGTTTGATTGTGGACTTCCGATGTGGGGGCTGCCAAAAGCTCATTAAACTGTTGCTATAAAACTGAAATTAAGGATCAACATGTAGGCATGTCTTTATTGCAAAGTCCTTGTCCTATATTATACCTCCTGGCATGTAGAGTTCCATGACTAGGGTGTCGGTTAAGTCTTGCTGAGCCATCGTGCTCACGGTTGCAATATTTGAGATGTATGCAGGTGGGAGCTATGAGGAGGGGTCCGAGGACGAGGCGATGACCCCGTCGGGGTATACGGCCGAGCTGGAGCCCTGCACGCCGCTGTGATCTCCGGTTCCATGCTGCTAGTGTGTAGCGTCCCCGGGCTGGACGGCTGCACTTTTGCGTAGATAGGAGTAGAGAGTAGCTATGTATATACTTACTCTGTACAGTTAAGTTTGTATGTTGTTCTTAATTCTTTTCGTGTGTGCTGTTGGGTGCCGCACGGCACCACCCTATGCGATCCTGGAGTGGGTGAACCATGGGGTGGTCCCCACACAAGTATGCTCATATAACCGCGAGCGACGGTGATTCGAATCAGTACACGACTGGACTACACGACACATACACCCGTACTCCGAGTTGCCGGCAGCGACCTCGACTGACGTTGTACGCGGCCACCTTCCCCAAGATCTTTCACACAGGACGCAGTCTAACTGCCCCGAGTCTGCAAGCTCCCTCAAGGTACATACCCGCTGTCGTATGTTCTTGAGCGAGTTACGTCCTGCTACCCTGACGCCCAAAGCCTATGGCAGTTAGGAAAGTTCCAATGTGGATCTCCCGAGGTACATCAGTTTCCTGGGTCCCATATAGCAAGTATGTGCCTGGTACACAACTCAAAATTGTCCAACAGGGCCAAGCATGGACGGGTCTTAACCGACACAGGCAGGGCTTTGCACGCACGGTCCACAGCCTGCTGCATCTAAACCTCCCTGCCCGGTCAACATTTCTTAAGTGTGAACTTTTCTCATTGTTTCTCTTTTTTGACCCGCTCCGAATAAACCAGCCCTAAACTCACGAGTAGATTCCAACTACTCGACTTCTACCGGACCTTTCCTACTAACATTTAGTGCAGCCAAATCCACTCAAGGAGGTGTGTATTCTACCCTTTCTCTCTTAGGTATTTCTGGTCATGTAACTGGGGTTTCCAATATTAACTAGACTTAATGCAATCAACGATTTAAAGCTATGATCTCTAAAAATGAAAATGCTTTATAAAACTGTTCAAATGGAAACCGGGGCTTGCCTGTTTTGCAGGTGACTAAGATTACAATCAGTTAGTGAAGATCACTTGGGGCTTGATCACTTGCTTTCCTCCCTCCTTGATCTTCACTTCAAGTCCATCTCACGATCCCACGTATATGCTACACGATATGAAGATGTATATGCATTTAATTGTAATGCTTTTGCTAATAAGATCTAATGACGGTTTAAAAACTGGAACTCTTTTTAGGAATTTAAACTGACACTTGTGCTAGTGGTTTTGGGTTGGGTTTAAACACTATGATCAAGTGTTGAGTGCTATCTCCACTTGTGTGTTGATCACTTTAAGAGGTTACACAGGACAGTGGTGATCCAGGGCTCCAATGGAGCTGAAAATTTTCGTGTGAGTTCCTTGTCACAAGGAAGTCATCTGGACCAAAAATTAGCACTTTTCATTGAGTGGTTTCTTCAGAACAATTTTCTAAGCAATTAAGCAAAGATGAATTAATTCTGAGGTAACACCCGTGTTCATGTCAAACTCAGTGAACTACAATTTCAATTATAGTTCACAGAGCCTGCATGAATTTTCTAGTATTTTTGGAGCTAAGAATTGCCCAGAACTGAATTTCCAAGTTTTGGAAATTCTCTGAAAATGTTTCTGTATTCATTTGAACACAGCAACTTAAAATCTGAATTCTCCTGATCAAATCAACTCCAAATGAGCTGAAATTTTCACAGGAGTTCAATAACACCCTAAAGAATATTCGGGAAAATTTTGAGGATTTTTGGATGAACCAAACTCCCTCTATAATACTTTTTCTGAAAAGTTTTAAAGATTTTTCCAGATTTAAATAATGACTATCATACAAATTTGGTTGCATATTTGGATAGAGTTTTGTAATCTGAATCTAACCCAAATTGAATCACTAAATTTGGAGTTTGCTAGCAAAAGTTATGCTCTTCTAATGTTTGGGGAAAAATCTGGGATTTGAATAAATCGTGAAAAAGTTCAAACACTGACGGTGGGTCCAGGGGACATGTGTCTGGTGTCGGGACAGTGCCACAAGGGGCCACAAGACTATTTCCCGTGCTGTCAATGTTGATCCGAATCCACAGACAATCCGGCCTCTCTCCTCAGAGCCACTGACACGCGGGCCCGGCGAGGCTTCTTCAACCTCCAGCCGCCCGCGTGATAGCGCCGCCGGAGCTCACCGGTTTCTGACTTCCTGGCCTTCTCTTGAGCTGCCACTCGGCGCTAGGCCCTTACTTCGAGCGAGGAACACGATGGGATGACTTTCCCGGACCGGCAAAGCCCCTAATCTACCTCGCAACGGTGCAGCGGCTCGGAGGAAGTCCGACGACGTCGCCCCGACGTCCCAAGCCCTCCAAGCTTCGGTTTCCAAGCTCTAAAGCACCGGTGGATGTTCGGGAAGGTCAACATGGGGGTGAAACAGCTCGGAATTGGCTCCAAACTAGGGTTCATCGTGCGCCCGAATCTTTCCGCCATAGCCGCCATCAGAAAGACTGTAAATAGGCCGTGCACAGTGTGTTTCATGCTAGGTTTCCAAAGAGGAATTGTTGCTAAGCGTCTAGGTCATGTGAGTGAATTTTTGTGGACTCTAAACAAGTATTGATCATGAATTTGAAACTTTCTTACCCGCACCTCGCTTTGAGCCGGCCGGTGAAGAAACGGGAAATTCTCCGACGATCTTCTACGGCGTAAGCTAAGACTTGGAGGTGAGCTGAAGGAAGTTCTTGCCCGTCTAGAGGAGGCCTAGCTCGGCCGTGACACGCCCTGGGTGAGGCTATCCACGAGAGCCGTCCGTGGTGGTGTCTTTCGGCCGCCTCGGGAACTCGGTGTTCTTGGTTTTTGGAGGCTGAGCTCACGTGGAAACGGTGTGAGGAGGTCGTTGGGGAGTTCGGTGGTGTAGTTTTGCTGCTCATCTGGGGTTTGCACTCGAGCTTTCGGAGTGGCCGAGCTATCGGACGAGCGGCGGCAGCTCTGTCCGGTCTCTTGCACGAGGAGAAAGGGGCGGCGAGGTTTCTCGGTGTTGTGAGCAAAAGATCACGGCTGATGGATGAGAACGGGGAAAACAGCTCACCAGCGCACATACGGCTGAGGGTAGTCGGTTCTCTGCGTGGCTCGGTGTCGCATGGTGAGGGCCTCGGTGGTTCGGTTGCTTCGTGTGGAGGATGAAAAACAGAGACCGTGTACTGCATGACTGAAGATCATTTGCAATTTTAACTCCTCAATGTCATGTGGGTCCCAGCCCCTTCTTATCCCTCTCCAAATATCTCCCAAAGTTTGAATCTAATAGAATTCACTGCGCCAGATTCATCAAAATTCAAATGGGTGTTTGAATTCTTTGCAATTTAAAGTCCATTTTGGAAAATGAGTTGCAAAACATTTCAACAAATCGTGAAGTTTTGCATACCCACTAATTTGAACCTAAGGAATTCAAATATGAAATCTGATTTTTAATTTGGCTGCTGAAAATGATATTTTTAGCACAACAATTTTGAAATTCATTGTGTTGTTCTCATTTGAATTTTTAGTTGAACAAATTTGTTCCAAATCTGACTTTAGCTTTCTCACACATATGGGAACTTCCCATCTTGGTTTTAGACCCCTCTTGGGTTCCATGTTTTCAAAAAATTATTTGAACTTGTGTGAAGAAATCTCTCATGTGTATTATCACATGTGGAAAAAGTTTAAACGAGTCCCATTTTTCATACATATTAAACCAACTTTGTGCAAACATGAGTTTCTTTGTATTCATAATTTGGAACCTTTACAACGCTCGCCCGGGAATTGCATTGGGTGGTGCCGTGTGATGTGGAACCGAACAGCACACGGGTAAAGGACAAACATAGTACATAAATCATTTGTGCAAGCGTACAAAGAGTACTTTACAAATACTTATCTCAAAATAATACTACAGCGGAAGACTATAGCTCTCACGGCTCATTTCTAACTCACCAACAAAAAAACTGTCCAGCCCGCGGACATTTCTTACTAGCAACACAAATAACAACAACAGCGGCAAGGTTGCTCCCGAGGTATCCACTCTGAAGGTTCCGAGTCTCATCGGACAACCATACTCATAGCGTGAGCATAACGCTCAGCAAGACTTAACCGTCAAACCTAGTAATGAAACTCTACATGAGGGTATCGACATAAAGTAGGATAGCATAATGCATAATAAATTCACCTAAATGTGAATCCTTACTTTCAAGTCTTATTAGCAGCAAATCAAAAGTAACCTTGGGCACGCCACATCGGGAGTCCACAATCAAACAAGAAACGCTTTCCCCCGATGTAAATTGCTCATGGTGGAAATAAATCGAGTTTGCACTAGTCTATTCGTAAAAGATTACATCACAAAGCTAGTATGAACTTCAATCCACAATGATTAGTTCTTATCTCAATTGCAAGTTCTTACTACGTCACGACTGTGAGAACAAGTATGCTCAATTCTCTTCCACGAGCGACAGTGATTTGAATCAAAAACACCCGGACTACACGACACGACGCCCGTACTCGACGTTGCCTACAACAACCATCACTGACGTCGTACGTGGCAGCCTTTCCCCCATTTCACCTACATGGAATCGATCCGATCGTCCCGTACAGTAGGTACCTTCATGGTGCACCTATCAACATGAGATGTCATGAGAGTGTTACCCACATACTGCACATCGGCCGTCTCGCCTGAGGCGACCGGAAAAGTCCCATCGCAAGCTTCCCGAGGTACATCGGTTTACTGGGTCCCATATAGCCAGCATGAGTCCGGTACACAACTCAAACTTTCTCAACAGGGCAGCATACAGATCGGTCCTTGACCGCACGGACAGGTCTAACACTCCCAGGCCCCTATGTCCTGCTGCTCCTACAACCTGCCGGTCTCAACTTCAACTTGCTAACAAATTTATGAACCAATCCCTTATGCCCTTGTTTCTCCAGATCATGCGAGTAGCATCTCACCACTCGACTTCTACCGAATGTTACTTAAGCATGGAAGTTTCTACACGATGAAAAGACATCTACCCAATAATCCAGAGGTTTCTTTGGTCATGCATGAGGAGTACCAAAACATCTAGACCTAATGGACAGGTCATATCCTAACCAAAAGAGTGAATACAAAGTAAAAACTTAATAGCTGTTAAATGCAAACCGGAGCTTGCCTGTTTTGCAGGGATATAATATATATAAGAAGTTAGTGTTGCTGTTCCTTGCTGATCAAATTCTTGATCCTCCGGAGTCTGATCCAGCTTTAATGAATCACTCCTTCGAATCCCCTTCGTTGTGAACCCTATCGACATGTATATGCACAAGTTTTTATAATGCAATGGAAAAATTATAGACTTCACTTATTAAAACAGAGGCTGTGTGGAAATGCCAAGAATGGCTTTGTTGCCTCTGTTGTGCAAAGAAACATCAATTAAACTAAATCTGTCTCAGGGGTTTAGTTTATAAACTAACTAAGTTTCCTAGTGAACATAAGAGATGAACTAGAATGATTTGGACATAACTAAAGATCCTGATCTCCAATGACTTCGAAATTTTTACCGGAAGTCATACACTACACAGAGACTTAGCTTACCAAATTGCATGGAAAACCAATACAGGGAGTTCTAAGACTTAACTTGAGCTGAAACTTTACATGTGAGTTCCTGGTCACAAGAAAGTCCTTTGGTCCAAAATTCAGGCCTTTTACTTGAGTAGTTCCTCCAGAATACTTCCTTAAGTATTTCTACTAAAAGAATTAATTCTGGAGTAATGTGCACTTTCATGCCCAATCAAGTGAACTACAATTTCAAATATGACATATAGAGATTTCCTGAATTTTCTCATGATTTTTGAAGATATGAATTGCCTAGAATAGATTTTACAAGTTAGAAACCTTTTCTGAAAAGGTTTCTGGACCACTTTGAACACAGCAGTTTTTATTTAGGAAATTCCTACACAAATCATCTTATAATGAACTGAAAATTTGCTACAAGGTCAATAATATCCTAGAGAATATTCTGGCAAAATTTGAGGATTTTTGGATGAACCAAACTCCCTCAATAATTTTTTTTTAGAAAAATTTCAAAGAATTTTCCAGAAATTATTATTAACTTTCGTACAAATTGGGGTTCATATTTGGATATACCTTTGCAAAATGAATCCAACCCAATTTTAATCACTCAATTAGGAGGTTCCTACATAAAGACATGATTTTCCAAAGTTGTGGCAAAATCTGGATTTGATTTGCTATTGAAAATTCATTTGGGCCCACGTTTTTAAACCTCAGCCACTGCGATTTGAGGATACACGGGGCCACATGGTTCCAGCGTGCAGCCACAGTTAATCCCGAGCCACAGCCGATCTTTTTTTTAAATTATCAGTCGCTGGCAGCTGGGCCCGGCACGGGTCTTCTTCAACCTCGGGTGATTTCCTGCGCCCGGAGCTCGCTGGAGTGCCGCTCCCGACCACCTATAAGCCCAAATCTCGCCGCCTGTGAGTTTGGGAGGCCGGGGAACACATCGGTGGGGTTTGCTCGGGCTGCCGGTGGCCGGAAACTAGTTGGCCGCGTGCAGAAGCTTCGGAACCACTTTGGCACCATCAGCCGGCTAACCTAGCCTGCCAAAAGATCGGTTGATCGGCTCTATAGCACCCTTGGAACTTAGGGTGACAAGGGCACAAAATGGCTCGGAAATGGCGGCTAATAGGGTTTCATCGTGCCCGCGCGGTGTCCCGCCATGGAAGCGCTCAGGAAAACTTGAAATACTCCGCTCCGGGTCGGTTTCAAGCTAGGGTCACTAAAAAGAAAATGATCGCCGGCTAGTCCGGCCAGTGTGTGCAAGATCTGGTGATCTAACAATAATTAGGGAGGGAAAATTTGTAGTTCCCATACCGGACGGTCCGTGGAGGTGCACCGGGAGAAAAACGCCGAATTCGGCCTCTGGGAATCACCGCTTCATCTGAGCTTCGGGGAGAAGCACCACGTTGGTGCAGCGCACCTTTGAGCGTCCTTGTTTGGTCGTGAAAGCCACTGTGATGAGCTGTCCACGTGCGCCCGATCGCCGTCTGTGCTAGGTCACCGTGGAGGAGGGCTGTTCTAGGGTGAGGGAAGCCGGAGCTCGGCTGTTTTTGCGCCGAGGAAGTGGAGGACGAGCGTGCCGTTCCGTTTTACAGCTCGGAGGTGAGTTGGACGCTCGGTTTGGTGGGTTCCCGTTTGGAACCGAGGCGGCGGCGCTTTGTTCTCAGTGTATCCTGTGCGAGGAGGAAGCCAAAGTCTGTTTGCTTCGGTCTGTGAGGGAGGATATCACATTGAAAGTGAGGGAAGCCCACACACTGGTCACCAGCATGTTGCGAGGAGGTGGCTCGGCGGCAGCTCGGTGGCCCTCGGGTGATGCTCCCCATTGTAGTGGAAAACAGAGACGCGATACTTCATTTGCACGTCAATGTTACTCAATGACGTGTGGGGTCCACCCATCCTCCTCCCCCAAAAGATCTTCTCATGTTAATCTCTCAAATTCAAAAGTTCTGAAACTGAAAAGTGGGCTAGCATTTGAATTCTCTGAATTCAGTTTGAATTTGCATTGCAAATTTGAATTCAGTTTGAATTTGAAAATGTGCATAGTTAATTCCTTTTTAGCCCACCCTAAAATAAAAAGGTTGCCACCATGAATTTCCTAAAATTAAAATGTGTGAGGTTTCAGGTGTATTTAAAATTTCAGCCACAATTTGGGGTGAACTTTAAATTTGAAAATCTGATTTTTAACCTTTCATGCAAATGGTATTTCATCCATGGTGTTTAAGTCCACATTGGTTCAACACATTCAAATGAACATGTGAGCCTCTTTTTGATGAAAATCCATGTACACCCTTACGTGTCGAAAAGTTTTTGCAAGTCCCATTTTCATGAATTTGAAGCACATAGCTTTTTAACCCTCAGTTTATTTCATATACAATCTCAGGACTTTTACAGAAATGCTTTCCTGCGATGTGGTTATGCGCAAAGTGGAAGGTAAACTTAATGAGATCTACATCTACAGCATACATGGTTTCAAGACATTAGTAGTTCAATGCATCATATTCATCTGGCTTCTTTCAATTCTTACTACGTCACAGCACAGTGAACAAGCGGTACTCAAATAACCGCGAGGGACAGTGATTGCAATCAATAGATACCCGTATAACACGTCACATACACCCACTTTCCGAAATGTGGTGCCTCCCACCTTCCTACTCTGTTGTATGGAACAACCTTTCAAAGGAAACCCAAATGCCAAACCGGTCCTTCCGTAACGGGCAGGAGGTCCCCGCGTGAAGCGTGTCTGTGCCCACCGGCAGATTTACACCTTGCTACCCTCAACCCATGTAAAATCCCCAAGAATGGTAGCAAGAATTTCAACACATGTACACTTAGGAAAAATGAGGGGAATTAAAACTTTGAATTATAACGGTATGAGTTCAAAGTGATGATTCAAACCTCCCAATATCCTCAATTTGCAAATTTGGTTCCACAAATGTGTTCTCCACATTTGAATTAGCAGCCATGCCAAAATTCAGAAATATTGGAGTTGGTTTGCTATGCTTATGGAACAATGCAAATGAGTAATTCAAATTCCATTTCAAATTCAAATAACCAAAACTCAATTCAAATGCCACACTAGAATTCAATTCAGTTGGAATTCAAATTTTCAAACCTTGACTTTGAGGTGAGGCAAAGCATTCAATTGTGAGTAGCTGTGAGAAAATTTTGATTAAAAAATGAGAGGGGGTGGGACCCATTTGTCAGCCACACATTCCTCTCAACCGACTCAATTTTCCCTCTCTGTCGCCCATACGATCACAGCGCGCCGGCGCCACGCCTGCCCGAGGCCTGAGGCGCCACCTCCTGCTTGCTCACCCGGTGCTCATCCTGATAACAAAACACGAGTGCCACAGAGCCATTTCGCTTTTCCCAGCTCGCTCTCGCCTCAGTTGTCTGCCTCACGACGAACATCGCCGCTCGGTTTTTCCCCAATCGACCACAGCAACCCGAGCTCGGTTGCTCGAGCTTTACACAGCAAAAATCATCACCAATACGTTCTCTAGCTATCCACCATCCCTACTCTTTCGGTCTCTGGCCGTTGGAGCTCGAAATTCCCGGAGTTGTGGCTGTGCCGCAATGAACACCGAAGGTTCCCACTTGCAGTCGCCGTGGACAGCTCAAACCGGAGAAACTCACACTCAAGCAATCCAAGCCATTGGTGCACCTACGACCGGAGCTGATCACCCCCAAAACTCACCCAAGCCTTGATACCTCGGAGGAGAATTTGGAAATTTTCCCCCAGGCAGCGCAACTCGACCCCGAGGTAAAACGTTGCAAAATTCATCTTCAATTCATGTTGGGAGCGGCTCAAACTTAGCACACAGGTTCTAAACTAGCTAGCACCCTTCCTCCCTCGATTCTAGGCCGGGAATTTAGTTGTAGAGCTAGAATTCCATGTTCTTGCCATGGGAAAACCTTGGGACCACTTTGGGCGCACGGTGCCGATGGGTTTGGATGGATCCCCGGCGAATTTGGCTGCCATGTCTAGCTTCCACATCTCCCACTGGTGCTCTAGAGCTTAGGAGGCGATCATTTGGTTAAGGAATGAGCCACCACAACCTCACAGGGATCCTAGACTTTGCTGTGACCGGTGTGCACCCTTTTCCGGCGAGTTTCAGCCGCCGGCGACACCACCATCGTGCTCAGCGGGTTGAAAAATGGAGGAGCGGCGAGATTTGGCATGGGAGGCGGCCTGGAATGCCATTCTGGTCACCCTCGCCGTATGGCACCGCCGGTCCTCTGTTTGGCGTGAGGTGGATGAGGATACTGACGGGTGGGGCCCGCTGCAGAGTTTAAACATTTCTAGATTTTCCTATTTCAGTTCAAACTTTGAAGAGCCATAACTTTGTGTAGGAATGTCCAAAAATTGTCAAACAAATTTTGTTGGATTCCTCTCAGAGAGTACTATCCAGGGGGGTAGCCCAATGGTTATGAAAACTCTATTTTTGGCTCATTAATTCATTTGAGGAAAAATCTTGTAGGGATTTTCACAGGAGTTCTGTTTATTGGAAAATTTCCAAATTTGGGAAGGACATTCTTCCAAAAATCCGTGAACTCCAGTAAAAATTTCAGTGGCATTGGACCTAATTTGCTTGGCCAAATGTGGTGTCAATCCTTTATGTCTCTGAAAAATGGGAAAATAAACAGAGACATTCTCAGCATTTCATATCAACTTCCAAAATTCATATCTCTCTGGTTGTAGCTCAACAAATGGTGAAACAAATTCTGTTAGAACCATGGATACTTACCCTAATTAGATCTTCCACTGTTAGCCATGTTAAAACTCCAGATTTGGGCTCAAAATTCAGAGAAGCCTTGTACTTGTGGGAATTTTGGAGACCACAAGGTGCAACGTAATTTCTCCAAATTCTGCTCAGATCATCTTTAGAGAGTCTAGTATCCACTGGAAAAATCCCAAAGCCAATTAAGGATCCTAAATAGCACTAGCTATGAATAGAAGTTACTTCTTATAATTCCTTAGTACTTATGCATATATTTTGTTACATTTCATATAGTGACCAAAGTTGAAGATACACCGGAACCGTTGGACGTCCTCCCACCAGACGCTAACTTCCCCTTTGACTCACAACCAGGCAAGCCCCGGTTTGCATTTAAGTACTTTTGCAATTTCTTCATTTGTATCACTTATGTTTATGGTGAATTGCTTGCATTAGAGTTAGGGTGATTGAAACCCCACTTGCATAACATTTAAATCCTATGGAGGGTTGGGTAGTTTACAAACTCGACGAGTAGAGAATGCTCCACTAATGTTCTTATGATCTCGGTAGAAGTCGAGTGGTTGGAATCTACTCACGAGATAAGACTTTATCACACAGGATGAGAAGAGGTACAGAATGGCTTTAGTGTGAAACTGAGACCCAGCAGGGGGATAGGATGCAGTGAGTGGAGGTCTCACGTGCGTAGCCCTGTTGGTGTCGATTGAGGACTGAGCCATGTGCGGCCCTGCTGGACATGTATCGTACAGTACCGGATGCATACTGGCATATGGGAACAAGGAAATCGATGTAATTGGTTAACCTGGGTGACGAGGCTTAACCAACCGTTTTATAGGAGCGGGTTGAGGGTAGCAAGGTGTAAATCTGCTGGTGGGCACAGACACGCTCCACGCGGGGACCTCCTGCACTTTACAGATGGAACGGTTCGGCATTTGGGTTGCCTTTGAAACGTTGTTGCATACAATAGAGTAGGAAGGTGTGAAGCACCACACTTCTGAAAGTTGGTGTATGTGACGTGTTATCCGGGTGTCTCCTGATTGTAGTCATCGTCCCTCGCGGTTATTTGAATACCGCTTGTTCACTGCGCTGTGACGTAGTAAGAAGTGAAATAAGCCAACTGAATATGTTGCATTGAACTATTAATATCTTGAAACCCTGTATGTTGTAGTTGTAGAGCTATTTAAGTTTATCTTCCACTTTGGGCATCACCACATCGGAGGAAAGCGTTTCTTGTTTGATTATGGACTTCCGATGTGAGGACTGCCTAAGGCTCATTAAACTGCTGCTATAAAACTGAAAATAAGGACTAACATCTAGGTGTGTCTTTATTGCAAAATCTTTATCCCATATTACTAATCCTTGCATGTAGAGTTCCATGACTAGGGTGTCGGTTAAGCCTTGCTGAGCCATCGTGCTCACGGTTGTAATATTTGAGCTGTGCGCAGGTGAGAGTTATGAGGAAGGTACCGAGGATGAGGCGATGCCCCCGTTGGGGTACACAGCCGAGATGGAGCCCTGCACGCCGCCGTGATCTCCGGTTCGATGTTGCTAGTGTGTAGCGTCTCCAGGCTGGACGGCTGCACTTTTGCTTAGTTAGGATTAGAGACTATCTATGTATAAGACTTCCGCTATATAAATAAGTTTGTAAAAAACTTCCACTGTGTTTTTATATCAAATAAAAGTTTGTATGTTGTTCTTAATATTTTCCTGTGTGCTGTTGGGTGCCGCATCACACGGCACCACCCTATGCGATCCCGTAGTGGGTGAACCATGGGGTGGTCCCCACAGACGTGGTATCAGATCCGCATTGGGAATAGCACAATTAAAAAGAGCATATTTTGAAAATTTATAAGTAGTCGAGTGAGGATTAGTCACTATGCCCACATATGGTCTATGATAGTAGTAGATATTATGGTGGAAAAGCTAACTTATGTGTTATACATTCTGTAACGACGTTCCGATGTCAGGTAAGAGGTAAGGTACGCCAACGTAGGCGGATCAATTGCGGTAAGCTCGCCATACGAGCGATGGTATGGAATAGTTTACCGTGGCTTGGCACGGTAGTTAATATGAGTCTCTGAACCTTCCCATGGTTCTGAGAGCATATGAAAACGCTGATCTCCAGCGTGCTTTAGGAAAAAGTGAGAATACTCAATCGTGTGGTAAGCAACACAATAGTATGCAACTCTTGAACGTTCAATGTTCAAAGGGCCATACGCAGCGCTTGTTATCGGCGTGCCTCCACGGTCATGAGGCAGTAGGTGGTATCTGTTGGGTTCATGAAATTCCCAACCGTGATGACCCGTTCACGCTCTACTCAGGTTCCCCGTCGTGTGGTGTGAAAAACGACCATGTACCTTGAGACGTTGCTTGACTCAAGGACGATCCGTATGGCAATGATACGGACCGTATGTTTTTACTATGATATGGAACTGCCTGAAATGTCAAAACCTTTGTGTGAACCATTATTGTGTGGTCTTCTGCAGATACATTAACCACGTTAGTGCATGATGTGTAGACATCGTTTTGAGTGACGCCTTTAGTTCCACCATTTGACACGTACATGCCGGAATGCTGGCTTAGGATTTTTCTTTGGTGAGGAAACGTAATACCGAGATAAGATGTTAGTGGCATAAAAAGGGTATTTTCAAAGAAATGAATCAAACTGAAGTTTAGGATTCCATTTCGGGGTTAGTGAACTTCCATATTGAACTAAGAGTGAATTGGGAGTATAGATTCAATCTCAAAGACTTGGAAACAACCTCCCCTGTGTTTCGGAAGAAAGGTTGCTGAACTTAAACAGGGCATAAATTAGGATTGGTTAAAAAAATGGAGGTGTGGGATACCATTATGGAAAGGCTTTGAAGTCTTCTACAGCTTTTCTGTAGAACTTCAGAACAAAATCTCCCTCCAAGTTGATGAAAATCTCAGATGAGTAGGCACTGTCCCGAAACAAGGCAGACAAAAAATGCTCTCTGGAATTTTCTGTATTTCGACCACAACTTTCTGTAGAAAATTTTCTAAGAGTCAAGTAAGATACCGTTGCAAAGTGTAGGAAATTTTCTACAACTTTGTAGTTCAGTGTTTTCCTAGATTGGGGCAGAAACAGTTGGAATTTTGTGAGAAAAACAGCCACTTGCAAAAGAGGTGCTGTCAAAATTCCTGAGAAAATTCTGTCAACTTGTAGGAATCATAACTCATAAACTAGGAAGTCCATGGAGGCAAATAAATACAATCTGGATTCCTTTTTGGGTCTACTACAATTTTGTTGTGGAACTCTAGTCCATATTTTGCCTCCAAAGTGGTCAAAACAGTTGAATTGGCCAGACTGGTCAGCTAGACCAGAAGCTGGACAGTGAACACCATGTTGAAGTTTTTCAACCAAAACAATTAGTTTCACCTTTCGATATCCAGCGGCTGTTGTAAAACAGCGAGTTGGAGTCGAAAAGTTTATGCATTAAATATATTACTTCGAGCGAGGACATGTTAGGGTCCAGTACAATAGTGAGGATTTACGTAGGCTAACACACTTAACATCCCGTGGCGACACACGATGGTCGAAATGAACTTTTAATCCATAAAGTTCACTACTTTGGAACTCGAATGTGTGACATGGTCCAGGGGTGTATATGTTGTATAAAGTTTATACTTTATCCATATGTGTGATTGTTATGAGTATTATTTATTCCATTCTTGCAGTACTATTGTATAGACTGGATGAAATAAACCAACATGTGCTGATCATTTAAATGGTATGAATGCAGAATGGTGCGTACACGGTCCATGCAAGAGGAGGGAGGTCCAAGTCAGGTTCGTGGTGATGAGTCTCCACCTCTGGAGAAAACCACGACGCAGCAGCAACCACCTCCTCCACCGCCAGAACTTCCAAGAAACCTTGCGGAGGTTCTCGCCGCAGTGCTCGGCTCGCGCGACGAGCAAACCGAGTTGCTGCGGATGCTAGTGTAACAGAATGAATCCCGTCATGGAGGATGCCAAGACAATGGGCAACACCAGCCCCAACAAAGTTCATATTCAGACTTCCTGGCGACCCATCCACCGGTCTTTACGGAGGCCGAAGAGCCTTTGGAAGCGGACAGCTTTATCCGCACTCTTGAGGCGAAGTTCGGTTTACTATGGTGCACCAAATACCAGAAGGCGCTGTACGCAGCGCAACAGCTTCAAGGGGAAGCTGGTACCAAGTGGGCGAACTACACCGCCTCATTACCGGCTGGCCATGCTGTCACATGGATGGAGTTCCGGGAGGCGTTCCGCGTCTATCATATACCTCCCGGTGTTATGGAGAGGAAGCTCCAAGAGTTCCTGACGCTAAAACAAGGCGAGAGGAGTTCTCATGAGTACTCCAGGTCATTCAACCATTTGTCGCAGTATGCGCTAGGATTTGTGGGAACGGAGGAAAATAAGCGAAACACGTTCTTCCGGGGCCTGAATTCCAAGATGAAGGTCTATCTCACCCAAAGCAATCACGGCACATTCAACGACCTTGTTAATGCCGCGATTTTACAAGAAAACTTCTCAGCGCGAGCACGGTTCTGATAAGAGGAAACGCAGCGCGCTGACGAGCAGCAGTGGTGGGGCACCACAAAAGTACCGCGTGGTGTATCGCTCACCATCTGGTCAGAGATGGCAGTAACCGGCACGACCGCCTCAGTTTCGCGGTCGACAGTATAATGCGCCAAGCTTCCGACCATCGTATCCACCACAGCAACAGCAGCAGCAAAGGATGGTCCCACATGCGCCTCCGTTTGAACCGCGTGCACCGGGATTCTGCCCTCAAGTCAGAGGGACCCCGACACCTTACACGTGCTTCACGTGTGGCTGTGTCGGGCATATTGCGAGGGACTGCCCCGAGCAGCGACAGGGCAGGGATGAAGCACCATATCAGGGTGCAAATCAGCCCCGCAACCAGCCCAAGAAACCAGTACAAAAACCTGACAACGTCCACCACTTAGCCATCGAAGATGTGCCGGAAGGCGAACCCATCCTCGCAGGTAAATTTTCTTATTTAGATCATCCCGTAGTCATACTTTTTGACTCCGGTGCCACCCATAGTTTCATAAGTCAGTCTTATGTTATTTAATATCAATTGCCTATCATTCCCACAAATAGTTCATACTTGATATGCTCTCCGGGTGGGAAAATAACAGCTGATAGGATGGTCTATAGAGCACCATTACAACTGGGTGGGAATCTATACCCGACTTCTCTAATCATGCTAGAGAATCAAAAACTTGATGTCATTTTAGGAATGTCATGACTACATTGCTATGGTGCTGTTCTTGACATCATTCCACGTGTGGTTCATTTAAACTCTCCACTTCATGAACTACATGTTCTTATTCTTGACCGTTCGGTTCAAGAAGCTCCATCCACATATAACACGGAAGCCACAAAACTTGAGGATATTCGTGTGGTCCATGAATATCCGGATGTATTTCCGGATGATCTCCCGGGCATGCCACCCAAAGGGATGTCGAGTTCAAGATCAAACTTGTACCCTGGACGACACCGATATCACGGAGACCATATAAGATGGCCTCGAATGAGCTAGCTGAATTGTAGGAGCAGCTCAATGATTTAATGAAGAAGGGTTTCATTCGACTGAGTTCCTCGCCATGGGGATGCTCAGCGCTGTTTGTGAAGAAAAAGGATGAAACCTTGAGGTTGTGTGTGGACTACTGACCTCTCAACGCCGTCACCATCAAGAATAAATATCCACTACCCCGCATCGATATTCTCTTCGATCAACTTGTGGGTGCGAGTGTATTTTCAAAGATGGATCTTTGCTCCGGATGTCACCAAATCAAGATCCGAGCGGAGGATATTCCGAAGACGGCCTTCTCGACGAGATATGGGCTTTATGAATACGTCGTCATGTCCTTTGGTCTCACCAACGCCCTGGCACATTTCATGTATCTCATGAACTCAGTGTTCATGCCGGATTTGGACAAGTTCATGGTGGTGTTTATCGACGACATCTTGGTTTATTCCAAATCTGAAGATGAACACGCCGAAAACTTGCATATCGTGCTTCAACGATTGCAAGACCATAAGCTTTATGCCAAGTTCAGCGAGTGCGAGTTTTGGATCAGCCAAGTGCCATTTATGGGTCATATTATTTCTGCGGAAGGCATTGCAGTTGATCCAAGCAAAATCAAACAAGTGCTGAAATGGAAGTCCCCCACATCTCTCCATGAAGTCAGAAGCTTTCTCGGTTTAGCGGGGTATTATCGGAGATTCATACCGAACTTCTCCAAGCTTGCTAAGCCGATGACAGAATTGTTGAAGAAGCGGATCAAATATGTTTGGAGCTCAGCTTGTGAAGGAGCTTTCCAAGAATTGGTGAAGCATCTTACAACAGCCCCGGTGTTAGCTCAACCGGATACGACCAGGCCCTTCGACATATATTGTGATATGTCCGGTATCAGGCTTGGCTGTTTATTGATGCAAGGAGAAAGAGTGGTCACCTATGGCTCACGTCAACTTCGTAACCCAAGCAGCACTATCCGACTCATGATCTTGAGCTCGCTGCTTTGGTGTTGGCCTTGAAAATGTGGAGACACTATTTACTTGGGAACTTAGTACATCTCTACACCGACCACAAGAGTTTGAAATATATATTCACTCAAAATGAGTTGAATATGCGGCAACGGAGATGGCTAGAACTGATCAAAAACTATGAGATCGAGATTCATTACCATCCCGGTAAGGCAAACATGTTTGCTGATGCCTTAAGCCGCAAATCTCACGTCAACCATCTGTCCATCACCCCACTTGAAGAGGAGGAGCCGAGTTTGTACTTCGTTCCATATGGGGCATTATATAATCTTGCTCTCATCCCTACCATACCAGAGGAGATTATGGAAGCTCAGAAGAAAGACGTGGGAATGTCGCAAATTCAGAGAAGGATGAAGAATGGCAAAATGAAATGCTTCCGAAGGGATGAACACGACAGTCTATGGTTTAAAGACCGTATAGTGGTACCCCGTGACATGAAGCTTCGGAAGAAAATTTTGGACGAAGCTCATTTTTCCAAGTATTCTATTCATCCGGGCAGCAACAAGATGTACCAAGATCTGAAAACCAGGTTTTGGTGGACGTGGATGAAAAGAGAAATCGCAAAGTACGTATCCGAATGTGATACGTGTCGGCGGGTGAAAGCTGACCATCTGCGTAAAGCCGGACAGCTGCAACCATTGAATATTCCGGCGTGGGAGTGGGAGGATATCAGCATGGAATTCATAGTTGGTTTACCTCTCACGTCTCACAAGCATGACTCGATTTGGGTAATAGTCGATCGACTAACCAAGTCGGCTCATTTTATCCCCGTACATACAGAGTAAGTGACCAAGCAATATGCGGAGTTGTATATCTCAAGGATCTTGTGCCTGCACGGTGTTCCCCGCTCCATTATTTCAGATCGTGGTGCACTGTTCGTCGCTCGGTTTTGAGAACAGCTGCAAGCGTCATTGGGGACCAAACTGATCCGAAGCTCCGCGTATCACCCGCAGACGGATGGTCAAACTGAACAGGTGAATCAAGTGCTTGAAGACATGCTACGCGCTTGTGCCATCCACCATGGCAAAAATTGGGACGATCATTTTCCGTTGGCGGAGTTTCTTACAACAATGGCTATCAAGCTAGCATCAAGATGGCGCCGTATGAAGCTCTCTACGGCCGGAAATGTCGCACACCATTCAACTGGAGCGAGTCCGGCGAGCGAGTTATCTACAGCATTGAACATGTGAATGAGGCTGAAGAACGAGTGCGAGTAATACAAGCCAATCTCAAGGCTGCTCAATCTCGTCAGAAGAGCTATGTGAATAGAAGATGCCGTCCTCTCCACTTCTCCATCGGGGACCATGTTTATGTCCGTGTGTCTCCGATGAAGGGAGTTCAGCGTTTCGGAGTGAAGGGCAAACTTGAGCCACGATTCATTGGTCCGTTCGCCATCATTGAGAAATGCGGACCCGTGGCCTATCGCCTGGAGTTACCGGCATCGCTCGCAGGAATTCACAACGTCTTCCATATCTCTCAGCTGAGGAAGTGCCTCAAACCCTCAGCTGAAATCCGCACTGAAGACATAGAAGTTCTTCAACCGGACCTCACGTACTACAAGTATCTGATTCGGATTATCGATGAAAAGACTCGCGCCACAAGAAACCAGACTTTATGGTTTTACAAGGTCTTGTGGAGTAACCATACCGCTGATGAGGCGACATGGGAAAGCGAGGACTATCTACGGACAAATTATCCGGACTTGCTATCATCGTATACCCGGTAAAGTTTCCCCACTTTGCTTTTCTTTTGGGAATCTCGGGATGAGATTCTTTTTAAGGGGGGAGGGATGTAAAATCCCCAAGAAATGGTACCAAGAATTTCAACACATGTACACTTAGGAAAAATGAGGGGAATTAAAACTTTGAATTATAAAGGTGTGAGTTCAAAGTGATGATTCAAACTTCCCAATATCCTCAATTTGCAAATTTGGTTTCACGAATGTGTTCTCACATTTGAATTAGCAGCCATGCCAAAATTCAGAAATATTGGGGTTGGTTTGCTATGCTTTTGGAACAATGCAAATGAGTAATTCAAATTCCATTTCAAATTCAAATAACCACAACTCAATTCAAATTCCACACAAGAATTCAAATAAGTTGGAATTCAAATTTTCAAACCTTGACTTTGAGGTGAAGCAAAGCATTCCATTGTGAGTAGCTGTGACAAAAATTTGATTAAAAAATGAGAGGGGGTGGGACACATTTGTCAGCCACACATTCCTTTCAACCGACTCAATTTTCCCTCTTTGTCGCCCACGCGATCACAGCACGCCGGCGCCACCCCCGCCTGAGGCCTGAGGCGCCACCTCCTGCTTGCTCACCCGGTGCTCGTCCTGATCACCACACCACGAGTGCCACAGAGCCATTTCGCTTTTCCCAGCTCGCTCTCACCTCGGTTGTCTGCCTCGCGATGAACATCGCCGCTCGGTTTTTCTCCGATCGACCACAGCAACCCGAGCTCGGCTGCTCGAGCATTACACAGAAAAAAATCATCATCAATACGTTCTCTAGCTATCCACCATCCCTACTCTTTCGGTCTCTGGCTGTTGGAGCTCAAAATTCCCGGAGTTGTGGCTGTGACGCAGTGAACACCGAAGGTTCCCACTTTCGGTCGCCGTGGACAGCTCAAATCGGAGAAACTCACTTCAAGCGATCCAACCCATTGGTGCACCTACGACCGGAGCTGCTCACCCCCAAAACTTGGACCAAGCCGTGACTCCTCGGAGGAGAATTTGGAAATTTTCCCCCAGGCAGCGCAACTCAACCCCGAGGTAAAGAGTTGCAAAATTCATCTTCAATTCATGTTGGGAGTGGCTCAAACTTAGCGCACAGGTTCTAAACTATCTATCACCCTTCCTCCCTCGATTCTAGGACGGGAATTTAGGTGTAGAGCAAGAATTCCACGTTCTTGCCGCAGAAAAACCTTCAGACCACTTTGGGCGAACGGTGCCGATGGGTTTGGAGTGATCCCCAGCGGATTTGGCTGCCATGTCTTGCTTCCACATCTCCCACTGGTGCTCTAGAGCTCGGGAGACGATCCTTTGGTGAAGGAATGAGCCACCACAACCTCGCCGGAACCCTAGACTTTGCTGTGACCGGTGCGCACCCTTTTCCGGCGAGTTTCGGCCTCCGGCGACACCACCATCATGCTCAACGGGTTGAAAAATGGAGGAGCGGCGAGATTAGGCCCGGGAGGCGGCCGGGAATGCCGTTCCGGTCACCCCCACCGGAGGGCGCCGCCGGTCCTCTGTTTGGTGCGAGGTGGAAGAGGATACCGACAGGTGGGGCCCGCCGCAGCGTTTAAACATTTCGAGATTTTCCTATTTCAGTTCAAACTTTGAAGAGCCATAACTTTGTGTAGGAATGTCCAAAAATTGTCAAACAAATTTTGTTGGATTTCTCTCAGAGAGTAATATTCAAGGGTGCAGCCCAATGGTTATGAAAATCTCTGTTTTTGGCTCATTAATTCATTTGAAGGAAAATCTTGTAGGAATTTTTACAGAAGTTCTGTTTATTGGAAAATTTCCGAATTTGGATAGGAAATTCTTCCAAAACCCTTGAAATCCAGTAAAAATTTCAGAGGCATTGGACCTCATTTACTTGGCGAAATGTGGTATCAATCCTTTATGTCTCTGAAAAATGGGAAAATAAACAGAGACATGGGAAAATAAACAGACATTCTCAGCATTTCATATCAACTTCCAAAATTCATATCTCTTTTGTTGTAGCTCCAAAAATGGTGAAACAAATTTTGTTAGAACCATGGAGACTTGCTCTAGTTAGATCTTCCACTGTTAGACATGTTAAAACTGCAGATTTGGGCTCAAAATTCAGAGAAGCCTTGTATTTGTGGGAATTTTGGAGACCACAAGGTGCAATGAAATTTCTCCAAACTACGCTCAGATCATCTTTAGAGAGTCTAATATCCACTGGAAAAATCCCAAAGCCAATTAAGGAACCTAAATATCACTAGATATGAATAGAAGTTACTTCTAATAATTCCTTAGTACTTATGCATATATTTTGTTACATTTCATATAGTGACCAAAGTTGAAGATACACCGGAACCGTTGGACGTCCTCTGACCAGACGCTTACTTCCCCTTTGACTCACAACCAGGCAAGCCTTAGTTTGCATTTAAGTACCTTTGCAAATTCTTCATTTGTATCACTTATGTTTAGGGTGAATTGCTTGCATTAGAGTTAGGGTGATTGAAACCCCACTTGTATAACCTTTAAATCCTACGGAGGGTTGGGTAGTTTACAAACTCGATGAGTAGAGAATTCCCTGCTAATGTTCTTAGGATCTCGGTAGAAGGCGAGTTTCCGGTCGAGAGGTGGCCGGGAAGTCAGGTCCGGCGAGCTTCAGTGCGGTGCCGGCGAGGGGGCGGCGCGGGAAAAGGGGCTGGCGCGAGGAAGAAGACGAGCCGGCCAGGCCCGCTCGTCAGCCGCTCAATACACAGTAGGGGGATTTTCTGTTGCACCGGATCATCTGTGACAACGCGGAGAACAGTGCTGTTGCCCCGTGTGGTGTAGCCGAGGTGGTGACACGTGGGGGCTGGGCCCTCTGTCAGTTATTTGAACTTTTTCCGGTTAATCCGAATTCCAGAATTTCCCCAAACTTTAGAAACCCATAACTTTTGCTAGGAAGCTCCGAATTTAGTGATTCAAATTGGGTTGGATTCATCTTGCATAGCTCTATCCTAATATGCAACGCAATTTATATGAAACCTATGATTTAATTCTGGAAAATTCTTTAAAGCTTTTCAGCAAAAGAATTTTATAGGGGGTTTGGTTCATCTAAATCCCTAAATTTTGCCGGGATGCTCTTTAGGATGTTAGTGAACCCCTGTAAAAGTTTCAGACCATTTGGAGTTGATTTGATCAGAGCGATTCAAATTTGAAGGTGCTGTGTTCAATTGAACACAGAAACATTTTCAGGGAACTTCCAAAACTTGGAAATTCAGTTCTGGACAAACCTTAGCTCCAAAAATGATAGGAAACTTCATGCAAACTCTATGAGCTATAATTGAAATTGTAGTTCACTAAGTTGAGCATGAACAGGGGTGCTACCTCAGAATTAATTCTTCTTTGCTTATTTGCTAAGGGAATTGTTCTGAACAAACCACACCATGAAAAGTGCTAACTTTTGGTCCAGAGGGTTTTCTTGTGACAGGGAACTCCCACAAAAATTCTCAACTCCATTGGAGCTCTGGATCACCCCTATTCTGTTTAACCACTTGGGTGATCAATATGGAAGAGGGGGAAGAACCACTTAGCACTTAATCATGTACTTAGGTCCAAACCCAAACCACTAGCCCAGCTGCATTTTAAAATCTTAAACAAAGTTCCAGCTGGTAAAAACTTGTTATTAGAACCAATAGCAGAAGTACTACAATAAACTTAGGTGCATATCCATTAACATGTAGTATTTTATTAACGTGTAGTTGCTGAAGGCGAGGAGGCTCCGGAGGTACTCGACTTCCTACTTCCGGAAGAGGAACTAACCCCTGACCAGCAGCAACAAGGCAAGCCCCGGTTTGCATTAAGCCCTTTATAAAGTTTTTACTTTGTTTACATACGTAGAGTGATGTGTGTATGTGCATTAGGTGTAGGATGGATGAATACCCCACTTGCATGACCAGAACTTTTCCATAAGAGTGAGGGTAGTGTCTAAGACCTCGAGTAGACAGGCTATGCTTAAAAATTCATAGGACTTCGGTACAAGTTGAGTAGTTGGAATCTACTCGCGAGTTACGATTGGGACACATGGGGTTGGTTCGAGTGACATGAGATCACTTTAGTAATGAAAATGAGACTAGGCAGGGGCTAGGGCGCAGCAAGAGGAAGTCTTGTGTGCGCAGCCCGGTCCGTGTCGATTGACGAGCGATCCGTGTGCGGCCCTGATGAACATGTATTGAACGTACCGAAGGCATATCGGATATATGGGCCCCGATAAACCGATGTAGTCTAAACCTCCGGGTGTCGAGGCATAGCACACCGATTTATAGGTGTAGGTTGAGGGAAGCAAGGTGGAAATCTGCTAACGGGCATAGAGAGATGATCCGTGTGGGGAACCTCCTGTCCGTTTCGGTGAGACCGGTTCGAAGTTTGGGCTGTTGGGTGAAAGGTTGTCCCGTACACATCGAGTGAGTGAGCTGTGCAGCTCCACGGGAGGGTGTACGTGACGTGCTCTTTGGGTAATCCCTGCAGGTGTATATCGAGTCGATTCGCCGTCCCTCGCGGTGACGAGTACCGCTTGTTCACTGAGTCGTGACGTAGATTAATGTATGAAATGTGATGATTCAAAATTGCTGTTATGATATAATATTGTATTGCTACATGTGTGTCACCAAATATTGCTTACTAAATTTCAGATTCCCGAACTATTAACTTGTTGATAAAAGATGAACTAGGGGTGAACTTGTAGGCGTGCCCAATTGCTGCAATGTTGCTATCCTATGTTCGTTGTACACCTCATGTAGTTTCATACTTAGATGAGTCGGTTAAGTCTTGTTGAGCCATCGTGCTCACGGTTGCTGCTTAAGTGTTTTTCAGGTGAGGAGCCACCCACGGACTCGGAGTACAAGTCCACCGGCGAGGGTTACCCTCCATCGGGGACCATGGCTGAGGGGGAGCCGTACATGCCACGCTGAGCTGAGGAGTGCAGCTAGTGTTGGTTGCCCTAGGGCTTGGCAGCTGACTTTTGCTAGATAGGCAGGCATGAGTTGTATAGTGTAGACTTCCGCTGTGTAATATAAACAATAGTTTGTAACTGAATTTGGTACTTGTTTGTACAGTTTAGTTGTTTTCCCATGTAATATATTGTGTTCTTATGATGTGTGCTGTCGGGTGTCGCATCGTGCGGCACCACCCTCTGCGATCCTGGATGAGCGGATCCCGGTCCGCCACAGCCTGGTATAAGAGCTGCATTGGGGATAGCACAGTACTTAAGGACTGTATTATGGGAAAACTTAGGTACGGTGAGGATTCGGTAGTTGCCCAAGTAAGGACTATATTAGCATAGTTACTTAAAGTGGCAAAGACTAACCAATGTGTTATAATTCTGAATTTTAATTATGTAACGACGCACCTACGCTTTGGTAAGGATGGTAAGAAACGCCACCGAAAGCGGTTCAATTTCGGTTAGCTCCCCTGACGAGGAATGTGGTTCAGGGATAGGTCTCACAGCTTGGTGTGAGACGTCAATATGAAACTCTTGGACTCTTCATGTTCCTGAGTTCATATGAAACGCTGATCCCTAGCGTGCATTAGGCAAGTAAGTGGCGTGGTCAGTAACGCGAGAGTGTGTTCGTCTGGAAGTAGCCCAGGGGGACATACGTAGTGCTTGCCATCGGCGTGCCCTGCAGGGCAGTAGGTGGTATCTGTTGGGTTGATAACATTCCCAACCGTGACGACCCGTTCATGACATACTCGGGTTCCCTGTCGTGTGGTGTTGAAACACGATCACGTACCTTGAGACGTGACTTAACTCAAGGACGGCCGTATGGCAATGATACGGGCGTTTGTATTTAATTTCCAATATGGTCCTGCCTGAAATGAACAACCATTGAGTGCACCATTATTGTGTGGTCTTCTGCAGGTACTAACCACGTATGTATCCGTGTAGTAAACGTGTGCGAGAGACCGTTTAGTGCCACACTTGAGACGCATATGCTGGTATAATCTGGTTAGGATTTTCTTTTGTGAGGAACGTAGTACCGAGATATCATAGGCATATGCATGAAAAATAATGATAACAAGGAAGTAAAATCACTAGGTTCAACATTTAGGACCCTGGTTGGGTAGAAGAATGTGATAGTTGAGCAGGATAACCAAAGGAATGAAAAACAGAGTGCTCTGTTTTGGGCAGCAAGTTTGCTGATCTTCAACAGGGCATAACTCACAGGTCTTTTAGCCCAGTGGGGTGTGGTATATAGTTCTGTAAAGGTATTTAAGTGCTCTACAACTTTGTTGTAGACTTCCAGAGCTGACTCACACCTTAAGATGACTTAAAACCCGGAGGAATGTAGACTGTCCAGAATCAGGACAGAGTTAAACACTCTCTGGACTGTTCTGTTTTTCAAACATCACTCCCAGTAGAAAAATCTAAATTTTTCATATGATACATCTTTAGGAAGGGTAGAAGATTTGGTACATATTTTCAATTCAAAGTTTCTGAAATTTCAGCACAGAATTCAGTGGGAATCAGAGTTGAAAACAGCAACCTCCCAAAGGTGGTGCTGTTAAAATTCTTCCAGAAATTCTGCTGACTTTGAATCCCCATAACTATTGAACCAGGGCTGATATGATGGCAAATAAGTACTCATTGGAAAGATACTGAAGTTAACGTTAACTTTGGTATGCAGCTTGAGTCATGAAAATGCCCAGAACCAGATCAAAATCTAGGATATGTAGAAACTGGTCATTCTGGCAGAGGAATGACAGTTGCACTCAATTAAAAATTGTTGTACCCTAGAGGGGGTTTGAGTACTCCCAGTAGGGTGGAACATACTCACGAGGGGTTATCTTCAACTAGTGAAAGATTTGAGTATAGGTCTCACTCAAGTTTCTTTTACTAGAGACCATGTTTGTGTCGTATTGAAGATAAAAGGGTAGTATACGTGATGACAACGCGATAGTAATGTCTCGTAGTTACCAAACCTAGTTATGGTGAGCTTCCAAAGAGGAGGTTCATCAAGTTGGATGTAACTAGCCTGTATTTTGTCTGGTAATGGTGTAGCTTGTGCAAAGTTATTTTATTATCTACATACGAGATGTATCGCATGTTTTATTGTCATTATGTTTTTACGCCTATTTCATTTGACTGCATTGAAGTATGTTGCGGGACTGATGTTTATTGTCATATGGTTGCAGATAGTTCGCACTAGGACCATGTAGGATCGAAGAGCACGTGTAAAGCTACCAGAGGGGGGTGAATGGTAGATTAAAACTTTTCGCAGCGGAAACAACAAAAACCCCTAAGCAAAAAATCAATCGGTTAAAGAAACCATGTGTGCAAGTGTTTTAAAATGTGTTCAACTGTGACAAATCAATTAGAGAGGTAGAGAATCAAGTCACGGGTCCAATGCAACAAGAATCACTTGAAAACACGAATTAAAACTTGAGATACGATCAAAACATTAAATGAAGATCAATCTGTTCTACCCGATATAAAACATATCTGCAATGCTGCAAATAAACTCGTGTATCTCAAAAACTACGGATCCAAAGCTCGTGAAAAATTCACAGATGATATATAATTGAGTTGTGAAGACAACCCAAAAAGAATCACCTCAATCGGATCTATAAAACTCGAGTTATGGACGAAACACCGAAGCAACGTCGGTCTGTCCAGAAACTCGGCGAGAAAGACTTGAAGAAAAACAATTCGGACGAACAAGGCACAAAAGCTCCTCGAAACTATAAACTTTATTCAATAGAAACACAAGAGGAACAGCCCAAAGTTATCTACCCATGAGAGCTCTGGCCTCCCTTGCTTTTATAGCCAGCCCTCAGGCTAAACAATCCAATCTAGGACTCCTACTCCTAATTGGACTCGTATCCTAACTTACCATAACTGCTCAGGACTATCCTATTCGCAGATAGAAGCAATCGTGAGACATCCAAACACCTTAGGAACGTACTAAACATTCCTGAAACAACTCAACTTCATGCCTAGCATGAAATCCTATCATAACCAACTCGAATCTTCCATATTTGTGTCATATCCGACTCAGCCTCAGCCTGAGTACGCAATCCAGCCGGTTGGACCTTTCCGACCAATTATTTACGTCCACTTCTCTTCATCACGCCTTGGAACAATGTTGCCACGTCCATGCACTCCTTGCACACGTGCAAACACCTTCCAACGACGTACACGCAACCTTCATATGCATTGCCCTTGATCCAAACATGCTGCGCGACCTCCCGATCAACTCAACCACAGCTCCTCCCGAACTTGGTTGTTGGAACCTCATCTTCTCCCTGGGACTAGTCCAAGGATCCCGTCACCAGCCATGTATTGAACTCAAGCAACACCTGCACATGAATAAACTCACGTTAGTTCGAAAACCACAACACCTTACATGAGCACGTCACATGAGCATGTTGCAAACCATATAAAATGATAACAGCCATAACCACCAAAATACACCAAAAACATAGCAAATTAATACTAAGCAAATCTTCCCATAAAGCAAGTTTGAAACATTGCGAGTTAAAAGCAAAAACAAGACGCTGCAGTTCTACGAGTTGAACTTCACGGGAGCTCCCTAAAAACAAGCTCCGGACCTCACAGAAGCTCTCCGGACCTTGCAGGAGCTCTCCGGACCTTGCGTCGGACCTTGTCAACACTTGGCGGACCTAACAAAGAACTTGTCGGACCTTGCCACAGAAGAATGTTTTGGCAATATTCAAAACTTTGAATGTTAATGCTAACTTTTATCCTAATTGCCAATGTATTCAGCACACATAGGTCTCACAGACCACGCACGAGGTTGGTGGCTCTAGCCAACAGGGAGGCGTTTACTCCCAGCCACCGGCCTACGACAGCACCCCGCAGCAGCAACCACCACTGCCGCCTCCTCTTACTCTAGCGGATGTGATAGCGGCACTGGTGGGAGGTCGTGAGGAGCAGACCGACCTGCTCCGCACGATCGTGCAGAATACGTCCCAGGCGGGGGGGGGGGGGGGGCGTCAAGACAGAGGGCCTCGTGAGCCCCGTGAGGTGTCGTACTCGGACTTCATGAGTACGCACCCTCCAGTGTTCACAGAAGCCGAAGAACCACTGGAGGCCGACAACTGGCTGCGGACCATCGAGTCCAAGTTCGGGCTGCTCCAATGCACGGAGCGGCAGAAGACTCTGTTCGCATCGCAGCAGCTTCACGGTGCCGCTGGTGCATGGTGGGTGAACTATGTCGCCTCACGTCTGGCTGGCCATGCCGTGGAGTGAGAAGAGTTCCGGGAGGCGTTCCGCGCCTATCACATTCCTCCCGGAATAATGAAGAGGAAGTTCCAAGAATTCTTGGAGCTGAAGCAGGGCGGGAGGAGTACCCATGACTACTCCCGTGCCTTCAACCATCTGGCGCAATACGCGTCAGACTATATCTCCACTGAGGAGAAGAAGTGGGAGCACTTCTATCGGGGGTTACACCCCGAGATGAAGACGCACCTCGTTCAGTGGAATCACGGCACCTTCAACGACCTAGTTAATGCCGCGATTATGCAAGAAGACCCTCAGCGGGAGTTGGCAGCTGAGCAGAGGAAGCGCAGCGCTCCGCCCAGCAGTGGTGATGGCGCTCCTCACAAATACCGTATGGTGCATCGGACACCATCCGGACAGCAGTGGCATCCACTGGCGCGACCTCAACGGTTCGGGGGACGTCCTTTTCAGTCACCTCCGTTCCGTCCGCCGATGCCACCACCAAGACAGCAACACCAGCAGCAGCAGCAGACGGTACCCTGGGCGTTTCCACCGCCGCAACGCGCCCCAGGTTTCGGCCCACCGATCAGCGGGGGATCGCCCCGCTTCACTTGCTTCACGTGTGGCCAGGCGGGCCACTTCGCGAAGGACTGTCCCCAGGGGCAGCAGAGCAGCGGGCAAGCCCAGTTCCAGGGTGGTGCTCGAGGCCGACCTCCGGTTAAGAAGGTTGGTCAGCGGACTGGGGGCGTCCGCAACCTCGACAATGAGGACGCCCTAGAGGGAGACAACGTGCTGGCAGGTACGTTTACTCTCAACAATCAAGCCATCATCATACTTTTTGATTCTGGTGCAACCCACAGCTTTATAAGTGCATCCTATGTAGCTAAGCATCAAATGCAAGTCTTCCCAACCGGCTGCACTTATATGATCTGCTCACTGGGAGGGAAGATCTCAGCTAATATGATGATTCCAAAAGCACCTCTGTGCTCAGGTGGGAAACTCCACCACCTTGATAATCCTTATGGGGCAAAAGATTGATGCAATCTTAGGGATGTCATGGCTACAATACCATGGCGCTGTCCTGGAGACTCGGACACGGACGGTTCATTTAAACTCTCCATTTCACCATCCACATTCCATGGTGTTAGACACGCCAGTTCGGGAAATTTCAGCAATTAATAATGCTGAAACTCTCAAGTTAGAGGACATCCCCGTAGTCCGGGAGTACCCCGACGTGTTTCCGGATGATCTTCTGGGCATGCCACCTGAGCGGGATGTCGAGTTCAAGATTGAACTTGCACCCAGGACTACGCCCATATCACGGAGACCATACAAGATGGCTCCAAACGAGCTGGCTGAATTAAAAGAACAGCTTAATAATCTGTTGAGCAAAGGTTTCATTAGGCCGAGTTCCTCGCCTTGGGGATGCTCAGCGCTATTTGTGAAGAAGAAGGATGAAACCTTGAGGCTGTGTGTGTACTACCGGCCGCCCAACGCCATCACCATCAAGAATAAGTACCCACTGCCCCGCATCGACATATTTTTTGATAAACTTGTGGGTGCCAGTGTGTTCTCAAAGATGGACCTTCGCTCTGGATATCACCAGATAAAGATCCGGACGGAGGATATCCCGAAGACGGCCTTCTCGATGAGATACGGATTATATGAATATCTCGTCATGTCCTTTGGTCTCACAAACGCTCCAGCCCATTTCATGTATCTCATGAACTCGGTGTTCATGCCGGAGCTGGACAAGTTCGGGGTAGTGTTCATCGATGATATCTTGGTTTATTCCAAGACAGAAGCCGAACATGCTGAACACTTGAGGATCGTTCTTCAACGATTGCCAGACCACAAGCTCTACGCCAAGTTCAGCAAATGCAAGTTTTGGATCAGCCAAGTGCCATTCTTGGGACATATCATCTCAGCAGAAGGCATTGCGGTTGACCCCAGCAAAATAGAGCAAGTGCTGAAATGGAAAGCTCCCACTTCAGTCCATGAAGTCAGAAGCTTCCTCGGGTTAGCGGGATACTATCGGAGATTTATTCCCAGCTTCTCCAAGCTCGCTAAGCCAATGACAGAGTTGCTGAAGAAGGGAACGAAATATGTTTGGAACACGGCATGTGAAGGAGCGTTCCAAGCATTGGTGAAGCATCTCACAACAGCCCCGGTCTTAGCTCAGCCGGATACAACAAAGCCCTTCGACGTGTATTGTGACGCGTCTGGTATTGGGCTCGGCTGCGTGTTGATGCAGGAAGGACGTGTGGTCGCCTATGGCTCGCGCCAACTTCGGAACCATGAGCAGCACTATCCGACTCATGATCTTGATCTTGCTGCAGTGGTTTTGGCGCTAAAAATGTGGAGGCACTATCTCCTAGGGAACTTGGTGCATCTCTACACCGACCACAAGAGCTTGAAATACATTTTCACCCAGAAGGAGCTGAACATGAGGCAAAGGAGGTGGTTAGAACTGATTAAATATTATGAATTTGAGATTCATTACCACCCCGGCAAGGCGAATGTGGTTGCCGACGCACTGAGTCAGAAATCACATGTCCATCACCTCACCATTACACCGGTGAAGGAGGAAGAGCCAAGTTTATACTTGGTTCCTTATGGATCGCTGTACAACCTTGCCCTCATCCCTACCATAAGGGAGGACATCATTGCAGCTCAGAAAGATGATAAAGGCATGGCACATCTCCAGAGACGGATAGGCAACGGGGAGATCAAATGTTTCCGGAAGGATGATGAGGGGACGCTATGGTTCAATGACCGCATAGTCGTACCCCGAGAGATGGAGTTGAGGAAAAAGATCCTCGATGAAGCTCACTTGTCTGAATACTCCATTCATCCGGGCAGCAACAAATTGTACCAAGATTTGAAAAAGAAATTTTGGTGGACACGGATGAAGCGGGAAGTAGCGCAGTACGTATCCGAGTGTGATATGTGTAGACGAGTGAAATCTGATCATATGAAGAAATCAGGGCTGCTGCAACCCCTGAAGATCCCGGCATGGAAATGGGAAGATGTGAGCATGGATTTCATTGTGGGATTGCCCCTGACTTCCAACAAGCATGACTCCATTTGGGTAAACGTTGATTGGTTAACCAAGACGGCTCACTTCATCCCGGTGCATACACATTACAATGCCGGCAAATACGCGGAGCTGTACATCGCGAAGATTCTATGTTTATATGGGGTACCCAAAACCATCGTATCAGATCGAGGTGCATTATTTGTATCTCGCTTTTGGGAGCAGCTACACGCTGCATTGGGTACCAAGCTGATTAGAAGCTCGGCCTATCACCCTCAGACAGATGGCCAAACGAAGAGTGTGAATCAAGTATTAGAAGACATGTTGAGAGCATGTGCCATCCACCATGGCAGCAACTGGGATAATCACCTGCCGTTGGCGGAATTCTCGTACAATAACGGCTATCAGGCGAGTATCAAGATGGCACCCTACGAAGCTCTCTATGGTCGTAAATGCCGCACCCCATTAAACTGGTGCGAGTCTGGTGAAAGGGTTACATTCGAGGTTGATGTGGTGAACGGCGCCGAAGAGCGCGTTCGGATGATTCAAGCCAACTTGAAGGCCGCTCAATCCCGGCAGAAGAGCTACGCTGATAAGAGGCGTAGGCCGTTGCACTTTGACGTCGGTGAACACGTGTACCTCCGCGTGTCTCCGATGAAGGGCGTGCACCGGTTCAGTGTGAAGGGGAAGCTCGCTCCCCGTTTCATTGGACCCTACGCTATCACCGAGAAGTGTGGACCAGCGGCATATAGACTGGAGCTACCGGCGTCTCTTGCTGGTGTCCATGACGTTTTCCATGTTTGACAACTGCGAAAATGTTTAAAGCATACAGCTGCTGTTCCTACCGAAGACATCGGCGAGCTGAAACCGGATTTGACATATGATGAGTATCCGGTGACAATTCTTGATGAAAAAGCCCGAACCACGCGTAGCAGAACGTTGTGGTTCTACAAGATCCTCTGGAGCAACCACACCACCGAAGAAGCGACGTGGGAGAGCGAGGAATTCCTTCGCTCAAACTACCCGGAGTTCATGGCGGCCCAACACGGGTAAGTCCCTATTACATCGCTATCTCTTCTTTTGTAATCTCGGGACGAGATTCTTTTAAGGGGGAGGGATATAAAAGCCCAAGAAAAGGGGCTTGCAAAAACTTTTCAGCACCTCACAACACCACAGTTTTTGTTGTGGATACCTTGGGAAATATTGTGAAGAGCAAGTAACCTCCATCAAAAGAGTGATTAGAGGGGAAAGCCTTCACTTTCACAAAGTAGGATTTCTACACATGAACATGAGAGGTTGAGCTCACCCCTAGAATTTAAAAAGTCTTGGGAAGGTTCTGGCCAAATTTCATGTAAATCCAACACTTTTTGAGGCACTTTTGGAGGTATTTGAAAAAGAGGCCAATTTGAATGTAAATTCAAATTGTAGCAACTTTCATCACTCAAATTCAAAAGTTGGCTTCATATTCAAACTCAGCACATTTTTCTGAGTTAGCCCACCAATTTTCATCCCCATTGGAGTTCATCTTGTCGGGAGCTAAATTTGCAATAATTCAAAACTGAATTTGAATTTCAGTTTAAACATGAAGCAAATTTAACCCAAAAAAGTTCAAATTTGAGAACTCAAATTCAAACCAATACTTGGGGGCTAAGTCTCCCATTCAATGTTTAGTAGCTGGGGATATTTACAGCAGAAGGGGGAGAAAGAATTTGAGGGGAGATGGGGGCCCACTGGTCAGCCACACAGGAGTTAAACCTACTCAGTCACGCGGTCGAACACTTCTGCGGGCGCCAGCGCACGGGGTCGACCCCGTCCCAACGCGACCACCGCGCCACCTCCTGCTCGGGGGATGAGGGCGCCGGCTACAGAGCGTTCAGTTGCACCTCTCTGTTCCACCGCGCCACCTCTCTGTTCCACTGCATACAAACACGGCGACACAGTCGGTGTTTCGCCGTCCACTGATCACCGGCATCCGAGCAACCCAGGTGCTCTCGTGCCCGTCGCTCAACACAAGAAACGACCGCCATAAGGTGCTGGTTCTGCTCGTCCCTACCGTTCAGCATTTCATGCACAGTCGGGGGAGAATTTCTCCCTGGAATGTTTCGGTGTTCTTAAGGCCGAGCTATACCAAATCCGGAAATTCGCGGGTATTATCCCATCACCGGGCATACCGAGCCACACACACGCTCTACACCCTTCCACGACCACCTAGGATCAAAAACCAGCAAGAACCATGGGCTAGGGTTGCAGTTCTTTGAAGTTTTCTGAGCACAGCAGATATCGGGCCTAGGTCGACGGTGAGGTCCTAGCTCCGGCCATTTTCATGGCCAACCGAGCTCATATTCGTGCTCAGCATGCTACGGCGGAGCTATAGAATCAAACCGCTTGAGAAATAAGGCCCTGAGTAGCCCGGGCGATGTCGCCGGAGTAGAGAGAGACTCTGCCACCGCCACGGGCATAGTTCCGGCCATTGCCGAGCTCCGGTAAGGGCACCAGCGTGTTCTCCGAGTCGAGTTAGGCACAGGCGGCGAGTTTCCGGCCGAGAGGTGGCCGGGAAGCCAGGTCCGGCGAGCTTCAGTGCGGTGCCGGCGAGGGGGCGGCGCGGGAAAAGGGGCTGGCGCGAGGAAGAAGACGAGTCGGCCGGCCCGCTCGTCAGCCGGTCAATACACAATAGGGGGATTTTCTGTTGCACCGGATCATCTGTGACAACGTGGAGAACAGTCCTGTGGCCCCGTGTGGTGTAGCCGAGGTGGTGACACGTGGGGGCCGGGCCCTCTGTCAGGGATTTGAACTTTTCCCGGTTAATCCGAATTCCAGAATTTCCCCAAACTTTAGAAACCCATAACTTTTGCTAGGAAGCTCCAAATTTAGTGATTCAAATTGGGTTGGATTCATCTTGCATAGCTCTATCCAAATATGCAACCCAATTTGTAGGAAAACTATTATTTAATTCTGGAAAATTCTTTAAAGCTTTCATCAAAAGAAATTTAGAGGGGGTTTGGTTCATCCAAAAATCCCCAAATTTTGCCAGGATGCTCTTTAGGATGTTAGTGAACCCCTGTAAAATATTCGACCATTTGGAGTTGATTTGATCAGAGCAATTCAAATTTGAAGGTGCTGTGTTCAATTGAACACAGAAACATTTTCAGAGAATTTCCAAAACTTGGAAATTCAGTTCTGGACAAACCTTAGCTCCAAAAATTATAGGAAAATTCAAGCAAACTCTATGAGCTATAATTGAAATTGTAGTTCAGTAAGTTGGGCATGAACAGAGGTGCTACCTCAGAATTAATTCTTCTTTGCTTATTTGCTAAGAGAATTGTTCTGAACAAACCACACCATGAAAAGAGCTAATTTTTGGTCCAGAGGGTTTTCTTGTGACAGGGAACTCCCACAAAAATTCTCAACTCCATTGGAGCTCTGGATCACCCCTATTCTGTTTAACCACTTAAGGTGATCAATATGGAAGAGGGGGAAGAACCATATAGCACTTAATCATGTACTTAGGTCCAAACCCAAATCACTAGCCCAGCGGCATTTTAAATTCTTAAACAAAGTTCCAGCTGTTAAAAACTTGTTATTAGAACTAATAGCAGAAGCACTACAATAAACTTAGGTGCATATCCATTAACATGTAGTATTTTATTAACGTGTAGTCGCTGAAGGCGAGGAGGCTCCGGAGGTACTCGACTTCCTACTTCCGGAAGAGGAACTAACCCCTGACCAGCAGAAACAAGGCAAGCCCCGGTTTGCATTAAGCCCTTTATAAAGTTTTTACTTTGTTTACATGCGTAGAGTGATGTTTGTATGTGCATTAGGTGTAGGATGGATGAATACGCCACTTGCATGACCAGAACTTTTCCATAAGAGTGAGGTTAGTGTCTAAGACCTCGAGTAGACAGGCTATGCTTAAAAATTCATAGGACTTCGGTACAAGTCGAGTAGTTGGAATCTACTCACGAGTTAGGATTGGGACACACGGGGTTGGTTCGAGTGACGTGAGATCACTTTAGTAATGAAAATGAGACTAGGCAGGGGCTAGGGCGCAGCAAGAGGAAGTCTTGTGTGCGCAGCCCTGTCCGTGTCGATTGAGGACCGATCCGTGTGCGGCCCTGCGGAAAAAGTATTGAACGTACCGAAGGCATATCGGATATATGGGCCCCGATAAACCGATGTAGCCTGAACCTCCTGGCGTCGAGGCATAGCACACCGATTTATAGGTGTATGTTGAGGGCAGCAAGGTGGAAATCTGCTAACGGACATCGAGAGATGCTTCGTGTAGGGAACCTCCTGTTCGTTTCGGTGCGACCGGTTCGACGTTTGGGCTGTTGGATGAAAGGTTGTCCCGTACGACATCGAGTGAGTGTGGTGTGCAGCTCCAAGGGTGGGCGTACGTGACGTGCTCTTTGGGTAATCCCTGCAGGTGTATATTGAGTCGATTTGCCGTCCCTCGCGGTGACGAGTACCGCTTGTTCACTGAGTCGTGACGTAGATTAATGTATGAAATGTTATGATTCAATATTGCTGTTATGATATAATATTGTATTGCTACATGTGTGCCACCAAATATTGCTTACTAAATTTCAGATTCCCGAACTGTTAACTTGTTGCTAAAAGATGAACTAGGGGTGAACTTGTAGGCATGCACAATTGCTGCAATGTTGCTATCCTATGTTCGTTGTACACCTCATGTAGAGTTTCATGCTTAGGTGAGTCGGTTAAGTCTTGTTGAGCCATCGTGCTCACGGTTGTTGCTTAAGTGTTTTTCAGGTGAGGAGCCACCCACGGACTCGGAGTACGAGTCCACCGGCGAGGGTTACCATCCGTGGGGGACCACGGCTGAGTGGGAGCCGTACACGCCGCGCTGAGCTGAGGAGTGCAGCTAGAGTTGATTGCCCTAGGGCTTGGCAGCCGACTTTTGCTAGATAGGCGGGCGTGAGTTGTATAGTGTAGACTTCTGCTGTGTAATATAAACAATAATTTGTAACTGAATTTTGTACTTGTTTGTACAGTTCAGTTGTTTTCCCATGTAATATATTGTGTTCTTATGACATGTGCTGTCAGGTGTCGCATCGTGCGGCACCACCCTCTGCGATCCTGGATGAGCGGATCTCGGTCCGCCACAAGTAATCAGGGAGAAAGGGCAACCGAAGCCCAATGTCCCCCTGAAGATGGCTGCCCCTGCTAGAGATCCAAATCGGCAGCCCAACAATCCGGCATATGTGTTCAAATGAAAGGGGGCTGAGAAGGCGAGAAGGCTGAGAATGGACAAAGTCTATGACTATGAGAAGCACACGCCGACCCTAGGTTTTGGTGTGACTTCCATTGCGACTACTACTGCCTAGTGTACCTAAAAATGAAGACTCCAGTCGCTCAAGCTCAATGGGTAGATTGGGACTACATCGCAAAAGGAAACACAAAGCCTTTGATGCCGTGATTGAAGCCGTAGAGTGCCATGGAATCAAGAAAATCATGAGCTTCAAGTATGACTGGAACATCGAGGTGATTGTGCAGTTTTACACCACCGTGTACTTCTCCACCTACAGTGACTGAAAAATCACCAGGATGACACATGGAGAGCAACACTCAGTCACATATGGGAGGTTTGCTCAGATACTTGGCCTTGAGGAGCACCTGTACCATGAGATTATCATTTCCAACCTCAAGGCAGTGGACAGGGATCAGCTTGACTACATGTATCCTAGTCATGTTCCCTATGAGGCCGGGCCTGCTAGAAACATCAAGCCATTCTATAGCATCCTCAACCGGATTTTGCGGAGAACTATTGCCCCTAAGGATGGAGATGCAGGGGTGATTCAAGGAAATTTAAGGCATGTTCTCCTGTTGATAGATGGTGAAGAGAAGTTCAACCTTGTTGAGCACATCTATGACGACATCTTCAACATCTCTCACACTCCCAACCGCTCATATCGGTATGCATCATATATCATGTGCTTAATTCAGAAGGTGTCGGGATTGTCTTTGTCAAGGATGTCACTCATCGACCTCTCCATCCTCAGCTACCCCCTATTGTTCTAGAACCCTCCAGAAGGACGAATGCTCAACCTCCTTCCAGCTTAGTGGCCCGTGCTAGCTCAGTGGGTCCCTCATCACCTCCTCCTCCGCAGTCAATGAGCGGATTCTTCAAGTGCTTCAACGCACTCTTCACCTCTTGTCGGTGTGTGGAGGTCCGGACTCGACGCATGGAGAGGCATCAGGAGAAGTACCTCAAGGCTGTGTGTGACAAGCTTGAGGTACCCATGTCACCTCCCGAGGAGAGTGATGGGGAGCTCACTCCATATCCAGAGTTCACGGCTGATGAGCTCACCCAGTTCAGGGAAGATGGAAGCTCTTCAAAGTCCGTGTCTCCATCCACCGCCGTCGACGATGAGGAAGATGATACGGAGGCCGCGGAGAGCGATGAAGGTGGCGATGAAGAAGAAGACGATGACGATTACGAATAGACTTAGGCGTATCTTCTTTCTTTTCATTTTTGGTACCTTGATGCCAAAGGGGGAGAGATGGAAGAGGATGTCTCTTCTATCATCTTCTAGTCTTGTAATAGATCCTTGGACATGACTATCTATGTTTTACGCATTGTGTTTCTCTTATGTAAGACCATGTGTGGATCTTATGCTTATATTTGATCATATGGCTTATATTTGACCATTGTTGCCCTTTGCTATGTTTTATTTTCTTATCACATTTTTTAGCACAACACGTAGGCACCCCACCATAACATGTGAATGTATGTCAACTCCCCTCTTTTACTCTTGCATACATCTAGGGGGAGTATTGCATACCTACACTTGTTATGAAAATCAAATTTTTACCTCTTATGTTGAAACTTAATGTGTTGTCATCAATCACCAAAAAGGGGAGATTGTAAGTGCATCTAGGTATCCCGGTGGGTTTTGGATGATTGATGACGACAATTAAGAGACTAATGAGCTGAGATGATCATAAGCACAGGATATTTCCAAGGCGGACACCTATACTCTCAAAAAAGAAAAGGATGAACGACGTCGAAGACTCGAAGAGTAGAAATTAGGGTTTCATTTGAGTCTTTAGTATGCTAGCCGTGTAAGAGTGAGAGTGTGTGTGTCAAGTGCATTGAGATAATAGAAGAGAGCTCAAAGCGTTAGAAGTGTCAAATCCTTAGTGGAGAGTGCTATTGAGGTAAACTCGGGTAGGCCGGACTTGTATGGGCAAGAGTCCGGACTAGTCCGGAAGTCCTACGGCTTAGTCCGTTTTGGGGCGGACTAAGAGTTCTTGACTGAGTTTGGACTTGTCCGTTTTGGGACGGACTAGTCCGTTTCTCTCTTGGTGAGAGTGTTTCGGGACTAAGTCCTGGTAGACCAGACTTGTCCGCCTCAGTGGCCGGACTAGTCCGGGCTAGCCAGACTTGTCCGTTTTCACACAGACCAAGAGTTCCTGTGTGAGTTTGAGCTAGTCCGTTCTGAGGCGGACTAGTCCCTATGGTTGTGAGATGAGATCTTCCACGGCTAAGTCATGGTGGACCGGACTTGTCCGCCTCAGTGGCCGGACTAGTCTGGGTCCTCCAGACTTGTCCGTTCTCACCTGGACAAAGAGTCTTTGTGTGAGTTCGGGCCAGTCCGTTCTGAGGCGGACTAGTACGTATGGTTGTGAGACGAGAGCTCCCACGGCTAAGTCTTTGTGGACCGGACTTCTCCGCCTTAGTGGCCAGACTAGTCCGGGTTCAGCAGACTTGTCCGTTCTCACTCGGACAAATAGTTCCTATGTGAGATCGGACTAGTCTGTTTTGTGGCGGACTAGTCCGGACTTTGGTTGGTGGCAACGGTTGGCTGTCGGGACTTCTATAAATGGAGATGCCCCGACTTCATTTAGACACCCCTGGAACCCTAGCGCCGCCATATCCATCCTAGAGCCTCTCTAAGCCTTCTCCATTGCCTACTCACCCTCTTGAATCAATTCTTGAGTGGATTTGGGTGTGTGAGGAGAGGAGAAGGAAGAACTTCGCGTTTAGGCTCTTGGAGTGATCTCGTGCACTTGGTGTGAGTCTTTGTGACCTGTGGCTTGTGATATGCGTGAAGTTTTGTGGAAGTGATCAAGTGGGAGCCTCAGATTGTGAGCAGCCCCGAAACCTTGTAAGTTCACCCTTGAGATAGTGAAGAACCGAGTTGGCCTTAGAGGCGACTTGGTGAGGAATGGGTTGTTAAACCCGGTCCTTTGTGGACTCCTCAACGGGGACATAGATTCCTGAGTGGAATCGAACCTCGGGCAAAAATCCTTGTGTCACTTTTGCATTTACACTTCATTGATCATTAGAATTGCTTAGGGTTAGTTTCGATCATTCCGCTGTTATAGTATTCATTGTTACAATCTTGAGATCCACTTTTATATCCTATCAAATTTGTCATATTAAATTGCCAGGTAGTTTATCTGCACTTTATTGAACTAAAATATGAAGAAAAACCCATAAAAATCAAGTTTAGGCTTTTCCAGCAGTCTGACCGGACTAAGCCGCCCCTGAGCCAGACTAGTCCGGCCTTTTAAGGCTTTTTCAGCAGGCTGACCGGACTAGTCCGCCCTTGAGCCAGACTAGCTCGGCCCCTATGTTTCTAATCTCGTTTAATTAAGTCATTACAGGTATTTTAGCCTATTCAACCCCCCCTCTAGGCAATTTCACCCCCAACGACCCGAGCGTCCGGTGCCCGGGCCCTCAAAAGGTCGGGGTCATACCCTTCACAAGGGCGCTCGTTGGGGTCAGCGCTCCTCCTCCACGTTGACCCCCGATCACGACCGAGCTTGTATGCCCGCTCGCCACCACCAGAGCAGTGGAGGCCAGAACGTCAGCTAGGCCTCCACCACTCTCCTCCGAGTCACTATCATCCTTCGACGATGACTCCAGGGTAGTTTCACCAACTGCCCATGCCGCACACCTCAACTTCCCGGGCCGTATCTGACAAATTTTAACCTCATCCTTCTTCCTCTTCTTGGCGGCCTCCAAAGCAGCCCGCGAAACCCGCTGCTCCCGGACTTCGGGGACCTTGGGAAGGCTGATGATGTCCCACAGGCTACGGAGATTTAGAGAAGCCACGTTGAGAGGGGGCGGTTCGAGGGAATAGGGCTCGCCTGCATCTAGCCCCAGGATCATCAGGATGCGACGAGACATCTCTTCCAAGGAGAGCTCCTTGCACGACTCTTTGGATGGATCATTCGGCCCCCTGTAGAAATTTAGAGTATGGGGCCGGTTCGGATTGGAAGCACCCTCCACCGAAGAAAGGTCTAAAGAAGATGGGAACCCAAAAGAACGCTGTTCTTTGGACCCCACGCATGCCAAAGGATTGGATTGAGCTTCCCCATCTCCCTCCTCGGGGTCCCCCACTCCTAGGAATCATGCTCCCAGGGAGACCTGCCCGAAAAAGGTGGAAGGGCGGGAGCATCATTCTTGATATAGAACCACTAACGCTCCCACCTAATTGGGAGAGGAGGCGGGTGCATGCCGATGAAGTCCGTTCACCCCGGCACAGCTCGATGATGGTGCCCCCAATGGATGGAAGCGAAACCTGATCAAACGACGGCCGCACATGGAAGAAGTGCATCCACGGCCCGAAATGAGGAATCATCTGTAAAATCCCCCAAAAAGAAGTGGTAGCAAGAATTTTCAGCTCATGTACACTTAGGAAAAATGAGGGGGAATTAAAACTTTGAATTATAACGGTGTGAGTTCAAAGTTGTGAATGAAACTTCCCAAAAACTTCCAAACATGGAGATCTAAATGCACAGCTTGGATCTTCATAGTCCAAATATTCACCCTTCCAAATTTCAGCTCATTTGGAGGAGTTTCAATATTTGTTTGGGATTAAAAGGAGAAGCCCTCTAATCTGAATTTCAAATTCAGTTTCAAATTCCAACTCCCTCAGTTTGCAAATTTGGTTCCACAAATGTGTTCTCCACATTTGAATGGGCAGCCATGCCAAAAATTGGAAACTTTGGAGCTGTTTTGCTATGTTTTTGGGGCAATACAAAATGGAGAATTCAAACTCCATTTCAAATTCAAATGATCAAACCACATCCAAATTTCACACCAGAATCCAAACTATTTGAATTCAGCAAATTCAAACTATGACTTTGGGGTGAAGTCAAGTCTTTAATGTTGAGCTGCTGGGGTAAAATATCAGAGAAAAATGGGATAAGAATTAGAAATAGTGGGGCCCAATTGTCAGCCACTCGAAACAACCCAACGGACTGTTTTCCTCCTCGGGTGATCACCGCGCACCAGCTCCCGGGCAACCCGTTGCCCAACGTTGTCCACCGAGCTGCTTCCCCCGATGTCTGTTCACGCGCGTGGCTGTTTATAGCGGCAGCCGAGTGCAGCATCTGGCCTCATCCCCATTACCCCGTAGCCTCTCCACGCTCTGCTCGAGCCTCGCGAACCCAAACCCCCGCCCGGCGGAAGAACCCTTCGGCTCATCGACGCCCGGCGAGCTCGGCGTGCCTCTCGCGTAGCTGAGCCGCGGGAACGTTGCGCCAGGTCTCTCTCCTGCTCCCCGAAGCCTCAAGTGAACACCAGCACCGGTGGTTGGCGCCTATGAGCTGGAATTCCCTTCGGAGCTCCGGTGTTGATCGCCTGTATGCCACACCGTCGCCCGACATATTTGCGGCCTCTTCCAATCAACAGAAAGGTCCCTGAGGTGCGTGAGGAACACTTCCTCCTTCCTTTCCACCAGTTCCTGCTTTCTTAGCTCCGGTACCGAGTATTTTGAAGTTTGGCGCCGGCGGTTCTTTAGAAACCCGAGGACCCTTCGAAGAAATTCGTTGTGCTCGGGGTAGCTCCGCGCTAGATGAGCTTAGAGTAGCTCGAGCACATGCTTGCGCATCTTCCCGAAGTTCTAGCAGCTCAAATGAGCAAGTAGAGATGCCGGGTACCGAGTTTTTGTCGTCGCCGGAGTTTTGCGGGCTCGGGTCGCCGGTGAGGTCCCCTCTCCGGTGGATTTCAGGGAGAGCGAGCTATGGGTCGAGTATGTCCATGGGACACTGGTGCTTTTGGAGCAAACCCTAGCCCGAAAGACCCACTGTTGAGGGAGAGCGAGGTCGCCGAAGTAAAGTTCGACATGGTCGCCGGTGCAAGCACCTTTCCGGCCGTTGTATTCGGCTCCCGACCCCACCATCGTGTTCAGCACGGTGTAGAACTCACAGGCGGCGAGTTTGACGAAGTTTGGACCACGGTAACCCCATCCCGGCGAGCCTCACCGGCGTGCGCCGCCGCAGGAGGCGCGGGCAGCGCGAGGAAGACGAAGGAGGGCCGGGTCCCACCGGTCAGCCTCCGTATACGCGCGGGGATCGGCTTGTGGCGCCGGAACCAGTGCGGCTGCGCGGGAATAACCCCGTAGCCCCCGGTGTTGCCGAAATCTCACTGGTCCGATTTAAAACAGTGGGCCAAGTTCCAATTATTTGAAGTTTCTATTAGGGAAATAATTCCAGAAATTAGCTGATCTTTGCAAGCCCATAACTTTGTGTAGAAAATTCCAAAAAGAGTGAGACCAATTTTGTTGGAATCCTCATGAGGAGTACTTCACAGAGAAACTAATTTTAGGCTATGAACATGCCCAGGAATTTCTGTAGAATTGTTTTTATTAAATCCTTTAGGGATTTATTACAGTAACAATTATTTATGTAATAGTCCCAAATTTGCGCAGAAAATCCTCTCCATAGTTACTGATCTTCAGTAAAAATTTGGGCTTCATTGGAGGTCATGTGCTAGGATAAACTGCCTTCCCAAGTTCAGCCTTTATTTGGAAATTCAAATTTAAACAGAAGCTTTTTCAAAACTCCTGTCCAACTTCAAAAATTCATATCTCTCTGATGGTAGCTCCAAAAATGGTGAAACAAATTTTGTTAGAACCACGGAGACATACCCTAATCAGATCTTCCACCATTAACTATGTAAAAGCTCCTGAATTGGGCTCAAAATTCAGAGAAGCATTGTACTTGTGGGAATTTTAAAAACTACATTGTGCAATGCCATATCTCCAAATTTGGCTCAAATCATCCTTAGAGAGTCTAGTATCCACTGTAAAATTCCCAAAGCCAATTAAGGATCCTAAATAGCAATAGCTATGAATAGTAGTTCAATTTTTATAAAGCCTTAATACTTATACATGTATTTTATTAAATTTCATAATAGTGACCGAAGTTGAGGATACGCCGGAGCCGTTGGACGTCCTTCCACCAGAAGCTGACTTCCCCTTTAACTCGCAACCAGGCAAGCCCCGGTTTGCACTTAAGTACCTTTTATAAAGTTTTTCATTTGTATCACTTATGTCTAGGTTGAAATGTATGCATTAGAGTTAGGGTGATTGAAACCCCAATTGCATAGCCTCTTGACTCTTTTGGTCGGTTGGGTTGTTTAGTATCTCGGTAGAAGTCGAGTGGTTGGAAGCTACTCGCGAGATAGTACTTATTACACGGGATGAAAAGAGGTAGCAAATTGCTTTAAGATATGAAAATGAGACCCAACAGGGGGGATAGGAAGCAGTGAGCAGAGGTCTCACGTGCGTAGCCCTGTTGGTGTCGGTTGAGGACCGTGCGTGTGCGGCCCTGCTGGACAAGTATCAAACAGTACCGGATGCACACTGGCATATGGGAACCAGGAAACCGATGTAAATGGTTAACCTGGGTGTCGAGGCTTACCCAACCGTAAATAGGAGTGGGTTGAGGGTAGCAAGGTTTAAATCTGCCGGTGGGCACAGTCACACTCCACGCGGGGACCTCCTGCCCGTTACGTATGGACCGGTTCTGCATTTGGGTTGCCTTTGAAAGGTTGTCGCATACAACAGAGTAGGAAGGGGTGTGTAATCACGCTTCTGAAAGTGGGTGTATGCAATGTGTTATCCGGGTGTGTCTTGATTGCAATCACCGTCCCTCGCGGTTATTTGAGTACCCGCTTGTTCACTGCGCTGTGACATAGTAAGAAGTGAAATAAGCCAACTGAAATGTTGTATTGACCTATTAATGTCTTGAATACCTTGATTGCTGTAGTTATAGAGCTAATTAAGTTTATATCCCACTTTGGGCATCACCACATCGGAGGAAAGCGTTTCTTGTTTGATTGTGGACTTCCGATGTGAGGGCTGCCTAAGGCATATGAATCTGCTGCTATAAAACTGAAAGTAAGGATCAACTTATAGGCGTGTCTTTATCGCAAAGTCCTTTCCTATCTTACACATCCTTGCACGTAGAGTTCCATGCCTAGGGTTGACGGTTAAGACTTGCTGAGCCTTCGTGCTCACGGTTGCAATATTTGAGCTGTGTGCAGGTGAGAGTTATGAGGAAGGTTCCGAGGACGAGGCGATGCCCCCATCGGGGTACACGGCCGAGCTGGAGCCCTGCACGCCGCCGTGATTCTCCGGTTCCATGCTGCTAGTGTCTAGCATCCACGGACTGGACGGCTGCACTTTTGCATAGTTAGGATGAGAGGCTACATATGTATATTACTTCCGCTGTATAAATAAGTTTTGTAAAAAGACATTCGCTGTTTTATATCAAATAAAAGTTTGTATGTTGTTCTTTATTCTTTTCGTGTGTGCTGTTGGGTGCCGCATCGCACGGCACCACCCTATGCGATCCTAGAGTGGGTGAACCACGGGGTGGTCCCCACAGGCGTGGTATCAGAGCTGCATTGGGAATAGCACACTCGAAAAGAGCCTATTTTTGAAAACTTAGAAGTAGTGAAGTGAGGATTAGTCATTAAGCCCACATAAGGTCTATGATAGTAGTAGCTACTAAGGTGGAAAAGCTAACTTACCTGTTATATATTCTGTAACGACGTTCTGACGTCAGGTAAGAGGTAAGGTACGCCACCGCAGGCGGATCAATTGCGGTAACTCGCCATACGAGTAATAGTATGGAATGATATACCGTGGCTTGGCACGGTAGTGAATATGAGTCTCTGAACATCTTAATGGTTCTGAGAGCATATGAAAACGCTGATCTCCAGCGTGCTTTAGGCAAAAGTGAGAATACACCATCGTGTGGTAAGCAACACGATAGTATGCAACTCTTGAACGTTCAATATTCAAAGGGCCATACGCAGCGCTCGCCATCGGCGTGCCTCAACGGTCATGAGGCAGTAGGTAGTATCCGTTGGGTCGATAAAATTCCCAACCGTGACGACCCGTTCGCGCTTTACTCGGGTTCCCCGTTGTGTGGTGTGAAAACACGACCATGTACCTTGAGACGTGGCTTGACTCAAGGACGATCTGTATGGCAATGATACGGACCGTTTGTTTTTATTATGATATGGAACTGCCTGAAATGTCAAAAACCCTTGTGTGCACAATTATTGTGTGTTCTTCTGCAGGTACATTAACCACGTTAGTGCGTGACGTGTAGAAACCGTTTGTGAGTGACGTCTTTATTTCCACCATGTGACATGTATATGCCGGAATACCGGTTTAGGATTTTTCTTTGGTGAGGAAATGTAGTACCGACTGCATAAAAGTTTATTTTCAAAGAAAAGAATCACAATGAAGTATAGGAATTCATTTAGGGGTTAGTAAACTCCTATATTGAACTAAGAGTCAATTGGGAGTATAGGTTCAATCTCAAAAGCTTAGGAACAATCTCCCCTGTTTTTGGCAGAAATTTTTCTGAACTTGAACAGGGCATAACTTAAGATTGGTTGAACCAATGGAGGTGTGGGATACCATTCTGGAAAGGTTTAGAAGTCCTCTAGAACTTTTCTGTAGAGCTCCAGAACAAAATCTCCCTCCAAAGGGGTGGAAATATCAGATGAGTAGGTACTGTCCAGAAACAGGGCAGACTAAATGCTCTCTGGAATTTTCCGTATTTCGACCAAAACACTTAGTTTCACCGTTCGACGTCCAGTGGCTGTTGTAAAACAGCGAGTTGGAGTCGAAGGGTTTATGCATTTGAAACATCACTTCAAGTTAGTACATGTTTGGGTCCAATACAATAGCGAGGAATTACGCATGCTAACACACTTAACATCCCGTGGAGACCCCGACGGTCGAAATGAACTTTTAAACCCATAAAGTTCAATACTTTGGAACTCGATCGTGTGACACGGTCCAGGGATGTATATGTTGCATAAAGTTTATACTTTATCCATATGTGTGATTGTTATGCACATTGTTTATCCCATTCTCGCACTACTATTGTATAGACTGGATGAAATAAACCAACATGCGCTGATCGTTTGAATTGTCTGAATGCAGAATGGTGCGGACACGTTCAACGCAAGAGGAGGGAGGTCCGAGTCAGGTTCGTGGTGATGAGTCTCCACCTCCGGAGCAAACCACGACGCAGCAGCAACCACCTCCTCCACCACCAGAACATCCAAGGAATCTTGCGGAGGTTCTCGCTGCAGTGCTCGGCTCGCGCGACGAGCAAACCGAGTTACTGCGGATGTTGGTGCAGCAGAATGCGTCCCATCAGGGAGGACGCCAAGACAATGGGCAACGCCAGCCCCAACAAAGCTGGTATTCAGAATTCATGGCAACCCATCCACCGGTCTTCACGGAGGCCGAAGAACCTTTGGAGGCGGATAGCTTTATCCGCACTCTAGAGGCAAAGTTTGGGCTGCTGCGATGCACCGAACATCAGAAGGCGCTGTACGCAGCGCAACAGCTTCAAGGAGAAGCCGGTACCTGGTGGGCGAACTACACCGCGTCCTTACCGGCTGGCCATGCCATCACATGGACGGAGTTCCGGGAGGCGTTCCGCGCCTATCACATACCTCCCGGTGCGATGGAAATGAAGCTCCAGGAGTTCCTGGCGCTACGACAAGGCGAGAGGAGTGCTCATGAGTACTCCAGGTTATTCAACCGGCTGGCGCAGTATGCGCCAGGATTTGTGGGTACGGAAGACAACAAGCGCAATGCGTTCTTCCAGGGCCTGAATTCAAAGATGAAGGTCCATCTCGCCCAGAACAATCGTGGCACATTCAACGATCTAGTTAATGCCGTGATTCTACAAGAGAATGCTCAGCGCGAGCGCGGTTCTGATAAGAGGAAATGTGTAAGGGCCTCAGTTTTTGACACTCATTTGCAGTGTTCATCACCACACCACACACCTCATTTGAGGAAGAATGATGAACACAAATAAAGAGCAAGTAACAATTATCAACATGCTCATTAGGGAACAAACTCACACATTGCAAAAGTGGTACTTCCCACATGTGATATAGATGGGCTGGACATATGAAAACTCCTACACTTTGCTAAGGATGTCCATGCCAAGTTCCACCCAAATTCAAAACCTTTTTGAGGTCATTTTGGGTATAGTTAGGAAGAGGGCAGTTTGAAACCATATTCAAATTCAAACTGTTTTCACCCACTGAATTTAAAAGTGGAAGGCATATTCTTGCTCAGCACATTTTTGTGAGCTCACACACCAATTTTCACTCCATTTGGAGTTGATCTTGACATGAGCTAAGGGGGAGAAATTCAAACTTTATTTGAATTTCAAACTGCACTTGTGCTGAAATTCATTCAAACCAAACCTCATTGGAACTTTGATCAATTCAAATGGCTCTTGGGTGAATAATTTGAATTGCCAAGGGTAGAATAGGGTTCACTGTTTACCACAGCTGTTAGGAATAAATTTCAGAGGTTAAAAGAGAAGTGGGACCCACATGTCAGCCTCTGCCTCAAAGCAAACCGACTGAACCACAGTTCAGTCGGTTCCCGGCAGCTGTGCGCGCGCGCCACCGAAGGGGGCAGCCGGCGCCAGCTCCTGCTGCGTGCCCCAAGCCGGAGACCAGCCGGCCGGGCTATTTATTCCCTCCCCGGCGTGCTTCAGTCACCATTTCCTCGAGCTGCCGACGCACACGACTTGTTTTTCCACTGCCATCGCCGCCGCTCGAGTTCCTGCTTGATCAAGCCGATCGCAGCCCCCTCTTTCCATTCCAAGGTCCCAGCAAGGTACTAGCAACCATCCTCCATCCTTCCCATTGATAGAAATTGATTGAAACCGAGTGATATCGGCTGTGCCGAAAGATCAAACTCGGAACTGGAAACCGCCGCACCTCGGGCTCTCGTGGACAGCCCAACCTGGGCGTTGTCACGCCCGAGCCAAGGCACCCTTGGACGCGCAAGTGATCGGTGCTGCTCATCCCCGAGCCACAGCTCGAGTGGTTGCTCACCGGCGGCGAATTTCCACTTTTCCCCTTTCTGTGTGCAGAACGACCCTCGGGTACGATTCTGTTTAATTCGTGCTCTAGAAAGGATTAGAGGGCCTCAGGCCACTCCCACACGAACTAGACACGGTGACGCACAAGTTGCCTTCACAACTCTGGGCCGGAGAACTTCTGTGCCCGGCGTAATTCAAGGTCTACTAATGGCGGAACGCACGGGGGGTATCGGGCGCACGGTGAGGACCTATTTCGGGCCTTCCCCGAGCTGCCCCGAGTTCATGTCGACCTTCTCTGAGGTCCACTGATGCTCCCCGACCGGTTTCCCAAGTAGCTGAGGCACTAGGAGCATCAGCCGACATGGCCGAAGTCGTTCCGATATGGCGGCTCGTCGCCAACCATGCTCCGGCCGTTGTCATGAGCAGCTGACCCTCGGATCATGTTCCCCAAGTAAAAGTAGGCAGGGGCGGCCAGAATCAAGAAGTTTGGAGCGGTACAGCAGCCAGCGGCGAGCTCTCCGGCGAGGTCCCTCGGCGGCGGAGCGCGGGTGTCGCGAGGTTGAAGAAGGGGGTGGACCCCAGCTGTCAGCGGCCGATATTTTGAATCGAGATCCGGCTGCGGCCGGGATCGGGTGTGCTGGCGCGCAAAAGCCTTGTGGGCCGCAGTGTGCTGTCGCTTCGGCGTGCGACGCGTGTCCCCTGGGCCCAAGCGCGAGTTTAAACTTTTCCCCGATTTTCAGATTTCCTTCAAACTTCAAATCCTTATAACTTTGGCTAGAAAGCTCCAAATTGAGTGAACCAAATTTTGCTGGATTCAGCTATCTGAGTACTTTCCAGAAAATCAAGTTTCACTTCATGAAATTCCCTAATTCTCCAGAATTAATTCCTTAATGTTTAAACTGTTAGGAATTTTAACTGGAGAATCCTTTGGCGGAAAATCCTGAAATTTTGCTGAGATGTTCACCAAAATATCATTGAGCTACCATAAAAATTTCAGATCCATTTGAGCTCATTTAGTCCACCTAATGGTGTGATTAGTAAAACTGTTCCAGAGAAAATAGAAAATGTTCAGAAACATTTTCAGGATTTTCTCTGAAATTGTTTAGCTCATATCTTTAGTTAGAAACTTCCAAATTAAGTGAGACCAACTCCATTAGAACCCTCTGAAAATCTAGTTTTCAGAAAGTCATAGTTTGTCTCATGAAAATCCCTAGAACACCCTAAGGGTTCCAATTAAGGTCAAGGACATAATTATTTGTGGAGGGCTCAAATGAGCTTTGCTGCAACTAAAACTTGACCAAGTCTTTGTTTAGGTTGTAACCAAGCCACAGTAAAAGTTTCACAGTCATTAGGTCTGTCTAGTAAGGGTTATAGGCTTCACAACTTCAAAGTTAATACAAAGGCCTCTAAATTAATACATACATTGTTCTTATCATGTAGTCGCTAAGGTCGAGGAGGAACCCGAAGTCCTAGACTTCGTTACTCCGGAGGAACAGCTAGCCTACGACCAAGAGCAGCAAGGCAAGCCCCGGTTTGCATTAACCTTTTTACAAATTTTTATTGTTTTGAGCACATACTTGTTTCCTTTGTTCTGTGCATTAGAGTCTTGTTTGAAAATCCAACTGCATAGCCAAGAAAACCATGGGTTGGGTTTAGGATTGAAAACCTCGTTAGCCACTGCATTGCTAGGATAGAGTAGGATTCGGTACAAGTCGAGTAGTTGGAACTACTCGCGAGAATAGGCTAGAGGCACATTGCTCGTGTAGAGATAGCACATGAAACACATGGCAAGAAAATGAGACCGAGCGGAGAGTAAGGGCAGCAGGACTTTGGGGCCTGTGTGCTGTAGCTCCGCTTGTGTCGATTGAGGACCGAGCCGTGTGCGGGCCTGTTGAACAAGCTAGAACAGTACCGAAGACCTACCGGCTATATGGGAACCGGGAAACTGATGTAACTCGGGTAGCTGGGTGTTGAGGCATTGCCCGTCGTTCAGAGGGTAGGTTGAGAGCTCGAGGTGTAAATCAGCTGGCGGCACAGAGATGCGCGTGCAGGGACCTCTTGCTCGGGACGATGGGACCGGTTCAATATTTGGCTAACGGGTGAAAGGTAGTCGCGTACGGCGTCCGTGATGGTTGTTGTAGGCAACATCGAGTACGGGCGTACGTGACGGGTTGTTCGGGTAACCCTGCAGGTGTAAATCGATTATAATCGCCGTCCCTCGCGGTCAGTGAGTACCACTTGTTCACTGTACCGTGACGTAGAAAGAACAGGCTAGTTACATGTTAAAATGTTGCTGATTGAAAGTTGGATATTGATTGTTAATGATATGTTGTAGCTTAGTGCTAACTAAAGTTCTTTTCAACTTTGGGCAAAGTACATGAGAGAAATGCGTTTCTTGTTTGATTGCGGCTCTCTCATGTGCCTTAGCGTAAGGTTCTCCACAACCTGCTGCTAAAACTTGAAAGTAAGGTTCTACTAATTAGGCGAGTCCTTGCAAATGATTTTTACCTCATGCAACCCATCACCCTCATGTAGAAGTTTCATGTTTAGGTGAGACGGGTCAGACTTGCTGAGCCTTCGTGCTCACTGCTTGTGTTTGAAGCTTTTGCAGGGTTCTATGAGGAAGGGACTCCCGAAGAGGAGACGGAACCCCAGGAGGGGAACCCCGTCGAGTGGGAGTCGTGCACGCCGCAGAGTTAGTGTGCGTGTGTGCTAGCAAGGACACGTTCGAGGGCTGAACGTGCACTTGATGCTTAGTCTACGCCCGCGAGTGTGGACTAAACTTATTTTGATGTAAACATGTCGATAAACTTGTTTATGTAATAAAGCTTCCGCTTCCGCTTTGTACCTTTGACGTGTGTTATGCGGTGCTGTGCAACGCAGCACCCCTCAGCGTGATCCTGGCTCGACAGGACCCAAAGGGGTCGTGTCAGCGTGGTATCAGAGCTCGCTTGAGGTTTAACACAGTACAAAGGTCTCCCTTTTCAAAAATCCAGTGAGGAACGAGTTAGTAGCCCGTATAAGGATGTTATTAGTATATAGAAAGTGGCTTAGTAACCTATTTGTTATGTCGGAAAATCGTGCATCTCGGGACGTTCATGTCTTGGGGGGTGCACGTAAGCGCTGTCCACCAGTGCGCACAAGCTGAAGGGTGGAGCCCCACGGGTGGCAGGTAACCCGACCCGCTTTGATATCCTCTACGACTCTTCATGTCGTTTGGGGTATTCGAGCAACGTCTGTCCCTGGCGTGCGTGGTGCAACATGGGAGACCCCGTCACGTGGTCTGAAACGTGAACACGTAACTCAGGGCGTGTTTGGCTTGAGAACATCCGGGCGAGTGATGACGGCCGGATGTACCAACTGTATGGATTCCGGGCTCGGTGTGCAGCCGAGTCTGATGATTGGTTGAATTTCTGCAGGTAGCCTTACCACGAAACGGTAGACGTGTAGTATCCGTGTGCGAGTGACGAGTAGTGCCACTGAAGTAACGACGCCGGCTAAGTCCGGTATAGGTTTTTCCTTTGTGAGGACGTAGTACCGACATAATCTGGTGACGCCTCGACGTCACACCCAACAAAATGAACAACTTCATTTAAAATTTGATGGTTTTGATCCAAAGTAGTAAAACTTGATGTAACTCCTTCCCTTGAACAGGATATTCAAAGTTAACAAGCTTTCAACTTATAGGATGTTAAGGACAGAGCACTCCGTTTCCAGCTAAATTAAGGCTGAAGTTAATCAGAGGTTAGAGGTTGAGTTCTTTCGAGGTTGATGTCGTATGATACATCTCTGGAAAGCTTTGGAGGAGCTTTACAACTTTTCTGTTGAGTTCCAGAGGTGTTTCGTCCCTTAACCACTCGAAAAATGCAGCAGAGTTCAAACTGTCCAGAAAACAGGACGGAGCAAAGACTCTCTGTAAATTAAGCATAACTTCCTGCATAAAAATCCAAAAATAGAAAATGAGGTAGTTCTGAAAAGATTATGAGATGGGTTACAACTTTGTAACAGAAAGTTTTGTCAGATTAGGAACAGAATTAACTGGGATTCTTGGATCAAATCAGTACCTAAGGCAGGGAGGTGCTGTCCAATTGTTTCCAGAAATTCTGTTAACTTTGACATCTCATAACTGTTGAACCAGAGCAGATCATAGGCCAACCAAATACTTTCTGGAAAGCTATTGAAGTTAACTTTAACTTTGATGTTGAGCTCCAGGACTGGTTTTGCTTTTAACCTGGCCTAAATCAGATTAATATGGAAACTGGTCAGGGCTGTCATGGGAACAGCAGATCAGCAGTCAAATTTGTTTAAAAATTTGAACTATGTTTCCAAGTGTTAAGGGTTCAATGACATATCTTATGTTATAACTCAATGGTCTACTGTTTAAATAAATATTTGACATTTCTCAAATATATTTTTACAGATGGCAGCAGATAAACGGTTGGAGAACGGGTGGGTAGTTTCCCACTGCTCTGACCGTAGCGGCTACCCGGGAGCATTGTGGCTAATGCTCCAATATTTCGGGTACAACCAGATGCCGCAATACTTCGCCAAGGAAGAAGGCGAAGAGGGGAACAAGACGTGGACGATCCATGTCGAGGTTCCTGCAGGGCCTACGCCACCCGGTTGGGTGCCATTCACCGTCACGGTGAGAGGAAGACAACCGGAAGGGATGTGGCAAGTGGCAGCCCGTGACACTATGTCACGTTTCTGCCAACTACACGTGCGGGCTATGGAGGGAACTCCATACGCACTCGTTCCGGTGGAGGGACGAGCTCAGCATGTGTGGGAAGAGAGGTACCTAGAGGCAACAAACCCGAGTTGCCCAAGGTACAACCCCGCGGAGGCAAATCTCAGCCTCCAAATGAGGGCGGGAAACGCTGTGATGGACAGCCACGCTGTTCATACGGAGCATCTCGCCACCAAGCTCAAGGAGAGCACAAGCCGTGGAGATCATTTTGAGAGTGCTCACAGTGCACTCCGCAATGTGCTCCTTCCGACGATCAAGCGACTGAATGAACAACACAATCAGTTGCGTCGTCTGAAGAAGGCAAAGAAGAAGAGCCGTGTTGACATTGCGGCGTTGCAAGAGCTGGTGCAGACCCTAACCCAGCAGAATGAGGACCTTGCTCAAGAGCGGGACGACGCTATTGAGGAAGGACAAGGCTGGGAAGAGGACTACAACCAGGCTATGGACGAGGTGCATGCATTGCAGGACCTCGTGCCCCCGGTATTGGGCGTACCGGTAGTCTTGGGTCTTCCAGCCATGGGAGAACCTGGAATGGGAGAAGAGGTGGTAGACCCCGAGCCACCAGCAGAGGTACCGGAGGAGGACGACCCACAGGAGGTCGAGTTCTACTCCGAGTAGGGGGTTACGGTTGCCAAGTAGGGCAGCTAGGGTAGCGTAACCCAACTTTTGTAATCGGTGACATGTCGTGTAGACAGTAGCGTATGTATAGGTAGTGACGGCATGAGCACGACTTCTCGGAGGTCCGAGAATAATGTATCTTGTATAAAGTTTATGCTTTATCAATATATGTGAATGTTGTGCAAGTTAGTCATGCGTCGCTTCAATACTTACTGCTGTTTATGGAATTTTGAGTAAGACATGTGCTAATTGCTGCTGTGTTGAATTTCAGAATGACGCGTACTCGTGCCAACCCTGATGTTGGAGGTACTAGCCAAGGGGGAGAGACCTCCCAACCGCCTCCCGAGGACTCCTCGGGACAGCAGCAGCAACAGCAACAGCAAACACCGCCACCGCCACTGCCAACGGTTACATTGGCCGACATCGTCGCGGCAATGGCGGGTTCACATCAGCAGCATACAGAGCTGCTGCAAACGTTAATTGCGAATACGTCTCGCCCAGAGAGACGTCAAGATCGTGAGGAGCGCCAACAGAGCTCCTACTCCGACTTCCTGGCGACTCATCCCCCTGTATTCTCAAGGGCGGATGAACCACTTGACGCGGACAACTGGCTCCGCGCCATAGAGATGAAGTTCGGGCTGCTCCAAATCAGCGAGCAGCGCAAGACTCAGTTCGCGGTCCAGCAGCTCCAAGGATCCGCGAGCGCGTGGTGGGCCAACTTTTGTGCTTCACAACCCACCGACCGAGTGATGACCTGGGCGGAGTTTCGGACGGCCTTCCGGGCCTATCATATACCGCCCGGTTTGATGAAGAGGAAGACGCAGGAATTCCTACACCTGCAACAAGGGAGCCGGAACGCGCTGGAGTACTCCAGAGCGTTCAACGATCTCGCACTCTACGCGTCGTATCACGCAGATACGGACGAGAAGCGGCGGGACCACTTTTACCAGGGGCTTAACCCGCTCCTGAAGGACAAGCTGGCGATGTTCAATCGCGGCAGCCTCAACGACATAATTGATGCTGCGATTGTTCAGGAAGACTCCGGCAAGGAGTTGGCGGCGGCAGAGCGAAAGCGAAGCGCGCCGCAGAGCAGCGGAGAAGGAGGCGGTCCTTCTCAGAAGTTTCGGATGGTGAATCGCCCACCATCAGGTCCGCGCTGGCAACCACCACAGCGGTCGATGCCGTTCCGCGGTCGGCCGTACTCTTCACCGACATTCCGGCCGGTACTGCCAGCACCACCGCAACAACAACAGCAGCAGCGGGCGATGCCGCGTGCGTTCGCACCTCCGCAACGCATGCCGGGCTTTCGTCCCCCGAGTACTCCACCAGCAGCGGCCACATGTTACAAGTGTGGTCGTCCAGGACACTTCGCGAGCAGTTGCCCGGAGAGGCAAGGCGGCGGAGTGGTACCACAGTTTCCGGGGAGGAATCAACCCCGGAACCCTACTAATGCGCGGCGGGCAAACCCTAGGCCCGGCACTGTCCACCAGCTTGCCATTGAGGACGTGCCGGAGGGCGAGCCAATCCTTGCGGGTATGTTCCAACTCCACCAGCATCCCGCTATAGTACTATTTGATTCAGGCGCCACGCATAATTTTATTAGCCAAGCTTTCATTGCTAAACACAGCTTGCCAATACTACCCACCGATAGTCCATATTTAATTTGTTCACCGGGTGGGAAGATTTCAGCAAGCGTAATGGTCTCCAAAGCACCATTATGCTTAGCGGGTAGAGTGTACCCCACGTCTCTCATTATCTTAGAGGGACAGAAGGTCGATGTCATCCTAGGGATGTCGTGGTTAACCCGCCACGGCGCTGTTTTAGACACCGTCCTCCGAGTCGTGCACTTAAACTCAGGAGTGCACGGTTCTCACTCATTATTTCTGGACAGTCCAGAAATAAAACTTCCAAGTGTCTATCAAGCCACAACCATCAGATTGGAAGACATTCCAGTGGTCCGAGAATTCCCTGATGTATTCCCGGATGATTTGCCGGGGATGCCACCCGATAGAGAGGTGGAGTTCAAGATTGAACTTGCACCGGGAACCATGCCAATATCCCGAAGGCCGTACAAGATGGCGCCCAAGGAGTTGGCGGAACTGAAGACTCAGCTCACGGACCTTCTGGAGAAGGGTTTTATTAGGCCGAGCTCCTCGCCATGGGGCTGTTCGGCATTATTTGTCAAAAAGAAGGATGAAACGTTGCGGCTTTGCGTGGACTACCGTCCATTAAATGCCGTAACCATCAAGAACAAGTACCCGTTGCCACGGATCGACATGTTGTTTGATCAGTTGGTCGAAGCAAAGGTCTTTTCCAAGATGGATTTAAGATCCGGGTACCATCAGATTAAGATCAGGGCTGAGGACATTCCAAAGACAGCTTTTTCGACAAGGTACGGACTTTATGAGTACCTGGTCATGTCCTTTGGCCTCACCAATGCTCCAGCTCACTTCATGTATTTAATGAACTCGGTGTTCATGCCGGAGCTGGACAAGTTTGTCGTGGTCTTCATCGACGACATCCTGGTATACTCCAAGTCGGAGGAAGATCACAAGAAACATCTGCGTATAGTCTTGCAACGGCTGCGGGATCACAAGTTATACGCAAAGTTCAGCAAATGCGAGTTTTGGATATCGCAAGTGCCTTTCCTCGGGCATATCATCTCAGCGGAGGGTATCGCTGTGGACCCGAGCAAAATCACGCAAGTGCTGAATTGGAAATCCCCGAGAACTGTTCATGAGGTACGGAGTTTCCTCGGACTCGCGGGATATTATCGGAGGTTCATTCCGAACTTCTCGAAGATTGCCAGGCCAATGACAGAGCTGCTGAAGAAGGCTACCAAATATGTTTGGAGTCCAGCATGTGAAGCAGCATTCAAGGCTTTAGTCAAGCACCTAACATCAGCACCGGTTTTGGCGCAGCCAGACACAACAAAACCGTTCGATGTGTACTGCGATGCATCCGGCATTGGGCTCGGATGTGTGCTGATGCAAGACCGAAAAGTGGTCGCGTATGGATCACGACAGCTTAGGAACCATGAGCAAAATTATCCAACTCACGATTTGGAGCTCGCTGCCGTGGTACTTGCACTGAAAATGTGGAGGCACTACCTACTCGGTAACCTCGTACATTTATATACCGACCACAAAAGCCTCAAGTACATCTTCACTCAGAAGGAGCTGAACATGAGGCAACGAAGATGGTTGGAACTGATAAAGGATTACGAGATAGAGATCCATTATCATCCGGGCAAGGCAAACGTTGTGGCAGACGCGCTAAGCCGCAAGTCACACGTCAATAATCTGACCATCACACCGTTGGAAGAGAGCGAACCACCACTACATGTGATTCCACATGGAGCTCTCTACAACCTAGCTTTGATCCCCACCATCCGTGAAGAGATAGCGGCAGCCCAGAAGAACGACAAGGGCATGTCACATTTGCGGAGACGTGTAGACAGTGGGGAGTTGAAATGTTTCCGGAAGGACGGAGACGGCGTCTTATGGTTCAAGGACCGGATCGTCGTACCCCGAAACCCGGAGTTAAGGAAGAGAATCTTTGATGAAGCTCACTTATCTAAGTTTTCTATTCACCCCGGCAGCAACAAGATGTATCAAGAACTCAGAAGCAAGTTTTGGTGGACACGGATGAAGCGAGAGACGGCAAAATACGTGTCCGAGTGTGATACATGTCGACGGGTGAAGGCAGACCACATGCGGAAACCGGGACTGCTGCGACCACTGGGCATTCCTGCCTGGAAGTGGGAGGACGTGAGCATGGATTTCGTCGTCGGTTTACCCACCACCATACAGAAACATGATTCTGTGTGGGTGATCGTCGATCGGCTCACCAAAGTTGCCCATTTCATCCCGGTCAACACCAACTATAACGCCAAGAAGTACGCTGAACTGTACATCTCACGGATCCTATGCTTATACGGCGTACCCCGTACCATCGTATCGGACCGGGGCACTTTATTTGTGTCCCGTTTTTGGGAGCAGCTACACGCTGCCCTGGGGACGAAGCTGATCCGTAGTTCAGCCTACCACCCGCAGACGGATGGGCAAACGGAGCGGGTAAATCAAATCCTAGAAGACATGCTACGAGCTTGCGCTATCGACCACGGCAAGAATTGGGATGATCACTTGCCATTAGCCGAGTTCTCGTACAACAATGGGTACCAAGCCAGCATCAAGATGGCGCCCTACGAGGCGCTATACGGCAGGAAATGCCGCACACCACTGAACTGGTGTGAATCTGGCGAGAGGGTTATCTTCGGGATTGATCTTGTCAACAACGCGGAAGAAAAGGTTCGATTAATTCAAGCGAACCTAAAAGCCGCTCAATCCCGACAGAAACAGTATGCGGACCGGAGGAGGCGCCCATTACAATTCGAAGTTGGAGATCACGTATACCTACGAGTGTCTCCAATGAAGGGCGTAAACAGATTTGGGGTGAGAGGAAAGTTAGCACCCCGATTCATCGGTCCATTCCAGATTACCGAAAGATGTGGATCGGTGGCATACCGGCTAAGATTACCAGAAGCACTTTCCGGTGTGCACGACGTCTTTCACATTTCCCAGCTGAGGAAGTGTCTCAAGCTATCAACTACCGTTCAGCTGGAAGACATTGAAGAACTGCAACCGGATCTCACCTATCGGGAGGAACCGGTGCAGATTATTGATGAAAAGGCCCGAACCACACGTAACCGTACGTTGTGGTTCTACAAGGTTCTATGGAGTAATCACTCCATGGACGAAGCGACATGGGAGAGCGAAGAATTCCTTCGCACTAACTACCCCGACTTTTTCACGTCGCATATTCGGTAATTTTCCACCGTCCTCTCTCTCATTTCACCTTATAATCTCGGGACGAGATTCTTTTAAGGGGGGAGGAATGTAAGGGCCTCAGTTTTTGACACTCATTTGCAGTGTTCATCACCACACCACACACCTCATTTGAGGAAGAATGATGAACACAAATAAAGAGCAAGTAACAATTATCAACATGCTCATTAGGGAACAAACTCACACATTGCAAAAGTGGTACTTCCCACATGTGATATAGATGGGCTGGACATATGAAAACTCCTACACTTTGCTAAGGATGTCCATGCCAAGTTCCACCCAAATTCAAAACCTTTTTGAGGTCATTTTGGGTATAGTTAGGAAGAGGGCAGTTTGAAACCATATTCAAATTCAAACTGTTTTCACCCACTGAATTTAAAAGTGGAAGGCATATTCTTGCTCAGCACATTTTTGTGAGCTCACACACCAATTTTCACTCCATTTGGAGTTGATCTTGACATGAGCTAAGGGGGAGAAATTCAAACTTTATTTGAATTTCAAACTGCACTTGTGCTGAAATTCATTCAAACCAAACCTCATTGGAACTTTGATCAATTCAAATGGCTCTTGGGTGAATAATTTGAATTGCCAAGGGTAGAATAGGGTTCACTGTTTACCACAGCTGTTAGGAATAAATTTCAGAGGTTAAAAGAGAAGTGGGACCCACATGTCAGCCTCTGCCTCAAAGCAAACCGACTGAACCACAGTTCAGTCGGTTCCCGGCAGCTGTGCGCGCGCGCCACCGAAGGGGGCAGCCGGCGCCAGCTCCTGCTGCGTGCCCCAAGCCGGAGACCAGCCGGCCGGGCTATTTATTCCCTCCCCGGCGTGCTTCAGTCACCATTTCCTCGAGCTGCCGACGCACACGACTTGTTTTTCCACTGCCATCGCCGCCGCTCGAGTTCCTGCTTGATCAAGCCGATCGCAGCCCCCTCTTTCCATTCCAAGGTCCCAGCAAGGTACTAGCAACCATCCTCCATCCTTCCCATTGATAGAAATCGATTGAAACCGAGTGATATCGGCTGTGCCGAAAGATCAAACTCGGAACTGGAAACCGCCGCACCTCGGGCTCTCGTGGACAGCCCAACCTGGGCGTTGTCACGCCCGAGCCAAGGCACCCTTGGACGCGCAAGTGATCGGTGCTGCTCATCCCCGAGCCACAGCTCGAGTGGTTGCTCACCGGCGGCGAATTTCCACTTTTCCCCTTTCTGTGTGCAGAACGACCCTCGGGTACGATTCTGTTTAATTCGTGCTCTAGAAAGGATTAGAGGGCCTCAGGCCACTCCCACACGAACTAGACACGGTGACGCACAAGTTGCCTTCACAACTCTGGGCCGGAGAACTTCTGTGCCCGGCGTAATTCAAGGTCTACTAATGGCGGAACGCACGGGGGGTATCGGGCGCACGGTGAGGACCTATTTCGGGCCTTCCCCGAGCTGCCCCGAGTTCATGTCGACCTTCTCTGAGGTCCACTGATGCTCCCCGACCGGTTTCCCAAGTAGCTGAGGCACTAGGAGCATCAGCCGACATGGCCGAAGTCGTTCCGATATGGCGGCTCGTCGCCAACCATGCTCCGGCCGTTGTCATGAGCAGCTGACCCTCGGATCATGTTCCCCAAGTAAAAGTAGGCAGGGGCGGCCAGAATCAAGAAGTTTGGAGCGGTACAGCAGCCAGCGGCGAGCTCTCCGGCGAGGTCCCTCGGCGGCGGAGCGCGGGTGTCGCGAGGTTGAAGAAGGGGGTGGACCCCAGCTGTCAGCGGCCGATATTTTGAATCGAGATCCGGCTGCGGCCGGGATCGGGTGTGCTGGCGCGCAAAAGCCTTGTGGGCCGCAGTGTGCTGTCGCTTCGGCGTGCGACGCGTGTCCCCTGGGCCCACGCGCGAGTTTAAACTTTTCCCCGATTTTCAGATTTCCTTCAAACTTCAAATCCTTATAACTTTGGCTAGAAAGCTCCAAATTGAGTGAACCAAATTTTGCTGGATTCAGCTCTCTGAGTACTTTCCAGAAAATCAAGTTTCACTTCATGAAATTCCCTAATTCTCCAGAATTAATTCCTTAATTTTTAAACTGTTAGGAATTTTAACTGGAGAATCCTTTGGCGGAAAATCCTGAAATTTTGCTGAGATGTTCACCAAAATATCATTGAGCTACCATAAAAATTTCAGATCCATTTGAGCTCATTATTCCACCTAATGGTGTGATTAGTAAAACTGTTCCAGAGAAAATAGAAAATGTTCAGAAACATTTTCAGGATTTTCTCTGAAATTGTTTAGCTCATATCTTTAGTTAGAGACTTCCAAATTAAGTGAGACCAACTCCATTAGAACCCTCTGAAAATCTAGTTTTCAGAAAGTCATAGTTTGTCTCATGAAAATCCCTAGAACACCCTAAGGGTTCCAATTAAGGTCAAGGACATAATTATTTGTGGAGGGCTCAAATGAGCTTTGCTGCAACTAAAACTTGACCAAGTCTTTGTTTAGGTTGTAACCAAGCCACAGTAAAAGTTTCACAGTCATTAGGTCTGTCTAGTAAGGGTTATAGGCTTCACAACTTCAAAGTTAATACAAAGGCCTCTAAATTAATACATACATTGTTCTTATCATGTAGTCGCTAAGGTCGAGGAGGAACCCGAAGTCCTAGACTTCGTTACTCCGGAGGAACAGCTAGCCTACGACCAAGAGCAGCAAGGCAAGCCCCGGTTTGCATTAACCTTTTTACAAATTTTTATTGTTTTGAGCACATACTTGTTTCCTTTGTTCTGTGCATTAGAGTCTTGTTTGAAAATCCAACTGCATAGCCAAGAAAACCATGGGTTGGGTTTAGGATTGAAAACCTCGTTAGCCACTGCATTGCTAGGATAGAGTAGGATTCGGTACAAGTCGAGTAGTTGGAACTACTCGCGAGAATAGGCTAGAGGCACATTGCTCGGGTAGAGATAGCACATGAAACACATGGCAAGAAAATGAGACCGAGCGGAGAGTAAGGGCAGCAGGACTTTGGGGCCTGTGTGCTGTAGCTCCGCTTGTGTCGATTGAGGACCGAGCCGTGTGCGGGCCTGTTGAACAAGCTAGAACAGTACCGAAGACCTACCGGCTATATGGGAACCGGGAAACTGATGTAACTCGGGTAGCTGGGTGTTGAGGCATTGCCCGTCGTTCAGAGGGTAGGTTGAGAGCTCGAGGTGTAAATCAGCTGGCAGCACAGAGATGCGCGTGCAGGGACCTCTTGCTCGGGACGATGGGACCGGTTCAATATTTGGCTAACGGGTGAAAGGTAGTCGCGTACGGCGTCCGTGATGGTTGTTGTAGGCAACATCGAGTACGGGCGTACGTGACGGGTTGTTCGGGTAACCCTGCAGGTGTAAATCGATTATAATCGCCGTCCCTCGCGGTCAGTGAGTACCACTTGTTCACTGTACCGTGACGTAGAAAGAACAGGCTAGTTACATGTTAAAATGTTGCTGATTGAAAGTTGGATATTGATTGTTAATGATATGTTGTAGCTTAGTGCTAACTAAAGTTCTTTTCAACTTTGGGCAAAGTACATGAGAGAAATGCGTTTCTTGTTTGATTGCGGCTCTCTCATGTGCCTTAGCGTAAGGTTCTCCACAACCTGCTGCTAAAACTTGAAAGTAAGGTTCTACTAATTAGGCGAGTCCTTGCAAATGATTTTTACCTCATGCAACCCATCACCCTCATGTAGAAGTTTCATGTTTAGGTGAGACGGGTCAGACTTGCTGAGCCTTCGTGCTCACTGCTTGTGTTTGAAGCTTTTGCAGGGTTCTATGAGGAAGGGACTCCCGAAGAGGAGACGGAACCCCAGGAGGGGAACCCCGTCGAGTGGGAGTCGTGCACGCCGCAGAGTTAGTGTGCGTGTGTGCTAGCAAGGACACGTTCGAGGGCTGAACGTGCACTTGATGCTTAGTCTACGCCCGCGAGTGTGGACTAAACTTATTTTGATGTAAACATGTCGATAAACTTGTTTATGTAATAAAGCTTCCGCTTCCGCTTTGTACCTTTGACGTGTGTTATGCGGTGCTGTGCAACGCAGCACCCCTCAGCGTGATCCTGGCTCGACAGGACCCAAAGGGGTCGTGTCAAAATGCAGCGCGCTGACAAGCAGCAGTGGTGGGACGCCACAGAAATACCGCGTGGTGTATCGCTCACCATCCGGTCAGATATGGAAGCCACCGGCACGACCGCCTCAGTTTCGCGGTCGGAAATATAATGTGCCGGGCATTCGACCCACGTATCCACCACAGCAACAGCAGCAGCAAAGGATGGTTCCGCGTGCACCTCAGTTTCAACAGCGTGCACCGGGATTCCGTCCTCAAGTCGGCGGGACCCCGACACCTTGCACGTGCTACACGTGTGGCCGTGTCGGGCACATTTCAAGAGACTGCCCCCAGCCGCGACAGAGCAGGGGTGCGGCACCATATCAGGATGCTAATCAGCCCCGTAACCAGCCCAAGAAACCAGCACCAAAACCCGGCAACGTCCACCACTTAGCCATCGAAGACAGGCCGGAAGGCGAACCCGTCCTCGCGGGTACGTTCTCTTACCTAGATCATCCCGTAGTCATACTTTTTGACTCCGGTGCCACCCATAATTTCATAAGTCAGTCTTATGTTATTAAATATCAACTGCCTATCATTCCCACAAATAATTCATATTTGATATGTTCTCCGGGTGGGAAAATAACAGCTGATAGAATGGTCTATAAAGCACCATTACAGTTGGGTGGGAATCTATATCCGACTTCTCTAATCATGTTAGAAAGTCAAAAACTTGATGTCATTTTAGGAATGTCATGGCTACATCGCCATGGTGCTGTTCTTGACATCATTCCACGTGTAGTTCGTTTAAACTCTCCACTTCATGAACCACATGTTCTTATTCTTGACTGTTCGGTTCAAGAAGCTCCAGCCACATATAACACGGAAGCCACAAAACTTGAGGATATTCGTGTGGTCCGTGAATACCCGGATGTCTTCCCGGATGATCTTCCGGGCAATGCCACCCGAAAGGGATGTCGAGTTCAAGATTGAACTTGTACCTGGGACGACGCCGATATCACGGAGACCGTATAAAATGGCTCCAAATGAGCTGGCTTAACTGAAGGAGCAGCTCACCGATTTGATGAAGAAGGGTTTCATTCAACCGAGTTCCTCGCCATGGGGATGCTCGGCGCTGTTTGTGAAGAAAAAGGATGAAACCTTGAGGTTGTGTGTGGACTACCGACCTCTCAACGCCGTCACCATCAAGAATAAATATTCACTGCCCCGCATCGATATATTATTCGATCAACTTGTGGGTGCAAGTGTGTTTTCAAAGATGGATCTTCGCTCAGGGTATCATCAAATCAAGATCCGAGCGGAAGATATTCCAAAGACGGCCTTCTCGACGAGATATGGGTTGTATGAATACCTCGTCATGTCCTTTGGTCTCACCAACTCCCCGGCACACTTCATGTATCTTATGAACTCAGTGTTCATGCCAGAGTTGGACAAGTTTGTGGTGGTGTTCATAGACGACATCTTGGTCTACTCCAAGTCTGAAGAAGAACACGCCAAACACTTGCATATCGTACTTCGACGATTAAGAGACCATAAGCTTTATGCCAAGTTCAGCAAGTGCGAGTTTTGGATCAGCCAAGTGCCATTCCTTGGTCATATCATTTCTGCAGAAGGCATTGCAGTTGATCCAAGCAAGATCGAACAAGTGCTGAATTGGAAGTCCCCCACATCAGTCCATGAAATCAGAAGTTTCCTCAGGTTAGCAGGATATTACCGGAGATTCATACCGAATTTCTCCAAGCTTGCTAAGCCGATGACTGAACTGTTGAATAAGGGGATCAAATATGTTTGGAGCTCAGCTTGTGAAGAAGCTTTCCAGGCATTAGTGGAGCATCTTACAACAGCCCTGGTGTTAGCTCAACCGGATACGACCAAGCCCTTCGACGTATATTGTGATGCGTCTGGCATCGGGCTTGGTTGTGTATTGATGGAAGGAGGCAGAGTGGTCGCCTATGGCTCACGTCAACTCCGTAACCACGAGCAGCACTATCCGACTCATGATCTCGAGCTTGCTGCTGTGGTATTGGCCTTGAAGATGTGGAGGCACTATTTGCTTGGGAACTTAGTGCACCTCTACACCGACCACAAAAGTCTGAAATATATATTCACTCAAAAGGAGTTGAATATGCGGCAACGGAGATGGCTAGAACTGATCAAAGACTATGAGATTGAGATCCACTACCATCCCGGGAAGGCAAACGTGGTTGCCGATGTCTTAAGCCGCAAATCCCATGTCAACAGTCTGTCCATCACCCCACTTGAAGAGGAGGAGCCGAGTCTGTACTTGGTTCCATATGGGGCATTATATAATCTTGCTCTCATCCCAACCATAAGAGAGGAGATTACGGAAGCTCAGAAGAAGGACATGGGAATGTCGCACATTCGGAGAAGGATGGAGAATGGCGAAACGAAGTGCTTCCGAAGAGATGAACATGACACTCTGTGGTTTAAAGGCCGTATAGTGGTACCCCGTGACATGAAGCTTCGGAAGAAAATCTTGGACGAAGCTCATTTGTCCAAGTATTCTATTCATCCGGGCAGCCACAAGATGTACCAGGATCTGAAAACCAGGTTTTGGTGGACACGGATGAAAAGAGGAATCGCGAAATACGTATCCGAATGTGATACGTGTCGGCGTGTGAAGGCCGACCATATGCGAAAAGCCGGACAGCTGCAACCCTTAAATATTCCGGCGTGGAAGTGGGAGGATATCAGCATGGACTTCATAGTCGGATTACCTCTCACGTCTCACAAACATGACTCGATTTGGGTGATAGTCGATCGACTAACCAAGTCGGCTCATTTCATCCCCGTACATACAAAGTACGTGGCCAAGCAATATGCGGAGCTGTACATTGCAAAGATCTTATGTTTGCACGGTGTTCCCCGCTCCATTTCAGATCGCGGTGCGCTGTTCGTCTCTCGGTTTTGGGAACAGCTGCACGCATCGTTGGGGACCAAACTGATCCGAAGCTCCGCGTATCACCCGCAAACGGATGGTCAAACTGAACGGGTGAATCAAGTGCTTGAAGACATGCTACGCGCTTGTGCCATCCACCATGACAAGAATTGGGATGATCATTTGCCATTGGCGGAGTTTTCCTACAACAATGGCTATCAAGCTAGCATTAAGATGGTGCCATATGAAGCTCTCTACGGCCGGAAATGTCGCACACCTCTCAACTAGTGCGAGTCCTGCGAGCGAGTTATCTACGGCATTGAACTTGTGAATGAAGCTGAAGAATGAGTGCTAGTAATACAAGACAATCTTAAGGCTTCTCAATCTCGTCAGAAAAGCTATGCAGATAAAAGACGCCGCCCTCTCCACTTCGACATCGGGGACCATGTTACGTCCGTGTGTCTCCGATGAAGGGAGTTCACCGTTTCGGAGTGAAGGGTAAACTTGCGCCGCGATTCATTGGCCCGTTCGCCGTCATTGAAAGATGCGGACCCGTGGCCTATCGCCTGGAGTTACCGGCGTCGCTTGCAGGCATTCACAATGTCTTCCACATCTCTCAGCTGAGGAAGTGCCTCAAACTCTCCGCTGAAATCCGCACAGAAGACATAGAAGTTCTTCAAACGGACCTCACGTACACGGAGTATCCGATCTGGATTATCGATGAAAAGACTCGCGCCACAAGAAACCAGACCTTATGGTTCTACAAGGTCTTGTGGAGTAACCATACCGCTGATGAGGCGACATGGGAAAGCGAGGAATATCTACGAACGAATTATCCGGACTTGCTATCATCATATAACCGGTAAAGTTTCCCAACTTTGCTTTTCCTTTGGAATCTCGGGACGAGATTCTTTTTAAGGGGGGAGGGATGTAAAATCCCCAAAAAAAAGTGGTAGCAAGAATTTTCAGCTCATGTACACTTAGGAAAAATGAGGGGGAATTAAAATTTTGAATTATAACGGTGTGAGTTCAAAGTTGTGAATCAAACTTCCCAAAAACTTCCAAACATGGAGATCTAAATGCACAGCTTGGATCTACATAGTCCAAATATTCACCCTTCCAAATTTCAGCTCATTTGGAGGAGTTTCAATATTTTGTTTGGGATTAAAAGGAGAAGCCCTCTAATCTGAATTTCAAATTCAGTTTCAAATTCCAACTCCCTCAGTTTGCAAATTTGGTTCCACAAATGTGTTCTCCACATTTGAATGGGCAGCCATGCCAAAAATTGGAATCTTTGGAGCTGGTTTGCTATGTTTTTGGGGCAATACAAAATGGAGAATTCAAACTCCATTTCAAATTCAAATGATCAAACCACATCCAAATTTCACACCAGAATCCAAACTATTTGAATTCAGCAAATTCAAACTATGACTTTGGGGTAAAGTCAAGTCTTTAATGTTGAGCTTCTGGGGTAAAATATCAGAGAAAAATGGGATAAGAAGTAGAAATAGTGGGTCCCAATTGTCAGCTACCCGAAACAACTCAACCGACTGTTTTCCTCCTCGGGTGATCACCGCGCGCCAGCTCCCGGGCAGCCCGTTGCCCGACGTTGTCCACCGAGCTGCTTCCCCTGACGTCGGTTCATGCGCGTGGCCGTTTATAGCGGCAGCCGGGTGCAGCATCTGGCCTCATCCCCATTACCCCGTAGCCTCTCCACGCTCTGCTCGAGCCTCGCGAACCCAAACCCCTGCCCGGCGGAAGAACCCTTCGGCTCATCGACGCCCGGCGAGCTCGGCGTGCCTCTCGCGCGGCTGAGCCGCGGGAACGTTGCGCCAGGTCTCTCTCCTGCTCCCCAAAGCCTCAAGTGAACACCAGCACCGGTGGTTGGCGCCTGCGAGCTGGAATTCCCTTCGGAGCTCCGTTGATGATCGCCTGTACCCCACACCATCGCCCGACGGATTTGCGGCCTCTTCTGATCAACAGAAAGGTCCCTGAGGTGCGTGAGGAACCCTTCCTCCTTCCTTTCCACCAGTTCCTGCTTTCTTAGCTCCGGTACCGAGTATTTTTGAAGTTTGGCACCGCCAGTTCTTTAGAAACCTGAGGACCCTTCGAAGAAATTCGTTGTGCTCGGGGTAGCTCCGTGCTAGATGAGCTTAGAGTAGCTCCAGCACATGCTTGCGCATCTCCCCGAAGTTCTAGCAGCTCAAATGAGCAAGTAGAGATGCCGGGTACCGAGTTTCTGTCGCCGCCTGAGTTTTGCGGGCTCGGGTCGCCGGTGAGGTCCCCTCTCCGGTGGGTTTCAGGGAGAGCGAGCTATGGGTCGACGATGTCCATGGGACACTGGTGCTTTTGGAGCAAACCCTAGCCCGAAAGACCCACTGTTGAGGGAGAGCGAGGTCGCCAAAGTAAGGTTCGACATGGTCGCCGGTGCAAGCACCTTTCCGGCCGTTGTCATCGGCTCCCGACCCCACCATCATGTTCAGCATGGTGTAGAACTCACAGGCGGCGAGTTTGACAAAGTTTGGACCACGGGAACCCCGTCCCGGCGAGCCTCAACGGCGTGGGCCGCCGCGGCAGGCGCGGGCAGCGTGAGGAAGACGAAGGAGGGCCGGGCCCCACCGGTCAGCCTCCGTATACGCGCGAGGATCGGCTTGTGGCGCCGGATCCAGTGCGGCTGCGCGGGAATAACCCCGTAGCCCCCGGTGTTGCCGAAATCTCACTGGTCCGATTTAAAACAGTGGGCCCAGTTCCAATTATTTGAAGTTTCTATTAGGGAAATAATTCCAGAAATTAGCTGATCTTTGCAAGCCCATAACTTTGTGTAGAAAACTCCAAAAAGAGTGAGACCAATTTTGTTGGAATCCTCATGAGGAGTACTTCACAGAGAAACCAATTTTAGGCTATGAACATGCCCAGGAATTTCTGTAGAATTGTTTTCTGTAAATCCTTTAGGGATTTATTACAGGAACAATTCATTATGTAATAGTCCCAAATTTGGGCAGAAAATCTTTTCCATAGTTACTGATCTTCAGTAAAAATTTGGGATTCATTGGATATCATTTGCTAGGCTAAACTGCCTTCCCATGTTCAGCCTTTAATTGGAAATTCAAATTTAAACAGAAGCTTTTTCAGAACTCCTGTCCAACTTCAAAAATTCATATCTCTCTGATGGTAGCTCCAAAAATGGTGAAACAAATTTTGTTAGAACCATGGAGACTTACCCTAATCAGATCTTCCACCATTAGCTATGTCAAAGCTCCTGAATTGGGCTCAAAATTGAGAGAAGCATTGTATTTGTGGGAATTTTAAATACTACATTGTGCAATGACATATCTCCAAATTTGGCTAAAATCATCCTTAGAGAGTCTAGTATCCACTGTAAAATTCCCAAAGCCAATTAAGGATCCTAAATAGCAATAGCTATGAATAGTAGTTCAATTCTTATAAAGCCTTAATACTTATACATGTATTTTATTACATTTCATAATAGTGACCGAAGTTGTGGATACGCCGGAGCCGTTGGACGTCCTTACACCAGAAGCTGACTTCCCCTTTAACTCGCAACCAGGCAAGCCCCGGTTTGCACTTAAGTACCTTTTATAAAGTTTTTCATTTGTATCACTTATGTCTAGGTTGAAATGTATGCATTAGAGTTAGGGTGATTGAAACCCCAATTGCATAGCCTCTTGACTCCTATGGTCGGTTGGGTTGTTTACAGACTCGACGAGTAGAGAATGCCATGCTAATGTTTAGTATCTCAGTAGAAGTCGAGTGGTTGGAAGCTACTCGCGAGATAGTACTTATTACACGGGATGAAAAGAGGTAGCAAATGGCTTAAGATATGAAAATGAGACCCAACAGGGGGGATAGGAAGCAGTGAGCAGAGGTCTCACGTGCGTAGCCCTGTTGGTGTCGGTTGAGGACCGTGCATGTGCGGCCCTGCTGGACAAGTATCGAACAGTACCGGATGCATACTGGCATATGGGAACCAGGAAACCGTTGTAATTGGTTAACCTGGGTGTCGAGGCTTACCCAACCGTAAATAGGAGTGGGTTGAGGGTAGCAAGGTTTAAATCTGCCGGTGGGCACAGTCACACTCCACGCGGGGACCTCCTGCCCGTTACGGATGGACCGGTTCGGCATTTGGGTTGCCTTTGAAAGGTTGTCGCATACAACAGAGTAGGAAGGGGTGTGTAATCACGCTTCTGAAAGTGGGTGTATGCAATGTGTTATCTGGGTGTGTCTTGATTGCAATCACCGTCCCTCACGGTTATTTGAGTACCCGCTTGTTCACTGCGCTGTGACATAGTAAGAAGTGAAATAAGCCAACTGAAATGTTGTATTGACCTATTAATGTCTTGAATACCTTGATTGCTGTAGTTATAGAGCTAATTAAGTTTATATCCCACTTTGGGCATCACCACATCGGAGGAAAGCGTTTCTTGTTTGATTGTGGACTTCCGATGTGAGGGCTGCCTAAGGCATATGAATCTGCTGCTATAAAACTGAAAGTAAGGATCAACTTATAGGCGTGTCTTTATCGCAAAGTCCTTTCCTACCTTACACATCCTTGCACGTAGAGTTCCATGCCTAGGGTTGACGGTTAAGACTTGCTGAGCCTTCATGCTCATGGTTGCAATATTTGAGCTGTGTGCAGGTGAGATTTATGAGGATGGTTCCGAGGACGAGGCGATGCCCCCCGTCGGGGTACACGGCCGAGCTGGAGCCCTGCACGCCGCCGTGATTCTCCGGTTCCATGCTGCTAGTGTGTAGCGTCCACAGGCTGGACGGCTGCACTTTTGCATAGTTAGGATGAGAGGCTACATATGTATATTACTTCCGCTGTATAAATAAGTTTTGTAAAAAGACTTCCGCTGTTTTATATCAAATAAAAGTTTGTATGTTGTTCTTTATTCTTTTCGTGTGTGCTGTTGGGTGCCGCATCGCACGGCACCACCCTATGCGATCCTGGAGTGGGTGAACCATGGGGTGGTCCCCACATCATCTCCAGATAGGGTTCACACAAGAAGATGAAAAGCATCACTTGAAGCACGCCATCCGGCGTTAGGTGGTTATGCTCCAGTTCGTACTTGTACAGCAAGCCGCAGAAGAAATGTTGCGCCGGCAGACAAAGCCCGTGCAGGTGAAACGCGCCCAGCGACACGACCTTGTCCGCTCGAGGAGTGGGAAATGGTTCATCTGCGGGAAAGCGGATGGCGCGGGCATCGCGCTCCGACAGCAGCCCCAACTTCTGTAGGACGGCAACACGGCTCTGGAGGAATTCCGGCTCCGACCACGAAGACATTTCGCAAACAGAACGGGGCGGGGGAGGGGGGGGCTGTCACACAAGGGAAAGTAGTGCCTTCTCTTCTCTCTGGCAGAGGCGCCAGGAAGAAGGAGCAATAACGGGACAATGAAGAAAAGGACAAAGGAAGATGGCAGCGCTACACAGGGCAGAAGAGTTTAAAGGAAAAATAGGCAAACCCAAAATAAAATTTGGGAGGAAGGAAATATAAAGCGGGTGAACTGGCGCAAGAACTGGCAACCGTCAGGTGGCAGGTGACCATTCACGACCGCCTCGAAGAAACCGTTGCTGTAATTCCACCGAACTGCCCCTGGATTAAAACCGCTTGGGATACCAGGAAGCCGAGTCGAGCCGTGCCTCCTAGTTTTCCCCACGACTGAACCGTCCCAAAAGGCGTGGAGGCCCCACCAGGCAGCGACTGTTTGACTTCACTACGCGAGACCATGATTGCAATATAGGAGTTGAGTCGAGCGGCACCTCGTCAACCCTGCTGGACGAAGAGGACGTGGAGGACATGAAGAAAGACGCGGCTGTTGAAGAAAGGTAAGTCTCTAGCCCACATTATGGGTTTGAAAAGTCCCGGGTTTGTAGGTTGGTTAGCGAAAGGCTCAGAGGCCGCCTGGGATGGCACCGAGATAGAGGCAAGCGACGTGAGGTGGTCCGTGATAGAGACAACACTAGGTAGGACGAATCCGCCCCACGCCTCTATGCTTGTAGCCGAGTCCCAGACCCGCGATCTCCAAGGTAACCCCCCGAAGGGTCGATAGCAAGCCGCTCGAGCTAGCAACGAGCTCGGGGACCATGCGCACGCCTCGAGCAGGGATGTAATGAAACGTGAGAACCAAGCCTCAACCAGGAAAGCCTCTCGACACAAAGCAGGGCCAATGGTTTCAACCATCCAAACGAACAGGAAGAATCACTTGGATCTACCCGATAGGCAACTCATCACACTTGGGGGCTCGACCATCGAGGAAAGCCCCCCATTGACCCAACCCCTCTGAGCCATGAACGGTTTGCGGATCGAGAGCGAGGCAAACTCACCATGAAAACAACCCGGTCCCTCGAAAGGGGGCACGGGGGTTTGCCGTAGGGTCCCAGCGGGAACGACCAAAGGTCGTCACCGGCTGCTGGAGGTCCGTTCGTCGTGTCTGCATAGGTTGAGTCAAATACTAAAGATTTTTTTCCTTGTTTTTAGTGGTGTAAGATTGAAGCCGACTGGCATTCACCCCTTGACCGATCGGCAAGATCAATCAGAGGCTCGGGGGCCACCCCTTAGGGGAAGGAGAAGGCCGCCCCTTGAGGAGCAATAAAGGAGAAGCCTAAACCCGAGTGCGGGAGAAGATGGAACGGATAGGATAGAGAACCTGGACTCGACCCCTAGGGCAAGTCGCGAGCCTCGCGCAGACGAAGAGAGGATCCCGCGGGGAAGGCCCAAGCCCAACCTCGGTTAGGCGGGAAGCAGGTGGCCTTCAATGTGGAGCAAGCGCCGCTAGGGCCAAGTGGGAAGGCACTCGAGTGCCACCCCTGGCCATGGCATTGAACACATGTTATCTCTGACGGGATTGAAGAGGAGAAGTATGCAGGGCACACATGCTTCCCTGTATGGTCTACCCCGATGACAAGACGGGAGCAGGCGCAACGGTAGGCTACAAATAAGGCGACCCCATCGAGTGATTCTGTCAAACGTACGACGGAACAAGCTGTCCCTGTTCCCATGACTTTCTCCCCACTTGTAATACAAGAGAGGACGAGAGCGAGTATAAAGGGAGAAGTCGGTCGATCCCCTATGGACAGGCTCTCGCACTTGCAAGAACAACCCCCATTCTTGAGAATGAACAGTGAGACACCCCAGGCTGGATGTAGGGCATCGTGTCTAAACCAGGATAATTCCCTTGTGTTTTTTGTTAAGCCACCTCGAGGAAGAACGCACGGTACATTAGTTACTAGTCGTAAATTCAAACGCCAATAGGATGCCAACAAGGCTTATGACAACTAGGCTAACCTAGTGCCGAAGAAGATGATTTGCGCAAGCGCACGGAAGATACCGTTGTAGCATTACACCCAAGAGTATCCCCTAGGGTAGTGTATTTCCCAAAGAAAGGTGAAGGGTAGCAAGATGATGGATATAGGTTGTTCTAGTAGGGAACCGAGGACGACAGGTAAAAAGGATATCAAGGGGTAGTGTGACACACAATGAGTAATCTACTTCAAAGATAAGATAGTCCTAGTGAGAGTTATACTAAGGTAATGGGTTGTTCCTAATGCGCTTCTACTAAACATATGCATAGCCTAATAGTGTACATATGGGTGTGCTAGTATCGAATACTAGGGCTTAGTGGTCCAACATATCGGGCACGGGCTAACCCCTGTTAATACCAGAGCGACTCCCGCCAAGATCCTATGGCATAGCCGAACGTTGGTGATTACAATGGACGGGCAAGGCTGTCACCACCCGCCGCCTACCCCTACAATACGTGAGTCTACGAGACATCCAATGTTATTTAAATATCCAAGCACTACGCTTACATGCTAACTAAATACCTTAGGAGATGCATTACAATTATCATCCTAAGGCAATGACTAATCTAAACATCATTGAACCAATGTTGGGACCAAGCACTATATTATTCTACTAACATATTCATATAACACCTAATTAGACTATAGTGGAGGATATGGTATTTATGATAACATAATAACAATGTTATAAGAACAACTAAAACATACCACATGCATGGATTTCACAATCAAACAAGAAACGCATCATCCAAGCATATGAATAAAAGAAGACTAATATTATTAATAAGAGCAAAGTTATAAACAAAAGAAAAGATACATGAGCCATACCTTTCCCAAAGTAGACTTGGGAACTATAGGCTCCTTCCTACAACCTATACTCCACTAAGGACTTGGATAGCATGTGTATACAAGAGAGTATTACTCAAGTGGTGTGTGTGAGAAGTGAGGGGTATAGGGTCCTATTTATGTATGAGTTGAGGACGGTTCCCTGCAGAATATGCACGTGAATCAACCAGAATCGACATCAGGGAGTCACAAGGAGTCGACACGTGGAGGATGACTCAGTTTGGGGGCAGGACCAGGTCAGCGAACTCCTGGTCCAACCGACCCTGGAGTGGCTCTAGATTCGGTGTGCTTCCTCTGGATGGCTTCCAGATGGACCCTGAGGTGTTTACCAGTGATACACCATTGTAATCCCTCGGATACTCCTGTAAGTGGGCCATTGGATCCATGGACTGCCACGTGTCATCCTATGATTGGCTAGAAGTGTATCTTTTAGGATTTCTGCCATAAATCCTCCTCAATTCTGCATATATTCCCTGCATGCACATTTCTTCTCATGTACAAGTGGAACTACGTTATTTGTGAGGGTAATGCGTGCAATAAATGTTTATTCCTTTACATAATTGAGTAATATTGACAGTCAAAATCAATACTTAATGACCGTCAACAACGTTTCCAAAAAAAGTCGTAATCTTGCTGGTCAATCACCTCCACCGAGTTGTGGGAGATAAGATACTTGGCATGAGAACGATCGGCTTTTATGAGGAGGTGAAGATAACGATGGACGATCCTGCCCACCCCACCGTCTAGGATGTGGAAATCATTATATGGCAAGAATCTCGCAAGGTCAACGTCAAAGTTGGCCATAGTGGCTAAATGCGAGAGTGGATTAGGGAGCACGGAGAGGAGAATGGAGGCAGTGGTGGAGACGACAAAGAGGAGTAGGATGGGATGGGTGCAAAGTCGTTGAGGGTTTATAGAGTTGAAGGGCGGTGGTGCTGGGGGAGATGGGGAGTGTTTGTGATTGACGAACCGAAGGCGGGAGGAGTGGAGGACGTGGGTGGCAGCCGGGGGCTATTGGCCCAATAGAGTTGAAGGGTGGTGGTGTTGAGGGAGGTGGGGGCGGTTTACGGTCGATTAGCCGATGGCGGGAAGAGTGGGGGTGTGGGCAGCAACCGGAGGGTATTGACTGCAGTGCGCTGTTTAAACCTCTAGACCATCCTCCTCCTCGTCTCCCGTTGGTTGCACGCTCTCTACACATGCCCCGAGAAAAAACAACGCCTACAGTGGATGGCGGAACAGCATTGCCGCACAAAGTGTTTGTTTCTGAAGCATCAAAAACAACCTGGAGGGATGATGCCTTTAACGTGGCACAGTTGGGTATGAGTGCAATTGTCTTGCCTCCTGTGCCGGGCTACGCCTGATCTAGCCTATTGCGTCCAGTTGAGATCCGTATGGTAGAGATATACATTGGGAAGGGACGAGGCTGAAAGACTTGAAGGACCATTCGGTTCCCTAGCAGTGGAAGTTGAGCAGGTAGCATGGGACACTCAGGTGGGATTGGCAGGCTTCATCATAACCCTATGGGGGTTTTTTCTATGGGAGCTGATAGCAGGGTGTAACGTCCCATCCCTAGTAACAGATTTAAACAAGGATTTGAAAACCTGGGGCGGCTCTGGTGGGCCCTAATAGCTGACCATTGGCGGCCATGGTGAGTCTTTCCAGCGGCAGGGAGCGGCAGGAGGTGGTGACATCCAAAGGAAATCGGAGCGAAGCTAAGGTGGCGTAGAAACTCAGAGCCTAGCAAGGTGACGGGGAACTGGAGGCTGCCAAAATGGATAGCTAAGGGGGGCTAGGGCGGTTTGATCACCGGACCAAGAGTGCTAAAGCGGCCGAGGGGCTTAGCTTTGTGGATTGGCGACGGTTGTTTGATTGGGCAGGAGAATGTCACCTTTCTACTATCCTTTTTCCTTTTGTGGGAAACTATGACCCATGATTCTTCTTCCTCCTGTTGCCAAGATCTGAGATCCTTAATCTAACTGGGCCCACTGTCATGCTAGAGGAAGAAGTAGACATCAAAATGATCGGTAGTCAGCCTCTTGAGGGAACATATTTGCTGGCCAACTCTCTTGGAGGCTACAGCAAACTTGAAATGCATGTCCCTCTCCCTTGCAACGTGGAAACCCCCAGGGGTGCCACCAATGGCCGCATAAAGGGCCCAGCCAGAAGAGTCCTCCGTCAGTCGAAAGGTGAAACCGTGAAAGACCGCCAGCAGGAAGAAAGCCCCTGAAGGGCTACAGAAGGGTGGTGGACTGAAGATTTAATTTGAGAAAACGTGGGAGCTACGGGCTGAGATTTAATCTATTATTTTCCACCAAGGGCAAAGATTATTTGGGGAAAAAGAAAATCCAGGAAAAAAGAAAAGGGGACGGCTAGGGTTTCCCCCTTAGGGTGGTGAGGCCAAGCGCATGGGGGCGGTTAGGGCTTCCCCTTAGGGTGGTGCGGCCAAATTGGGAAGAAATACCCCCCCCCCCCAATGTGGGGAAAAATTCCGTAGGGGGAATTTTTAGGGGGAAATTAGGGTGAAATTTTAGGGGGGGGGGTTAGGGGAATTTTGGGGAATTAGGGGGAAATTGGGGGCAGCCAGGTTTTGTTATTTTAATTAATTTTTTCGTTTTTATTTTCATTTCTTTTTATTTTCTATTTATTTTTATTATTTACTTGTAAGGGCCTCAGTTTTTGACACATAATTGAAGTGTTCATCACCATACACACACACCTCATTTGAGGAAAGATGATGAACACAAATGAAGAGCAAGTAACCACCATCAACATGCTCATTAGAAAAACAAACTCACATATTGCAAAAGTGGTATTTCCCACATGTTATATAGAGGGGCTGGACATATGAAAACCCCTACACATTGCTAAGGATGTCCATGCCAAGTTTCACCCAAATTCAAAACCTTTTTGAGGTCATTTTGGGTATAGTTAGAAAGAGGGCAGTTCGAAACCATATTAAAATTCAAACTGTTTTTACCCCATGAATTTGAAAGGGGGAGGCATATTCTTACTCAGCACATTTTTGTGAGCTCACACACCAATTTTCACTCCATTTGGAGTTGATCTTGACATGAGCTAAGTGGGACAAATTCAAACTTTATTTGAATTGAAAACTGAACTTGTGCTGAAATGCATTCAAATCAAACCCAACTTGAATTCTACTCAATTCAAATGGCACATGGGTGAATATTTGAATCACCAGGGGTATTATGGGGCTCACTGTTTACAACAGTGATTAGAAGTAAATTTCAGAGGTTAAAACCCGGGGTGGGACATACATGTCATAGAGAGGAGGAGGCAAAACTTGCACACAATGTCACAGCCTCGGTGGGAAGTTCCACCAAGCAGCTGTCGGCTGTGCCACCGAGCAGCCAGCGGCGCCACCAGCTGCTTCCCCTCTACGCGCGCTGGCGCTCAGGCGGCCTGCTCGCGCCACCACGCGACCGTCACCGCCTCAGCGGGGTGAAGACCGGGGGCCTTCTTATCCCCGTGAGCGACACTGGGCGGCGCCATTCCTTTTCTTCCCGAGCTCTCCGTCGATCGGGAAAACACACAAACAATCGTGTCCTCGCCTCTCCGAGTTGCCAGGCAACATCCTGAGCTCGAGCACCACCCTCCCAACGCCTGAACCACCGGGTTTCGGCCCCTGCTCCCGTGATCAACGACGACCGCCACAGTTTAGCTGAAGGACGGCGATCGGTCTCACGTGGCCAGCACACTACAGCCACTTCCACGGCCGAGCAAGGGCGGCAACAGGAGCGCACGGACTCCACGCTGCTTCCACCTGAAGCTCAAGCCACACCGTGAACTCTCGCCGGCGAGTTCTCAGTTTTTGCACCGGCAACTTTAAACTGAGCTTCCAGTACGGTTTCTTTAAATTCTCGCTCTATGATCTTTTGAAGGTTATCAAATCTTGCACATAGACGCTGGACTAGCCGGCGATCAAGTTCTTTTCTGCATCCGTGGCGTGAAACTGTCTAGGAGTGACGAATTTCGAACTCGATCGAGGGCGGTCATGGCGGGCACGATCGGTCACACGGTGCCGACCGACTTGCCGCCATCCCTGAGCCCTTTTGACACCTTGTCGAGCTTCCTAGATGTACACTGATGCTGTAGGACCATTTGTTCGAGGTGTTGGCGGGTTAGAACCCACGGTCGACGGCGCCGAACCTCAACCGAGGCCGCGGCACGTCGCCGGGCTATTTCCGGTCACCCCCAGCCCGACCTGACACCACCGACATGTTGCTCGACGTCGACAACCCCATGGCGGCGAGTTTCAGCCCATGGGAGGTCCGGCAGCGGCGAGCCGGCGAGCTCCGAGTCTGCTCCGGCGAGGTCGGCGGCGCGGGCACGAGAGAACGGCGGGAGGAAGACGAAGCCGGCTGGCCCCCGTGTCAGCGGCTGAAGAATTTAAATCAGGATCGGGTGTGGCCGGGATCGACTGTGCTGGCGCGCAAATACCCTGTGAGCCCCAGTGTGCCGGACACCTCCGTGCTTAGCACGTGTCCCCGCGGGCCCCCGAGAGTTTAAACTTTTCCCCGATTTTCAGAATTCTTCCAAACTTCAAATCCTCATAACTTTGGCTAGAAGGCTCCAAATCGAGTGAACCAAATTTTGTTGGATTCAGCTCTCTGAGCACTTTCCAGCAAATCAAGTTTCACATCATGAAAGTCCTTATTTCTCCAGAATTAATTCCTAAAAATTTAAAATGTTTGGAATTTTAACTGGAGAATCCTTTGAAGGAAAATCCTGAAATTTTGCTGGGATGTTCACCAAAATATCCCTGAACTACCATAAAAATTTCAGATCCATTTGAGCTCATTTGATCCACCTAATGGTGTGATTAGTGAAACTGTTCCAGGGAAAATAGAAAATGTTCAGAAACATTTTCAGAATTTTCTCTGAAATTGTTTAGCTCATATCTTTAGATAGGAACCTTCAAATTAAGTGATAACAACTCCATTAGAACCCTCTGAAAATCTAGTTTTCAGAAAGTCATAGTTTGTTCCATGAAAATCCTTAGAACACACTAAAAGCCTTCAATTAAGGTCAAGGACATAATTAATTGTGGAGGGCTCAATTGTGCTTTACTGCAACTAAGACTTGACAAAGTCTCTGTTTAGGTTGTAACCAAACCACAGAAAAAGTTTCACAGTCATAGAGTCTGTCTAATGGGACTTATAAGCTTCACAAAATTAAAAGTAAATACAACTGCATTTAAATTAATACATGTATTGCTCTTATCATGTAGTCGCTAAGGTCGAGGAGGAACCCGAAGTCCTAGACTTCGTTACTCCGGAGGAGCAGCTAGCCTATGACCAAGAGCAGCAGGGCAAGCTCCGGTTTGCATTAACCTTTTTACAAATGTTTATTGTTTTGAGCACATCTTTGAATACTATTATTCTTTGCATTAGAGTCTTGTTTGGAAACCCAAATGCATAGCTAAGAAAACCATGGGTTGGGTTTAGGATTGCAAACCCCGTTATCTACTGCAATGCTAAGTTAGTGTAGGATTCGGTACAAGTCGAGTAGTTGGAACTACTCGCGAGCATAGGCTAGAGGCACTCGACTCGGGTAGAGATAGCACATGAAAAACATGGCAAGAAAATGAGACCAAGCGGAGAGTAAGGGCAACAGGACTTTGGGGCCTGTGTGCTGTAGCTCCGCTTGTGTCGATTGAGGACCGAGCCGTGTGCGGGCCTGTTGAACAAGCTAGAACAGTACCGAAGACCTACCGGCTATATGGGAACCGGGAAACTAATGTAACTCGGGTAGCTGGGTGTTGAGGCATAGCTGGTCGTTCAGAGGGTAGGTTGAGAGCTCGAGGTGTAAATCGGCTGGCGGCACTGAGATGCGCGTGCAGAGACCTCTTGCTCGGGACGATTGGACTGGTTCAACATTTGGCTAACGGGTGAAAGGTAGTCGCGTACGGCGTCCGTGATGGTTGTTGTAGGCAACATCGAGTACTGGTGTACGTGACGGGTTGTTCGGGTAACCCTGCAGGTGTAAATCGATTATAATCGCCGTCCCTCGCGGTCAGTGAGTACCACTTGTTCACTGTACCGTGACGTAGAAAGAACAGGCTAGTTACATGTTAAAATGTTGCTGATTGAAAGATGGACTTGATTGCTAATGAATTGCTGTAGTTTAGAGCTAACTAAAGTTCTTTTCAACTTTGGGCAAAGTACATGAGAGAAATGCGTTTCTTGTTTGATTGCGGCTCTCTCATGTGCCTTGGCGTAAGGTTCTCCACCACCTGCTGCTCAAAACTTGAAAGTAAGGTTCTACTAATTAGGCGAGTCCTTTGCAAATGATTTTACCTCATGTACCCATCACCCCTCATGTAGAAGTTCCATGTTTAGGCGAGACGGGTCAGACTTGCTGAGCCTTCGTGCTCACTGCTTGTGTTTGAAGCTTTTGCAGGGTTCTATGAGGAAGGGACTCCCGAAGAGGAGACGGAACCCCAGGAGGGAACCCCCGTCGAGTGGGAGTCATGCACGCCGCAGAGTTAGTGTGCGTGTGTGCTAGCAAGGACACTTCAAGGGCTGAACGTGAACTTGATGCGTAGTCTACGCCCGTGAGTGTAGACTGAACTTATTTTGTTGTAAAAATGTTCATAAACCAGTTTATGTAATAAAATGTTTGCTTCCGCTTTGTACCTTTGACGTGTGTTATCCGGTGCTGTGCAACTCAGCACCCCTCAGCGTGATCCTGGCTCGACAAGACCGTGGGGTCGTGTCAGCACTGGTATCAGAGCTCGCTTGAGGTTTAACGCACTACAAAGGTCACCTTTTTCAAAAATCCAGTGAGGAACGAGTTAGTAGCCCATATAAGGATGTTATTAGTGTATAGATAGTGGCATATTAACTTATTTGATTATGTCGGAAAAATCGTGTATCTCGGGACGTTTCTGTCTTGGGGGGTACACGTAAGCGCTGTCCACCAGTGCGCACAAGCTGAAGGGTGGAGCCCCACGGGTGGCAGGTAACCCGACCCGCTTTGATATCCTCTACGACTCTTCATGTCGTTTGCGGTATTCGAGCAACGTCTGTCCCTGGCGTGCGTGGTGCAACTTGGGAGACTCCGTCACGTGGTCTGAAACGTGAACACGTAACTCAAGGCGTGTTTGGCTTGAGAACATCCGGGCGAGTGATGACGGCCGGTTGTACTAACTGTATGGATTCCGGGCTCGGTGTGCAGCCAAGTCTGACGATTGTTTGAGTTTCTGCAGGTAGCCTGACCACAAAACGGTAGACGTGTAGCATCCATGTGCGAGTGACATTTAGTGCCACTGAAATAACGAAGCCGGCTAAGTCCGGTATAGGTTTTTCTTTGTGAGAACGTAGTACCGACATAATCTGGTGACGCATCGACGTCACACCACATTAAATGAACAACTTCATTTAAAACTTGAAGGTTTTGATCTAAAGTAGTAAAACTTGATGTAACACCTTCCCTTGAACAAGATATTCAAAGTTAATAAGTTTTCAACTTATAGGTTGTTAAGGACAGAGCACTCTGTTTTCAGCTGAATCAAGGCTGAAGTTAATCAGAGGTTAGAGGTTGAGTTCTTTCGAGGTTGGGGTCATATGATACATTTCTGGAAAGATTTGGAAGAGCTTTACAACTCTTCTGTTGAGGTCCAGAGGTGTTTCATCCCTTAACCACTTGAAAAATGCAGTAGAGTTGAAACTGTCCAGAAAACAGGACAGAGTAAAGATTCTCTGTAAATTGAGCATAATTTCCTGCCTAAAAATCCAAAAAAACAGAAAATGAGGTAGTTCTCGAAAGATTATGAGATGGGTTACAACTTTGTAACAGAAAGTCTTGTCAGATTAGGAACAGAATTAACTGGAATTCTTGAAGCAAATCAGTACCTAAAGCAGGCAGATGCTGTCCAATTTTCTCCAGAAATTCTGTTAACTTTGACATCTCATAACTTTTGAACCAGTACTGATCTTAGGCCGAGCAAATACTTTCTGGAAAGCTATTGAATTTAGTTTTAACTTTAATGTTGAGCTACAGAACTAGTTTTGCCTTTAACATGGCCTAAATCAGGTTGAAATGGAAACTGGTCAGGGCTGTCATGGGAACAGCAGATCAGCAGTCAAATTTGTTTAAAATTTGAACTATGTTTCCAAGTTTTATGGGTTCAATGACATGTCTTATGTTATAACTCAGTGGTTTACTGTTTAAATAAATATTTGACATTTCTCAAATATATTTTTACAGATGACAGCAGATAAACAGTTGGAGAACTGGTGGGTGGTATCCCACTGTTCTCACCGTAGCGGCTACCCGGAAGCATTGTGGCAAATGCTCCAATATTTCGGGTACAACCAGATGCCACAGTACATCGCCAAGGAAAAAGGCGAAGAGGGGAACAAGACATGGACGATCCATGTCGAAGTCCCTGCAGGACCTACGCCACCCGGTTGGGTGCCGTTCACCGTCACGTTGAGAGGAAGACAACCGGAAGGGATGTGGCAAGTGGCAGCCCGTGACACCATGTCACGTTTCTGCCAACTACACGTGCAAGCTATGGAGTGCACTCCATACGCGCTCGTTCCGGTGGAGGGACGAGCTCAGCATGTGTGGGAAGAGAGGTACCTGGAGGCAACGGACCGGAGTTGCCCAAGGTACAACCTCGCGGAGGCAAATCACAGCCTCCAGATGAGGGCGGAAAACGCCGTGATGGACAGCCAAGCTGTTCATACGGAGCATCTCGCCACGAAGCTCAAGGAGAGCACAAGCCGTGGAGATCATTTCGAGAGTGCTCACAACGCACTCCGCAATGTGCTCCTTCCGACGATCAAGCGACTGAATGAACAACACAATCAGTTTCATCGTCTGAAGAAGGCAAAGAAGAAGAGCCGTGGTGACATCGCGGAGTTGCAAGAACTGGTACAGAATCTTACCCAGCAGAACGAGGACCTTGCTCAAGAGCGAGACGACGCTATTGAGGAAGGCCAAGGCTGGGAAGATGACTACAACCAGGCTATGGACGAGGTGCATGCTTTGCAGGACCTCGTGCCTCCGGTATTGGGCATACCGGTGGTCTTGGGTCTTCCAGCAATGGGAGAACCCAGGATGGGAGAAGAAGTGGTAGATCCAGAGCCACCAGCAGAGGTACTGGAGGAGGACGACCCACAGGAGGTCGAGTTCTACTCCGAGTAGGGGGTTACAGTTGCCATGTAGGGCAGCTAGGGTAGTGTAGCCCAAATTTTTTAATCGGTGACATGTCGTGTAGACAGTAGCGTATGTATAGGTAGTGACGACATGAGCACGACTTCTCGGAGACCCGAGAATAATGTATCTTGTATAAAGTTTATGCTTTATCAATATATGTGAATGTTGTGCAAATTAATCATTTGTCACTTCAATACCTACTGTTACTTATGGAATTTTAAGTAAGACATGTGCTAATGGCTGCTGTTTTGAATTTCAGAATGACGTGTACTCGTGCCAACCCTGATGTTGTGGGTACTAGCCAAGGGGGAGGGACCTCCCAACAGCCTCCCGAGGACTCCTCGGGGCAGCAACAGCAGCAACAGCAACTGCAAACACCGCCACCGCCACTGCCAACGGTTACATTGGCCGACATCGTCGCGGCAATGGCAGGTTCACATCAGCAGCACACGGAGTTGCTGCAAACTCTAATTGCGAATACGTCTCGCCCAGAGAGACGTCAAGATTGTGAAGAGCGTCAACAGAGCTCCTACTCCGACTTCCTGACAACTCATCCCCCGGTATTCTCAAGGGCGGATGAACCTCTCGACGCGGACAACTGGCTCCGCGCCATAGAGATGAAGTTCGGGCTGCTCCAGATAAGCGAGCAGCGCAAGACTTAGTTCACGGTCCAGCAGCTCCAAGGATCCGCGAGCGCGTGGTGGGACAACTTCTGTGCTTCACAGCCCACCGACCGAGTGATGACCTGGACGGAGTTTCGGACGGCCTTCAGGGCCTATCATATACCGCCAGGTTTGATGAAGAGGAAGATGCAGGAGTTCCTGCACCTGCAGCAAGGGAGCCGGAACGCGCTGGAATACTCCAGGGCGTTCAACGATCTCGCGCTCTACGCGTCGTGTCACGCAGATACGGACGAGAAGCGGCGGGACCTATTTTACCAGGGGCTTAACCCGCTCCTGAAGGACAAGTTGGCGATGTTCAATCGCGGCAGCCTCAACGACATCATTGATGCTGCGATTGTTCAGGAGGACTCCGGCAAGGAATTGGCGGCGGCAGAGCGAAAGCGAAGCGCGCCGCAAAGCAGCGGAGAAGGAGGCGGTCCTTCTCAGAAGTTTCGGATGGTGAATCGCCCACCATCAGGTCCACGCTGGCAGCCACCACAGCGGTCGATGCCGTTCCGCAGTCGTCCGTACTCTTCACCGGCATTCAGGCCGGCACTGCCAGTACCACCTCCGCAACAACAGCAGCAGCGGGCGATGCCGCGTGCGTATGCCCCTCAGCAGCGCATGCCGGGCTTTCATCCCCCGAGTACTACACCAGCAGCGGCCACATGTTACAAGTGTTGTCGTCCAGGACACTTCACGAGCAGTTGCCCGGAGAGGCAAGGCGGCGGAGTGGCACCGCAGTTTCCGGGGAGGAATCAACCCCGGAACCCTACTAATGCGCGGCGGGCAAATCCTAGGCCCGGTACCGTCCACCAGCTTGCCATAGAGGACGTGCCGGAGGGCGAGCCAATCCTTGCGGGTATGCTCCAACTCCACCAGCATCCCGCTATAGTACTATTTGATTCAGGCGCCACGCATAGCTTCATTAGCCAAGCTTTCATTGATAAATATAGCTTGCAAATACTACCCACCGATAGTCCTTATGTGATCTGTTCACCGGGTGGGAAAATTTCAGCAAGCATGATGGTCCCAAAAGCGCCATTGTGCTTAGAGGGTAGAGTCTACCCTACGTATCACATAATCTTAGAGGGACAAAAGGTTGATGTCATCTTAGGGATGTCGTGGTTAAACCGCCACGGCGCTGTTTTAGACACCGTCCTTCGAGTGGTGCACTTGAACTCAGAAGTGCACGAGTCTCACTCATTATTTCTGGACAGTCCAGAAATAAAACTTCCAAGTGTCTATGAAGCCACAACCATCAGATTTGAAGATATTCCCGTGGTCCAAGAGTTCCCTGATGTATTCCCGGACGATTTGCCGGGGATGCCGCCTGATAGAGAGGTGGAGTTCAAGATTGAACTTGCACCGGAAACCATGCCAATATCCCGAAGGCCGTACAAGATGGCGCCCAAGGAGTTGGCTGAACTGAAGACCCAGCTCACGGACCTTCTGGACAAGGGTTTTATTAGGCCGAGCTCTTCGCCATGGGGCTGTTCGGCATTATTTGTCAAGAAGAAGGATGAGACGTTGCGGCTTTGCGTGGACTATCGTCCATTAAATGCCGTAACCATCAAGAACAAGTACCCGTTGCCACGGATCGACATGTTGTTTGATCAGTTGGTCGAAGCCAAGATCTTTTCCAAGATGGATTTAAGATCCGGGTACCATCAGATTAAGATAAGGGCTGAGGACATTCCAAAGACAGCTTTCTCAACAAGGTACGGACTTTATGAGTACCTGGTCATGTCCTTCGGCCTCACCAATGCTACAGCTCACTTCATGTACTTAATGAACTCGGTATTCATGCCGGAGCTGGACATGTTTGTCGTGGTCTTCATCGATGACATCCTGGTATATTCCAAGTCGGAGGAAGATCACAAGAAACATCTGCGTATAGTCTTGCAACGGCTGCGGGACCACAAGTTATACGCGAAATTTAGCAAATGCGATTTTTGGATATCGCAAGTGCCTTTTCTCGGGCATATCATCTCAGCGGAGGGTATCGTGTGGACCCGAGCAAGATCACTCAAGTGCTGAATTGGAAATCCCCGAGAACTGTTCATGAGGTACGGAGTTTCCTCGGACTCGCGGGATATTATCGGAGGTTCATTCCGAACTTCTCGAAGATTGCCAAGCCAATGACAGAGCTGCTGAGGAAGGGTACCAAATATGTTTGGAGTCCAGCGTGTGAAGCAGCATTCAAGGCTTTAGTCAAGCACCTGACATCAGCACCGGTTTTGGTGCAGCCAGACACAACAAAACCGTTCGATGTCTACTGCGATGCATCCGGCATTGGGCTCGGATGTGTGCTGATGCAAGACCGAAGAGTGGTTGCGTATGGATCACGGCAGCTTAGAAACCATGAGCACAATTATCCAACCCATGATTTGGAGCTCGCTGCCGTGGTACTTGCACTGAAAATGTGGAGGCACTACCTACTCGGTAACCTCGTACATTTATATACCGACCACAAAAGCCTCAAGTACATATTCACTCAGAAGGAGCTGAACATGAGGCAACGAAGATGGTTAGAACTTATAAAGGATTACGAAATAGAGATCCACTATCATCCGGGCAAGGCAAACATAGTGGCAGATGCGCTGAGCCGCAAGTCACACGTCAACAATCTGTCCATCACACCGTTGGAAGAGAGCGAACCACCACTACATGTAATTCCACATGGAGCTCTCTACAACCTAGCTTTGATCCCCACCATCCGTGAAGGGATAGCGGCAGCCCAGAAGAATGACAAGGGCATGTCACATTTGCGGAGACGTGTAGCACAGTTGGGAGCTGAAATGTTTCCGGAAGGACGGAGACGGTGTTCTATGGTTCAAGAACCGGATCGTCGTACCCCGTAACCTGGAATTACGGAAGAAATTTTTTGATGAGGCTCACTTATAAAATTTTCTATTCACCCCGACAGCAACAAAATGTATCAAGAACTCAGAAGCAAGTTTTGGTGGACACGGATGAAGCGTGAGACTGCAAAATACGTGTCCAAGTGTGATACATGTCGAAGGGTGAAGGCAGACCATATGCGGAAACCGGGACTGCTGCAACCACTAGGCATTCCTGCCTGGAAATGGGAGGATGTGAGCATGGACTTCATCGTCGGTTTACCCACCACCTTGCAAAAACATGATTCTGTGTGGGTGATCGTCGATCGGCTCACCAAAGTTGCCCATTTCATCCCGGTCAACACCAACTACAACGCCAAGAAGTACGCTGAACTGTACATCTCACGGATCCTATGCTTGTACGGCGTACCCCGTACCATCATATCGGATCGGGGCACTTTATTTGTGTCCCGTTTTTGGGAGCAGCTACATGCTGCCTTGGGGACGAAGCTGATCCGTTGTTCAGCCTACCACCTGCAGACGGATGGGCAGACGGAGCGGGTAAATCAGATCTTAGAAGACATGCTACGAGCTTGCGCTATCAACCACGGCAAGAATTGGGATGATCACTTGCCGTTAGCCGAGTTCTCGTACAATAATGGGTACCAAGCCACCATCAAGATGGCACCTTACGAGGCGCTATACAGTAGGAAGTGCCGCACACCATTGAACTGGTGTGAGTCTGGCGAAAGGGTTACCTTCGGGATTGACCTTGTCAATAACGCGGAAGAAAAGGTTCGACTGATTTAAGCGAACCTAAAAGCCGCTCAATCCCGTCAGAAACAGTATGCGGACCGGAGAAGGCGCCCATTACAATTCGAAGTTGGAGATCACGTATATCTACGGGTGTCTCCAATGAAGGGCGTAAACAGATTTGGGGTGAGAGGAAATTTGGCACCCCGATTCATCGGTCCATTCCAGATTACCGAAAGATGTGGATCAGTGGCATACCGGCTGAAATTACAAGAAGTACTTTCCGGTGTGCACAACGTCTTTCACATTTCCCAGCTGAGGAAGTGTCTCAAGCTATCAACTACCGTTCAGCTGGAAGATATTGAAGAACTGCAACCGGATCTCACCTATCGGGAGGAACCGGTGCAGATTATTAATGAAAAGGCCCGAACCACACGCAACCGTACGTTGTGGTTCTACAAGGTTCTATGGAGTAATCACTCTGTGGATGAAGCGACATAGGAGAGCGAAGAATTTCTTCGCGCTAACTACCTTGACTTTTTCACGTCGCATATACGGTAATTTTCCACCGTCCTCTCTCTAATTTTCACCTTATAATCTCGGGACGAGATTCTTTTAAGGGGGGAATGTAAGGGCCTCAGTTTTTGACACATAATTGAAGTGTTCATCACCATACACACACACACCTCATTTGAGGAAAGATGATGAACACAAATGAAGAGCAAGTAACCACCATCAACATGCTCATTAGAAAAACAAACTCACATATTGCAAAAGTGGTATTTCCCACATGTGATATAGAGGGGCTGGACATATGAAAACTCCTACACATTGCTAAGGATGTCCATGCCAAGTTTCACCCAAATTTAAAACCTTTTTGAGGTCATTTTGGGTATTGTTAGAAAGAGGGCAGTTTGAAACCATATTCAAATTCAAACTGTTTTTATCCCATGAATTTGAAAGGGGGAGGCATATTCTTACTCAGCACATTTTTGTGAGCTCACACACCAATTTTCACTCCATTTGGAGTTGATCTTGACATGAGCTAAGTGGGACAAATTCAAACTTTATTTGAATTCAAAACTGAACTTGTGCTGAAATGCATTCAAATCAAACCCAATTTGAATTCTACTCAATTCAAATGGCACATGGGTGAATAATTTGAATCACCAGGGGTATTATGGGGCTCACTGTTTACAACAGTGATTAGGAGTAAATTTCAGAGGTTAAAACCCGGGGTGGGACCTACATGTCATAGAGAGGAGGAGGCAAAACTTGCACACAAAGTCACAGCCTCGGTGGGAAATTCCACCAAGCAGCTGTCGGCTGTGCCACCGAGCAGCCACCTGCGCCACCAGCTGCTTCCCCTCTATGCGTGCTGGCGCTCAGGCGGCCTGCTCGCGCCCCCACGCGACCGTCACCACCTCAGCGGGGTGAAGACCGGGGACCTTCTTATCCCCGTGAGCGACACTGGGCGGCGCCATTCCTTTTCTTCCCGAGCTCTCGGTCGATCGGGAAAACACAGCAAACAATCGTGTCCTCGCCTCTCCGAGTTGCCAGGCAACATCCTGAGCTCGAGCACCACCCTCCCAACGCCTGAACCACCGGGTTTCGGCCCCTGTTCCCGTGATCAACGACGACCGCCGTAGTTTAGCTGAAGGACGGCGATCGGTCTCACGTGGCCAGCACACTACAGCCACTTCCACGGCCGAGCAAGGGAGGCAACAGGAGCGCACGGACTCCACGCTGCTTCCACCTGAAGCTCAAGCCACGCCGTGAACTCTCGCCGGCGAATTCTCAGTTTTTGCTCCGGCAACCTTAAACTGAGCTTCCGGTACGGTTTCTTTAAATTCTCGCTCTATGATGTTTCAGAGGTTATCAAATCTTGCACATAGACGCTGGACTATCCGACGATCAAGTTCTTTTCTGCATCCGTGGCGTGAAACTGTCTAGGAGTGACGAATTTCGAGCTCGATTGAGGGCGGTCATGCCGGGCACGATCGGTCACACGGTGCCGACCGACTTGCCGCCATCCCTGAGCCCTTTTGACGCCTTGTCGAGCTTCCTAGAGGTACACTGATGCTGTAGGACCGTTTGTTTGAGGTGTTGGCGGGTTAGAACCCACGGTCGACGGCGCCGAACCTCAACCGAGGCTGCAGCACGTCGCCGGGCTATTTCCGGTCACCCCCAGCCCGACCTGACACCACCGACGTGTTCCTCGACGTCGACAACCCCCTGGTGGCGAGTTTCATCCCATGGGAGGTCCGGCAGTGGTGAGCCGGCGAGCTCAGAGTCTGCTCCTGCGAGGTCGGCGGCGCGGGCGCGAGAGAACGACGGGAGGAAGACGAAGCCGGCTGGCCCACGTGTCAGCGGCTGAAGAATTTAAATCGGGATCGGGTGTGGCCGGGATCGACTGTGCTGGCGCGCCAATACCCTGTGAGCCCCGGTGTGCCGGACACCTCCACGCTCAACATGTGTCCCCGCGGGCCCCCGAGAGTTTAAACTTTTCACCGATTTTCAGAATTCTTCCAAACTTCAAATCCTCATAACTTTGGCTAGAAGGCTCCAAATCGAGTGAACCAAATTTTGTTGGATTCAGCTCTCTGAGCGCTTTCCAGCAAATCAAGTTTCACTTCATGAAAATTTTTATTTCTCTAGAATTAATTCCTCAAAGTTTAAATTGTTTGGAATTTTAAATGGAGAATCCATTGAAGGAAAATCCTGAAATTTTGCTGGCATGTTCACCAAAATATCCCTGAACTACCATAAAAATTTCAGATCCATTTGAGCTCATTTGATCCACCTAATGGTGTGATTAGTGAAACTGTTCCAGAGAAAATAGAAAATGTTCAGAAACATTTTCAGAATTTTCTCTGAAATTGTTTAGCTCATATCTTTATCTAGGAACCTTCAAATTAAGTGAGACCAACTCCATTAGAACCCTCTGAAAATCTAGTTTTCAGAAAGTCATAGTTTGTTCCATGAAAATCCTTATAACACCCTAAAAGCCTTCAATTAAGGTCAAGGACATAATTAATTGTGGAGGGCTCAATTGAGCTTTACTGCAACTAAGACTTGACCAAGTCTCTGTTTAGGTTGTAACCAAACCACAGAAAAAGTTTCACAGTCATAGAGTCTGTCTAATGGGACTTATAAGCTTCACAAGATTAAAAGTAAATACAACTGCATTTAAATTAATACATGTATTGCTCTTATCATGTAGTCGCTAAGGTCGAGGAGGAACCCGAAGTCCTAGACTTCGTTACTCCGGAGGAGCAGCTAGCCTACGACCGAGAGCAGCAAGGCAAGCTCCAGTTTGCATTAACCTTTTTACAAATGTTTATTGTTTTGAGCACATCTTTGAATACTATTATTCTTTGCATTAGAGTCTTGTTTGGAAACCCAAATGCATAGCCAAGAAAACCATGGGTTGGGTTTAGGATTGCAAACCCCATTAGCTACTGCAATGCTAAGTTAGTGTAGGATTCGGTACAAGTCGAGTAGTTGGAACTACTCGCGAGCATAGGCTAGAGGCACTCGACTCGGGTAGAGATAGCACATGAAACACATGGCAAGAAAATGAGACCAAGCGGAGAGTAAGGGCAACAGGACTTTGGGGCCTGTGTGCTGTAGCTCCGCTTGTGTCGATTGAGGACCGAGCCGTGTGCGGGCCTGTTGAACAAGCTAGAACAGTACCGAAGACCTACCGGCTATATGGGAACCGGGAAACTGATGTAACTCGGGTAGCTGGATGTTGAGGCATAGCTGGTCGTTCAGAGCGTAGGTTGAGAGCTCGAGGTGTAAATCGGCTGGCGGCACTGAGATGCGCGTGCAGAGACCTCTTGCTCGGGACGATTGGACCAGTTGAACATGTGGCTTACGGGTGAAAGGTAGTCGCGTACGGCGTCCGTGATGGTTGTTGTAGGCAACATCAAGTACGGGTGTACGTGACGGGTTGTTCGGGTAACCCTGCAGGTGTAAATCGATTATAATCGCCGTCCCTCGCGGTCAGTGAGTACCACTTGTTCACTGTACCGTGACGTAGAAAGAACAGGCTAGTTACATGTTAAAATGTTGCTGATTGAAAGATGGACTTGATTGCTAATGAATTGCTGTAGTTTAGAGCTAACTAAAGTTCTTTTCAACTTTGGGCAAAGTACATGAGAGAAATGTGTTTCTTGTTTGATTGCGGCTCTCTCATGTGCCTTGGCGTAAGGTTCTCCACCACCTGCTGCTAAAACTTGAAAGTAAGGTTCTACTAATTAGGCGAGTCCTTTGCAAATGATTTTACCTCATGTACCCATCACCCCTCATGTAGAAGTTCTATGTTTAGGCGAGACGGGTCAGACTTGCTGAGCCTTCGTGCTCACTGCTTGTGTTTGAAGCTTTTGCAGGGTTCTATGAGGAAGGGACTCCCGAAGAGGAGATGGAACCTCAGGAGGGAAACCCCGTCGAGTGGGAGTCGTGCACGCCGCAGAGTTAGTGTGTGTGTGGTGCTAGCAAGGACACGTTCAAGGGCTGAACGTGAACTTGATGCGTAGTCTACGCCCGTGAGTGTAGACTGAACTTATTTTGTTGTAAAATGTTCATAAACCAGTTTATGTAATAAAATGTTTGCTTCCGCTTTGTACCTTTGACGTGTGTTATCGGGTGCTGTGCAGCGCAGCACCCCCTCAGCGTGATCCTGGCTCGACAAGACCGTGGGGTCGTGTCATTACTATTTTTATTTCCTTTTATGTATTTATTTGTTTCTATTTTCCTTCCTTTATTTTCTTCTTTTAAAATGCTTCTATACATGAAAAATGTATGCAATGCATGGTAATGAATATGAGGGTGTTACAAACCTACCCCCCTTAAAATGAATCGCGCCCTCAAAATTTGATGGAGTGGAGAAAGAGATGAGTGAATTCTGCCTTTAGGTCTTCCTCACGCTCCCATGTAGCTTCGGCTTCCGTGTGATGGCTCCATTGTACTTTGCACCAACAGATTACCTTGTTCCTCGTTACCCTTTCCTTTATGTCCATGATTTTGATGGTGTGTTCCGCGTAGGTCAGATCCTCCTGAAGCTCTAACTCATCCATCGATACTTGTTCCTCCGGCACTCTTAAGCACTTTTTGAGCTGGGATACGTGAAATACATCGTGCACATCGGAGAGGTGCTTTGGCATCTCTAGTTGATAGGCTACCTCTCCTCGCTTGCCCAAAATCTCGAATGGCCCAATGTAGCGAGGTGCTAACTTGCCTTTGACGTTGAACTGTTGTTGTCCTCGGATAGGCGACACATTTAGGTACACGAAGTCTCGAACTTCGAAGGCCAAACTCCTTCGCCTATTATCCTCATAGCCCTTTTGTCGTGACTGAGCGGCCTTCAAGTTTTCACGTATTGTTTGGACTTGCTTCTCAGCATCCTGCAGTACTTCGGGTCAAAACACTTGGCGTTCTCCGGTCTCATTCCACAACAGGGGTGTTCTACACCGTCTACAATATAGTGCCTCAAAAGGTGACATTTTCAAGCTGGCTTGGTAACTATTGTTGTACGAGAATTCAGCATACGGTAAGCTATTGTCCAACCACGCCCATGTTTCAAGGTGCAAGAGCTCAACATGTCTTCCAAAATCTGATTTGTCCTCTCAGTTTTCCCGTCTGTTTGCGGGTGATATGCGGAGCTGAAGTTCAACCGTGTACCCATGGCTTCATGCAGCTTTTGTCAGAACTTAGAGGTAAACTGAGAACTCGATCTGAAACTATCCTCTTCGGAACTCCATGGTCACATACTATTTGCTCCATATACAGCTCGGCTAATTGTACCACGGTGTACTTGGTCTCAACAGGAATAAAGTGGGCTGATCTCGTCAATCGGTCCATGATAACCCAAATAGAGTCATAGACGGACTGAGTACATGGCAATCCGACTATGAAATCCATACCGATATCGCCCCACTTCCACTCGGGTACTTTCAATGGCTGCAATAATCCAGCGGGTCTTTGATGTTCGGCCTTCACTCGTTGGCATGTGTCGCATGGGGCAACATATTCAGCGATGTCCCTTTCCATGCCATCCCACCAATAGCAAGTTTTCAGGTCCTTATACAACTTCGTACAGCCGGGATGTATGGAATAAGGCGAGTCATGTGCCTCCTTTAGTATCGTGTCACGGATGTGTGTCAGGGCCCGGACCCTCGATGGGTCCGTGCCGCTTGCTCGGGAATCGCATTGGGTGGTGCCGTGATATGCGGCACCCAACAACACACGTATAAGGAAAATGTGTTACATAAATCAAAAGCGGAAGCATCAAATGTTCTTTGTAATTAATTTACATCAAATAACTACAGAGGAAGACTATAATCATCTCACGCTGAATAACTACTAAGCACTCGAGAAGATGTCCAGACCACGGACTCTTCTCACTAGCAGCACGAAGACACTGCAGCGGCTGGGTTCTCCATGTGTTAAAAGACTCAGAAATCTCTTACACTACTACAAAAAGAATTTTCACAGGTGCCTCGATTTTTCAAACACAGGCGGTCCGCAAAAAAATGCGACTGTGGTGACGAATGAAACAATAACCGCCTCTGATGACAAAACATCACAAGCGGATTTTAACAAACAACTGCCTGGTTAAATACAATATTTTCTCATGCGGCTATTAATTACGAACCGCCTGTACTGTTACAAACTTCACAGGCGGTTCTTAATAAACCACCACCTGGGTAAATACATGATTTTCACGGGCGGCCATTAATAAAGAACCGTATGTACTGGTTCAAACATCACAAGCGGTTTTTATTGAGGAGCAGCCTGGGCAAAGTCATTGGTTTCATATGTTGCTTTTAATTAAGAACCGCATGTGATGTTGATAAGCTCCTGTCAAGCTAATCCCTTCACAGCAAGCTCTTGTATATGCAAGTAACACCCAACACTCATCATTTGGATTGTTGAAACCTTCAATTGAAGCCTAACGATACGTTGGAAGGATTTCCCCATATCGTCAAATGGATGGGAAAATCCTTCCAAGATATCGTCTGGCTTCAATTGAAGCTTTAAACCATCCAAATGATGAGTCCCGGGTGTTACTTGCATCTACAAGAGCTTGCTGTGAAGGGATTAGCTTGACAGGAGCTTATCAGCATCACAGACAGTTCTTAATTAATAGCAGCCTTCAACAACATGAAAAGTGGAACCTATCTGTTGGAAGGCAAGCCATCAGCATCATAGGTCAGAAGAAATTATTATACACATACAATTTGATAACTTATGGAACAGGTGAAGGTGATAAATATAATAGGCAAGCCGAACAGGATCACTTGTCCAAATTAGTCTTCTCTACAGAAGATGAATTTAATAATATTCGAAACATGCTATCTAAAGCTGAAATGGAGCATTGTTCTAAGTTGATTTCAGAGGATACAAATATATACAATATATATCATACATTTTTTCCAGCATTGACATCTTCTCGCATATAGGGTTTCAAATCCTTTTTAATGCTTCTCTCTACGCACTTGATGTTTTCTGGTTCGGTGAAAAGGTACATCTCTTCATACTGATTATATTCCTCTTAATTATCTCCCACGTTTTCATCCCCAACAATATTTTGCTTTCCAAAAACAACTACGTGCATCTTCTCAGTTTCTTGATCTTGTACATAAAAAACACTTGTGCAACACAATCGGCGAGAACCCACGGGTCATCTTTATAACCCACTTTGTTCAAGTCTACCAGTGTCAGTCCGTAGTTCTCCACTTTTATACCATCAGGATGTTTGACCCATTGGCACTTAAATACGGGCATTACCATTCTTTCACCATAATTGAGTTCCCATATTTCGTCTATGAACCCGAAGTATGTGGTCTTCTGCCCTTGTGGATCATAAGCCTCTATATGAACACCAGTTTTTTTTGCAACACTCTTACCGTCTTTTTCCTTAGTGTAAAATGTGTCACACAACCATGTCGGTAGGTTGTACATCGTTAAGACCACGGGCCATGTGCTGTGTATGCTCCATTTTTCACCAAACGGATTCATTCCGTCTGTACCCAAGGCAGATTTCCTTTGCAAATTCTGGATATTGAACATCAAAATTTTTCCACTAGGTTGCATCACCAGGGTGTCGAATATGTTTTTCATTCTTCTTGCGCTGCTCATAATGCCAACGCATAAGTTCAGCCTCCCTAGGATTTGAGAACGAACGCTTCAAGTGATCAATTACTGGAAGGTACCACATCACCAAGGCAGGGATTTTTCTCTTATTCTTCCTGCCTGCATCTTCAGAAGTATCATCATCGTCACCATCAGGACCAATAATAAACTTCTTCTTCTTCTGAGACTTATTCATGTTGGTAACGTACTGGTGATTGTAGTTCTTATTGTATCTACTGACACCACATATGGAGCATCTAGTTGTGAGCTCATGCTCTTTGCGATATAGAATACAATGGTTCACACAAGCGTGTATTTTTGTCACACCTAGTGCCATTGGGCAAAGAAGTTTCTTCGCATTATAAGTGCTTCTAGGCAGTTTATTAGGATTTGGAAGAATTTCTGCCAAAAGATTCAAAAGATCAGAGAAACTACAATCGGACCATCCGTGTGTGGCTTTCAACTTTAGTAGTTCTAGGACTGCACGCAATGGAGTAAACTCTTTATCACAACCCTTTGATTCATCATATAAAAGCTCCGTCGCTGCATTTTGCAATGTCTCCATTTTACTTAAACCTTTGCTTGCTCCAATAGAAATCAATACATGTGGTTCGATGTGGCGTAACATCTCCTCACAATCAAACTCATCATCATCACCATATTGATTGTCACTACCATCATCGATATGAACATTATCGTCACCTGAACGCTCTTATCATCTTTATCCACTTCATGTGTATCTAACTTACCATTCTCTGTCCATATTGTGTAGTTTTCTTTGAAATCTCTTTTCACAAAATGATATTGGATTACTATACTATCTACCCAAGCAATTTTATTTTTCGCAGTCGATACATGGACAAAATATGTCATCTATCTTTTGCATCCTCGCATGTCTCTTGGATGCTTCAATAAAATTTGCAACATTTTGAATGTACATAGGTTCAGGTCTTGGCATGTTATACATCCACGCTCGACGATCCATGCTTCAATAACAGAATATATAATTCAATAACAGAATTTTTTAGTGTGTTTATACTAAAACAATTAACCTAAGGAAATTACTATGCATTTTCAACCAGACAATTTGCACCACTGTAAAGTAAAAGTTTGTTTGAGGATATTTGGAACTTTCTACAGAGAGTAATGGATTTTTGAAGTTGGGCTTGTTGATTGAAACATATCATCGAACATGTGATGTGCTTTTATTCATCTTCAACCTTTAATCCTTCAAATCTACTTTTTCTACAAAATTCATTAATAAGCTCAAGGGGGGGCTCAACTACATCTTCTCTGCAATGGAAACTCAACAAGTTTGTTTAGATCCAAACTAAAGTGCAGGGGGTGGGGCTGGATGCAAACTCAATAAAATAAAACTGAAAACAGGACAACAAACTCAATAAAGTGGAAGAAGAAGCATCTTCTAACCTTTTCTCTGTTTGAAGCTTGATCAACTGAAGAAGAAGCCTCTTCTAATCAAATTTGGCAGCCTGACGGCGTCGCTAGAAAACACTCGGGTTAGGTTTTCTGCGGTGCCCGAGGGGCCCTTTATATAGGCGTGGGTTTTCACAAGCAGTTTTTAACTACTGTACAGGCGGTTGTTTCTAAAGAACCGCCTGTGATAAAGGCCAGAGCCTGTTCTTCAGTTTTCTTTTCCCTTGCTTCTTTTTATTTATATTCTAATATAAATACTCAAACATGTATAGATTCTACAAATTGAGTACAAATTCGATGGTCCTTTTTCTAAATTCTTCAAAATTTAATATCTACCACCTGGACCAAATATTTTAAAACACTTATAGCTAACATTTTTAATGTTTTGGTAAATATCAAATTAATTTATATTCACATATTCTTCACATTTTTTGTATCTCCTAAAAAAAAGGATCTTTCACTGAAATTGGTTTGTATGAACATATTTGTCTTTATTGTACATGCATAAATTTTGGTCATTTTTAAAGCATTCCAACATGTCAAAATTCAAATTATCTATCTTTCTAATCAAATGCTCATATACATATGAGGCATTCTTCAAATTTTGAACACACATTGATTAAAAAAATAAAAATGTGAAAAAAATCATAGAGGTTGGTATGATGACTACAAAGTCCCATTGAAAAATTCAATTAAAAAATCATTATATTCATCAAGATAGTAAAATGACAAATAACCAGTGTTATTTCTTTTTTTTACGTTCTGATCAATTTCAAAGGTTTTACCAAGTGACATTTAATGGGAACCTTTAATACTAAACCATATTACAGGAAAGTAGAATTTGGCTTTTTAAAAGGCCCCTCATTTTAATCAATAATATTAAGTTTAGATAAAGATCTTCTCAGGCGGTTGGTACTGATAAACCGCCTGAGAGAAGTCCTTTCCTCAAGCGGTTATTTAGTAATAACCGCCTAAGGTAAAATATTTAGATTTTAATATAAATGCTCAAACATGTATAGATTCTTCAAGTTGAGTCCAAATTCGATGATTCTTTTTTCTATATTCTTAAAAAATTAATATCCACCACCTGGACCAAGATATTTTAAAACTTGTATAGCTAACATTTGTAATGTTTTGGTAAATATTAAATTAATTTATATTCACATATTCTTCCCATTTTTTGTATCTTCTAAAAAAAGATCTTTCACTGAAATTGGTTTGTATGAACATATTTGTCTTCATTATACATGCATGAATTTTGGTCATTTTTTAAAACATTCCAACATGTCAAAATTAAAAAAAAATATATAAAAATCTGAAAAAATCGTAGAGGTTGGTATGATGACTACAAAGTCCCATTGAAAAATTTAATTGAAAATCATTATATTCATCAAGGTAGAAAAATGACAAAAAACCAATGTTATTTGTTTTTTATGTTCTGATCAATTTTAAAGATTTTACCAAGTGACATTTAATGGGAACCTTTAATACTAACCATATTACAAGAAAGTGGAATTTGTCTTTTAAAAGGCCCCTTATTTCCCCAGGCGGTTATTCAGTAATAACCGCATGAGGAAAAGACATCTTCGCGGGCGGTTGGTAATGAATAACCGCCTGAGGGAAGTCCTTTCCTTAGGCGGTTATTACTGAAGAACCGTATGCGAAGATAGACGTCTATATATAGCGCTCGGCTTCCTTGGAAAAACCTAACCCAAGCGAAATCACTTAGACGCCATCAGGCTGCCAAAATTTTGTTTGCCGCCAAGTTTTCGCCGCCCTCGCCACCGAGCTTCGCCCTCACTGCCGAGCTTCGCCTTCGTCGCCGAGCTTCGCCGAACTTCGACCTCACCACTTCCTTCCCTTCCTTCCTGGTATGTCGAGCTTTACCCTCACCGTTTCCTTCCCTTCCTTCCAGTCATTAGGCAGAGCTTCGACCTTGCCGCCAGGTACGCTGCCGCTTCCTTCCCTCCTCCGTCCCCATGTCGCCTTCCTCCTCGCCCTCGCCGCCGGCCGAGTCATGTCCTCGCCGCCGCCGCACCCTAGATTTTCTGAAACCCTAGGTTGCTATCTAATTTTCATGAATCAAAGTTTTTGAACATGCAACAAAGTCAAATGAAGATTGTAGGTCATATGAAGATTGGCAATGAAGATTGTAGGTCATATGTCATCTCTTACCTAGAGAGTAGTTCCCTTTTTTGACAAAAAACAGCAGGAACATTATTCTGAAAAAATTAACTTTTAAACTTTCCCGTGTTTAAAGCATTTACAATTATAGTATAAAGCAAAGAACCATGCAATGCATCTAGAAATAAAACATGAAGATGGAAGCATTATCAGCGCAACTTTGTTTCCTTGTTGGTTTAAGACTTGTCATTTCAATATGCTCATGACAAATATATGGTTAATTGATTGTGGTGACTCACTTAATATCTATTATCATAATATTTCCCCTATGTATTAGTATTTTGCCTCTTCTTCTCATGTTTTATGCTATATATGTGCGACATATTTCCGCTATGTGCTAGAGCATTTATTTTATAGCTTTCATTGAAGTGGGACATATTTTTTATCTTATTAGTTCTAGAATGGAAAGCCCTAAGAAGACTGTTGCTGATAGTAACAATGAAGAAGGCGATATGGAGTTTAGTGACTCTAGCAGTTCAGACTCCTTTCGCTGTCCATCGGATCCTTTTCCAAATATAATAATTAAAAAGACTTCAGAGGATCTTGACCCGGAATATGATCCTGCCGACGAGGTATGGATCATGTATCTTAACTCCAATAGTTTAAGTTAATGTTGGTTGTCAAGTATATGAAGTCTTATAATTCTTTTCTAACTAGCTTAATCGCGAAGACAACGAGGTGACTTTGGCTCCTAAAATTCCAGAAGATTCTCCAATGGTTGAATCCTCAGGTTCACTGAAGCAAAAACAAGGGCAACGAGGTCCCAATAAGGGTCCATTGAACCGCATCATATACATAACAAGTGTCGGTCCAAGTGGGCTTCCCCAAGAACTACTGGACTCAGTTGCAAAGTACCAAAATGCATGTGGTTGTCTTGTCAGAGAGCTCGTGCCGATCACAACCGAGAATTGGAGAAAATTACCTGAAGAGAACAAGAATGAGTTGTGGGAGAGGATAAAGAAATAATTCAAGTTCCCGAAAGGCATAGAAGAAGCTGTTAAGAAAGCAACATTGGTCTCCAGTGGAAAGAAGTTTCACGGCTGGGAGAGTGAAATGAATGCTTATGTTAAGGCTGATAAGGTCCCTAGCCCAAGAAAATGGGAAAAATCACACAAGCTCAGTGGCAAGAATTTGTTCGTCAAAAGACCACACCTAATGCTAAAGCCCTAAGTGCAAGTAGGTCAGAGCTTGCCAAAAAGAATAAATACCATCATCGCTTGGGGTCTGCAAGATATGCACCCAAAGTTCAAAAATGGAATAATATATTAGAGGAAACAACTAGTAAGGGCAATCCTCACCCGTTAGAAGGCTGCAATGAAAGAACTCAGCGGTGGGTCTTTGCTCGGTCAGGTTTGACCAGCGACGACAAACTTGAAAAGCCCGACTCTGTGAACGAAGTAGAGCCAAAAATGAAAGAAGTAATTGAAAAGCAACAGAAGGGTCTCTTCAAGCCGAAGAGGGAGAATGACCAACTTACCGCTATCATAGGAAACTCTGAACATAGTGGACGGGTTCTGGAGAGATGGTTTCTCGAAGGATCAAGAGTCATATAGAAGATGTGACAAGTTAAAGAAAACTCTTGATGAACGATTGCTCAAAAGGTCAAACAAAATGTGCAAGAAATAATGGATCAACTTAGACAATCGGGACAGTTAGTGGCACCGAGTACAGCGATGGTTCCCGTGGCAAAGGAGCATTTGGTATCTCCAACTGCCTACCCTAGCAGCGTAGGTTCTTTGCCAGGCTCAGGGTCCCATACGTTCGTTGTCGATGATATTATTAATGACAGACCTTGTCATCTTATTGTCCCGATCGGTAGAGAAGGCAACAAAACTAAACAGGTTGCCACTGCTACGGCAAAGCCTGATCGTGACTTCAACGGCAATGCACTTCTGTTCTATTATGCTGTGGTGCAAGTTCTTCAGATCATTGATAATGATTATGAAGATTATGAAATAGACCACATCACACATGAGGGGATCATGACTGTGGGGCAGACTATCAACCAATTAATCCTTTGGCACCGACGTGATATCCTGTTGGATGATGAGCCGATGTCTAGCCCCGTCTTATCTCAAAAACTGCAACCCCGTCTTCTAAGCCAAAAGTCCAAGAAGATCCACTCCCGCTATGTCTCAGCAAGGATGATACTAACCTTGCTAGTGAAGATAACAAAGAGCAATTAGTTGAACAACAGCTTGAAGAGTACTAGATGAAGCTGCTGGTAGTATAGAGCAACCAGTTGAGCAACTTCCGACGACTACTCCTCGATCATCAGTGCCTATAAAAGTTAGCTCATACGAAAATAAAAAACCTTCATCAGAAGTGTCAAAGTATTTGGAAAATCTGAAGGAAATATTGGAAAATCAAATGCATCTCATTCTTCACATGAGCCAGCAGTAGAAGATATTGAGGAGTGGGAAGAAGACGGTTTCACATATAATCGGCAAACAACTTTAGTTAAACCAGGAGTTCCAATATACAAGATTAATGACGTTCCTCTTGGATATGAGAATGGGAAGCCGTTTCTGACATCGGTACAACTAAGCAAACAACCTTTGTCGCTCAGAAGAATGCACGAGTGGTACATGACTGCCAGCACGAAATATGAACATTATTATGTCACATTTATTGTGACAACAGATGCATTCTGGAGCATTGGATCAGAAAAACGAGGCCTTCTCTTTGAAGATCTACATAGCCTTTTCTAGCGAGGCATGCTCAAAATCAACCTGCTACTCATCTGGTGCTTGAAAGTGCCTCTAATATTTAAAATTTGCTTTTCTTACTACACGGATACACATTTCATGAGATTATAATAATTCCAAACTTTTTCAATAGGATGCAATATATGGACAATAAAAAGCTGGATACCAAGACAGGTATCCTTGACCCTACAATGATTGCAAAGTCCCAATTCGACTTTCAAGTGGATCGGAAGTCTTCTAGGTACAAGCACCTGAAAAAAAAAAGAATTTGACAAAACAATCGCAAAAGAAAAGAAGGATAAAAGGTTAAGTGGTGCAACTTACATAGGACGTGCCATGTTTAACTTTATCAGAGATGGCAAGGACTTCGTAAAGGCTCCGTACCACTTCGAGTAAGTTCAACATATGACATTAAATAGCAATTATTGCTAATTGTTAACTTAACACGTTTGTTTGTACGTGTGCAGTACCCACTGCATAATGATCTTCATCAAGCCAACGCAGGGTTGGCAACGTTCTTGGACTCAACTGATTACACACCAGATCGTTACAAAGATTTCCTTTCCATTTTGAAACTGTACGGTTATTCGATACTTTTAATTTACACACATTTAAAATGTGTTGACAAGTTTTATATGACATTCCTTGTATTACAGGGCTTGGCAGTTTTACGTGAAAGAATTTTGCGGTCAGAGCCCTCCTAATAAGGATGCATTGGAGATATCAACATATTTTCCGTGTCCCAATCAGCCTTCTGGGAGCGTCTTATGCGGGTATTATGTATGTACGCATCTTAGGACTGCCGGTGAATATAGAGTGAATCGTGAGGATGTAAGTTATCCTTAATGTCGATATTGTATCTTACTTTTGAGTTTTATTTTCGATGTAACTAGCGTATTTTCTTACCACAGCTAGGGTTTATCGGTATAGCCATTACAAAAAATAAATCTGTTAAGCTTGTTACTTCATAGAATTATTACTACTGTTCTACTCATGAGTTATTATATGTTTCATTGCAGCACGCGAAGAATGTTTACCAAGAATGGCCGGTTTGTAGAAGTATTCCTGATGGAGGAGCCGACAAGATTGCGAGTGAACTGTGTCAATTTATGCGTCGTGAAATCTTCCACCGAAGAGGGTTGTACTTCGATAAGGGCGGTGTAATAGCTGATGTGCCAGAACTTTGCCAGTATGACAATAGAAACATCTTTTAGTGAAACTTGTAAACTATGATGACTTTTGTTGTAACAAACTATGAGATAACTTCTGTGTAACCTGTGTTTGTTTTAGTAAATTGACTTCTGTGATTATTTTGTATTAGTGTAAACTACGAGATGAGTTTTGTGATTAAATTGTTTTAGTAAAATTGGCCTGAAAATTAGAAATAACAGTAGGTACTACTGCATAGGGTATACTTTATCACAGGCGGTTCTTTACCTACGGCTAGACCTGCCTATGAAATTATATTATCACAGGCGGCTAGTCATAGGTAAAGAACCACCTGTGATAAAAGGATTACGTAGGCGGTTACTCTTACGGTACAAACCGCCTGTGATAAAGTGTCTTCACAGGCGGCTATTAGTAGTTAGAGGACAGCCTGTGCTAATCTAGATATCATAGGCGGTTAAACTTACGTTACTAACCGCCTGTGATAAAGTGTCTTCACAGGCGGTTAGGCCTAGATATAGAACCGCTTGTGATAAATCGATTTCATAGGCGGTTTTACTTTCCACCTGTGAAATTGCAGATTATCACAAGCTCTTTGTTTCAGACGGTTATGGATACCGCGTGTGATAATATGTTTGGAGCCGCCTGCGATGAAGCTTATTGTAGCAGTGCGAGTCTCACCGAACAACCTCCTCATAAGCGTCAATGTTAACCTGCAAAACCACTCATATAGCAAGCGTGAGCACATAGGCTAAGCAAAACTGATCCGTCTCCCCTAAACAAGAAACTCTACATGCACGACGGATTAAAAAGGGTAGCTGAATTTGCATAAAGGACTCGCCCACAGTTGATCCTTAACTTTCATGTTTTAAGCCTCATTTTTAAAACATTGAGCCAAACAGCATCGCAACTCAACTCCACAATCAAACAAGAAATGCTTTGTTGCGATGCTTGTTGCACAAAGTGAAGTAAAGTTTAATTGGCACTATCTCTAATTCAAGCATGGTTACAACACAATTTAAAACACCAGCCTTATCATGTTCAAAGGAATTCACTTCAGTTCTTACTACATCAAGACGCAGTGGGCAAGTATGCTCATATGACCGTGAGTGACGGTAATTCGAATCAGTACACGCCCGGACTACAAGACATGTACAGCCATACTCCGAGTTGCCAGCAGCAATCTCGATTGATGTTGTACGCGGCCGCCTTTCCCAAGTTCTTCCACGCAGGACGCAGTCCAATTGCCCCAAACAGCAAGCTCCCTCAAGGTACGTACCCGCAGTGATATGTTCTTGAGCGAGTCACCTCCTGCTGTACTGACGCCGAAAGCCTAAGCCGATTAGAAAAGTTCGAACGTGGATCTCACAAGGTACATCAGTTTCCTGGGTCCCATATAGCCAGTATGCGCCCGGTACACAACTCAAACTTGTCCAACAAGGCCAAGTACGGACGGGTCCTAACCGATACAGGCAGGGCTATGCACGCACGGTCCTCAGCCTATTGCATCTAAATCTCCCTGCCCGGTCTCCAATTCTTACTTGTGAACTTTCCTCAATGATTCTATTCACGACCCGCTCCGAAGAAAAGAAGCCCTAAACTCGCGAGTAGATTCCAACTCCTCGACTTCTACCGGTCCTTTCCAACTAACATTTAGCGTAGCCCAAATCCACTCGAGGAGGTGCTACTCTACCCATTCACCCTTGGGTTAATCTGGTCATGCAAGTGGATTTTCAATATCATCTAGACCTAATGCAATCAATATTTCATACTATGATCTCTAGAAATGAAAAGACTTCATAAATTTGCTTGAATGCAATCTGGGGCTTGCCTGTTTTGCAGGTTACTAAGAATGTATATAATTTTCATTTAGTGATGATCATTTGAGGTTTGATCACTCGTTTTCCTCCCTCTTTGATCTTCACTTCAATTACTTCACAATCTTCATGTCAATGCTACACGTTATGAATATGCACAAGTAATTAATTGTAAATCTTTGCTAACAAGGTCTAATGACAAGTTAGAAACTGGAACTCTGTTTAAGAATTTAAAATGACACTGGTGCTAGTGTTTAGGTTTGGGTTAAGCAAAGGTGATCAAGGCTATGTGTTTTTCCTAATTGGAATGACTTCACCTAAGCAAAGTATACTGAAAACTACTATTCCAGAGTTCAACTTTAGCTGAAAATGTTCATGTGAGTTCCTTGTCACAAGAAAGTATTCTGGACCAAAATTTAGTACATTTCACTGAGTGGTTTATTCAGAACAATTTCCTAAGAAATTAAGCAAAAAGGAATAAATTCTGAAGTAACTCACATGTTCATGTCAAAATTAGTGAACTACAATTTCAATAATAGTTCGTAGATCCTGCATGAATTTTCCTAGGAGTTTTTGAGCTAAGAATTGCCCAGAACTGAATTTTCAAGTTTTGGGAATTCTCTGATAAGGTTTCTGTATTCATTTGAATACAGCAAATTGAAATCTGAATTATCTAAACAAATCAACTCTAAATGAGCTGAAAATTTTACAGGCGTTCAATAATATCCTCGGAACTATTCTGGCAAAATTTCAGGATTTTTGGATGAACCAATCTCCCTCTATACTTCTTTTGCTGAAAAGTTTTAAAGAATTTTCCAGAAATAAATAATGACTTTCATACAAATTGAGTTGCATAATTGGATAGAATTTTTCAACCTGAACCTAACCCAATTTGAATCACTAAAATTGGAGCTTCCTAGCAAAAGTTATGCTCTTCTAAAGTTTGACTGAAATCTGAACTTCAAATAAATCTGGGGAAATTTTTAAATTCTGACAGTGGGGTCCAGGGCTACGTGGCGCTTTCTCAGCAATGCCACGCGGAGCCATTTAATCTTTCATGAGTTGTCACACGTTGATCCGACACCACAGAAGATCCAGCCCCTTTTAACCGAGTGACTGACGTGCGGGCCTGACCCCTTCTTCCACCTCTGGACAGTCCCGCACGCGCCCGCACCACCCCTCGCCGGAGTTCACCGGAGCTCACTCTCCCGGCCTCCTTCTGAGCTCCTGATCGCCGCCAGCCCCTAACCCGTCATGCTGAGCATGATGGTGAGGTTTCCCGGCACCGGCAAGGCCTCTACCCCCTCTCGTAACGGCACAGCGGCTTACCCGAACTCCGGCAACGTAGCGCTGACGTTCTAGCTCGCCAAATACCCTGAGGTTCAGTGCTACAGCATCAGTGGAGCACGAAGGAGCTCGACGTAAACTCAAACTAGCTAGGAAGGGGCGCTAAAGTGGTTCTCACTTTGCACCCGAGATGAAAACGGCCGTGCGCCGTCGGAAAACCTCCAAATAGAGCTTCTACAGACAATCTTAGGATATGGTGTGAAAGGTAAAGGTGCGCGCTAGCAAGTCTAAACCATGTGTGAGCAGTTTGCAGAGACCTAAACGATTATGGAGCGATATTTTGAGGGATTCTTACCGGAACCACAGTTTGAGCCAGCCGGAGGAAAAACTGGAAATTCTGCGAGGAGTTTCCACGGCTTGAGCTGCGATTTGGAGGTGAGCTTCGTGAAGGTCTAGCGCATCTCTGGGGTGCCTTGCATGGCCATGATGTAAAAGCCCAAGAAAAGGGACTTGCAAAAACTTTTCATCACCTCACAACACCACACTTTTGTTGTGGATATCTTGTGAAAAATGGTGAAGAGCAAGTAACCTCCATCAAAAGAGTAATTAGAGGGGAAAGCCTCCACTTTCACAAAGGGTGATTTGTACACATGAACATGAGAGGTTGAGCTCACCCCTAGAACTTAAAAAGTCTTGGGAAGGTTCAGGCCAAATTTCATGCAAATCCAACACTTTTTGAGGCACTTTTGGAGGTATTTGAAAAAGAGACCAATTTGAATGTAAATTCAAATTGCAGCAACTTTCATCACTCAAATTCAAAAGTTACCTTCATATTCAAAGTATCCAGGTTCAAATTATGAGGGAGGCAAATTTTGAGAAGATTTGGAGGTCCTTTGATAGGGATATCAAAGAGAGTTGTGAATATTCATTGAAATTTGAATTCAAATTTGAAACTGTGGCACAAATTGTCAAATGGCCAAATGGTTTTCGAATTTGGATCCCTCATAGCTGAATTTACAATATGTCAAAATTTGGAAATCTTTTGGGGCAGAAAGGAGCTGTGGGTCCCAATTGTCATTGAGAGGGGAGGGATAAAACTTACTGCTTAAGTCAGCCGGTTCCACGGTTCACACCCGAGCGCGCTGCTCTCTCCCACGGGCTGCCACCGCGCCGTCGACCAAAGACCGGAAGCACCTCCCGAGCTTCTTAGGGGATCGATGTTTCTCTGCTCTTATCATCTCCACCGAGAGCACAGCGTCCCACACCGCCTCACAGCTGCTGCTGAACGATCCCCGTGTGTCCTCGGCGATAAACGCGACCGCACAGAAGAGCGCCGTCGGTTCACCGCCGCCCGGCTGCTCCACCCTGTGGCACGACAAGCTAAGCTGCCCCACAGCACCACCGGACTTCCTTTAGCGTGGCAGAAGCAAGAACCGGGCGCTAGCTCCATCGGAACGTCGGCGTCGAGCCGATATTCCTCCACAGCGCCGAAGAAAATCGCCGCGACAAGATCACGTCGCCCGGCCATCACAGAGCATCTCCCATCGAGTTGCAAAAGAAAAAAGGTGCGCCAGTAATTCTTCTTGCTTCACAACAACGCCGGCAGCGTGTCGTGGACTGTGCTCATCGGAATTTCAGTTTTGCCGACGACATACGATAATGACCGAAGGTAGAAACTCGGCAAATTTGTCTCACATGTCGAACCACCCCCCACACGACGTAGCCTACACCTTCTATACCCCCGTGCGCGTTCATAGGATCAAGAACCACCGAGAACCATCGAGCAGAGCCGCTGTTCATCGAGTTTTTCGAGTTTCACCGGATTTTGACCTAGCCCGACGGTGAGGTCATATTTCCGGCGAGTTTCAGCGAGATCGGCGGTTGGGTCCGTGTTCTCCTCGGTGCAGTGGTGCTGTACGAGCAAACAGCGACGTGTTTGAAGCGGTATAACGCCCTAGCGAGGTCGCCGGAATTACCGCGGTCACTGTCACCGACGTGCCTAGGGCTCCGGCCATCTTCGATCAGAGGTAAGGTCGGCAACGTGTTCCTCGCGCAGAAATATGCAGTGGCGGCAAAAATCAACGAGTTCCGAGGACCGGAACCTCTTCCCGGCGAGGTCTCCGGCGAGCCCGGCGGCGGGGTCGCGGGAGAGCCGGAGGAAGACGAGAGGGAAGAACCATATAGAACTTAATCATGTACTTAGGTCCAAACCCAAACCACTAGCCCAGCTGCATTTTAAATTCTTAAACAAAGTTCCAGCTGTTAAAAACTTGTTATTAGAACTAATAGCAGAAGCACTACAATAAACTTAGGTGCATATCCATTAACATGTAGTATTTTATTAATGTGTAGTCGCTGAAGGCGAGGAGGCTCCGGAGGTACTCGACTTCCTACTTCCGGAAGAAGAACTAACCCCTGACCAGCAGCAACAAGGTAAGCCCCGGTTTACATTAACTCTTGTATCAAGTTTTGCTTTGTTCACATAATTAGGATGATGTATGAATGTGCATTAGGTGTAGGATGAATGGAACCCCACTTGCATGACCAGAATTTTTCCATAAGAGTGAGGGTAGTGTCTAAGACCTCGAGTAGACAGGCTATGCTTAACGATTCCTAGGACTTAGGTACAAGTCGAGTAGTTGGAATCTACTCGCGAGTTAGGTTTGGGACACGCGGGTTTGGTTCGAGTGACGTGAGATCACTTTAGTAGTGAAAATGAGACTAGGCAGGGGCTATGACGCAGCAAGAGGAAGTCTTGTGTGCGCAGCCCTGTCCATGTCGATTGAGGACCGATCCGTGTGCGGCCCTGCTGAAAAAGTATTGAACATACCGAAGACATATCGGATATATGGGTCCCGATAAACCGATGTAGCCTAAACCTCCGGGCGTCGAGGCATAGCACACCGATTTATAGGTGTAGGTTGAGGGCAACAAGGCGGAAATCTGCTAACGGGCATAGAGAGATGCTCCATGTAAGGAACCTCCTGTCCGTTTCGGTGCGACCGGTTCGACGTTTGTGCTGTTGGGTGAAAGGTTGTCCCGTACAACATCGAGTCAGCTTGCTGTGCAGCTCCACGGGTGGGCGTATGTGACGTGCTCTTTGGGTTTCCCTGCAGGTGTATATCGAGTCGATTCGCCATCCCTCGCGGTGACGAGTACCGCTTGTTCACTGCATCGTAACATAGATAATTTATGGAATGCTATGATTCAATATTGCTGTTATGATATAATTGTATTGCTACATGTGTGCCACCAAATACTGCTTACTAAATTTCAGATTCATGAACTGTTAACTTGCTGCTAAAAGATGAACTAAGGATGAACTGGTAGGCGAGTCCCTTGCTGCAATATTACTATCCTATGTTCATGGCACACCTCATGTAGAGTTTCATGCCTAGGTGAGTCGGTTATGTCTTGTTGAGCCATCGTGCTCACGGTTGCTGCTGAAGTGTTTTCCAGGTGAGGAGCCACCCACGGACTCGAAGTACGAGTCCACCGGTGAGGGTTACCCTCCGTCAGGGACAACGGCTGAGTGGGAGCCGTACACGCCGCGCTGAGCTGAGACGTGCAGCTAGTGTCGGTTGCCCTAGGGCTGGGCAACCAACTTTTGCTAGATAGGGGGGCGTGAGTTGTACAGAGTAGACTTCCACTGTGTAAAATAAACACTAGTTTGTAACTGGAGTTGTACCTGTTTGTACAGTTCAGTTTATTTTTCCCATGTAATATATTGTGTCCTTATGACGTGTGCTGTCAGGTGTCGCATCGTGCGGCACCACCCTCTGCAATCCTGGATGAGCGGATCCCGGTCCGCCACAGCCTGGTATCAGAGCTGCATTGGGGATAGCACAGTACTTAAGGACTGTATTATGGGAAAATTTAGGTACGGTGAGGATTCGGTAGTTGCCCAAGTAAGGACTATATTAGCCTATTTACTTAAAGTGGCAAAACTAACATATGTGTTATACTTTTGAATTTTAAATTATGTAACGACGCACCTACGCTCTGGTAAGAAGGGTAAGGAACGCCACCGAAAGCGGTTCAATTTCGGTTAGCTCCCCTGACGAGGAACGTGGTTCAGGGATAGGTCTCACAGCTTGGTGTGAGACGTCAATATGAAACTCTTGGACTCTTCATGTTCCTGAGTTCATATGAAACGCTGATCCCTAGCATGCATTAGGCAAGTAAGTGGAGAGCCCATCGCGTGGTCAGTAACGCGAGAGTGTGTTCGTCTGGAAATAGCCCACGAGGACATACACAGCGCTTGCCATCGGCGTGCCCTGCAGGGCAGTAGGTGGTATCTGTTGGATTGATAACATTCCCAACCGTGACGACCCATTCATGACATACTCGGGTTCCCCATCGTGTGGTGTTGAAACACGATCACGTACCTTGAGACGTGACCTAACTCAAGGACGGCCGTATGGCAATGATACGGGCGTTTGTATTTACTTTTAAATATGATCCTGCCTGAAATGAAAACAACCATTGAGTGAACCATTATTGTGTGGTCTTCTGCAGGTACTAACCACGTATGTATCCGTGTAGAAAACGTGTGCGAGAGACCGTTTAGTGCCACACTTGAGACGTATATGCCGGTATAATCCGGTTAGGATTTTCTTTTGTGAGGAACGTAGTACCGAGATATCATAGGCATATGCATGAAAAATAAATGATAACACGGAATTAAAATCACTAGGTTCAACATTTAGGACCCTGGTTGGGTAGAAGAATGTGATAGTTGAGCAGGATAACCAAAGGGATGAAAAACAGAGTGCTCTGTTTTGGGCAGCAAGTTTGCTGATCTTCAACAGGGCATAACTCACAGGTCTTTTAGACCAGGGAGGTGTGGTATATAGATATGGAAAGGTATTTAACTAATCTACAACTTTGTTGTAGACTTCCAGAGCTGAACCTCACCTTAAGATGGCTTAAAAACCCAGAGAGATGTAGACTGTCCAGAATCAGGACAGAGATAAACACTCTCTGGACTGTTCTGTTTTTTTTCAAACACAACTCCTAGTAGAAAAAATCAAAAATTTTCATATGATACATCTTTATAAAGGGTAGAAGATGTGTTACATCATTGCAATTCAAAGTTTCTGAGATTTAAGCACAGAATTCAGTGGAAATCAGGGTTGAAAACAGCAACTTCCCAAAGGGGGTGCTGTTGAAATTCTTCCAGGAATTCTGTTGACTTTGAATGACCATAATTTTTTAACCAGAGCTGATCTGAGGGCAAATAAGTACTCGTTGGAAATATACTGAAGTTAAGTTTAACTTTTGTATTCAACTCGAGTCATGAAAACACCCCGAACCAGATCAAAATCTTGGATATGTAGAAACTGGTCATCCTGGCAGAGGCATGACAGTTGAACTCATGGGAGAGATTGTTGTACCCTAGAAGTGGTTTAAGTACTTCCAATAGGGTAGAACATACTCATGAGAGCTTGTCTTCAACTAGTGAAAGATTTGAGTGTAGGTCTCGCTCAAGTTTCTTTTACTGGAGACCATGTTTGTGTCGTATTGAAGATAAAAGAGTGGTTTACATGATGACAAAGCGATAGTAACGTCTCGTACTGACCAAACCTAGTTGTGGTAAGCTTCCAAAGAGGAGGTTCATCGATTTGGATTAAACTAGCTTGTATTTGGTCTGGTAATGGTGTAGCTTGTGCAAAGTTATTACATTATCTACATACGAGATGTATCGCATATTTACTGTCATTATGGTTTACGCCTATTTTATTTGACTGCATGCAATATGTTGCGGGGCTGATGTTTATTGTCGTATGGTTGCAGATGGTTCGCACTAGGACCACGCACGAGGTTGGTGGCTCTAGCCAGCAGGGAGGCGATAACTCCCAGCCACCGGCCTACGACAGCACCCCGCAGCAGCAGCCACCACCGCCGCCTCCGCTTACCCTAGCGGATGTGATAGCGGCACTGGTGGGTGGTCGTGAGGAGCAGACCGACCTGCTCCGCACGATCGTGCAGAATACGTCCCAGGCGGGGGGGGGGGGGGCGTCAAGACAGAGGGCCTCGTGAGCCCCGTGAAGTGTCGTACTCGGACTTCATGAGTATGCACCCTCTAGTGTTCACAGAAGCCGAAGAACCACTGGAGGCCGACAACTGGCTGCAGACCATCGAGTCCAAGTTCGAGCTGCTCCAATGCACGGAGCGGCAGAAGACTCTGTTCGCAGCGCAACAGCTTCACGGTGCTGCTGGTGCGTGGTGGGCGAACTATGTTGCCTCACGTCCGGCTGGCCATGCCGTGGAGTGGGAAGAGTTCCGGGAGGCGTTCCACGCCTATCATATCCCTCCCGGGATAATGAGGAGGAAGTTCCAAGAGTTCTTGGAGCTGAAGCAGGGCGGGAGGAGTGCCCATGACTACTCCCGTGCCTTCAACCATCTGGCGCAATATGCGTCAGACTATATCTCCACTGAGGAGAAAAAGCGGGAGCACTTCTATCGGGGGTTACACCCCGAAATGAAGACGCACCTCGTGCAGTGGAATCGCGGCACCTTCAACGACCTAGTCAATGCCGCGATTATGCAAGAAGACGCTCAGCGGGAGTTGGCAGCTGAGCAGAGGAAGCGCAGCGCTCCGCCCAGCAGTGGTGGTGGCGCTCCTCAGAAGTACCGCATGGTGTATCGGACACCATCCGGGCAGCAGTGGCACCCACCGGCGCGACCTCAGCGGTTCGGGGGACGTTCGTTTCAGTCACCTCCGTTCCGTCCACCGATGCCACCACCAAGACAGCAGCAGCAGCAGACGGTACCCCGGGCGTTTCCACCGCCACAACGTGCCCCGTGTTTCCGTCCACCGATCAGCGGGGGACCGCCCCATTTCACTTGCTTCACGTGTGGCCAGGCAGGCCACTTCGCGAAGGACTGTCCCCAGGGGCAGCAGAGCAGCGGGCAAGCCCAGTTCCAGGGCGGTGCTCGAGGCCGACCTCCGGTGAAGAAGGTTGGTCAGCGGACTGGTGGCGTCCGCAACCTCGACAATGAGGACGTCCCAGAGGGAGACAGCGTGCTGGCGGGTACGTTTACTCTCAACAATCAAGCCATCATCATACTGTTTGATTATGGTGCAACCCACAGCTTTATAAGTGCATCCTATGTGGCAAAGCATCAAATGCAAGTCTTCCCAACCGACTGCACCTATATGATCTGCTCGCCAGGAGGGAAGATCTCCGCAAATATGATGGTCCCAAAAGCACATCTGTGCTTAGGTGGGAAACTATATCCCACCACCTTGATAATCCTTATGGGGCAAAAGATTCATGCAATCGTAGGGATGTCATGGCTACAATACCATGGCACTGTCCTAGAGACTCGGACACGGACGGTTCATTTAAACTCGCCATTCCACCATCCGCATTCTATGGTGTTAGACACTCCAGTCCGGGAAGTTGCAGCAATTAGTAATGCTGAAGCTCTCAAGTTAGAATACATCCCCGTAGTCCGGGAGTACCCTGACATGTTCCCGGATGATCTTCCGGGCATGCCACTTGAGCGGGATGTCGAGTTCAAGATTGAACTTGCACCCGGGACTATGCCCATATCACGGAGGCCATACAAAATGGCTCCAAATGAGCTGGCTGAACTGAAAGAACAGCTCAATGATCTATTGAGCAAGGGTTTCATTAGGCCGAGCTCGTCGCCTTGGGGATGCTCGGCGCTGTTCGTAAAGAAGAAGGAAAACCTGACACGACCCCTTTGGGTCCTGTCGAGCCAGGATCACGCTGAGGGGTGCTGCGTTGCACAGCACCACATAACACACGTCAAAGGTACAAAGCGGAAGCGGAAGCTTTATTACATAAACAAGTTTATCAACATGTTTACATCAAAATAAGTTTAGTCCACACTCGCGGGCGTAGACTAAGCATCAAGTGCACGTTCAGCCCTCGAACGTGTCCTTGCTAGCACACACGCACACTAACTCTGCGGCGTGCACGACTCCCACTCGACGGGGTTCCCCTCCTGGGGTTCCGTCTCCTCTTCGGGAGTCCCTTCCTCATAGAACCCTGCAAAAGCTTCAAACACAAGCAGTGAGCACGAAGGCTCAGCAAGTCTGACCCGTCTCACCTAAACATGGAACTTCTACATGAGGGTAATGGGTTACATGAGGTAAAATCATTTGCAAGGACTCGCCTAATTAGTAGAACCTTACTTTCAAGTTTTAGCAGCAGGTTGTGGAGAACCTTACGCGAAGGCACATGAGAGAGCCGCAATCAAACAAGAAACGCATTTCTCTCATGTACTTTGCCCAAAGTTGAAAAGAACTTTAGTTAGCACTAAGCTACAACATATCATTAACAATCAATGTCCAGCTTTCAATCAGCAACATTTTAACATGTAACTAGCCTGTTCTTTCTACGTCACGGTACAGTGAACAAGTGGTACTCACTGACCGCGAGGGACGGCGATTATAATCGATTTACACCTGCAGGGTTACCCGAACAACCCGTCACGTACGCCCGTACTCGATGTTGCCTACAACAACCATCACGGACGCCGTACGCGACTACCTTTCACCCGTTAGCCAAATATTGAACCGGTCCCATCGTCCCGAGCAAGAGGTCCCTGCACGCGCATCTCTGTGCCGCCAGCTGATTTACACCTCGAGCTCTCAACCTACCCTCTGAACGACGGGCAATGCCTCAACACCCAGCTACCCGAGTTACATCAGTTTCCCGGTTCCCATATAGCCGGTAGGTCTTCGGTACTGTTCTAGCTTGTTCAACAGGCCCGCACACGGCTCGGTCCTCAATCGACACAAGCGGAGCTACAGCACACAGGCCCCAAAGTCCTGCTGCCCTTACTCTCCGCTCGGTCTCATTTTCTTGCCATGTGTTTCATGTGCTATCTCTACCCGAGCAATGTGCCTCTAGCCTATTCTCGCGAGTAGTTCCAACTACTCGACTTGTACCGAATCCTACTCTATCCTAGCAATGCAGTGGCTAACGAGGTTTTCAATCCTAAACCCAACCCATGGTTTTCTTGGCTATGCAGTTGGATTTCCAAACAAGACTCTAATGCACAGAACAAAGGAAACAAGTATGTGCTCAAAACAATAAAAATTTGTAAAAAGGTTAATGCAAACCGGGGCTTGCCTTGCTGCTCTTGGTCGTAGGCTAGCTGTTCCTCTGGAGTAACGAAGTCTAGGACTTCGGGTTCCTCCTCGACCTTAGCGACTACATGATGGAAACAATATATGTATTAATTTAGTGCACTTGTATTAAGTTTGAAGTTGTGAAGTCTATAACCTTTGCTAGATAGACCTAATGACTGTGAAACTTTTACTGTGGCTTGGTTACAACCTAAACAAAGACTTGGTCAAGTTTTAGTTGCAGCAAAGCTCATTTGAGCCCTCCACAAATAATTATGTCCTTGACCTTAATTGGAACTCTTAGGGTGTTCTAGGAATTTTCATGAGACAAACTATGACTTTCTGAAAACTAGATTTTCAGAGGGTTCTAATGGAGTTGGTCTCACTTAATTTGGAAGTTTCTAACTAAAGATATAAGCTAAACAATTTCAGAGAAAATCCTGAAAATGTTTCTGAACATTTTCTATTTTCTCTGGAACAGTTTTACTAATCACACCATTAGGTGGACTAAATGAGCTCAAATGGATCTGAAATTTTTATGGTAGCTCAATGATATTTTGGTGAACATCTCAGCAAAATTTCAGGATTTTCCGCCAAAGGATTCTCCAGTTAAAATTCCTAACAGTTTAAACATTAAGGAATTAATTCTGGAGAATTAGGGAATTTCATGAAGTGAAACTTGATTTTCTGGAAAGTACTCAGAGAGCTGAATCCAGCAAAATTTGGTTCACTCAATTTGGAGCTTTCTAGCCAAAGTTATAAGGATTTGAAGTTTGAAGGAAATCTGAAAATCGGGGAAAAGTTTAAACTCGCGCGTGGGCCCAGGGGACACGCGTCGCACGCCGAAGCGACAGCACACCGCGGCCCACAAGGCTTTTGCGCGCCAGCACACCCGATCCCGGCCGCAGCCGGATCTCGATTCAAAATATCGGCCGCTGACAGCTGGGGTCCACCCCCTTCTTCAACCTCGCGACACCCGCGCTCCGCCGCCGAGGGACCTCGCCGGAGAGCTCGCCGCTGGCTGCTGTACCGCTCCAAACTTCTTGATTCTGGCCGCCCCTGCCTACTTTTACTTGGGGAACATGATCCGAGGGTCAGCTGCTCATGACAACGGCCGGAGCATGGTTGGCGACGAGCCGCCATATCGGAACGACTTCGGCCATGTCGGCTGATGCTCCTAGTGCCTCAGCTACTTGGGAAACCGGTCGGGGAGCATCAGTGGACCTCAGAGAAGGTCGACATGAACTCGGGGCAGCTCGGGGAAGGCCCGAAATAGGTCCTCACCGTGCGCCCGATACCCCCCGTGCGTTCCGCCATTAGTAGACCTTGAATTACGCCGGGCACAGAAGTTCTCCGGCCCAGAGTTGTGAAGGCAACTTGTGCGTCACCGTGTCTAGTTCGTGTGGGAGTGGCCTGAGGCCCTCTAATCCTTTCTAGAGCACGAATTAAACAGAATCGTACCCGAGGGTCGTTCTGCACACAGAAAGGGGAAAAGTGGAAATTCGCCGCCGGTGAGCAACCACTCGAGCTGTGGCTCGGGGATGAGCAGCACCGATCACTTGCGCGTCCAAGGGTGCCTTGGCTCGGGCGTGACAACGCCCAGGTTGGGCTGTCCACGAGAGCCCGAGGTGCGGCGGTTTCCAGTTCCGAGTTTGATCTTTCGGCACAGCCGATATCACTCGGTTTCAATCGATTTCTATCAATGGGAAGGATGGAGGATGGTTGCTAGTACCTTGCTGGGACCTTGGAATGGAAAGAGGGGGCTGCGATCGGCTTGATCAAGCAGGAACTCGAGCGGCGGCGATGGCAGTGGAAAAACAAGTCGTGTGCGTCGGCAGCTCGAGGAAATGGTGACTGAAGCACGCCGGGGAGGGAATAAATAGCCCGGCCGGCTGGTCTCCGGCTTGGGGCACGCAGCAGGAGCTGGCGCCGGCTGCCCCCTTCGGTGGCGCGCGCGCACAGCTGCCGGGAACCGACTGAACTGTGGTTCAGTCGGTTTGCTTTGAGGCAGAGGCTGACATGTGGGTCCCACTTCTCTTTTAACCTCTGAAATTTATTCCTAACAGCTGTGGTAAACAGTGAACCCTATTCTACCCTTGGCAATTCAAATTATTCACCCAAGAGCCATTTGAATTGATCAAAGTTCAAATGAGGTTTGGTTTGAATGAATTTCAGCACAAGTGCAGTTTGAAATTCAAATAAAGTTTGAATTTCTCCCCCTTAGCTCATGTCAAGATCAACTCCAAATGGAGTGAAAATTGGTGTGTGAGCTCACAAAAATGTGCTGAGCAAGAATATGCCTTCCACTTTTAAATTCAGTGGGTGAAAACAGTTTGAATTTGAATATGGTTTCAAACTGCCCTCTTCCTAACTATACCCGAAATGACCTCAAAAAGGTTTTGAATTTGGGTGGAACTTGGCATGGACATCCTTAGCAAAGTGTAGGAGTTTTCATATGTCCAGCCCATCTATATCACATGTGGGAAGTACCACTTTTGCAATGTGTGAGTTTGTTCCCTAATGAGCATGTTGATAATTGTTACTTGCTCTTTATTTGTGTTCATCATTCTTCCTCAAATGAGGTGTGTGGTGTGGTGATGAACACTGCAAATGAGTGTCAAAAACTGAGGCCCTTACATTCCTCCCCCCTTAAAAGAATCTCGTCCCGAGATTATAAGGTGAAATGAGAGAGAGGACGGTGGAAAATTACCGAATATGCGACGTGAAAAAGTCGGGGTAGTTAGTGCGAAGGAATTCTTCGCTCTCCCATGTCGCTTCGTCCATGGAGTGATTACTCCATAGAACCTTGTAGAACCACAACGTACGGTTGCGTGTGGTTCGGGCCTTTTCATCAATAATCTGCACCGGTTCCTCCCGATAGGTGAGATCCGGTTGCAGTTCTTCAATGTCTTCCAGCTGAACGGTAGTTGATAGCTTGAGACACTTCCTCAGCTGGGAAATGTGAAAGACGTCGTGCACACCGGAAAGTGCTTCTGGTAATCTTAGCCGGTATGCCACCGATCCATATCTTTCGGTAATCTGGAATGGACCGATGAATCGGGGTGCTAACTTTCCTCTCACCCCAAATCTGTTTACGCCCTTCATTGGAGACACTCGTAGGTATACGTGATCTCCAACTTCGAATTGTAATGGGCGCCTCCTCCGGTCCGCATACTGTTTCTGTCGGGATTGAGCGGCTTTTAGGTTCGCTTGAATTAATCGAACCTTTTCTTCCGCGTTGTTGACAAGATCAATCCCGAAGGTAACCCTCTCGCCAGATTCACACCAGTTCAGTGGTGTGCGGCATTTCCTGCCGTATAGCGCCTCGTAGGGCGCCATCTTGATGCTGGCTTGGTACCCATTGTTGTACGAGAACTCGGCTAATGGCAAGTGATCATCCCAATTCTTGCCGTGGTCGATAGCGCAAGCTCGTAGCATGTCTTCTAGGATTTGATTTACCCGCTCCGTTTGCCCATCCGTCTGCGGGTGGTAGGCTGAACTACGGATCAGCTTCGTCCCCAGGGCAGCGTGTAGCTGCTCCCAAAAACGGGACACAAATAAAGTGCCCCGGTCCGATACGATGGTACGGGGTACGCCGTATAAGCATAGGATCCGTGAGATGTACAGTTCAGCGTACTTCTTGGCGTTATAGTTGGTGTTGACCGGGATGAAATGGGCAACTTTGGTGAGCCGATCGACGATCACCCACACAGAATCATGTTTCTGTAAGGTGGTGGGTAAACCGACGACGAAATCCATGCTCACGTCCTCCCACTTCCAGGCAGGAATGCCCAGTGGTCGCAGCAGTCCCGGTTTCCGCATGTGGTCTGCCTTCACCCTTCGACATGTATCACACTCGGACACGTATTTTGCCGTCTCTCGCTTCATCCGTGTCCACCAAAACTTGCTTCTGAGTTCTTGATACATCTTGTTGCTGCCGGGGTGAATAGAAAACTTAGATAAGTGAGCTTCATCAAAGATTCTCTTCCTTAACTCCGGGTTTCGGGGTACGACGATCCGGTCCTTGAACCATAAGACGCCGTCTCCGTCCTTCCGGAAACATTTCAACTCCCCACTGTCTACACGTCTCCGCAAATGTGACATGCCCTTGTCGTTCTTCTGGGCTGCCGCTATCTCTTCACGGATGGTGGGGATCAAAGCTAGGTTGTAGAGAGCTCCATGTGGAATCACATGTAGTGGTGGTTCGCTCTCTTCCAACGGTGTGATGGTCAGATTATTGACGTGTGACTTGCGGCTTAGCGCGTCTGCCACAACGTTTGCCTTGCCCGGATGATAATGGATCTCTATCTCGTAATCCTTTATCAGTTCCAACCATCTTCGTTGCCTCATGTTCAGCTCCTTCTGAGTGAAGATGTACTTGAGGCTTTTGTGGTCGGTATATAAATGTACGAGGTTACCGAGTAGGTAGTGCCTCCACATTTTCAGTGCATGTACCACGGCAGCGAGCTCCAAATCGTGAGTTGGATAATTTTGCTCATGGTTCCTAAGCTGTCGTGATCCATACGCGACCACTCTTCGGTCTTGCATCAGCACACATCCGAGCCCAATGCCGGATGCATCGCAGTACACATCGAACGGTTTTGTTGTGTCTGGCTGCGCCAAAACCGGTGCTGATGTTAGGTGCTTGACTAAAGCCTTGAATGCTGCTTCACATGCTGGACTCCAAACATATTTGGTAGCCTTCTTCAGCAGCTCTGTCATTGGCCTGGCAATCTTCGAGAAGTTCGGAATGAACCTCCGATAATATCCCGCGAGTCCGAGGAAACTCCGTACCTCATGAACAGTTCTCGGGGATTTCCAATTCAGCACTTGCGTGATTTTGCTCGGGTCCACAGCGATACCCTCCGCTGAGATGATATGCCCGAGGAAAGGCACTTGCGATATCCAAAACTCGCATTTGCTGAACTTTGCGTATAACTTGTGATCCCGCAGCCGTTGCAAGACTATACGCAGATGTTTCTTGTGATCTTCCTCCGACTTGGAGTATACCAGGATGTCGTCGATGAAGACCACGACAAACTTGTCCAGCTCCGGCATGAACACCGAGTTCATTAAATACATGAAGTGAGCTGGAGCATTGGTGAGGCCAAAGGACATGACCAGGTACTCATAAAGTCCGTACCTTGTCGAAAAAGCTGTCTTTGGAATGTCCTCAGCCCTGATCTTAATCTGATGGTACCCGGATCTTAAATCCATCTTGGAAAAGACCTTTGCTTCGACCAACTGATCAAACAACATGTCGATCCGTGGCAACGGGTACTTGTTCTTGATGGTTACGGCATTTAATGGACGGTAGTCCACGCAAAGCCGCAACGTTTCATCCTTCTTTTTGACAAATAATGCCGAACAGCCCCATGGCGAGGAGCTCGGCCTAATAAAACCCTTCTCCAGAAGGTCCGTGAGCTGAGTCTTCAGTTCCGCCAACTCCTTGGGCGCCATCTTGTACGGCCTTCGGGATATTGGCATGGTTCCCGGTGCAAGTTCAATCTTGAACTCCACCTCTCTATCGGGTGGCATCCCCGGCAAATCATCCGGGAATACATCAGGGAATTCTCGGACCACTGGAATGTCTTCCAATCTGATGGTTGTGGCTTGATAGACACTTGGAAGTTTTATTTCTGGACTGTCCAGAAATAATGAGTGAGAACCGTGCACTCCTGAGTTTAAGTGCACGACTCGGAGGACGGTGTCTAAAACAGCGCCGTGGCGGGTTAACCACGACATCCCTAGGATGACATCGACCTTCTGTCCCTCTAAGATAATGAGAGACGTGGGGTACACTCTACCCGCTAAGCATAATGGTGCTTTGGAGACCATTACGCTTGCTGAAATCTTCCCACCCGGTGAACAAATTAAATATGGACTATCGGTGGGTAGTATTGGCAAGCTGTGTTTAGCAATGAAAGCTTGGCTAATAAAATTATGCGTGGCGCCTGAATCAAATAGTACTATAGCGGGATGCTGGTGGAGTTGGAACATACCCGCAAGGATTGGCTCGCCCTCCGGCACGTCCTCAATGGCAAGCTGGTGGACAGTGCCGGGCCTAGGGTTTGCCCGCCGCGCATTAGTAGGGTTCCGGGGTTGATTCCTCCCCGGAAACTGTGGTACCACTCCGCCGCCTTGCCTCTCCGGGCAACTGCTCGCGAAGTGTCCTGGACGACCACACTTGTAACATGTGGCCGCTGCTGGTGGAGTACTCGGGGGACGAAAGCCCGGCATGCGTTGCGGAGGTGCAAACGCACGCGGCATCGCCCGCTGCTGCTGTTGTTGTTGCGGTGGTGCTGGCAGTACCGGCCGGAATGTCGGTGAAGAGTACGGCCGACCGCGGAACGGCATCGACCGCTGTGGTGGTTGCCAGCGCGGACCTGATGGTGGGCGATTCACCATCCGAAACTTCTGAGAAGGACCGCCTCCTTCTCCGCTGCTCTGCGGCGCGCTTCGCTTTCGCTCTGCCGCCGCCAACTCCTTGCCGGAGTCTTCCTGAACAATCGCAGCATCAATTATGTCGTTGAGACTGCCGCGATTGAACATCGCCAGCTTGTCCTTCAGGAGCGGGTTAAGCCCCTGGTAAAAGTGGTCCCGCCGCTTCTCGTCCGTATCTGCGTGATACGACGCGTAGAGTGCGAGATCGTTGAACGCTCTGGAGTACTCCAGCGCGTTCCGGCTCCCTTGTTGCAGGTGTAGGAATTCCTGCGTCTTCCTCTTCATCAAACCGGGCGGTATATGATAGGCCCGGAAGGCCGTCCGAAACTCCGCCCAGGTCATCACTCGGTCGGTGGGTTGTGAAGCACAAAAGTTGGCCCACCACGCGCTCGCGGATCCTTGGAGCTGCTGGACCGCGAACTGAGTCTTGCGCTGCTCGCTGATTTGGAGCAGCCCGAACTTCATCTCTATGGCGCGGAGCCAGTTGTCCGCGTCAAGTGGTTCATCCGCCCTTGAGAATACAGGGGGATGAGTCGCCAGGAAGTCGGAGTAGGAGCTCTGTTGGCGCTCCTCACGATCTTGACGTCTCTCTGGGCGAGACGTATTCGCAATTAACGTTTGCAGCAGCTCTGTATGCTGCTGATGTGAACCCGCCATTGCCGCGACAATGTCGGCCAATGTAACCGTTGGCAGTGGCGGTGGCGGTGTTTGCTGTTGCTGTTGCTGCTGCTGTCCCGAGGAGTCCTCGGGAGGCGGTTGGGAGGTCTCTCCCCCTTGGCTAGTACCTCCAACATCAGGGTTGGCACGAGTACGCGTCATTTTGCACAACATTCACATATATTGATAAAGCATAAACTTTATACAAGATACATTATTCTCGGACCTCCGAGAAGTCGTGCTCATGCCGTCACTACCTATACATACGCTACTGTCTACACGACATGTCACCGATTACAAAAGTTGGGTTACGCTACCCTAGCTGCCCTACTTGGCAACCGTAACCCCCTACTCGGAGTAGAACTCGACCTCCTGTGGGTCGTCCTCCTCCGGTACCTCTGCTGGTGGCTCGGGGTCTACCACCTCTTCTCCCATTCCAGGTTCTCCCATGGCTGGAAGACCCAAGACTACCGGTACGCCCAATACCGGGGGCACGAGGTCCTGCAAAGCATGCACCTCGTCCATAGCCTGGTTGTAGTCCTCTTCCCAGCCTTGTCCTTCCTCAATAGCGTCGTCCCGCTCTTGAGCAAGGTCCTCATTCTGCTGGGTTAGGGTCTGCACCAGCTCTTGCAACGCCGCAATGTCAACACGGCTCTTCTTCTTTGCCTTCTTCAGACGACGCAACTGATTGTGTTGTTCATTCAGTCGCTTGATCGTCGGAAGGAGCACATTGCGGAGTGCACTGTGAGCACTCTCAAAATGATCTCCACGGCTTGTGCTCTCCTTGAGCTTGGTGGCGAGATGCTCCGTATGAACAGCTTGGCTGTCCATCACAGCGTTTCCCGCCCTCATTTGGAGGCTGAGATTTGCCTCCGCGGGGTTGTACCTTGGGCAACTCGATTTTGTTGCCTCTAGGTACCTCTCTTCCCACACATGCTGAGCTCGTCCCTCCACCGGAACGAGTGCGTATGGAGTTCCCTCCATAGCCTGCACGTGTAGTTGGCAGAAACGTGACATAGTGTCACGGGCTGCCACTTGCCACATCCCTTCCGGTTGTCTTCCTCTCACCGTGACGGTGAATGGCACCCAACCGGGTGGCGTAGGCCCTGCAGGAACCTCGACATGGATCGTCCACGTCTTGTTCCCCTCTTCGCCTTCTTCCTTGGCGAAGTATTGCGGCATCTGGTTGTACCCGAAATATTGGAGCATTAGCCACAATGCTCCCGGGTAGCCGCTACGGTCAGAGCAGTGGGAAACTACCCACCCGTTCTCCAACCGTTTATCTGCTGCCATCTGTAAAAATATATTTGAGAAATGTCAAATATTTATTTAAACAGTAGACCATTGAGTTATAACATAAGATATGTCATTGAACCCTTAACACTTGGAAACATAGTTCAAATTTTTAAACAAATTTGACTGCTGATCTGCTGTTCCCATGACAGCCCTGACCAGTTTCCATATTAATCTGATTTAGGCCAGGTTAAAAGCAAAACCAGTCCTGGAGCTCAACATCAAAGTTAAAGTTAACTTCAATAGCTTTCCAGAAAGTATTTGGTTGGCCTAAGATCTGCTCTGGTTCAACAGTTATGAGATGTCAAAGTTAACAGAATTTCTGGAAACAATTGGACAGCACCTCCCTGCCTTAGGTACTGATTTGATCCAAGAATCCCAGTTAATTCTGTTCCTAATCTGACAAAACTTTCTGTTACAAAGTTGTAACCCATCTCATAATCTTTCCAGAACTACCTCATTTTCTATTTTTGGATTTTTATGCAGGAAGTTATGCTTAATTTACAGAGAGTCTTTGCTCCGTCCTGTTTTCTGGACAGTTTCAACTCTGCTGCATTTTTCGAGTGGTTAAGGGACGAAACACCTCTGGAACTCAACAGAAAAGTTGTAAAGCTCCTCCAAAGCTTTCCAGAGATGTATCATACGACATCAACCTCGAAAGAACTCAACCTCTAACCTCTGATTAACTTCAGCCTTAATTTAGCTGGAAACGGAGTGCTCTGTCCTTAACATCCTATAAGTTGAAAGCTTGTTAACTTTGAATATCCTGTTCAAGGGAAGGAGTTACATCAAGTTTTACTACTTTGGATCAAAACCATCAAATTTTAAATGAAGTTGTTCATTTTGTTGGGTGTGACGTCGAGGCGTCACCAGATTATGTCGGTACTACGTCCTCACAAAGGAAAAACCTATACCGGACTTAGCCGGCGTCGTTACTTCAGTGGCACTACTCGTCACTCGCACACGGATACTACATGTCTACCGTTTCGTGGTAAGGCTACCTGCAGAAATTCAACCAATCATCAGACTCGGCTGCACACCGAGCCCGGAATCCATACAGTTGGTACATCCGGCCGTCATCACTCGCCCGGATGTTCTCAAGCCAAACACGCCCTGAGTTACGTGTTCACGTTTCAGACCACGTGACGGGGTCTCCCATGTTGCACCACGCACGCCAGGGACAGACGTTGCTCGAATACCCCAAACGACATGAAGAGTCGTAGAGGATATCAAAGCGGGTCGGGTTACCTGCCACCCGTGGGGCTCCACCCTTCAGCTTGTGCGCACTGGTGGACAGCGCTTACGTGCACCCCCCAAGACATGAACGTCCCGAGATGCACGATTTTCCGACATAACAAATAGGTTACTAAGCCACTTTCTATATACTAATAACATCCTTATACGGGCTACTAACTCGTTCCTCACTGGATTTTTGAAAAGGGAGACCTTTGTACTGTGTTAAACCTCAAGCGAGCTCTGATACCACGCTGACACGACCCCTTTGGGTCCTGTCGAGCCAGGATCACGCTGAGGGGTGCTGCGTTGCACAGCACCGCATAACACACGTCAAAGGTACAAAGCGGAAGCAGAAGCTTTATTACATAAACAAGTTTATCAACATGTTTACATCAAAATAAGTTTAGTCCACACTCGCGGGCGTAGACTAAGCATCAAGTGCACGTTCAGCCCTCGAACGTGTCCTTGCTACCACACACGCACACTAACTCTGCGGCGTGCACGACTCCCACTCGACGGGGTTCCCCTCCTGGGGTTCCGTCTCCTCTTCGGGAGTCCCTTCCTCATAGAACCCTGCAAAAGCTTCAAACACAAGCAGTGAGCACGAAGGCTCAGCAAGTCTGACCCGTCTCACCTAAACATGGAACTTCTACATGAGGGTAATGGGTTACATGAGGTAAAATCATTTGCAAGGACTCGCCTAATTAGTAGAACCTTACTTTCAAGTTTTAGCAGCAGGTTGTGGAGAACCTTACGCGAAGGCACATGAGAGAGCCGCAATCAAACAAGAAACGCATTTCTCTCATGTACTTTGCCCAAAGTTGAAAAGAACTTTAGTTAGCACTAAGCTACAACATATCATTAACAATCAATGTCCAGCTTTCAATCAGCAACATTTTAACATGTAACTAGCCTGTTCTTTCTACGTCACGGTACAGTGAACAAGTGGTACTCACTGACCGCGAGGGACGGCGATTATAATCGATTTACACCTGCAGGGTTACCCGAACAACCCGTCACGTACGCCCGTACTCGATGTTGCCTACAACAACCATCACGGACGCCGTACGCGACTACCTTTCACCCGTTAGCCAAATATTGAACCGGTCCCATCGTCCCGAGCAAGAGGTCCCTGCACGCGCATCTCTGTGCCGCCAGCTGATTTACACCTCGAGCTCTCAACCTACCCTCTGAACGACGGGCAATGCCTCAACACCCAGCTACCCGAGTTACATCAGTTTCCCGGTTCCCATATAGCCGGTAGGTCTTCGGTACTGTTCTAGCTTGTTCAACAGGCCCGCACACGGCTCGGTCCTCAATCGACACAAGCGGAGCTACAGCACACAGGCCCCAAAGTCCTGCTGCCCTTACTCTCCGCTCGGTCTCATTTTCTTGCCATGTGTTTCATGTGCTATCTCTACCCGAGCAATGTGCCTCTAGCCTATTCTCGCGAGTAGTTCCAACTACTCGACTTGTACCGAATCCTACTCTATCCTAGCAATGCAGTGGCTAACGAGGTTTTCAATCCTAAACCCAACCCATGGTTTTCTTGGCTATGCAGTTGGATTTCCAAACAAGACTCTAATGCACAGAACAAAGGAAACAAGTATGTGCTCAAAACAATAAAAATTTGTAAAAAGGTTAATGCAAACCGGGGCTTGCCTTGCTGCTCTTGGTCGTAGGCTAGCTGTTCCTCCGGAGTAACGAAGTCTAGGACTTCGGGTTCCTCCTCGACCTTAGCGACTACATGATGGAAACAATATATGTATTAATTTAGTGCACTTGTATTAAGTTTGAAGTTGTGAAGTCTATAACCTTTGCTAGATAGACCTAATGACTGTGAAACTTTTACTGTGGCTTGGTTACAACCTAAACAAAGACTTGGTCAAGTTTTAGTTGCAGCAAAGCTCATTTGAGCCCTCCACAAATAATTATGTCCTTGACCTTAATTGGAACTCTTAGGGTGTTCTAGGAATTTTCATGAGACAAACTATGACTTTCTGAAAACTAGATTTTCAGAGGGTTCTAATGGAGTTGGTCTCACTTAATTTGGAAGTTTCTAACTAAAGATATAAGCTAAACAATTTCAGAGAAAATCCTGAAAATGTTTCTGAACATTTTCTATTTTCTCTGGAACAGTTTTACTAATCACACCATTAGGTGGACTAAATGAGCTCAAATGGATCTGAAATTTTTATGGTAGCTCAATGATATTTTGGTGAACATCTCAGCAAAATTTCAGGATTTTCCGCCAAAGGATTCTCCAGTTAAAATTCCTAACAGTTTAAACATTAAGGAATTAATTCTGGAGAATTAGGGAATTTCATGAAGTGAAACTTGATTTTCTGGAAAGTACTCAGAGAGCTGAATCCAGCAAAATTTGGTTCACTCAATTTGGAGCTTTCTAGCCAAAGTTATAAGGATTTGAAGTTTGAAGGAAATCTGAAAATCGGGGAAAAGTTTAAACTCGCGCGTGGGCCCAGGGGACACGCGTCGCACGCCGAAGCGACAGCACACCGCGGCCCACAAGGCTTTTGCGCGCCAGCACACCCGATCCCGGCCGCAGCCGGATCTCGATTCAAAATATCGGCCGCTGACAGCTGGGGTCCACCCCCTTCTTCAACCTCGCGACACCCGCGCTCCGCCGCCGAGGGACCTCGCCGGAGAGCTCGCCGCTGGCTGCTGTACCGCTCCAAACTTCTTGATTCTGGCCGCCCCTGCCTACTTTTACTTGGGGAACATGATCCGAGGGTCAGCTGCTCATGACAACGGCCGGAGCATGGTTGGCGACGAGCCGCCATATCTGAACGACTTCGGCCATGTCGGCTGATGCTCCTAGTGCCTCAGCTACTTGGGAAACCGGTCGGGGAGCATCAGTGGACCTCAGAGAAGGTCGACATGAACTCGGGGCAGCTCGGGGAAGGCCCGAAATAGGTCCTCACCGTGCGCCCGATACCCCCCGTGCGTTCCGCCATTAGTAGACCTTGAATTACGCCGGGCACAGAAGTTCTCCGGCCCAGAGTTGTGAAGGCAACTTGTGCGTCACCGTGTCTAGTTCGTGTGGGAGTGGCCTGAGGCCCTCTAATCCTTTCTAGAGCACGAATTAAACAGAATCGTACCCGAGGGTCGTTCTGCACACAGAAAGGGGAAAAGTGGAAATTCGCCGCCGGTGAGCAACCACTCGAGCTGTGGCTCGGGGATGAGCAGCACCGATCACTTGCGCGTCCAAGGGTGCCTTGGCTCGGGCGTGACAACGCCCAGGTTGGGCTGTCCACGAGAGCCCGAGGTGCGGCGGTTTCCAGTTCCGAGTTTGATCTTTCGGCACAGCCGATATCACTCGGTTTCAATCGATTTCTATCAATGGGAAGGATGGAGGATGGTTGCTAGTACCTTGCTGGGACCTTGGAATGGAAAGAGGGGGCTGCGATCGGCTTGATCAAGCAGGAACTCGAGCGGCGGCGATGGCAGTGGAAAAACAAGTCGTGTGCGTCGGCAGCTCGAGGAAATGGTGACTGAAGCACGCCGGGGAGGGAATAAATAGCCCGGCCGGCTGGTCTCCGGCTTGGGGCACGCAGCAGGAGCTGGCGCCGGCTGCCCCCTTCGGTGGCGCGCGCGCACAGCTGCCAGGAACCGACTGAACTGTGGTTCAGTCGGTTTGCTTTGAGGCAGAGGCTGACATGTGGGTCCCACTTCTCTTTTAACCTCTGAAATTTATTCCTAACAGCTGTGGTAAACAGTGAACCCTATTCTACCCTTGGCAATTCAAATTATTCACCCAAGAGCCATTTGAATTGATCAAAGTTCAAATGAGGTTTGGTTTGAATGAATTTCAGCACAAGTGCAGTTTGAAATTCAAATAAAGTTTGAATTTCTCCCCCTTAGCTCATGTCAAGATCAACTCCAAATGGAGTGAAAATTGGTGTGTGAGCTCACAAAAATGTGCTGAGCAAGAATATGCCTTCCACTTTTAAATTCAGTGGGTGAAAACAGTTTGAATTTGAATATGGTTTCAAACTGCCCTCTTCCTAACTATACCCAAAATGACCTCAAAAAGGTTTTGAATTTGGGTGGAACTTGGCATGGACATCCTTAGCAAAGTGTAGGAGTTTTCATATGTCCAGCCCATCTATATCACATGTGGGAAGTACCACTTTTGCAATGTGTGAGTTTGTTCCCTAATGAGCATGTTGATAATTGTTACTTGCTCTTTATTTGTGTTCATCATTCTTCCTCAAATGAGGTGTGTGGTGTGGTGATGAACACTGCAAATGAGTGTCAAAAACTGAGGCCCTTACAAAACCTTGAGGCTGTGTGTGGATTACCGGCCGCTCAACACCGTCACCATCAAGAATAAGTACCCACTGCCCCGCATTGACATTTTGTTTGATCAACTTGTGGGGGCAAGTGTGTTCTCAAAGATGGACCTTCGCTCTTGATATCACCAGATAAAGATCCGGGCGGAGGATATCCCGAAGACGGCCTTCTCGACGAGATATGGATTATATGAATATCTCGTCATGTCTTTTGGTCTCACAAATGCTCCAGCCCATTTCATGTATCTCATGAACTCGGTGTTCATGCCGGAGCTGGACAAGTTCATAGTAGTGTTCATCGATGATATCTTGGTTTACTCCAAGACATAAGCCGAACAAGCCGAACACTTGAGAATCGTTTCTCAACGATTGCGAGACCACAAGCTCTATGCCAAGTTCAGTAAATGCGAGTTTTGGATCAGCCAAGTGTCATTCTTGGGAATATCATCTCAGCAAAAGGCATTGCGGTTGACCCAAGCAAGATAGAGGAAGTGCTGAAATGGAAAGCTCCCACTTCAGTTCATGAGGTCAGAAGCTTCCTCGGGTTAGCGGGATACTATCGGAGATTCATTCCAAGCTTCTCCAATCTCGCTAAGCCGATGACGGAATTGCTGAAGAAAGGGACGAAATATGTTTGGAACAAGGCGTGTGAAGGAGCGTTCCGAGCATTGGTGAAGCATCTCACCACCGCCCCGGTCTTAGATCATCCAGATACAACAAAGCCCTTTGACGTGTATTGTGACACATCCGGTATTGGGCTCGGCTGCGTGTTGATGCAGGAAGGACGTGTGGTCGCATATGGCTCACGCCAACTTCGGAACCATGAGCAGCATTATCCCACTCATGATCTTGAGCTTGCTGCAGTGGTTTTGGCGCTGAAAATGTGGAGGCACTATCTCCTGGGGAATCTGGTGCACCTCTACACTGACCACAAGAGCTTGAAATACATTTTCACCCAGAAGGAGCTGAACATGAGGCAACGGAGGTGGTTAGAACTGATCAAAGATTATGAGATTGAGATCCATTACCACCCCGGCAAGGGGAATGTGGTTGCCGACGCGCTGAGTCGGAAGTCACATGTCCATCACCTCACCATTACACCGGTGGAGGAGGAAGAGCCGAGTTTATACTTGGTTCCTTATGGATCGTTGTACAACCTTGCCCTCATCCCTACTATTAGGGAGGACATCATTGCAGCTCAGAAAGATGATAAAGGCATGACGCATCTCTGGAGACGGATAGACAATGGGGAGATCAAGTGTTTCCGGAAAGATGAGGAGGGGATGCTATGGTTCAATGACCGCATAGTCGTACCCCAGGATATGGAGCTGAGAAAGGAGATCCTCGATGAAGCTCACTTCTCTTAATACTCCATTCATCCGGGCAGCAACAAAATGTACCAAGATTTGAAAAAGTAATTTTGGTGGACACAGATGAAGCGGGAGGTAGCGAAGTACGTATCCGAGTGCGATACGTGTAGACGAGTGAAGGCTGATCATATGAGGAAATCAGGGCTGTTGCAACCCCTGAAGATCCCGGCATGGAAATGGGAAGATGTGAGCATGGATTTCATTGTGGGATTGCCCCTAACTGCCAACAAGCATGATTCCATTTGGGTAATCGTTGATCGGTTAACCAAGACGGCTCACTTCATTCCGGTGAATACACGTTACAATGCAGGCAAATATGCGGAGCTGTACATAGCAAAGATTCTGTGCTTATACAGGGTACCCAAGACCATCGTATTGGATCGAGGTGCATTATTTGTATCTCGCTTTTGGGAGCAGCTACACGCTGCATTGGGTACCAAGCTGATTAGGAGCTCCGCCTACCACCCGCAGATAGATTCAGACAGAGAGGGTGAATCTAGTTCTGGAAGACATGTTGAGAGCATGTGCCATCCACCATGGTAGGAACTGGGATGATCACCTACCATTGGCGGAATTCTCGTACAACAACGGCTATCAGCCAAGTATCAAGATGGCACCATACGAAGCTCTCTACGGTCGCAAATGCCGCACCCCATTAAATTGGTAGGAGTCCGGTGAAATGGTCACATTCGGGGTTGATGTGGTGAACGACGCCGAAGAGCGTGTTCGGACGATTCAAGCTAACTTGAAGGCTGCTCAATCCCGACAGAAGAGCTACGCTGATAAGAGGCGTAGACCGTTGCACTTTGACGTTGGCGAATACGTGTACCTCCGCGTGTCTCCGATGAAAGGCGTGCACCGGTTCGGTGTGAAGGGGAAGCTCGCTCCCCGATTCATTGGACCCTATGCTATCACCGAGAAGTGTGGACCAGCAGCATATCGATTGGAGCTACCGGCATCCCTTGCTGGTGTCCATGATGTTTTCCATGTTTCGCAACTGCGAAAATGTTTAAAGCATACAGCTGCTGTTCCTACCGAAGACATCGGCGAGTTGCAACCGGACATGACATATGATGAATATCCGGTGGCAATTCTTGATGAGAAAGCCAGGACCATGCGTAGCAGAACGTTGTGGTTTTATAAAATACTCTGGAGCAACCACACCGCCGAGGAAGCGACGTGGGAGAGCGAGGAATTCCTTTGTTCAAATTACCCGGAGTTCATGGCATCTCAGCACGGGTAAGTCCCTAGTACATCGCTATCTCTTCTTTTATAATCTCGGGACGAGATTCTTTTAAGGGGGGTGGGATGTAAAAGCCCAAGAAAAGGGACTTGCAAAAACTTTTCATCACCTCACAACACCACACTTTTGTTGTGGATATCTTGTGAAAAAAGGTGAAGAGCAAGTAACCTCCATCAAAAGAGTAATTAGAGGGGAAAGCCTACACTTTCACAAAGGGGGATTTGTACACATGAACATGAGAAGTTGAGCTCACCCTAGAACTTAAAAAGTCTTGGGAAGGTTCAAGCCAAATTTCATGCAAATCCAACACTTTTTGAGGCACTTTTGGAGATATTTGAAAAAGAGGCCAATTTGAATGTAAATTCAAATTGCAGCGACTTTCATCACTCAAATTCAAAAGTTACCTTCATATTCAAACTCTCCAGGTTCAAATTATGAGGGAGGCAAATTTTGAGAAGATTTGGAGGTCCTTTGATAGGGATATCAAAGAGAGTTGTGAATTTTCATTGAAATTTGAATTCAAATTTGAAACTGTGGCACAAATTGTCAAATGGCCAAATGGTTTTCGAATTTGGATCCCTCATAGCTGAACTTACAATATGTCAAAATTTGGAAATCTTTTGGGGCAGAGAGGAGCTGTGGGACCCAATTGTCATTCAGAGGGGAGGGATAAAACTTACTGCTTAAGTCAGCCGGTTCCACGGTTCACACCCGAGCGCGCTGCTCTCTCCCACGAGTTGCCACCGCACCGTCGACCAAAGACCGGAAGCACTTCCCGAGCTGCTTAGGGGATCGATGTTTCTCTGCTCTTATCATCTCCACCGAGAACACAGCGTCCCACACCGCCTCACAGCCGCTGCTGAACGATCCCCGTGTGTCCTCGGCGATAAACGCTACCACACAGAAGAGCGCCGCCGGTTCACCGCCGCCCGGCAGCTCCACCCCGTGGCACGATGAGCTAAGCTGCCCCACAGCACCGCCGGACTTCCTTTAGCGTGGCAGAAGCAAGAACCGGGTGCTAGCTCCGTCGGAACGTCGGCGTCGAGCTGATCTTCCTCCACAGCGCCCAAGAAAGCCGCCGCGACAAGATCACGTCGCCCGGCCACCACAGAGCATCTCCCATCGAGTTGCAAAAGCAAAAAGGTGCGCCAGTAACTCTTCTTGCTTCAGAACAACGCCGGCAGCGTGTCGTGGACCGTGCTCGTCGGAATTTCAGTTTTGCCGATGACATCCGATAATGACCGAAGGTAGAAACTCGGCAAATTCATCTAACACGTAGAACCACCCCCCACACGACGCAGCCTACACCTTCTATACTCCCGTGCGCGTTCATAGTATCAAGAACCACCGAGAACCATCGAGCAGAGCCGCTGTTCATCAAGTTTTTCGAGTTTCACCGGATTTTGACCTAGCCGATAGTGAGGTCATATTTCCGGCGAGTTCCAGCGAGATCGGCGGTTGGGTCTGTGTTCTCCTCGGTGCAGTGGTTCTGTACAAGCAAACGGCGACGTGTTTGATGCGGTATAACGCCCTTGCGACGTCGTGGGAATTACCGCGGTCACTGTCACCGACGCACCTAGGGTTCCGGCCATCTTCCATCGGAGGTAAGGCCGGCAACTTGTTCCTCGTGCAGAAATATGCAGTGGCAGCGAAAATCAACGAGTTCCGAGGACCGGAACCCCTTCCCGGCGAGGTCTCCGGCGAGCCCGGCGGCGGGGTCGCGCAGGAGCCGGAGGAAGACAAAGACGGGGGCTGGCCCAGGTGTCAGTCTCTGTTGCGAGGGAGTGGGATTTTCTGTGGCCTCGGATCAATCTGCGACAACGCGGGAATGGGTCTGTGGCCCCGTGCGGCGTGATTCCAGCAGCTGACACGTGTAGGATGGACCCACACGCAGGATTTAAACATTTTTGGAATTTCCAGATTTAGTCCAAACTTTAGAACCCCATAACTTTTGCTAGGAAGCTCCAAATTTAGTGATTCAAATTGGGTTGAATTCATCTTGCCTAGCTCTGTCCAAATATAGAACCCAATTTGTATGAAACCCAATAATCAATTGTGGAAAATTCTTTAAAGCTTTTCAGCAAAAGAATTTTAGAGGGAGTTTGGTTCATCCAAAAATCCTCAAATTTTGCCAGAATATTATTGAACCCCTGTAATAGTTTCAGACCATTTGGAGTTGATTTGATCAGGGCAATTCAGATTTGAAGGTGCTGTGTTCAATTGAACACAGAAACATTTTCAGAGAATTTCCAAAACTTGGAAATTCAGTTCTGGACAAACCTTAGCTCCAAAAATGCTAGGAAAATTCAAGCAAACTCTATGAGCTATAATTGAAATGGTAGTTCACTAAGTTGGACATGAACAGGGGTGCTGCCTCAGAATTAATTCTTCTTTGCTTATTTGCTAAGAGAATTATTCTGAACAAACCACACCATTACAAGTGCTAATTTTTGGTCCAGAGGGTTTTCTTGTGACAAGAATTCTCAACTCCATTGGAGCTCTGGATCACCCTTGTTCTGTTTAACCACTTGAGGTTATCAATATGGAAGAGGGGGAAAACCACTTAGCACTTAACCATATGCTTAGGTCCAATCCCAAACCACTAACTCCCAGTTCCATTTTAAATTCTTGAAGAGAGTTCCAGTTGTTAGAAACTGGTTATTAGAACTAATAGCAGAAGCATTACCATACACTCATGTGCATATTCATTAACATGTAGTATTTTATTAACGTGTAGTCGCCGAAGGCGAGGAGGCTCCGGAGGTACTCGACTTCCTACTTCCGGAAGAAGAACTAACCCCTGACCAGCAGCAACAAGGCAAGCCCCGGTTTGCATTAACTCTTTTATCAAGTTTTGCTTTGTTCACATCATTAGGGTGATGTATGAATGTGCATTAGGTGTAGGATGAATGGAACCCCACTTGCATGACCAGAATTTTTCCATAAGAGTGAGGGTAGTGTCTAATACCTCGAGTAGACAGGCTATGCTTAATGATTTCTAGGATTTCGGTACAAGTCGAGTAGTTGGAATATACTCGCGAGTTAGGTTTGGGACACACGGGTTTGGTTCGAGTGACGTGAGATCACTTTAGTAATGAAAATGAGACTAGGCAGGGGCTCGGGCGCAGCAAGAGGAAGTCTTGTGTACGCAGCCCTGTCCGTGTCGATTGAGGACCGATCCGTGTGCGGCCCTGCTGAACACGTATTGAACGTACCGAAGGCATATCAGATATATGGGCCCTGATAAAGCAATGTAGCCTAAACCTCCGGGCGTCGAGGCATAGCACACCGATTTATAGGTGTAGGTTGAGGGCAGCAAGGTGGAAATCTGCTAACGGGCATAGAGAAATACTCCGTGTAGGGAACCTCCTGTCCGTTTTGGTGCGACCGGTTCGACGTTTGGGCTGTTGGGTGAAAGGTTGTCCCATACGACATCGAGTGAGCATGCTGTGCAGCTTCACGGGTGGGCGTACGTGACGTGCTCTTTGGGTTTCCCTGCAGGTGTATATCGAGTCGATTCACCGTCCCTCGCGGTGACGAGTACCGCTTGTTCACTGCGTCGTAACGTAGATAATTTATGGAATGCTATGATTCAATATTGCTGTTATGATATATTGTATTGCTACATGTGTGCCACCAAATACTGCTTACTAAATTTCAGATTCATGAACTGTTAACTTGCTGCTAAAAGATGAACTAAGGATGAACTGGTAGCGAGTCTCTTGCTGCAATATTACTATCCTATGTTCATGGCACACCTCATGTAGAGTTTCATGCCTAGGTGAGTCGGTTAAGTCTTTTTGAGCCATCGTGCTCACAGTTGCTGCTTAAGTGTTTTTCAGGTGAGGAGCCACCCACGGACTCGGAGTACGAATCCACCGGCGAGGGATACCCTCCATCCAGGACCACGGCTGAGTGGGAGCCGTACACGCCGCGCTGAGCTGAGACGTGCAGCTAGTGTGGGTTGCCCTAGGGCTGGGAAACAAACTTTTGCTAGATAGGCGGGCGTGAGTTGTACAGAGTAGACTTCCGCTGTGTAAAATAAACACTAGTTTGTAACTGGAGTTGTACCTGTTTGTACAGTTCAGTTTGTTTTTCCCATGTAATATATTGTGTCCTTATGACATGTGCTGTCGGGTGTCGCATCGGGCGGCACCACCCTCTGCGATCCTGGATGAGCAGATCCCGGTCCGCTACACATGACAGGCTCTGTGTTGAGCTGTCGATGGGAGCACCGCGTTGCGGTTTCTTTCGGCCGCCGTATGAACACGGGGTGCTCAGGGTTGGGGAGGCCGAGCTCACTCGGTGGCGCTTCGAGGACGAAGAAGGAAGGTCTCCGGTGCCGTTTTGCTACAATGGAGGTTTTGTTCGCATGAGCTCGTGGGTACCCGAGCGATCGAAGCAGTGGTGGCGGTGGCTCTGTTCTCGTGTGCGAGGGAGAAGGGAAACAGAGAACCGCTTCGGGGTTGTGGCGAAGCTGAGCACGGCTTGGAGCTAAAGAAGCACACGAGTAGCTCGCCAGCGCGAGGGAAACAGCTGGAAGGTGGCTCGCGCCGTGTCTCAGTGTCGGCCGGTGCTCTGTCTTGGTGGCATTCAAGTGGTGAACAGAGAGCAAACTTCTTTTGCAAGTTTACTGCCCTCCTCTCCAATGACATGTAGGTCCCATACTTCAACTCCCTCTTATCCTCTAAAATATCTCCAAAATTTGGCAAATGATCAATTCAATTGTTTCGAGTTGAAATCCGAACTGCATTTGGATAATTGGGCAAGTTTCATCCAAATTTAAATGTGTATTTGAATTCATTGCAAATTTATGTCTATTTGGAAAATGGATAGCAAAACGTTTCAAAAATTCATGAAACTTTGCAGACCTTCTAATTTGGACCTAAGAAATTCAAATATGAAATCTGATTTTAACTTTTGCTGCTGTAAATGAGAGTTTGAACACAACAGTTTGCATTTCTATTGGGTTGCACTCATTTGAAATTTGATTTCAACAATTTAGTTTCAAAATCTGATTTTGAGACTTTCTCTTGCACATTATAACTTCACATCTGTGGTTTTAAATTCACCTTGGTTCCAAACATGCAAATAAACATTTGCTTGTCTAGAGAGAGATCTCATGTGTATCAACACATATGAAAAAGTTTAAACAAGTCCCGATTTTCATACATATGAAACTAACTTGCATTCAAATTTCAGTTTCTTTGTATTCATATTTTTGGGACCTTTACATTCCTCCCCCCTTAAAAGGAATCTCATCCCGAGATTACAAAAGAAGAGCGAGATGGAAGGGTAATTACAAAGTCTGACAAAATTTCCAGAAAATTCATGTGGATGTAATCTTCACTTTCCCACATCGCCTCTTCCAAGGTATGATTACTCCACAGGACTTTGTAAAATTTCAAAGTCCGTTTCCGGGTGATCCGGGTCTTTTCGTCGATAATCTGCACAGGTTGCTCGGTGGATGTGAGATCCGGTTTCAACTCGTCGATGTCTTCGGTGCCGACAGCAGTGGTAAACTTGAGACATTTCCGCAGCTGGGACACGTGAAATATGTCGTGAATACCAGCAAGGTTTGCCAGTAGTTCCAGCCGGTAGGCTATGGTTCCGCACTTCTCTGTGATGGCAAACGGACCAATGAATCGGGGTGCAAGTTTCCCCTTGACACCAAACCGATGAATTCCTTTCATCGGAGACACACAAAGATACACGTGCTCTTTGATGTCGAAATGCAGCGGTCGACGCCTCTGATCCACATAGCTTTTTTGACGAGATTGGACAGCTTTGAGGTTCTCTTGTATTATCTGAATTCTCTCTTCGTCTTCGTTGACAAGATCAACCCCGAACGTTGCTCGTTCACCGGACTCGCACCAATTCAATGGTGTACGACACTTCCGGCCATAGAGAGCTTCATATGGTGCCATTTTGATGCTCGTCTAATAACTGTTGTTGTACGAGAACTCTACCAGCGGTAAGTGATCATCCCAGTTCTTACCATGGTCGACGGCACACGCTCTTATCATGTCTTCAAGTATTTGATTCACCATCTCAGTTTGCCCGTCGGTTTGAGGGTGATATGCGGAGCTTCGAATCAATTTGGTTCCCAAGGATGCGTGTAGCTGCTCCCAGAAATGGGCTACGAACAGCGATCCTCTGTCGGACACGATGGTACGGGGAACGGGGAACTCCATGTAAGTACAAGATCCGAGCTATGTACAACTCCACATACTGCTTTGCGTTGTATCTTGTACGCACAGGGATGAAATGTGCTGATTTGGTTAACCGGTCAACGATTACCCAAATCGAATCATGTTGGTGGGAGGTCATCGGAAACCCGACGATTAAGTCCATACTTAAGTCCTCCCATTTCTATGCCGGTATTTGCAGTTGTTGCAACAGGCCTGACTTCGTCACATGGTCGGCCTTGGCCCTTTGACACGTATCACATTCCGAAACGTACTTTGCAACTTCACGGTGTCCACCAAAATTTCTTCCGGAGTTCTAGGTACATTTTATTGCTTCCAGGATGAATGGAAAATTTGGAAAAATGGGCTTCATCATAAATTTTCTTCCGTAGTCCCATATCCCGGGGTACTACTATCTGGTCGTTGAACCACAACGTACCTTCTTTGTCCTTACGGAAGCATTTCATTTCTCTATTGTCTATTCTTCGCCGTATGTGAGACATACCCTTGTCTTTTCTTTGAGCTTCAATGATCTCCTCCCGGATGGTAGGAATGAGAGCGAGATTATAGAGCGCTCCATACGGAATGACACGGTGACTTGGTTCTTCATCATCCATTTCAGCAATAGTCAAGTTGTGGACCTGCGCCTTATGACCGAGCGCATCGGCGACTACATTCGCCTTTCCCGGATGATAATGAATCTCAAGTTCATAATCTTTAATGAGCTCTAACCATATTTGTTGTCTCATATTCAGTTCTTTCTGAGTGAAGATGTATTTCAAGATCTTGTTATCGGTGTAGAGGTGTACAAGATTTCGGAGCAAGTAATACCTCCACATCTTCAAAGAAAGGACCACGGCAGCTAACTCAAGATCATGAGTTGGATAATGTTGCTTGTGGTTTCGGAGTTGACGAGATCCATAAGCGACCACTCGTCCTTCTTGCATCAGCACGCAGCCAAGACCGACGCCAGATGCATCGCAATAAACGTCGAATGGCTTCGTCGTATCCGGCTGAGCAAGAACTAGGGCTGTTGTGAGATGCATCACTAGAGTCTTGAAGGCCTGTTCACACGCAGCACCCCGAACAAATCTGGTACTCTTTTTCAATAATACCGTCATCGGTTTAGCAATTTTGAAGAAGTTCGGAATGAACCTCCACTAATAACCCGCTAAACCGAGGAAGCTACGGACTTCATGCACAGACTTTGGTGACTCCCATTTCTGCACTTGGATAATCTTACTCGGATCAACAGCGATGCCTTCAACTGAAATAATGTGTCCAAGAAAAGGTACTTGATTAATCCAGAATTCACATTTGCTGAATTTTGCATAGAGCTGGTGATCTCGCAATCTTTGTAGCACAATATGCAGATGGTCAGCATGTTCTTCCTCTGACTTGGAGTACACCAAGATATCGTCGATGAAGACCACGATGAATTTATCCAACTCCGGCATGAACACTAAATTCATCAGGTTCGTAAAGTGTGCTGGGGCGTTGGTCAAACCAAAATACATAACGAGATACTCGTATAACCCATGTCTCGTTGAAAATGCCGTCTTTGAAATATATTCTGCCCCGATTTTAATATGATGATATCTGGACCGAAGATCCATGTTCGAAAATACTTTAGCACCCACTAATTGATCGAAGAGCATATCAATGCAAGGTAGTGGATACTTGTTCGTGATAGTAACAGCGTTAAGAGGACGATAATTAACACAAAGCCGTGGTGTTTCGTCCTTCTTCTTGACAAACAACGCTGAACAACCCCAAGGTGACAAACTCGGTCGTATAAAGCCCTTGCTCATTAGGTCATTCAGCCGTGTCTTCAATTCTGCCAGTTCATTGGGTGCCATCTTGTACGGCCTTCATGATATCGGTGTTGTTCCCGGCGAAGTTCAATCTTGAACTCTACATCCCGTTCGGGCGGCATGCCCGGTAAATCATCGAGAAACACATCCGGATATTCACGTACCACCGGAATGTCCTCTATCTTCACAGTTTCCGTGTGGTTCAATATTGCAATCTGCTGCCGACTGACGCCCAGACATAATATATGAAGACCGTGCTGTGGGGAGTTGAGCTTAACGGTTTGAGAGCTGATGTTAAGAACTGCATTGTGGTAATTCAACCATGACATCCCCAAAATAATGTCGATTTTCAGACCCTCAATAATAATGAGAGTTGTGGGGTATATTCTACCCCCCCCAAACAAAGAGGTGCTCGGGAGACAATCTCACTTGTGGTACTGCTTCCCTCGGGCGAAGATATGAGGTATTGGCTCTTTGTAGAATTGGTTTGGAGCTGATGTTAAGCCATGAAAGATTGGCTAATGAAGTTGTTGTAAGGGCCTAAGTTTTTGGGCACATATTCAAAGTGTTCATCACCACACATACACTTCATTTGAAGTAACTTGATGAATACATTTGAAGAGCATGTAAACACCATCAACATGCTCATTAGAGAATAAACTCACAAAATGCAAAAGTGGTATTTCCCACATGCATCATATAGGGGCTGCGCATATGAAAAACTCTTACACCTTGCTAGGAGTGTCCATGCCAAATTTTACCCAAATTCAAGACCTTTTTGAAGTCCTTTTTGGTATCACTAGAGAGAGGGTGGTTTGACCTCAAATTCAAATTCAAACTATTTCCACCCCATGAATTCAAAAGTGGGAGGCATATTCTTACTCAGCACATTTTTATGAGATCACACACAAATTTTCAGTCCATTTGGAGTTGATCTTGACATGACCTAAGTTTAGCAAATTCAAATTTTATTTGAATTTCAAACTGCATATGCGCTGAAAATAGATTTAAACAAACCCCAATTTGAGTTCTATCCAATTCAAATAGCCCAATGGTAGATAATTCAAATGACCAAGGTTAATTGGGTCTCTACTGTTTAGAGCAGTGGGGAAAATTCAATTTCAGAGGTTAAAACTGGGGTGGGACCCACATGTCAGCCTCACCAGTGTTCAAACCGACTGAAGTCATCGCAGCTCGGTTCCTGCGCGCGACCACGCGAGCGCCATGGCGTTTTCCCACCGCTGCCACCTCCTGGTCGCTGATCACCGCCCCAAACTGACGTCCCCAGCTATTTAGTTGCGAGCTGCCGCAGGCAGCAGCTCACTATTCCACTGCCTCGACGTTTCCAGCGCCGAGAACACCGAACTGATCGCCGCACAGTCCTGCCGCATCACCTCGCCGTCGACCGACCAGCACAGTCCCTTCCACAGCGAGCTGAGGCCACAAATGGCACCGCCGGCCCTTGCTCGACGTGTTACAGCTCTCAGCTGCTCGTGATCAGCTTCAGTGAAGCTTGTCTGAGCCGATCTTCCATCGCTCGGTCAACCCGAGAGCTTCTCCGACTCGACGCCGTCGCCCGAGCAGCGCAAAGCTTCTCCAGCGCAACCAACATGTCTCTGAGGTTAGCATCCAAGTATAGTAGCTCTCCCCGAACTCCCTAGGTACCTCTTAGCACTGGTTAGCCGGAATTTCAACTTTCCCGATGATCGCCGAAAAGAACACCGAGAACCAAAACACGAAATTCACCTCGATCACTTGATCGCCGGAAATCTGTGAGAGCTCTGATGCCATGTGAAACGGCTCAGATACCACGCTGAGACGGCCCCACGGGACCTCGTCGGGTGGTGCCGTGTTATGCGGCACCCAACAGCACACGGGTTGATGAACATACATCATATTACATAAATAGTTTGCGGAAGCGTACAAGATTGTTTTACAAATAAGTATATCAGAGTAAACTACAGCGGAAGACTATCACTCTCACGACTCATATCTAAACTAGCAACAAAGAAACGGTCCAGCCCGCGGACGTTTCTTACTAGCAACACAAGGACAATCTGCAGCGGCGAGGATGCTCTTAGAGTAGGCACTCGGAGGTTCCCGAGTCTCATCGGCACCCCTTCTCATAATCAGCGAGTCAATTACCTGCAAAACAACTCGGATAGCATCCGTGAGCATAACGCTCAGCAAGACTTAACCGTCACCCTAAACATGAAACTCTAAGTGAGGTTATGAACCTAACATAGGATGGCATAAGCATAATTAACTCGCCTAAAAGTGAATCCTTACTTTCAAGTATTAATTGCAGCATTTTAAGTAACCATGGGCACGCTACATCGGGAGTCCACAATCAAACAAGAAACGTTTTCCCCCGATGTAAATTGCTCATGGCATAAAAGAATCGAGTTTGCACTAGCCTATTCATCGAGATCCAATACAACACTAGTATAATACTTCACATCAATATGATTAGTTCCTTTCTCATGCAAGTTCTTACTACGTCACGACTGTGAGAACAAGTATGCTCGGTCCATTCCGCGAGCGACGGTGATTCGAATCAATAACACCCGGACTACACGACACGTACGCCCGTACTCAACGTTGCCTACAACAACCATCACTGACGTCGTACGTGGCAGCCTTTCCCCCGTTTCACCCCCGCTGAATCGATCAAGTCGCCCCGTACAGTAGCTACTCTCATGGTGCACCTTCCGACGTGAGATGTCATGAGAATGTTCCCCACATACTGCACACCGGCCGTCCGCCTGAGGCGACCCGAAAAGTCCCAACGACAGCTTCCCGAGGTACATCGGTTTACTGGGTCCCATATAGCCAGCATGAGTCCGGTACACAACTCAAACTTGTTCAACAGGGCCGCATACGGATCGGTCCTTGACCAACACGGACAGGTCTACAGCACCCAGGCCCCTATGTCCTGCTGCTCCTACAACCTTCCGGTCTCAATTTTAACTTGCTAATTCAATTACGAACCAATCCCGTATGCCCCTGTTGTTCCTAAATCTGCGAGTAGCATCTCACCACTCGACTTCTACCGAACCGTACTTAAGCATGGCAGTTCTACACGGTGAAAGACACCTACCCAATACTCCATGGGTCATTTGGCTATGCAAGAGGAGTATCAATCACTAGACCTAATGCACAGTTCATATCTTGACCGAAAGTGAGTACAAAATAAAAACTTAACAGCTGTTAAATGCAAATCGGAGCTTGCCTGTTTTGCAGGGTAGTCGTACATAACAGTTAGTGTCCTTGCAGATCCACCCTTGACTCTCCGGAGCTTGATCCACTTTGATGAATCACTCCTTTGAGTCCCCTTCATTGTGGTTCCTATTGAAATGCATATGCACATATTTTATAGAATGTAATGGAAAGAAGTTATAGAATTACTTTCTTAAGAACAGAGGTTGTGTGGAAAAGCCAAGCATGGCTTGGTTTGCCTCTGTGGTGCAAAGAACAGAATTAAACTAATTTGACCTTAAGGCCCTTAGCTATACACTAACCCTTTTCTCTAATGAACATAATAGATAAGCCGAAAAGATTTGAGTGCAACTGAAGAACAAGAACTCCAATGGCCTCAAAACTTTTACAGCAGGTTCTATACTACCTAAGGATTTAGCCTGCCAAATTGCAGCTAATGTGGAGTCATATTGTGTCCCCCATAATTCTCACAATATCTCTTATGTATTTTTCCCTTATACATAAGTATGGAGAATAAGAACAGGGAGTTCCAGGACTTATCATGGGCTGATAATTTACATGTGAGTTTTTTATCACATGAGAGTCATCTGGTCCAAAATTCAGCCCTTTTACTTGGGTAGTTCTCCCAGAACAATTCTTTAAGCATTTGTACTCAATAGAATTAATTCTGTAGTAATGTGCATTTTCATGCCCAACTAAGTGAACTAAAATTCCAAGTATGTCCCAGAGAGCTTGCCTAAATTTTCCTATGATTTTTGGAGCTAGGGATTGCTCAGAACAGATTTTTGAAGTGGGAAACATTTTCTGAAAATGTTTCTGGACTCTTATGAACACAGCAGATTGTTTTTAGCAAATCCATACTCAAATGATCTTCAAATAAGCTGAAAATTTGCTACGAGGTCAACAATATGCTAAAGAATATTCTGGCAAAATTTGGGTATTTTTGGATAAACCAAACTCCCTCTATAATTCTTTTTCAGAAAACCTTCCAAGAATTTTCCAGAATTAAATAATTCGTTTCATACAAATTGGGTTGTACCTCTGGATAGTACTCTCTTAAAGGACTCCAACAAAATTTATCTCACTATTTTTGGAGCTTCCTACACCAAGTTATGCATTTTACAAGTTTGCACAACTCTCTGTTTGATTTTAAACAGCACAGTCGCGCGTGGGGCCAACGGGTCAGGTGCTTCTTCAACCTCCCGCCAGAGCCCGCGGGTGCACACCAGCAGAAAACTTGGCATGGCTCGTTCTCCCTCATTTCTCCACCAAATGAGCTCCGGTTTCGCCCTACATGCTCCTGGGAACGTGGCGCAGCTGCCGGGTAAGGTTTCCCCGCATGAAAACGGCTGTAGGTGGGTCGGCACCGGAGGGGCGGCTCGGGAGCTTGACATGGACGCGTTCCAGCGTGTCCAAGGCATCTCCCGGCGAGCTATGATGTCCTACAGCATCCCTATGGTTCTAGGAACATGGAACGGGGATCAGATCATGCAGGAAGTGGCTGCAACCTAGTCCTCACCGTGGACCATGGCAGTTTTGGCCGCCGGCGATGATTTCTCGTCGCCCGGGGCCTAGGAGGGTCGGTTTCCTTTGGTTTTCGGCGTGGGAGGGCGCTAGGGCATCTAGTTGCTGTGGTTTGAATTGTAGGAGGTGTGATCAATCGGTTTGGGAGAATTTCCCGAATTAAACACATGCTGTTTTATACGTGCACCGGTGCCAAAACTCGAATTCCGGTGAGCCGGCGTCGGGGGAGAGCAAGAGGACGACGGGATGAGGATCAGTACCTCCTGGCGCACCTCTGTGACCTCTTGAGCCTGCCGGAGAGGCGCTGGGCTGGCCGGGAGACAGGGGCAATGGAGCAGCGCCGGTGAAGGAAAAACAGCGCCCTGCTGATCATGAGGAGAGGAAACAACTGCTGTTGGCTTGGTCCGAGGAGGGAGAGATAACGTTGCTGAAGCGGTGAGAACACACCCTGGGGCGCCAACGCGTGGAGGCCGGCAGCAGGAGCTGGCACGGCAAGCTCCTCTGTGGCGCTCGCGAGATGTTCGGGAAAATTTCCCACCGAGAGCAAAACTTAGTGAGTAAGTTTCCTCTTTTAGCTCAATGACATGTGGGTCCCACTCCACATGTACCTCCCAAATATCTGTTCAAGCTGATCTTTTCAATCCCCAGAATGCTAAAATTTAAAAAGGTGGGCTAGAATTTGAATTCTTCAAATTCAGTTTGAATTTGCAAGACTAAATCTGAATTTGGTTTAAGTTTGCAAATTCTCCTCTTTAACTCCTTTTTGAGCCCACCCTTCAATTGAAAAGTTGGTGATAACCTTTTCCCTAAAAACTCAACTATATGGCTGCATGTTAATTCAAAGTTTTTGGGTCACCATATGTGTGAACTTTGAATTTTTAAATCTGAATTTTAAACTCACATGCAAAGAGGTATTTAACTCCTTATTGGTCCAACACTTTTAAGTAAAAAGGTGAACCTCATGTTGGATGTTCATCCATGTATTACTTTACATGAAGAAAAGTTTTAGCAAGTCCCATTTTTCATGTCTTGGCCACACATATGAACTCAAACTTTAGTTTTTTATTCATACACATTTTTGGGACTTTTACATCCCTCCCCCCTTAAAAGAATCTCGTCCCGAGATTACAAAACATGAACGAGACGGGAGAGGTAATTACAAACTGTACAAAGCTAAAAATTCCGGATAGTTGGTGCGGAGGTAATCCTCACTTTCCCACGTCGCCTCTTCCGCGGTGTGATTACTCCACATCACCTTGAAAAATCAGATCGTCCGGTTCCGGGTTACCCGGGTCTTTTCATCCAAAATCTAAACCGGTCGCTCGGTGTAGGTCAGGTCCGGTTTCAATTCGTCGATGTCCTCAGTGCGAACAGAAGCGGTTAATTTGAGGCACTTCCTCAGCTGTGAAACATGAAATACATCATGAACACCCGCTAGACTTGCCGGTAATTCCAGCCGGTAGGCTACGGGTCCGCACTTCTCCGTGATAGCAAAAGGACCAATAAAACGGGGAGCGAGCTTCCCCTTTACACCGAACCGGTGCATTCCCTTCATCGGGGATACACGAAGATAAACGTGTTCTCCAACGTCAAAATGTAATGGCCTACGCCTCTGATCCGCGTAGCTCTTCTGTCGGGATTGTGCAGCCTTTAAGTTCTCTTGTATCAACCGAACTCGGTCTTCGGCTTCGTTGACAAGATCAATCCCAAACAGAACTCTTTCGCCGGACTCACACCAATTCAGTGGTGTGCGACACTTCCGGCCATAGAGAGCTTCATACGGTGCCATTTTAATACTCGCTTGATAACCGTTGTTGTATGAAAACTCCGCCAGCGGTAGGTGATCGTCCCAATTCCTACCGTGGTGGATGGCACATGCTCTCAACATGTCCTCGAGCACTTGATTCACCCTCTCAGTTTGTCCATCAGTTTGAGGGTGATATGCGGAGCTCCTAATCAGCTTAGTGCCCAACGAGGCATGCAGCTGCTCCCAAAACCGAGCAACGAACAACGCACCTCGATCTGAAACGATGGTCTTTGGGACACCATGTGAGCAAATAATTTTGGAGATGAATAACTCCGCATATTGCCTTGCTCGATAATGAGTGTTCACCGGTATGAAATGAGCCGACTTTGTCAACCGGTCGACAATCACCCATATCGAGTCATGCTTCCTGGATGTGAGCGGTAATCCGACGATGAAGTCCATACTCACATCCTCCCATTTCCATGCCGGAATCTTCAAAGGTTGTAGCGGTCCGGCTTTCCGCATATGATCAGCCTTGACCCGTCTACACGTATCGCATTCGGATACGTATTTAGCAACCTCCCTCTTCATCCTCGTCCACCAAAATTTCTGTTTCAAATCTTGGTACATCTTGTTACTTCCGGGATGAATGGAAAACTTTGACAGGTGGGCTTCATCCAAAATCTTCTTCCGGAGTTTCATATTGCGCGGTATCACTATACGGTTGTTAAACCATATTGTACCGTTCTCATCCTTCCGGAAACATTTCACCTCTCCATTGTCTAGTCTTCTCCGTATGTGAGACATACCTCTGTCTCTTCTTTGAGCCTCAACAATCTCTTCACGGATTGTTGGAATGAGCGCGAGATTATCAAGTGCGCCATACGGAATGACACGGAGGCTTGGTTCTTCATCTTCCAACTCAGCAACCGCTAAGTTGTGAACGTGGGCTTTCCGACTAAGCGCGTCGGCAACCACGTTGGCCTTTCCGTGGGTGATAGTGGATCTCAATTTCATAATCTTTGATGAGCTCCAACCATCTCCGTTGTCTCATATTTAGCTCCTTCTGCGTGAAGATATACTTCAGGCTTTTGTGGTCGGTGTAGAGGTGAACAAGATTACCCAGTAGGTAATGCCTCCACATCTTTAACGCCAACACCACAGCAGCAAGCTCAAGATCGTGAGTTGGATAATGCTGCTCGTGGTTTCGCAGTTGACGAGACCCATAGGCGACTACATGCCCTTCTTGCATCAGAACGCAGCCGAGACCGATGCCGGACGCATCACAGTATACATCAAATGGCTTCGTCGTGTCTGGCTGAGAAAGAACTGGAGCTGTGGTGAGATGTTTCACCAACGTCTTGAATGCAGATTCACATGCTGCATTCCACATGTATTTAGTGCCCTTCTTCAGTAGCTCCGTCATTGGTTTAGCAATCTTTGAGAAGCTCGGAATAAACCTCCGATAATATCCCGCTAAACCTAGGAAACTTCGGACCTCGTGGACTGATTTGGGAGATTCCCACTTCAGCACTTGTTCAATCTTGCTGGGGTCCACGGCGATACCTTCTGCTGAAATAATATGGCCTAGGAAAGGCACTTGATCGATCCAGAACTCGCACTTGCTGAACTTGGCATATAACTGGTGCTCCCGCAACCGTTGTAGCACAATGCGCAGATGTTCAGCATGCTCTTCTTCAGATTTGGAGTAAACCAATATGTCGTCGATGAATACCACGACGAACTTGTCTAACTCCGGCATGAACACAGAATTCATCAAGTACATGAAGTGTGCCGGAGCGTTGGTTAATCCAAATGACATGACGAGGTACTCATAGAGTCCATATCTCGTCGAGAAAGCTGTCTTCGGTATGTCCTCCGGTCGGATCTTGATTTGATGATAGCCCGACCGAAGATCCATCTTCGAAAATACCTTTGCACCCACAAGTTGATCAAACAGGATGTCGATGCGAGGCAGAGGATACTTGTTCTTGATCGTGACAGCATTGAGAGGATGATAATCAACACATAGCCGTAGTGTTTCGTCCTTCTTCTTAACGAACAGCGCTGAGCAACCCCAAGGTGAAGAACTTGGTCGTATGAAACCCTTGCTCATGAGTTCATTCAGTTGCTCTTTCAACTCCGCTAGCTCGTTAGGTGCCATCTTGTAAGGCCTTCGTGAAATAGGCGTCGTTCCCGGCGCCAGTTCAATTTTGAACTCGACGTCCCGTTCGGGCGGCATGCCCGGTAAGTCATCGGGAAATACGTCGGGATAATCACGTACTACCGGAATATCTTCAAGCTTCAGCGCTTCCGTGTGGTAGGCCTCTACCATATCTGGATCTTCGCTGTCTAAAAACAGCGTGTGCTGTCCGTGAATCGGCGAGTCAACCTGGACAGTCCGGTTACCGATATTGAGAACGGCACCGTGACGATTTAACCAAGACATCCCCAATATAATGTCTATCTTCTGCCTATCCAACATAATCAGCGATGTTGGGTATATTTTTCCGCCCAAACACAAAGCTGCTCGGGACACAATCTGATTGGCAGAGATATTTCCTCCAGGTGAACGTATAAGAAAACTCGTCGTGGGAGTATTGGTGGATAATTGGTGCTGATCCACGCATGTTTTGCTGATAAAATTGTGGGTTGCACCTGAATCAAAAAGTACCAATACGGGCACGTCCTTGAGAGTAAACATGCCCGCTAACACCGGTGCTCCCTCCGGGACATCCTCAATCGCAAGATGTTGCACACTCCCGGATTGCAATGCTGTTATGTTGACTGGAGCAGGTGGCGGCATACCACCTGATGATGATGGCTGTCTGGTGTTTACCAACTTCTCCCGGCATTCCTGCCTAAAATGCCCAAAACGGTGGCAATAAGAACACGGAGGTTTCCCCGGTTCTTCGTTGACTTGTGGTTGAGAAGTTGAGGCACTTGGCTGCAGCAATGATGCAACAGGTATCATTCGTTGCTGCGGCAATGGCGCTGCTTCAAGATAAGATTCTTGAGCAGGAAATCTGTACAGAGTTGATCTCCCTGGTGCTTGCCATATCTCTTCGGATGGTGTGTGATACACCACACGGTATTTACAAGGAACGATTGGTGTATCTTCTTGCACATCCTCCCGGTCCCTCTTCTCTGCTTGACACTCAAGTGTCGCTTGTTCTTGCAGCAGAGCAGCACTGATCAACTCGGTGTAACTGCCTTGATTGAACAAAGCTAACTTCTCTTTTAGTATGGCACTCAAGCCATAGAAAAAGTAGTCACACATTGCAGCTTCGCTCGTCGCATAAGCAGGAGCATATTGTGCCAAAATGTTGAATCTTCGGACATAATCAAGGACACTCATGTCCCCCTGCTTCAAGTTTCTGAATTCTTGCTGTTGGGCCTTGATAAAACCCATAGGAATGTGACGAGCACGGAATGCTTCACGAAATTCCGTCCATTCCACTTGATGGCCTTCCGGAACGGTGGCGAGATACGCAAACCACCAATTTCTGGCGGCTCCATGGAGCTGTTGAGCTGCAAATGATGTCTTCTGATACTCGTCGCATTCAAACACTCCAAACTTGGACTCCATAACTCGAAGCCACTGATCAGCTTCCACTGGTTCATTGGCCTCCGTGAAAATTGGCGGTTGTGTCGCCAAGAAATCCAAGTAGGCGTTTCGAGGTGGAACGTCCTGTTGCGCGTGTTGGAGTAACCCCTGTTGTACCAAGGCTTGGAGTAGTCTTGTGTTCTCTTGACTTGACTCGACCATCTGAGCCATGATATCCGCCCATACCGTTGATGGCGGTGCCCCTGGTGGAGTCGAGTCATCATCTTCTTGACGAGAACTATCAACCCTGCTCGGAGAATGAGTACGCACCATACTGCACAAAGATAATTTTTTTTTGAGGGGAGTCAAAACATGATCTCAGCAGTATGTGAAAGTATGTAAAAACATGAACATGCTAAAACTTTATGAAAGCATAACAAAATTTCATGTTTACACATCTTTCTAAAGCCAACATATCCAGTCCTTCATTCGGTACAAAACAGACCTTTCAGTACTTAACCCAGAATTTGATCCAGTTACTAGCATTTTCATAACTCAAGTTGAATACCAAAGTTAAAGTTAACTTCAGTATATTTTCAACGAGTACTCACATGCCCCTAGATCATTTGTGGAACAACAGTTAGGATTGTTCAAAGTTGACAGAATTTCTGGCTAAAATTTGCCAGCACCTCCTTTGTACGTGGCTGTTTTCATCACAGTTTTACATACAAATGAAGTACAATTCTGAACAAACTATGAACTACAAAATCGTTGCAAATTTCCTAACCTTTCCAATGGTATATCATAAGATCCTTAGAGATTTTCCTACAGACTGTTGGGTCTAATTTACAGCAACATCCAGAGAAGTTTACAGCTGCCCTGTTTTCTGAACCGTTTGCATTCATCTGGACGTTCAACCAAGTTGGTGTCGGATTTGGCTCTGGAGTTCTACAGAAAAGTTGTAGAGCCCTTAATAAACTTTCCAGAACCGTATCAAACACCTCCATTGGGTCAAACTAATCAGAGTTACGCTCTGTTAAAGTTCGGCAAAACTTCTGCCAGAACAGAGCACTCTGTTTTTGAGATCAAAAGAAGCCTAGTAATTCTCTTCTCTGAAACTTAGTTCGAATGAAGAGTTCAGTAACTAATATGTGCTTTATCACATCCATTTTTAGTTTGAAAGTTAGTCATGAATGATTTCTTCATAGGTAAGAATACTATCTAGTGTAGTACGGTGACGATGCACCGTAAGACATATGACGGTACTACGTTGCCTCACCAAAGAAAAACCTAACCGGATTACGCCGGCATATACGTATCCTTAGGTGGCACTAAAACGGTCACTCGCAAACGTGTTCTACACGCACTAAGGTTTTTCGTGGTTAGTACCTACATAAAACACACTCAATCATCAGGTTCGGCTGCACACCGAACCCGGTATCCATAACAGTTTGTACACCCGGCCGTCATCACTCGCCCTGGTGTTCTCAAGCCAAACACGCCTTGAGCTACGTGTTCACGTTACTGACCACGTGACGGGGTCTCCCAAATTGCACCACGCACGCCTGGGAAGACGTTGCTCGAATACCCCAAACGACATGAAGAGTCGTAGAGGATACTAAAGCGGGTCGGGTTACCTGCCACCCGTGGGGCTCCACCCTTCAGCTTGTGCGCACTGGTGGACAGCGCATACGTGCACCCCGCAAGACATACTCGTCCCGAGATGCACGATTTTCCGACATAACAAATAGGTTAGCTTGCCACCTTCATATTATGCTAATAGTAGTCCTTATGTGGGCCTAGTACCGTTATCTCACCGTATCATAAGTTTTTGACATAATATGATGCTCAATCCGTGCTCTGTTCCCAACGCGGCTCTGATACCATGTGTGAGAGCTCTGATGCCATGTGAAACGGCTCAGATACCACGCTGAGACGGCCCCACGGGACCTCGTCGGGTGGTGCCGTGTTATGCGGCACCCAACAGCACACGGGTTGATGAACATACATCATATTACATAAATAGTTTGCGGAAGCGTACAAGATTGTTTTACAAATAAGTATATCAGAGTAAACTACAGCGGAAGACTATCACTCTCACGAATCATATCTAAACTAACAACAAAGAAACGGTCCAGCCCGCGGACGTTTCTTACTAGCAACACGAGGACAATCTGCAGCGGCGAGGATGCTCTTAGAGTAGGCACTCGGAGGTTCCCGAGTCTCATCGGCACCCCTTCTCATAATCAGCGAGTCAATTACCTGCAAAACAACTCGGATAGCATCCGTGAGCATAACGCTCAGCAAGACTTAACCGTCACCCTAAACATGAAACTCTAAGTGAGGTTATGAACCTAACATAGGATGGCATAAGCATAATTAACTCGCCTAAAAGTGAATCCTTACTTTCAAGTATTAATTGCAGCATTTTAAGTAACCCTGGGCACGCTACATCGGGAGTCCACAATCAAACAAGAAACGTTTTCCCCCGATGTAAATTGCTCATGGCATAAAAGAATCGAGTTTGCACTAGCCTATTCATCGAGATCCAATACAACACTAGTATAATACTTCACATCAATATGATTAGTTCCTTTCTCATGCAAGTTCTTACTACGTCATGACTGTGAGAACAAGTATGCTCGGTCCATTCCGCGAGCGACGGTGTTTCGAATCAATAACACCCGGACTACACGACACGTACGCCCGTACTCAACGTTGCCTACAACAACCATCACTGACGTCGTACGTGGCAGCCTTTCCCCCGTTTCACCCCCGCTGAATCGATCAAGTCGCCCCGTACAGTAGCTACTCTCATGGTGCACCTTCCGACGTGAGATGTCATGAGAATATTCCCCACATACTGCACACCGGCCGTCCGCCTGAGGCGACCCGAAAAGTCCCAACGACAGCTTCCCGAGGTACATCGGTTTACTGGGTCCCATATAGCCAGCATGAGTCCGGTACACAACTCAAACTTGTTCAACAGGGCCGCATACGGATCGGTCCTTGACCGACATGGACAGGTCTACAGCACCCAGGCCCCTATGTCCTGCTGCTCCTACAACCTTCCGGTCTCAATTTTAACTTGCTAATTCAATTACGAACCAATCCCGTATGCCCCTGTTGTTCCTAAATCTGCGAGTAGCATCTCACCACTCGACTTCTACCGAACCGTACTTAAGCATGGCAGTTCTACACGGTGAAAGACACCTACCCAATACTCCATGGGTCATTTGGCTATGCAAGAGGAGTATCAATCACTAGACCTAATGCACAGTTCATATCTTGACCGAAAGTGAGTATAAAATAAAAACTTAACAGCTGTTAAATGCAAACCGGAGCTTGCCTGTTTTGCAGGGTAGTCGTATATAACAGTTAGTGTCCTTGCAGATCCACCCTTGACTCTCCGGAGCTTGATCCACTTTGATGAATCACTCCTTTGAGTCCCCTTCGTTGTGGTTCCTATTGAAATGCATATGCACATATTTTATAGAATGTAATGGAAAGAAGTTATAGAATTACTTTCTTAAGAACAGAGGTTGTGTGGAAAAGCCAAGCATGGCTTGGTTTGCCTCTGTGGTGCAAAGAACAGAATTAAACTAATTTGACCTTAAGGCCCTTAGCTATACACTAACCCTTTTCTCTAATGAACATAATAGATAAGCTGAAAAGATTTGAGTGCAACTGAAGAACAAGAACTCCAATGGCCTCAAAACTTTTACAGCAGGTTCTATACTACCTAAGGATTTAGCCTGCCAAATTGCAGCTAATGTGGAGTCATATTGTGTCCCCCATAATTCTCACAATATCTCTTATGTATTTTTCCCTTATACATAAGTATGGAGAATAAGAACAGGGAGTTCCAGGACTTATCTTGGGCTGATAATTTACATGTGAGTTTTTGATCACATGAGAGTCATCTGGTCCAAAATTCAGCCCTTTTACTTGGGTAGTTCTCCCAGAACAATTCTTTAAGCATTTGTACTCAATAGAATTAATTCTGTAGTAATGTGCATTTTCATGCCCAACTAAGTGAACTAAAATTCCAATTATGTCCCAGAGAGCTTGCCTAAATTGTCCTATGATTTTTGGAGCTAGGGATTGCTCAGAACAGATTTTTGAAGTGGGAAACATTTTCTGAAAATGTTTCTGGACTCTTATGAACACAGCAGATTGTTTTTTAGCAAATCCCTACTCAAATAATCTTCAAATGAGCTGAAAATTTCCTATGAGGTCAACAATATGCTAAAGAATATTCTGGAAAAATTTGGGTATTTTTGGATAAACCAAACTCCCTCTATAATTATTTTTCAGAAAACCTTCCAAGAATTTTCCAGAATTAAATAATTCGTTTCATACAAATTGGGTTGTACCTCTGGATAGTACTCTCTTAAAGGACTCCAACAAAATTTATCTCACTATTTTTGGAGCTTCCTACACCAAGTTATGCATTTTACAAGTTTGCACAACTCTCTGTTTGATTTTAAACAGCACAGTCGTGCGTGGGGCCCACAGGTCAGGTGCTTCTTCAACCTCCCGCCAGAGCCCGCGGGTGCACACCAGCAGAAAACTTGGCATGGCTCGTTCTCCCTCATTTCTCCACCAAATGAGCTCCGGTTTCGCCCTACATGCTCCTGGGAACGTGGCGCAGCTGCCGGGCAAGGTTTCCCCGCATGAAAACGGCTGTAGGTGGGTCGGCACCGGCGGGGCGGCTCGGGAGCTCGACATGGACGCGTTCCAGCGTGCCCAAGGCATCTCCCGGTGAGCTATGATGTCCTACAGCATCCCTATGGTTCTAGGAACATGGAACGGGGATCAGATCATGCAGGAAGTGGCTGCAACCTAGTCCTCACCGTGGACCATGGCAGTTTTGGCCGCCGGCGATGATTTCTCGTCGCCCGGGGCCTAGGAGGGTCGGTTTCCTTTGGTTTTCGGTGTGGGAGGGCGCTAGGGCATCTAGTTGCTGTGGTTTGAATTGTAGGAGGTGTGATCAATCGGTTTGGGAGAATTTCCCGAATTAAACACATGCTGTTTTATACGTGCACCGGTGCCAAAACTCGAATTTCGGCGAGCCGGCGTCGGGGGAGAGCAAGAGGACGACGGGATGAGGATCAGTACCTCCTGGCGCACCTCTGTGACCTCTTGAGCCTGCCGGAGAGGCGCTGGGCTGGCCGGGAGACAGGGGCAATGGAGCAGCGCCGGTGAAGGAAAAACAGCGCCCTGCTGATCATGAGGAGAGGAAGCAACTGCTGTTGGCTTGGTCCGAGGAGGGAGAGATAACGTTGCTGAAGCGGTGAGAACCCACCCTGGGGCGCCAACGCGTGGAGGCCGGCAGCAGGAGCTGGCACGGCAAGCTCCTCTGTGGCGCTCGCGAGATGTTCGGGAAAATTTCCCACCGAGAGCAAAACTTAGTGAGTAAGTTTCCTCTTTTAGCTCAATGACATGTGGGTCCCACTCCACATGTACCTCCCAAATATCTGTTCAAGCTGATCTTTTCAATCCCCAGAATGCTAAAATTTAAAAAGGTGGGCTAGAATTTGAATTCTTCAAATTCAGTTTGAATTTGCAAGACTAAATCTGAATTTGGTTTAAGTTTGCAAATTCTCCTCTTTAACTCCTTTTTGAGCCCACCCTTCAATTGAAAAGTTGGTGATAACCTTTTCCCTAAAAACTCAACTATATGGCTGCATGTTAATTCAAAGTTTTTGGGTCACCATATGTGTGAACTTTGAATTTTTAAATCTGAATTTTAAACTCACATGCAAAGAGGTATTTAACTCCTTATTGGTCCAACACTTTTAAGTAAAAAGGTGAACCTCATGTTGGATGTTCATCCATGTATTACTTTACATGAAGAAAAGTTTTAGCAAGTCCCATTTTTCATGTCTTGGCCACACATATGAACTCAAACTTTAGTTTTTTATTTATACACATTTTTGGGACTTTTACAAAATCCTGGTCGAGCTGAAGCTAGAGTAGCACCTTGCGGTCACCTCAGCCAAATCCTAGTGGTGATTATCAACCCAGTGAGCCGAGCTCCGGAGTTCGGCCATCGCCGGTGAAAACGGCTCGGGTCGCCGGTGAAGTCTAGTTTCCCGGCGATCTCCGGCCAAGTGGAGGGCAGTGATAGCTTCCTCATGCCCCAGTGGTGCTTTGCGACCCACTGGTTGATCGTGTTCACTGCCGAGAGGAGCTAGCACCGTTGGACCCGAGCTCATCTTTCGCCTCCGCCGTCGCCGACTAGGTTTCCGGCGATGTCGAGGTCCGAGAAGGTGCCCGGCGTGTGCGCCATGCTCCAAGGATCACGTAGGAAGAAACCGCATAAAAAATTAGGCAGTAGCGGCCGAGAATGAACCATGCCACCGTCGCTGGACGTCGCGCGCCCGGGCGCAGGTGGGAGGTAGACGAAGGCACTGTGCATGGGATCCACGTGCAGTGTTTTAAACATTTCCAGATTTTCAGATTTAGTTCAAACTTCAAACCCACATAACTTTGGCTAGGAAACTCCAAATCGAGTGAACCAAATTTTGTTGGATTCAGCTCGCTGAGTAATTTCCAACAAATCAAGTTTCACTTCATGAAAATCCTTAGTTATCCAGAATTAATTCTTTAAAATATAAATTATTTAGAATTTTATCTGGAGAACTCTTTGGAGGAAATTTATGAAATTTTGCTGAGATGTTCACCAAAATATCCCTGAGCTACCATAAAAATTTCAGATCCATTTGAGCTCATTTGATCCACCTAATGGTGTGATTAATAAAACTGTTCCAGAGAAAATAGAAAATGTCCAGAAACATTTTCAGAATTTCTCTGAAATTGTTTAGCTCATATTTTCAGAATCTCTATTAGAACCCTTTGAAAATCTAGTTTTCAGAAAGTCATGGGTTGCTCCATGAAAATTACTAGAACACCCTAGGAGCTCCAATTAAGGTCAAGTACATAATTATTTGGGGAGAGCTCAAATAAGCTTTGCTGCAAATGAAACTTGGCCAAGTCTCTGTTTAGGTTGTAACCAAACCACAGTAAAAATTTCAGAGTCATTGGGTCTGTCTAATAAGACTTATAGTCTTCACAAGTTTAAATTCAATTCAAATGCATTTAAATTTATACATATACATGTTATCTCATGCAGTCGCTAAGGTTGAGGAGGAACCCGAAGTCTTAGACTTCGTCACTCCGGAAGAGCAGCTAGCCTACGACCAAGAGCAGCAAGGCAAACTCCGGTTTGCATTAACCCTTTTTATAAAGTTTTATTGTTTTCAGAACTTACTTTGAGCACCACTTACTTCTTGCATTAGAGTCTTGTTTAAAACCCAATTGCATAGACAAGAAAACCATGGGTTGGGATTATGATTGAAAACCCGTTTTGCTACTGCAATGCTAAGATAGAGTAGGATTCGGTACAAGTTGAGTAGTTGGAACTACTCGCGAGGATAGGATAGAGGCACTCAACTTGGGTAAAGATAGCAAATGAAACACATGGCAAGAAAAATGAGAGCGAGCGGAGAGTAAGGGCAGCAGGACTTTGGGGCCTGGGTGCTATAGCTCCACTTGTGTCGATTGAGGACCGAGCCGTGTGCGGGCCTGTTGAACAAGCTAGAACAGTACCGAAGACCTACCGGCTATATGGGAACCGGGAAACCAATGTAACTCGGGTAGCTGGGTGTTGAGGCATAGCTGGTCGTTCAGAGGGTAGGTTGAGAGCTCGAGGTGTAAATCGGCTGGCGGCACTGTGGATGCGCGCGCAGAGACCTCTTGCTCGGGACGATTGGACCGGTTCAACATTTGGCCAATGGGTGAAAGGTGGTTGCGTACGACATCCGTGATGGTCGCTTTAGGCAACATCGAGTACGGGCGTACGTAACGGGTTATTCGGGTAACCCTACAGGTGTAAATCGATTATAATCGCTGTCCCTCGCGGTCAGTGAGTACCACTTTTTCACTGTACCGTGACGTAGAAAGAACAGGCTAGATACATGTTAAAAGTTTGCTGATTTGAAAGATATACTTTGCTTGTTAATGCCTTGTTGTAGTTTAGAGCTAATTAAAGTTCTTTTCAACTTTGGGCAAAGAACATGAGGGAAATGTGTTTCTTGTTTGATTGCGGCTCTCTCATGTGCCTTAGCGTAAGGTTCTCCACAACCTGCTGCTAAAACTTGAAAGTAAGGTTCCACTAATTAGGTGAGTCCTTTGCAACTTATTTTACCTCATGTAACCTATCACCCTTCATGTAGAAGTTTCATGTATAGGAGAGACGGGTCAGTCTTGCTGAGCCATCGTGCTCACTGCTTGTGTTTGAAGCTTTTGAAGGGGTTTATGAGGGACTCCCGAGGAGGAGACAGAACCTCAGGAGGGAAACCCCATCGAGTGGGAGTCATGCATGCCGCCATGATAGTGTTTGTGCATGCTAGCGGGGACACGTCCACGGGCTGAATGTGAACTCGATGTGTAGTCTACGTCCGTGAGTGTAGACGGGGCATATTTTGTTGTACAAATGTTCATAAACCTGTTTATGTAATAAAACTTTGCTTCCACTTTGTATCTTTGATGTGCGTTATCCGGTGCTGTGCAACGCAGCACTACTCAGCGTGATCCTGGCTCGACAAGACCGTGGGGTCGTGTCAGCGTGGTATCAGAGCTCGCTTGAGGTTTAACGCACTACAAAGGTCATCTTTTTCAAAAAAAAATCGGTGACGAACGAGTTAGTAGCCCATATAAGGATGTTATGAGTGTATAGAAAGTGGCATACTAACCTATTTGATTATGTCGGAAAATTGTGCATCTCGGGACGCTTTATGTCTTGGGGGTGCACGTAAGCGCTGTCCACCAGTGCGCACAAGCTGAAGGGTGGAGCCCCACGGGTGGCAGGTAACCTGACCCGCTTTAATATCCTCTACGACTCTTCATGTCGTTTGGGGTATTAGAGCAACGTCTTTACCTGGCATGCTTCGGGCAATTTGGGAGACCCTGTCACGTGGTCAGTTACGTGAACACGTAGCTCAAGGCGTGCTTGGCTTGAGAACATCCGGGCGAGTGATGACGGCCGGGTGTACGAACTGTATGGATACCGGGCTCGATGTGCAGCCGAGTCTGATGATTGTTTGAGTTATCTGCAGGTAGTCTAACTACAAAATGGTAGACGTGTAGCATCCGTGTGCGAGTGACGTTTAGTGCCACTGGACTAACGAAGCCGGCTAAGTCTGGTATAGGTTTTTCTTTGTGAGGACGTAGTACCGACATGCTCTGGTGACGCATTGACGTCAAACCCTACTAAATGAGCAACTGCATTGTAAAACTTCAAAGTTTTAATCCAGAGTACTAAAACTTGATGTATCTCCTTCCCTTAATCAGGATATTCAAAGTTAACTGGTTTTTAACTTATAGGATACTAAGGACAGAGTCCCCTGTTTTCAGCTGAATTAAGGCTGATGTTAATCACAGGTTAGAGGTTGAGTTCTTTCGAGTTTGGGGTCATATGATACATTTATGGAAATCTTTGGAAGAGCTTTACAACTTTTCTGTTGAAGTCCAGAGGTTTTTCATCACTTAACCAATCGAAAAATGCAGTAGAGTTGAAACTGTCCAGAAAAAAGGGCAGAGTAAACACTCTCTGTAACTCTCTGTAAATTGAGCATAACTTCCTGCATAAAAATCCAATAATAGAAAATGAGATAGTTCTGAAAAGTTTAAGAGATGGGTTACAACTTTGTAACATAAAGTTTGTCAGATTTGGAGTAGAAGTAACTGGAATTCTTGGATCAAATCAGTACCTCAAGTAGGGAGGTGCTGTCCAATTTTCTCCAGAAATTTTGTTAACTTTGACAACTCATAACTTTTGGACCAGTACAGATCTTAGGCCAAGCAAATACTTTCTGGAAATCTATTGAAGTTAGCTTTAATTTTTATGTTGAGCTCCAGAATTGGTTTTGCCTTTAGGATGGTCTAAATCAGGTTGAAATGGAAACTGGTCGGGGCTGTCATATTGGACAGCAGATCAGCAGTCAAATTTGTTTAAGTTTGAACCATGTTCCAAGTTTTATGAGTTCAATGACATGCTTTATGTTATAACTCAAAGCTTTACTGTTCAAATAAATATTTGACATTTTGCAAATATGTTTCTACAGATGACAGCGGATAGACAGTTGGAGAACGGATGGGTGGTGTCCCACTGTTCTCACCACAGCGGCTATCCGGAAGCATTGAGGCAAATGCTTCAATATTTCGGGTATAGCAAGAAGCCACAGTACTTCGCCAAGGAAGAAGGCGAGGAGGGGAACAAGACATGGACGATCCATGTTGAAGTTCCTGCAGGGCCTACGCCACCCGGTTGGGTGCCGTTCACCCTTACGGTGAGAGGTAGACAACCAGAGGGAATGTGGCAAGTGGCAGCCCGCAACACCATGTCGCGTTTCTGCCAACTACACGTGAGAGCTATGGAGGGCACTCCATACGTGCTCATTTCGGTGGAGGGATGGGCTAATAATGTGTGGGAAGGGAGGTACATGGAGGCAACAGATCCAGGTTGCCCAAGGTACAACCCCGCGGAGGCGAACCTCAGCCTCCAGATAAAGGCGGGAAAGACCGTGATGGACAGCCAAGCTGTTCATACAGAATGTCTCGCCATGAAGCTCAAGGAGAGCAACAGCCCTGGAGATCATTTCGAGAGTGCTCACAGCGCACTCCGCAATGTTCTCCTTCCGACTATTAAGCGACTGAACGAACAATATAATCAGTTGCATCGTCTGAAGAAGGCGAAGAAGAAAAGCCATGTCGACATCACGGTTTTGCGACAACAGGTGAAGGATCTGACCCAGCAGAACTAGGTCCTTACTCAAGTGTGGGACGATGCTATTGAGGAGGGGCAAGGTTGCGAAGAGGATTACAACCAAGCCATGGACAAGATGCACGTGTTGCAGGACCTCGTACCTCCGTTAATGGGCATACCGGTGGTAGGTGCTGTACCTGTGGTTTTGGGTCTTCCGGCAATGGGAGAACCTGAGCCGGAAGAGGAGGTTGTGGACCCAGAGCCAGCAGCAGAGGTACCGGAGGAGGACGACTCGCAGGAGGTCGAGTTCTACTCCGAGTTGTAGGTTACCGTTGCCAAGTAGGGCGACGAGGGTGGTAGAAGAAAAACTTTTATAATCGGTGGCATGTCGTGTAGACAGTAGGGTATGCATAGGTAGTGATGACATGAGCACGACTTCTCGAAGACCCGAGAATAATGTATCTTGTATAAAGTTTATGCTTTACCAATATATGTGAATGTTGTGCAAATTATTCATGTGTCACTTCAATACCTGCTGTTTCAAATGGAATTTTAAGTAAGACATGTGCTGATCGCTGCTGTTTTGAATTTCAGAATGACACGCACTCGTGCCAACCCAGACGTTGGGGGTTCCAGTCATTGTGGAGAAACCTACCATCAGCCTCCCGAAGATTCCTCGGGACAGCAACAGCAACAACCACCACCTTCACCGCCAACGGTTACTTTGGCTGACATCGTGGTGGCGATGGCGGGATATCACCAGCAGCACACGGAGTTGCTGCAAACCCTCATTGCGAATACGTCTCGACCAGAGAGGCGTCAAGATCATGAGGAGCGCCAACAGAGCTCCTAGTCTGACTTTCTGGCCACTCATCCCCCGGTATTCTCAAGGGCGGATGAACCCCTTGATGCGGTCAACTGGCTCCGCACGATGGAGATGAAGTTCGGGCTGCTCAAAGTGAGTGAGCAGCGCAAGACTCAGTTCACAGTCCAACAGCTCCAGGGATCCGCGAGCACGTGGTGGGCGAACTACTATGCTTCACAGCCCACCGAGCGAGTTATGACCTGGGCGGAATTCCGGACGGCCTTCAGGGTCTATCACATACCGCCGGGTCTCATGAAGAGGAAGACGCAGGAGTTCTTACGCCTGCAGCAAGGGAGCCAGAACGCGCTGGAATACTCTAGGGCTTTCAATGATCTTGCGCTCTATGCTTCGTATCACACGGATACCGACGAGAAGCGGCGGGATCATTTCTACCAGGGGCTTAACCCGCTCTTGAAGGACAAGCTGGCGATGTTCAATCGCGGCAGCCTCAACGATATAATTGATGCTGCGATTGTTCAGCAGGACTCCAGCAAGGAGTTAGCGGCAGCGGAAAGGAAGTGAAGCGCGCCGCAAAGCAGCGGAGAAGGAGGTGGTCCTTCTCAAAAATATCGGATGGTGAATCGCCCACCATCGGGTCCACGCTGGCAGCCACCACAGAGACCGATGCCATTCCGCAGTCGGCCATATTCTCCACCGGCATTCTGGCCGGCAATGCCAGTACCACCTACGCCGCAACAACAGCAGCAGCGGGTGATGCCGCATGCGTATGCACCTCAGCAGCGCATACCGGGCTTTCGTTCCCCAAGCACCGGTCAAGCAGCAGCCACATGCTACAAATGTGGACGTCCAGGACACTTCGCCAACAATTGTCCTGAGAGGAAAGGCAGCGGAGTTGCACCGCAACTTCCGGGGAGGAATCAGCCCCGGAACCCCACTAATGCGTGGCGGGCAAACCCTAGGCCCGGCACCGTCCACCAACTTGCCATAGAGGACGTGCCGGAGGGTGAACCAATCTTTGCAGGTATGTTCCAACTCCACCAGCATCTTGCTATAGTATTATTTGATTCAGGCGCCACGCATAGCTTCATTAGCCAAGCTTTTATTGCTAAATACAGCTTGCAAATACTACACACCGATAGTCCATACTTGATTTGTTCACCGGGTGGGAAGATTTCAGCAAGCATGATGGTCCAAAAAGCGCCATTATGCTTAGAGGGTAGAGTATATCCTACGTCTCTCATAGTTCTAGAGGGACAAAAGGTCGATGTCATCTTAGGGATGTCGTGGTTAACCTTCCAAGGCACTGTTTTAGACACCGTCCTCCGAATTGTGCACTTGAACTCAGAAGTGCACGAATCTCATTCCTTATTTCTGGACAGTCCAGAAATAAAACTTCCAAGTGTGTATCAATCCACAACCATCAGATTGGATAACATTCCAGTAGTCCGTGAGTTCCCTGACGTGTTCTCGGATGATTTACCGGGATGCCGCCCAACAGAGAGGTGGAGTTCAAGATTGAACTTGCACCGGGAACCGTGTCAATATCCCGAAGGCTGTATAAAATGGTGCCCAAGGAATTGGCTGAACTGAAGACACAGCTAATGGACCTGCTGGAGAAGGATTTTATTAGGCCGAGCTCCTCGCCATGGGGCTGTTCAGCATTATTCATGAAGAAGAAAGATGATACGTTGCGGCTGTGCGTGGATTATCGTCCATTACATGCCGTAACCATCAAGAATAAGTACCCGTTGCCACGGATCGACATGTTGTTTGATCAGTTGGTCGAGGCAAAGATTTTTTCCAAGATGGACTTAAGATCCGGGTACCACCAGATTAAAATACGGGCTGAGGATATTCCGAAGATGGCTTTCTCGACGAGGTACGGACTTTATGAGTACCTGGTCATGTCCTTCGGCCTCACCAATGCTCCAGCTCACTTCATGTATTTGATGAACTCGGTATTCATGCAGGAGCTGGACAAGTTTGTCGTGGTCTTCATCGACGACATATTGGTATATTCCAAGTCGGAGGAAGACTACAAGAAACATCTGCGTATAGTCTTGCAACGGCTGCGGGATCACAAGCTATACCTGAAATTCAGCAAGTGCGAATTCTGGATATCGCAAGTGCCATTTCTCGGGCATATTTTCTCAGCGAAGGTCATCGCTGTAGACCCGAGTAAAATCACACAAGTGCTTTACTGGAAATCCCCGAGGACTGTTCACGAGGTACGGAGTTTCCTCAGACTCGTGGGATATTATCAAAGGTTCATTCCGAACTTCTCGAAGATTGCCAAGCCTATGACAGAGCTGCAGAAAGAAGGCTACCAAATATGTTTGGAGTCCAGCATGTGAAGCAGCATTCAAGTCATTAGTGAAACACCTAACATCAGCACCGGTTTTGGCGCAGCCAGACACAACAAAACCGTTCGATGTGTACTGCGATGTATCCGGCATTGGGCTCGGATGTGTGCTGATGCAAGACCGAAGAGTGGTCGCGTATGGATCACGGCAGCTCAGAAACCATGAGCAGAATTATCAAACTCATGACTTGGAGCTCGCTGCCGTGGAACTCGCACTTAAAATGTGGAGGCACTACCTACTCGGTAACCTCGTACATTTATATACCGACCACAAAAGCCTCAAGTACATATTCACTCAGAAGGAGCTGAACATGAGGCAGCTGTGACGCCCCGGTTCTGTGGAAAACCATGGAACCTGGAACTGATGCGTATGTGTGCCCAGGATGTTCATCACACATACACATATATATCCACAAACTGAATTCAGAATATATATAACCACGAATAACAAGGTTTATTACAATGTCTCATGACTCTTGGACTCATGCTAGCAGCGGAAGTCTAATCTTAGCAGCGGAAGTCTTCTAAATTATTGCGGAAGCAAACTAAGCAGCAGCAGCGGCTCCATCTCTACTCCATCCCCACAGGCAAGGTTGAGGACAGATTACACGCCTAATGCTCCACGGGGTCTTCATAGTATTCTTCTCCTGTTGCTGATGATGAAGTAATAATGCAAGTTTGAGTACAATGATGTACTCAGCAAGTGCGGGAAAATATGATATGTAGCTCACAACAAGGAAGGTATAAAAAGGCTCATTGCAGAAAGCAAAGTTTATTTCTCAAAACACGATAAAAGCAGGAACTTAACTTTAAGTGAATGTAATCCTAACATGTATTAAAATACCAACATACCTCCATTATGTTTCATCACTTTCCATGTCCCAATCAGACATTAATCTTTTCAACTTTGCTCACAAATACCTTCTCGTATTTGCTACCATCTCACTAATACCATCTCGTATTCGCTACCATTTCATCTCATAAACAATTCCGTCTAAAACCAAGACCAATCTCGTTGCCATGACTCAACAGTCATGCAACCAATCTTATCACCCGGACTCAACAGTCCCGAACACCAAACCATAACCAAACCAAAAACCAAACCATAACCGAATACCATCCCATCCCATCCCAAAATCCATACGAACAAATCATGGAAGTTGGCCAGGCGCTCGTGACCATATGCTCGGCTATCATGATAGTTTTAAGACTCTGCAGAGTTTGTACCACTTTACTCACAAGTTTGTGATTTATCACCCGTCGGCGACTGCAGAAACCTCCATTATACCAGTACACAACCGTCGGTGTATGGCCAAGAGATCACAAAATAGCCTTTACAAAGGGGCTACTAGATTTATGGACTCACTAAGGTTTCACCGACAGGCTAGAATCTCCAATTCTCCCACCCACGGGCCCCCTCTTGTGCCATGCAGTTCCCAGGGCAGCCCTCACTCGACTCCCATTCCCAACGCCTTCCACGGTCCATAACAATCTAGTAACTTACCTAATTACTCAGCTCAGCCGCACCCATACTTGGCCTTGTGGTGGCATTGTTATCCTGGCATGTGCTCGCATGAACCGGTCCTTAGTTCTACGGCAAGTAACCACCATCTCATTCTACATCGTTCACAAACCCAGGCTTGCCTAGATCTCCCTCCGATTCACGTTCATTAACAACATCAGTTTCTCATTATTCGTACGAGTGCGGTTAGCTAGACACATCTATCTCGCCTCCCATATCCCATGGACTCGGCGAAGCATAAAAGCAGAAACCATATCCGACTCATAAACTTCCCTGGTGACAAGTGTGGTTTGACAAAACTAGTAAACTCCTATAAAAGGGTTTCCCACCATGTTGACTCAAGCACTCACACCTTTTCGCAACAAAACAGTTTTCCAAAACATAGGATCAATATGGTCAAGGGGTACTTGCCTTATTCTTGTGGTTCCTGTTGTTCAAATTGTTGCTATTGTAGTCCTTCGTAGGCAGCCCCCTGAGCTTTTCCTTCTATATGCGATCACACACATACAAGATTCATAGCAATCAATCATCATGCACAAACTCTACTTTAAGAATGCAATGATGCATATGCATGCTAATCCTATGATGCAGTTTTATTAGATCAGTTCGTACGTGTTCTTGCATGTTTGCATGGGTTTTACGATGAACAGAGCTGTTCGGATCAAATGTGGACGTGGCGATGATGTCATTACAAGATCTAGATCACACCGATCAACAAGTGATCTGTCCACGAAAAAGCTTCTGTTCGAAAGGATCGAAGAACAGATGCAAAGAAAACGCGATGATGTGGTCAGTTGGTATTGGATACCTACCTTACTTTCTTTGGGTCCTTCCTCATATCGTCGGCTCTTCTCCGGCGATGGCAATCATCTCTGGGCTCGTCGGTAATCTCTCTGGTTGTCAAACTATGGTGAAGGGTTTAGCTCGGCGAGTTTGGGGCTAGGGCTTCTAAAAAGGTGTTATGACCAAGGGGTTGTTTCGGGTTCTATTTATAATCGGGAAGAGAAGAGTCCTAATCTGATTGGATTTCGAATAAGAGTCCTATTCAAATTGTTTTTGGATCCTAACAACTTATCTTTAGTTGATTTGGTGCTGTAGCAACGTGAAATTCTTGTCGGTTACCTCCCGTACCGGTATTCCCACGCGTACAGAAGCAAAACTGCTTCAAATATCATCACCCTCATGGTGATGAGCTCCGGAAGCTCCATGTGTCCTGCGGGGATCTGGCTCCTTTTTTCCGTAGAGACAAGCTCCGGTTGTGCCGCGTGTCAAGCGGGCGAGACCTCCCTCTCCTCAGAGGTGAGCTTCGCGTGCGCCACACGTCCTGGCGGGCCGGACCTCCCTCTCTGCGGAGGCGAGCTCTGCGTGTGCCACGTGTCTATTGGGTCGGGACCTCCCTCTCTTCAGAGGCGAGCTCCACGTGCGCCACGTGTCTGGTGGGCCGGGACCTCCCCTCTCAACAGAGGCGAGCTCCGTGAACGCCACGTGTCAGTTCCGGACCTCCCTCTCTCTTCAGAGGTGGCTACGAGTGTGCCATGTGTCAATTCCGAACCTCCCCTCTCTTCGGAGGTGAGCTCTGAGAATTCCACGTGTGAAGCAACGCCGAATCTTCCTTTCTTCTCGGAGACGAGCCCCGAGGTCGACACGTGTCCAATAGTGACGGACCTCCCGGAGATGAACTCCGGAGGTGAAACGTGTCCGGTAGTGACGGACCTCCCAGAGATGAGCTCCTGAGGTGACACGTGTCCAATAGGACCGGACCTCTCGGAGGTGAGCTCCGAGAGCGACACGTGTCTGGCGGGGGCCGGACCTCTCGGAGGTGAGCTCCGAGAGTGACACGTGTCCCAAGCGACTGGTCCTCTCTTTTCCTCGGTGACTAGCTCTGAAGCCAACACGTGTCCTACGGGACTGGCCTCGCTCCTTGCAGAGGCTAGCTCCGGGGGCAACACGTGTCCCACGGGGTCTGACCTCTCCCGCTTCGCGGGGATGAGCCTCGAGCCTGCCACGTAGCCAGTTTAGCGGCGGACCTCTCCTCTTTGCGGGGATGAGCTCCGAAGGCGCCACGTGGCTAGCGGGCCGCGGGTATTGTCTTCGGCGCTCTCTGTGAACTGGAATTGGCTTTTCTTGGCTATCTTTTTTATTCCTTTTCTGTTCCTTTTTATTTTTAGAATGTTTTTCTACATGAAACATGAATACATGGAGAACCCGAAAATGGGGGTGTCACAAATCTACCCCCCTTAAATTCAATCTCGCCCTCGAGATTCGTTAGTAGAGAATAGATGAGGAAACTCTGTCTTGATATCTTCTTCACATTCCCATGTAGCTTCTTCTTCCGTATGATGGCTCCATTGTACCTTGCACCAACGGATCACTTTGTTCCTCGTGACCCTTTCCTTTACGTCCTAAATTCGGACAGGGTGCTCCGCATATGTCATATCCTCTTGAAGTTCAAGCTCATCCATAGGTACCTTCTCTTCCGGCACTCTCAAGCACTTCTTAAGCTAGGATACATGAAACACGTCATGTACGTCGGAGAGGTGCATCGGGAGCTCTAGTTGATAGGCTACTTCCCCTCGCTTGTCCAAAATCTTAAATGGCCCGATGTAGCGAGATGCTAGCTTGCCTTTGACGTTGAAACGTTGTTGGCCACGGATAGGCGATACCTTATAGTATACGAAGTCTCCTACTTTGAAAGTCAACTTCCTTCGCCTATTCTCCACATAGCCTTTCTGGCGTGACTGTGCAGCCTTCAAGTTCTCCCGTATTGCTTGGACTTGCTTCTCAGCCTCTTGCAGTACTTCTGGTCCAAACACTTGGTTATCTCTGGTCTCGTTCCAAAACAGCGGCGTTCTACACCGTCTCCCGTACAATGCTTCAAAAGGCGACATCTTCAAGCTAGCTTGATAGCTGTTGTTATAGGAGAATTCAGCGTATGGTAAACTCCTATCCCAACTACGCCCATGTTTCAAGGCACAAGCTCTCAACATGTCCTCCAAAATTTGGTTTGTCCTTTCGGTTTGCCCATCGGTTTGCGGGTGGTGGGCGGAGCTAAAATCCAGTCGTGTACCCATAGCTTTCTGCAGCTTCCTCCAAAATCTAGAGGTAAACTGAGAACCCCGATCTGAGACTATCCTCTTCGGGACTCCATGGCGACACACGATTTGCTCCATGTACAACTCGACTAGTTGTGCAACGTTGTACTTGATCATTATGGGAAGAAAATGGGCGGTTTTCGTCAATTGGTCCACGATAACCCAGATTGAGTCGTAACCCGATCGAGTACGTGGCAATCCGACGATGAAATTCATATTGATGTCTTCCCACTTCCAATCGGGTACCTTCAAGGGTTGCAACAGTCCAGCAGGTCTTTGATGTTCGGCCTTCACCCGTTGGCATGTGTCGCATAGGGCAATATATTCAGCTATGTCCCTCTTCATACCATCCCACCAATAACAAGTCTTCAAGTCCTTGTACATCTTGGTACTTCCGGGATGTATGGAATAAAGTGAGTCATGTGCCTCTTTTAATATCGTGTCGCGGATGCGCTTCACTTTAGGCACAGAAATCCTTTTTCCTACCCAAAGCGTACCCTTCTCATCTTCCTTGAAGTCCTTTTCTATTCCTTGTTGGATTCTTTCCTTGATCTCCTTGATCTCCTTATCCGTAGCTTGGCCATCTCTTATTTCTTGATCCAATGAAGGGTGGAGTTCCATCACTTCCATCTCGTTCAAGAACCCGAGATGTAACCGTTCGAACTCCTTTCGTAGCTCGGGCGGTAGCTCCCGAACCGTGAGTTGGTGACATGCTCCCTTCCGGCTCCGTGCATCAGCTACTACATTGGCTTTTCCGGGGTGATAGTTGATTGCAACATCATAATCCTTGATGAGTTCCAACCATCGACGTTGCCTCAAATTCAAATCCGTTTGAGTGAATATGTACTTGAGGCTTTTATGATCCATATAGATCTCACATCGATGGCCAAGGATATAATGTCTCCAAATCTTTAATGCATGCACCACAGCTGCAAGTTCCAAGTCATGCGTGGGGTAACTGAGCTCGTATTTCTTTAATTGTCATGAGGCATAGGCTACCACTTGTCCTTTTTGCATGAGCACACATCCAAGCTCTTGTCTGGATGCGTCACAATATATGTCGAAGCTCTTGCTTACGTCCGGCAATACAAAAACCGGCGCTGTGGTTAGTCTTTTCTTGAGCTCCTCAAAACTCTCTTGGCATGCTGGTGTCCATTGGAAGGCTTTTCCCTTTGTTAACAACTCCGTCATAGGCTTTGCTATCTTAGAGAAGTCCTTGATGAACCGGCGGTAGTATCCTGCCATCCCAAGAAAACTCCAAATCTCCCACACGTTTTGCGGTTGGTTCCACTTCAGAACATCTCCCACTCTTCCGAGATCAACCGATACTCCTTCCTCGGAGATAATGTGGCCTAGGAAGGATATCTCCTTTAGCCAAAATTGACTTTTGCTGAGCTTGGCATACAACTGATGCTCTCGCAGCTTCTGCAATGTCAATCTCAAATGTTCTTCATGTTCCTCCTCACTTTTCGAATACACCATGATGTCATCGATGAAAACCACGACGAACTTATCCATGTACTCCATGAAACCTTGTTCATGAGGTACATGAAGTATGCAGGTGCGTTCGTTAACCCAAAAGACATCACGGTATATTCATACGAACCATACCGTGTTCGAAATGCAGTCTTGGGTATCTCGGAGAGCTTAATCTTCAGCTGGAAGTATCCCGACCGAAGATCAATTTTGGAGAAGACCCAAGATCCCTTCATCTGGTCGAACAGATCCTCTATACGGGACAGAGGGTACTTGTTCTTGATCGTCACCTCATTGAGAGACCTATAGTCCACGCACATCCTTTGGGTCCCATCATTCTTGTCTACGAAGAGCACGGGGGCTCCCCATGGTGACGAGCTTGGACGTATAAATCCCTTCTCTAACTGCTCCTGGATTTGCTTCTTCAGTTCCACTAGCTCGTTGACGGGCATCCCATATGGTCTCTTTGCTATAGGTGCGGTTCCGGGTACTAGGTCAATGGAAAACTCGATATCCTAGTCAGGTGGCATACCGGGAAGTTCTTCCGGGAACACGTCTGAAAACTCTTGAACCACCGGGATGCTGTCCAGGGTTGCTTCTTCGACGTGGTTCAACGTTGCCTTCTCGGTTGCTGGTTGGGCTGACTCAAACTTGATATGGGTACCGTGCTCGTTGGTCAACTGCACGCTCCTTTCAACACATTGGATTACTCCGTTGTGCTTACTTAGCCAATCCATTCCTAGTATCATGTCAAGCCCTTGGGAATCCAAGACAATGAGGTTGCAAGGAAGTCTACCCCCCTTATTTTATGGTTTACTTCTGGACATACTATATTAGTCCTCATCTCTCCACCGGGAGAATTAACCAACATAGTATATTTCAAGTGTGATATGGGTAGATTATACTTGGCAACATACTTGGATGATATGAAGGAATGTGATGCTCCGGAATCAAATAAGATGGTGGCTGGGTTGGAATTGGCAAGGAACATACCAATCACGACGTCCTCAGCCTGTTGCGCTTCCTCAGCAGAGACATGGTTCACGTTGCCACGAGCATAGTTCTGCTGTCCACGTTTTTCTTGATTGTCTCCTCTGTTCGGCCGTGGGTTCTGCTTGGGCACGTTGCCTTGCTGTCCAGGACCTCTCCTCGGGCACTGGCTCGCAAAGTGTCCTGGTTCTCCGCATGCAAAGCATGCCTTGTTGCCCACGACAGCAGGTACATTGGGGCGGGGGTTTTGAGCAGGGGCGCCCATGTTGGGACGGGGCGCTGGAGGCAAAGGAACACGAGGTTCTTGTGCAACGGGTCGTTGCTGTGGTGGCTGATTAGGGCGGTATGCAGGAGCGGTCAATCCATACTGCGGTGCAGTTGGGGGCATGTACCGAGGTTGTACGTTGCTCCCTTGTGTCTGGTATGGCATCTTCCTCTTGCCCTCTCGCTCGATCTCTCGGATCTTGCTTTCAACCACTATAGCCTTGTCAACCAGCTTCTGGAAGCTCGCGTAGTCATTGTTGAGGAGCTGAACCTGGATCTCATTGTTCAACCCTCTCATGAATAGGTACTGCTTCCGTTAGTCTGAGTTGACATCTTCACGGGCGTATCATGACAGCTGCGTGAACTTGTTGAGGTACTCATTCACGCTTTTCTGTCCTTGGCGGAGACCCTCAAACTCTTGCCTCTTAAGCATCATTACACCAGCAGGGAAGTAATGAGATCGGAAACTCTCCTTGAACTCAGTCCAAGTGATCGTCTCCGGGTCGACATGAGCGTTGCACAGGGCATCTCACCAGTCAGCGGCAGCTCCCATGAGTTGGTGCGACGCAAAGAGAACCTTCTCTTTGTCATTGCACTAAACTATGGCAAGCTTCTTCTCCATGGACTTCAACCAGTCGTCGGCCTCCATGGGATCGTTAGCTTGAGAAAAAGTGCACGGTCGAGTCCTTATGAACTCTCCTAGCCTGTTGTGAACCGGCAATGGTGGCGGTGGTGCCGGAACAGGGTTGTTGTTGTTGGCTTGCAACTGACCCAATGTTTGGATCATGGTTTGCATAAGCTGATTCTGCATAGCCATCAACCGTTCCAGGTTGTTTTCACTAGTTCAGGGGTTAACAGGAACTTCATCGTGGTCATCCTCTTGGTTGCCACTGACGTTTCTTCCTTGGTGGCCGGCGTTTCCTCTCACCATCTATGAGAGAGAATGGAATAGAATAGAGGTTAGAAGGTTAGGTGGATCCCCCTAACTATATGCATCAAGGTGGACAGACTATATATATTAGCCCATATGAGGATGTAAACAAGTGCCGAGGCATCTCACACCTCTCTCTACTTATGTGTGGATATGGACAAAGCTTGAGACATCCCACAACTCACACTAAGCACACAAGCACAAACAATCATCACAAAAGTTCAACCAATCCTATTCAAGCTTCTATTCAATGGGAGTCCTATGTGGTTTAGGGTGAATACCAAACTGTGACTTCACCCTATGTCAAGGTGGTTTGGGGTGATACCAATCTGTGATCCAACTATGGCTTCTCCTAGGCGTGCATCCTATGTCAAGGTGGTTCCAATGCCAATCTATGCATCCTATGGTTAGCGTGGCTTCTAATACCAATCTGTGATCATTCTAGCTTTGTGACCTACAGTCAACCGTGGTAGCTTGGTACCAATCTGTGGATTGTACCAATCTGTGACTAAGGCATGGCAGCTTTTATATCAATGTGTGACCTACCTAGGCTGTGTGATCTACGATCAACCCGTGACAGGTTGATACCAATTTGTGTTTTCTATCTAGGAGCGTAACCTACCGTAAACCGTGGCTCTGATACCAATCTGTGATGCCCCGGTTCTGTGGAAAACCACGGAACATGGAACTGATGCGTATGTGTGCCCAGGATGTTCATCACACATACACATATATCCACAAACTGAATTCAGAATATATATAACCACGAATAACAGGGTTTATTACAATGTCTTATGAGTCTTGGACTCATGCTAGCAGCGGAAGTCTTATCTTAGCAGCGGAAGTCTTCTAAACTATTGCGGAAGCAAACTAAGCAGCAGCAATGGCTCCCTCTCTACTCCATGCCCACAGGCAAGGTTGAGGACAGATTACATGCCTAATGCTCCACGGGGTCTTCATAATATTCTTCTCCTGTTGTTGATGATGAAGTAATAATGCAAATTTTAGTACAACGATGTACTCATCAAGTGCGGGAAAATATGATATGTAGCTCACAACAAGGAAGGTATAAAAAGGCTCATTGCAGAAAGAAAAGTTTATTTCTCAAAACACAATAAAAACAGCAACTTAACTTTAAGTGAATGTACTCCCAACATGTATTAAAATACCAACATACCTCCATGACGTTTCATCACTTTCCATGTCTCAACCAGACATTAATCTTTTCAACTTTGCTCACGAATACCTTCTCGTATTTGCTACCATCTCACGAATACCATCTCGTATTCGCTACCATTTCAACTCATAAACAATTCCGTCTCACACCGAGACCAATCTCGTTGCCATGACTCAACAGTCATGTAACCAATCTTATCACCCTGACTCAACAGTCCCGAAAACCAAACCATAACCAAACAAAAAACCAAACCATAACCGAATACCATCCCATCCCATCCCAAAATCCATACCAACTAATCATGGAAGTTGGCCAGGCGCTCATGACCGTAAGCTCATCTATCATGATAGTTTTAAGACTCCGCAGAGTTTGTACCACTTTACCCACAAGTTTGTGATTTTGTCACCCGTCGGCGACTGCAGAACCTCCATTATACAAGTACACAACCGTCGGTGTATGGACAAGAGATCACAAAATAGCCTTTACAAAGGGGCTACTAGATGTATGGACTCACTAAGGTTTCACCGGCAGGCTACAATCTTCAATTCTCCCACCCACGGCCCCCTCTTGTGCCATGCAGTTCCCAGGGCAGTCCTCACTCGACTCCCATTCCCTGCGCCTTCCATGGTCCATAACAATCTAGTAACTTATCTAATTACTCAGCTAAGCTGCACCCATACTTGGCTTTGTGGTGGCACTGTTATCTTGGCATGTGCTCGCATGAGCCGGTACATAGATCTACGGCAAGTAACCACCATCTCATTCTACCTCGTTCACAAACCCAGGCTTGCCTAGATCTCCCTCCGATTCACGTTCATTAACAACATCATTTTCTCATTATTCTTATGAGTGCAGTTTGCTAGACACATCTATCTTGCTTCCCATATCTCATGGACTCGGCGAAGCATAAAATCAAAAATCATACCCGACTCATAAACGTCCCTGGTGACAAGGGAGGTTTGACAAAACTAGTAAACTCCTATGAAAGGGTTTCCCACCATGTTGACTCAAGCACTCACACCTTTTCGCAACAAAACAGTTTTCCAAAACATAGGATCAATATGGTCAAGGGGCACTTGCCTTGTTCTTGCAATTCCTGTTGTTCAAATTCTTGCTGTTGTAGTCCGTCATAGGCAGCTCCCTGAGCTTGTCCATCTATACGCGATCACGCACATACAAGATTCATAGCAATAAAAGATCATGCACAAACTCTACTTTAAGAATGCAATGATGCATATGCATGCTAATCCTATGATGCAGTTTTATTAGATCAGTTTGTACGTGTTCTTGCAAGTTTGCATGGGTTTTACGATGAACATAGGTGTTCGGATCAAATGTGGACGTGGCGATGATCTCATTACAAGATCTAGATCACACCGATCAACACGTGATCTGTCCATGAAAAAGCTTATGTTCGAAAGGATCGAAGAACAGATGCAAAGAAAACGCGATGATGTCGTAAGGTGGTATTGGAGACCTACCTTACTTTCTTCAGATCCTTCCTCAGATCATCGGCTCTTCTCCGACGATGGCAATCATCTCTGGGCACGTCGGCGATCTCTCTGGTGGTCAAACTCCGGCGAAGGGTTTAGCTCGGCGAGTTTGGGGCTAGGGCTTCTAAAAAGGTGTTACGACCAAGGGGTTTTTCGGGTTCTATTTATAATCGGGAAGAGAAGTGTCCTAATATGATTGGATTTCAAATAAGAGTCCTATTCAAATTGTTTTTGGATCTTAACAACTTATCTTTAGTTGATTTGGTGCGGTAGCAACGTGGAATTCATGTTGGTTTCCTCCCGTACCGGTATTCCCACGCGTACAGAAGCAAAACTGCTTCAAATTTCGTCACCCTCACGGTGATGAGCTCCGGAAGCTCCACGTGTCCTGCGGGAACCTGGCTCCCTTTTCCGCAGAGACAAGCTCCGGTTGTGCCGTGTGTCAGGCGGGCGAGACCTCCCTCTCCTCAGAGGTGAGCTCCGCGTTTGCCATGAGTCCTGGCAGGCGGGACCTCCCTCTCTCCAGAGGTGAGCTCCGCATGCGCCACGTGTCTGGTGGGTCGGGACCTCCCTCTCTCCAGAGGCGAGCTCCGCGTGCGCCACGTGTCTGGTGAGTCGGGACCTCCCCTCTCAACAGAGGTGAGCTCCGCGAACGCCATGTGTCAGTTCCGGACCTCCCCCTCTCTTCAGAGGTGGCTCTGAGTGTGCCATGTGTCAATTCCGGACCTCCCCTCTCTTCGGAGGTGAGCTCCGAGAATGCCACGTGTCAAGCAGAGCTGAATCTTCTTTTCTTATCGGAGACGAGCTCCGAGGTCAACAAGTGTCCAACAGTGACGGACCTCCTGGAGATGAGCTCCGGAGGTGACACGTGTCCGGTAGTGTCGGACCTCCCGGAGGTGAGCTCCGGAGGTGACACGTGTCCAATAGGACCGGACCTCTCGGGGGTGAGCTCCGAGAGCGACACGTGTCTGGCGGGGGCCGGACCTCTCGGAGGTGAGCTCCGAGAGCGACATGCGTCCCGTGCGGCTGGTCCTCTCTTTTCCGCGGTGACTAGCTCCGAATCCGACACGTGTCCTACGGGACTGGCCTCGCTCCTCTGAAGAGGCTAGCTCCGGGGGCGACACATGTCCCACGGGGTCAGACCTCTCCCCCTTCGCGGGGATGAGCCCCGAGCCTGCCACGTAGCCAGTTTAGCGGCGGACCTCTCCTCTTTGCGGGGATGAGCTCCGAAGGCGCCACGTGGCCAGCGGGCCCCAGGTATTGTCTTCGGTGCTCTCTGTGAACTGGAGTTTGCTCTTTTTGGCTATCTTTTTTATTCCTTTTCTGTTTCTTTTTATTTTAAAAATGTTTTTCTACATGAAACATGAATACATGCAGAACCCGAAAATGAGGGTGTCACAGCAGCGAAGATGGTTAGAGTTGATAAAGGATTACGAAATAGAGATCCAAAAACGTAGTGGCGGATGCGCTGAGCCGCAAGTCACACGTCAACAATCTGACCATCACACCGTTGGAAGAGAGCGAGCCTCCATTGCATGTGATTCCACATGGAGCTCCCTACAACTTAGCTTTAATCCCCACTATCCGTGAAGAGATAGCGGCAGCTCAGAAACATGACAAAGGCATGTCACATTTGCGAAGACGTATAGACAGTGGGGAGCTGAAATGTTTCCGGAAAGACGAAGACAGCGTCCTATGGTTCAAGGACCTGATCGTCGTACCCTGTAACCCGGAGTTACGAAAGAAAATCATTGATGAAGCTCACTTGTCAAAGTTTTCTATTCACCCTGGCAGCAACAAAATGTATCAAGAACTCGGAAGCAAGTTTTGGTGGACACGGATGAAGCGGGAGATCACAAAGTACGTGTCCGAGTGTGATACATGTCGAAAGGTGAAGGCAGATCATATGCGGAAACCGGGACTGCTACAACCATCGGGCGCTCCTACCTGGAAGTGGGAGGATGTGAGCATGGACTTCATCGTCGGTTTACCCACCACTTTTCAGAAACATGAATCTGTGTGGGTGATCGTCGACCGGCTCACCAAAGTTGCCCATTTCATCCCGGTAAACACAAACTACAATGCCAAGAAGTATGCTGAATTGTACATCTCACGGATCCTATGCTTGTACGGCGTACCCCGCACCATCATATCGGATCGGGGCACTTTATTTGTGTCACGTTTTTGGGAGCAGCTACACGCTGCATGGGGGACGAAGCTGATCCGTAGTTCAGCGTACCACCCGCAGACGGATCGGCAAACCGAGCGGGTAAATCAGAGTTTAGAAGATATGCTACGAGCGTGCGCTATCAACCATGGTAAGAATTGGGATGAGCACTTACTGTTGGCCGAGTTCTCATACAACAATGGGTACCAAGCCAGCATCAAGATGGTGCCTTACGAGGCTCTATACGGGAGAAAATGCCGCACACCACTGAATTGGTGTGAGTCTGGCGAAAGGGTTACCTTCGGGATTGATATTGTCAACAATGCGGAGGAAAAGGTTCGGCTGATTCAAGCGAACCTAAAAGCCACTCAATCCCGACAGAAACAATATGCGGACCGGAGAAGACGCCCATTACAGTTCGAAGTCGGGGATCACGTATATCTACGTGTGTCTCCAATGAATGGCGTGAACAGATTCGGGGTGAGGGGAAAGTTAGCACCCCGATTCATCGGTCCATTTCAGATTACCGAAAGATGTGGATCAGTAGCATACCGTGAAATTACCAGAAGCAATTTCCGGTGTGCACGACGTCTTTCATATCTCCCAGCTGAGGAAGTGTCTCAAGCTATCAACTACCATTCCGCTGGAGGATATAAAAGAACTGAAACCGGATCTCACGTATCGGGAGGAACCGGTTCAGATTATTGATGAAAAGGCCCGAACCACACGTAATTGTACGTTGTGGTTCTACAATGTTCTATGGAGTAATCACTCCATGGATGAAGCGAAATGGGAGAGCGAAGGATTTCTTCGCGCGAACTACCCCGACTTTTTCACGTCGCATATACGGTAATTTTTCCACCATCCTCTCTCTCATTTTCACTTTATAATCTCGGGACGAGATTCTTTTAAGGGGGGGGGGGGGAATGTTAGGGCCTATGTTTTTGGGCACATATTCAAAGTGTTCATCACCACACACACACTTCATATGAAGTAACTTGATGAATACATTTCAAGAGCAAGTAAACACCATCAACATGCTCATTAGAGAATAAACTCATAAAATGCAAAAGTGGTATTTCCCACATGCATCATATAGGGGCTGGGAATATGAAAAACTTCTACGCCTTGCTAGGAGTGTCCATGCCAAATTTTGCCCAAATTCAAGACCTTTTTGAAGTCCTTTTGGGTATAACTAGAGAGAGGGTGGTTTGAACTCAAATTCAAATTCAAACTATTTCCACCCCATGAATTCAAAAGTGGGAGGCATATTCTTACTCAGCACATTTTTATGAGCTCACACACCAATTTTCACTCCATTTGGAGTTGATCTTGACTTGAGCTAAGTTTAGCAAATTCAAACTTTATTTGAATTTCAAACTGCAGATGTGCTGAAAATAGATTAAAACAAACCCCAATTTAAATTTTATCCAATTCAAATGGCCAAAGGGTAGATAATTGAAATGACCAAGGTTAATTGGGTCTCTACTGTTTAGAGCAGTGGGGAAAATTCAATTTCAGAGGTTAAAATCGGGGTGGGACCCACATGTCAGCCTCACCAGTGTTCAAACCGACTGAAGTCATCGCAGCTCGGTTCCTGCGCGCGACCACACGAGCGCCACGGCGTTTTCCCACCGCTGCCACCTCTGCTTCGCTGACCACCGCCCCAAACCCATGTCCCCAGCTATTTATCTGCGAGCTGCCGCCGGCAGCAGCTCACTTTTCCACTGCCTCGATGTTTCCAGCACCGAGAACACCGAACTGATCGCCGCACAGCCCTGCCGCATCACCTCACCGTCGACCGACCAGCACAGTCCCTTCCACCGCGAGCTGAGGCCACAAACGGCACCGCCGGCCCTTGCTCGACGTGTTACAGCTCTCAGCTGCTCGTGATCAGCTTCAGTGAAGCTTGTCCGAGCCGATCTTCCATCGCTCTGTTAACCCGAGAGCTCCTCCGACTCGACGCCGTCGCCCGAGCAGCGCAAAGCTTCTCCAGCATGACCAATGTGTCTCTGAGGTTAGCATCCAAGTCTAGTAGCTCTCCCCGAACTCCCTAGGTCCCTCTTAGCACTGGTTAGCCGGAATTTCAACTTTCCCGATGATCGCCGAAAAGAACACCGAGAACCAAAACTCAAAATTCCCCTCGATCATTTGATCACCGGAAATCCTGGTCAAGCTGAAGCTAGAGTAGCACCTCGCGGTCACCTCAGCCAAATCCTAGCGGTGATGATCAACCCAGTGAGCCGAGCACAGGAGTATGGCCATTGCCGGTGAAAACGGCTCGGGTCGCCGGTGAAGTCTACTTTCCCGGCGATCTCCGGCCAAGAGGAGGGAAGGGATAGCTTCCTCATGCCCCAGTGGTGCTTTGCGACCCACTGGTTGATCTTTTTCACTGCCGAGACGAGCTAGCACCATTGGACCCGAGCTCATCTTCCGCCTCCGCCGTCGCCGACTAGGTTTCCGGCGATGTTGAGGTCCGAGAAGGTGCCCGGCGTGTGCGCCATGCTCCAAGGATCACGTAGGAAGAAACAGCATCGAACATTAGGCAGTAGCGGCCGAGAATGATCCGCGCCACCGTCGCTGGACATCGCGCGCTTGAGCGCTGGCGGGAGGTAGACGAAGGCACTGTGCATGGGACCCATGTGCAGTGTTTTAAACATTTCCCGATTTTCAGATTTAGTTCAAAATTCAAACCCACATAACTTTGGCTAGGAAACTCCAAATCGAGTGCCAAATTTTGTTGGATTCAGCTCTCTGAGTACTTTCCAGGAAATCAAGTTTCACTTCATGAAAATCATTAGTTCTCCAGAATTAATTCTTGAAAATATAAACTGTTTATAATTTTAACTGGAGAAACCTTTGGAGGAAATTTCTGAAATTTTGCTGGGATGTTCACCAAAATATCCATGAGCTACCATAAAAATTTAAGATCCATTTGAGCTCATTTGATCCACCTAATGGTGTGATTAATAAAACTGTTCCAGTGAAAATAGAAAATGTCCAGAAACATTTTCAGAATTTCTCTGAAATTGTTTAGCTCATATCTTTAGCTAGGAACCTTCAAATTAAGTGAGACCAAATCTATTAGAACCCTCTGAAAATATAGTTTTCAGAAATTCATGGGTTGCTCCATGAAAATTCCAAGAACACCCTAGGAGCTCCAATTAAGGTCAAGTACATAATTATTTGTGGAGAGCTCAAATGAGCTTTGCTGCAAATGAAACTTGGCCAAGTCTATGATAGGTTGTAACCAAACCACAGTAAAAATTTCAGAGTCATTGGGTCTGTCTAATAAGACTTATAGTCTTCACAAGTTTAAATTCAATTCAAATGCATTTAAATTGATACATATACATGTTATCTCATGTAGTCACTAAGGTTGAGGAGGAACCCGAAGTCTTAGACTTTGTCACTCCGGAAGAGCAGCTAGCCTACGACCAAGAGCAGCAAGGCAAGCTCCGATTTGCATTAACCCTTTTTATAAATTTTTATTGTTTTGAGAACTTACTTTGAGCACCACTTACTTCTTGCATTAGAGTCTTGTTTGAAACCCAATTGCATAGCCAAGAAAACCATGGGTTGGGATTAGGATTGAAAACCCGTTTAGCTACTGCAATGCTAAGATAGAGTAGGATCCGGTACAAGTCGAGTAGTTGGAACTACTCGTGAGGATAGGCTAGAGGCACTCGACTCGGGTAAAGATAGCAAATGAAACACACGGCAAGAAAAATGAGACTGAGCGGAGAGTAAGGGCAGCAGGACTTTGGGGCCTGGGTGCTATAGCTTCGCTTGTGTCGATTGAGGACCGAGCCGTGTGCATGCCTGTTGAACAAGCTAGAACAGTACCGAAGACCAACCGGCTATATGGGAACGGGGAAACCGATGTAACTCGGGTAGCTGGGTGTTGAGGCATAGCTGGTCGTTCAGAGGGTAGGTTGAGAGCTCAAGGTGTAAATCAGATGGCGGCACTGTGGATGCGCGTGCAGAGACCTCTTGCTCGGGACGATTGGACCACTTCAACATTTGGCTGACGGGTGAAAGGTGGTTGCGTACTACGTCCGTGATGGTTGCTGTAGGCAACATCGAGTACGGGCGCACGTGACGGGTTATTCGGGTAACTCTGCAGGTGTAAATCGATTATAATCGCCGTCCCTCGCGGTCAGTGAGTACCACTTGTTCACTGTACCGTGACATAGAAAGAACAGGCTAGATACATGTTAAAAGTTTGCTGATTTGAAAGATATACTTTGCTTGTTAATGTCTAGTTTTAGTTTAGAGCTAATTAAAATTCTTTTCAACTTTGGGCGAAGAACATGAGGGAAATGCATTTCTTGTTTGATTTTGGCTCTCTCATGTGCCTTAGCGTAAGGTTCTCCACAACCTGCTGATAAAACTTGAAAGTAAGGTTCCACTAATTACGTGAGTCCTTTGCAACTTATTTTACCTCAGTAACCTATCACCCTTCATGTAGATGTTTCATGTGTAGGAGAGACGGGTTAGTCTCGCTGAGCCATCGTGCTCACTGCTTGTGTTTGAAGCTTTTGCAGGGGTTTATGAGGAAGGGACTCCCGAGGAGGAGACGGAACCCCAGGAGGGAAACCCCATCAAGTGGGAGTCGTGAACGCCGCCGTGTTAGTGTGTGTGCGAGCTAGCGAGGACACGTTCACGGGATGAACGTGAACTCGATGCGTAGTCTACGCCTGTGAGCATAGACGGAGCATATTTTGTTGTACAAATGTTCATAAACCTGTTTATGTAATAAAACTTTGCTTCCGCTTTGTATCTTTGATGTGCGTTATCCGGTGCTGTGCAATGCAGCACCCCTCAGCGTGATCCTGGCTCGACAAGACCGTGGGGTCGTGTCAGTTGTGTGTGGCACCGGAATCAAAGAGAATTAATACCGATAGCTGATTCAGAGAAAACATCCCTGCTAATGCGGCTTCTTCTTCCAGAACATCATCAATCACTGTATAGTGAATGCTGCCCCTTGTCTGCCCTCTTTTCTGCAGATATTGGTATGGGTCTGAATATGGCAAATATGATGACCCACAGACTTGAATTCCCTCTGGGCAATACCTAGCATAATGGCCCATACATGGACAAGTAAAACACGGATACCTCTCCAGTTCTTCGCTGACTTGCGGTTGGATGCTAGGTACACATGGCTGCAGCGATGGAGCACAAACCACCGTCTGATGCTGCTGCTGTGGAGGTGGTGCAAGTTGTAGTACTTTATCAGCAATCAATCTCTAAGGAGTTGATCTCACATGTGGTCTCCATATTTCACCGGATGGCATTCGGTATACCAAATGGTACTTTTGAGGCACATAACTTGTGCTAGCCTGCTCGATCTCACTCATTTTTCTTTTCTTTGCTTGCTACTCGAGTGTCGGCCTTTCTTGTATGAGAGCTTCATTGACCATGTCGGTGTAATTGCCTTTGTTGTACACGGCCAACTTCTCCTGTAATATGGCACTCAGGCCATGGAAGAATAAATCACACCGTACCTCTTCTATCGCCACATATTCGGGAGCATATTGAGCCAAATGGTTAAACCTTTTGACATACTCAAGGACACTCATGTCCCCTTGCTTCAACATCATAAATTCCTCCCACTTTGTCTTGCTAATACCTATTGGTATGTGACGAGTACGAAAGGCTTCACAGAATTCACTCCATGTTACTTGATGGCCTTCCGGAATGGTGGCAAGATGTTCCACCCACCAGTTTCCGGTGGCTCCATGGAGTTGTTGAGCGGCAAACATGGTCTTCTTAACTTCATCACACTCGAATACTCCGAACTGAGTCCATGAAACAAAGCCACTGATCCGCTTCCATGGGTTTGGTAGCTTCTGTAAAGATTGGCGGTTGAGTCACCAAGAAATCCACATAAACGTTCCGAGGTGGAACGACTTGTTGCGTGTTCTGGAGTACGCCTTGCTGTACCAAAGCTTGGAGTAAGAGTGTGTTCTGTTGAGTTGCTTCTTAGAGTAGCCTGGTGTTCTATTGGTTAGACTCGACAACTCGAGTCATAAGCTCCATCCATCCCGTGGATGGTGGTTCCGACCGTGGAATAGATTTATCACCGCCTAGCGAGAACTCCCGGCCTTACTTGAGGAACGTGTACGAACCGTACTGCAAAATACATTTCGATATGAGTTAAACATGAACTAAGCAGTATGTGAAGCTAATGAAAACATGAATATGTCAAAACTTTATGAAAGCAGTACCAAAATTCATGTTTACATAAATCCTTAAAGTAGGCATAACCAGTCCTCTTTTCTGTACAGAACAGACCTTTATGCACTAAATCCAGATTTTGATCCAGTTAACAGCATTTTCATAACTCAAGTTGAATACCAAAGTTTAATTTAACTTCAATATATTTCCAATGAGTATTTATGTGCCTTCAGATCATCTCTGGATCAAAATTATGATTTTCCAAAATTTTAGAGAATTCCTGGATAAAATTTGCCAGCATCTCCTTTGTATGTGGCTATTTTTATCACAGTTGTATATGCAAATACAATAAGAATCTGAACAAACTTTGAACTACAACAATGTTGCACATTTCATAACCTTTCCAAAGGTGTATCATATGCTTCTTAGGGATTTTTCTACAGAGAGTTATGGCTGAAATACAGAAATATCCAGAGAGGTTTTGCTGCTGTCCTGGTTCTGGACAGTTTGCCTTCAACTGGACTTTTCACAAATTTGGCATGTTATTTTGCTCTGGAGGTCTACAGATAAGTTGTATAGCACTTAAAAATCTTTTCCGAACTCTATCATACACTTTAATTTGGTAAATCTACTCAGAGTTATGCTCTGTCAAAGTCCAGCAAAAATTCCTGCCAGAAATAGAGCACTTTGTTTTTGAAATCTTTGAAGCCTAGTCATTCTCTCAATTGAATCTTAGCTCAAATGTGACGGACTTATGCGACACCGGACAGCACACATCATAAGGAAACCATTGTATTACATTGAAAACATTCTGAATATGTACAAAAGTGGTACAATCTTCAGTTACAACTCCTATACAGAGTATACTACAGCGGAAGCTATTTCTATAACTCACGCCCACCTACCTAGGAAAAGTCGGTTGTCCATCCCTACGAACAACCCACGCTAGCTTCACTCAGCCTCAGCGCAGCGTATATGGCTCCCACTCAGCCGTAGTCCCCGACGGAGGGTAGCCCTCGCCGGTGGACTCGTACCCCAAGTCCGTGGGGTATTCCTTACCTGCAAACACTCATAGCAGCAACCGTGAGCTCGATGGCTCAGCATGTCTTAACCGACTCTCCAACGCATGAAACACTACATGCAGGTAATAAAAAAGATAGGATGGTAATATGCAGCAAAGAACACACCTACAAGTTCATCCTTAATTCATCTTTTAGCCACAAGTTAACAGTTCATGAATCTGAAATTTATTGAGCATTATTTGGTGGCACACATGTAGCAATACAAGTTATTCATGACAGCAATATAAAATCACATCATTCCATATTTTATCTACGTTATGACACAGTGAACATGTGGTACTCATAACCACGAGGGACGGCGAATCGACTCGTTATACACCTGCAGGAATACCGGAATAGCACGTCACATATGCCCACACGCGGGGCTGCACACATCAGAATCACCCCATGTCATACGGGACAACCTTTCACCAGACAACCCAAACATCGAGCCGGTCGCACCCAAACTGACAGGAGGTTCCCAACATGGAGCATCTCTCTATGCCCGTTAGAGGATTTCCACCTTGCTGCCCTCAACATAAACCTATAAATCGCTGCGTTATGCCTCGACGCCAGGAGGTATAGGTTACATCAGTTTATCGGGGCCCATATATCCGATATGCCTTCGGTACATTCAAAACTTGTTCAGCGGGGCCGCACACGGATCAGTCCTCAATCGACATGGACATGGCTACTGTAACACACTCAAATTCATTTCTATGCATTGCATACATTTTTCATGTAGAGAAGCATTATAAAAGAAGTTGAAATGGAGAAAGAACTATAGAAATGGAGAAACAACCATAGAAATGGGGAAAGAACCATAGAAATGGAGAAAGAACCATAGAAATGGAGGAAGGAACCATAGAAATGGAGGAAGAACCACAGAAATGGAGAAAGGAATATAGAAATGGAGAATGGGGCATAGAAATGGAGAAGGGAATATAGAAATGGAGAATGGGGCATAGAAATGGAGAGGGGAATGTAGAAATGGAGAATGGGACATAGAAATGTAGAGGGGAATGTATAAATGAAGAATGGGACATAGAAATGGAGAGGGGAATGTAGAAATGGAACAAGTGCCATAGAAATGGTGAGGAATGGGAAAATATAGCTGAAATGAGTCATCCCCAAATTTCCCCAAAATTTCCCCAAAATTTCCAAATTTCCCAATTCCACAAAAGGTTAATTTTCCCCAAATTTGGGGGGAATTTTCCCCAAATTGGCCGCACTGATTAAGGGGGAGACCCCTTGGCCGCAGCCCTTAA